>PYHX02000467.1:114497475-115197985 GCA_004302925.2 Cochliomyia hominivorax | reverse complement strand
AATTTTTTCTACATAATTGTTTCCTTATATATTAATTTTTAAATTCAATGATTCTTTGCATTAACCTTATTATAGATAACTATGAATTGAATACAAATATTATAAACCTATTTCTTAACTTAATTAACTAATCAATTTTACTTTATGTTATCGCAAAAACAACATCGGGACATCGCCAAGATGACATTTTTTTTTTCATTGCATGGATCCTGCAAGGTGGGCGGCAATGTTAGTGCCAAAAAGTCTTTTAATCGACTTTATGCCATATAAAACACCTCTAGCTAAGAAGGTACTTTCAAGCAAGCATTTCAAACTTTAAAGCTAATATATATACTAGCTGAATGTTCTATAAATTGCGTTCTCTTTTTTCTATTAAAACGCCTAAATCGATCTGTCATCCTGGCAGAAAGGTCTCCTATGTTTGTTTCCTGCTAAGAAAAGTTCTTCTTTCTTTAGCCGTTCAACGAGAGGTAACAAACTTGAAATCCAATAAACATCCTAATTCAAAATCCTAATTCTCTGTTTTTTATTTCTTTTCTTTACTTTTGCATTCGATTACCAATTGGGATTTTGCGAGCTATTGAATTAAAACAAATAAATTGTTTATTTTGTTTAATCGGGCTCAGAGTCAGTGTTATTATTTCCATCCTTTCCAGCATTCAACGCTTTCATTTTTCAAATCAACATTTAACATACGATGAGTTACTGCCGGTTTTACTTAGTATATGTTGATATTACCATATTTTTCGTTAATTCTTTTAACGAAATTTTATTCAATTTAACATCATTAACTATTGTGATACATTTTTTATAATTTTTTTCGTTTATTTGAAGAAAATCATGTAATTAGAATAAATACTGTTTATTTAACATACTTTTTTTGTTAAATTTCTACGATTTTTTTGTTTTGAATATACAAGCGTCATTCATTCCGAATGACGTTTGTAGCTTTGGATGGTATAAAAACTCATGTTCTTTAAAAATTTCTTATATTTTTCTAAAATGTGAATGTTTTTTAAGGGTTATAAAATTATACTGAATACTAATTTGAAAATAATTTAAACATAAATGGGAAAATATTCAACAGAATTTTCTTTTTCAATATTTCTATTTTTTATTATAAATTAAAAGAAATAAAAACAAGAACTTCGAATATAAATTATGACCATTATCAGGAGATATACACAAACACATATTATAAGTACATGTTTCGTATGTGTGCGTGTGAATAGAAATAGTTTATATTACCTTAAAGGATATCCAGTTATCTACACACACCAATACATAGCAACTATTATACAACTACACACATAAACTCTAGAATATACTAAACTATAAAAATAGACACTTAAAACCAAATAAATGTAGAAATCAAAGAACAATTTTAAAAGGGAAAGAAACCCTAGAAGTGAAACCGGAAAGAAAAATATAAATTTTGTTTATTTCTTTTTTTTTTTAAATATAATTGAAAAGAATTTTCCACAATTCCTGGTATTTAATTATTATTTTTGAGGTTTTGAAACGCATGACAAATATTTGTCCAATTTAATTTAACTCAATTTATTTACATCATCATCATCGTCATACCAACACAAACTTCTTTCCTCATTCCTGGTAACTGTTTCTAATAATAAAATAATTTTCCTAAATACCAAAGAGGAGGTTATTTCTCTCTTCCATCCTGGATTTTTATATTTGACTTGTACATTCTCTTACACAGAAACATACATATACAAGCACTCACTCACTTTCATGCGTGTGTTTGAGTGTCTACATGTAAAGTTAAAATTCATATACATTCATATACACACGTACATACATACATACATAACATACATACATACATACATAATTTATATATTTTATATGACTTTTAGCTTTATTTATTAGAATTTAACTTTAAACCAAAATAAAATGGAAAAATACTTTAAAGTTTAACTCTTTATAAATTTTATTCTATTTGCTATGATCTTCAACCTGGTGTGCTTTGCTGCACCAAAAATTCTACTACGTTCTAGATTTTGAAACAATTTCAATAATTGGGCTGTAATAGATCTGCAGATATTCGATTACTAGTTTTGCCTGGTAAAACAACTTATGGAGAAAATGAGTGGGATCAAATTTTAAAGCACTTTCTATAATAGTTTTTAAGATATTCGATGAATAAAATTGGTCATGTCCCCCTAAACCTATCCGTCCTAGATTTTGTTCAGTAAAACAGCTCAAAGAAAGTGATTGGGACTTAAAATGTTTTAAATCGTTCATTGCAATAATTCTTTAGATATTCGATAATTAAAATTGGCTATATACAGGGGGTATCACTGCTCCCGATTCTATCCGTCCGACATTTAGTCCGGTAAAACAGTTCTTTTAGAAAATGATCGCAACCAAATTTTTGTTATAGTTATCAATATTTTATTTCTACGAAGGATACCTCTTCTTCTGTTTTGGAGTCCATACATTACATACATATACACATCCTATTTTTAATATGTAAATATTTTTTATTTTTCTATCATTCTTTCTTCATTTAGTTTTTAGCATTTTAATGATGCAGAAATAAAAATTGTAAAAGAAATGAAAATCTAGAAAACTTAACTCTTAAAAGCAGAAAACTTAAAAAGAATTCATGACGCAAAATGACTTGAGTTTTAAAATAAATTCGAAAAAAATATATAGAAAACAAAAAATGAATAAAAAATGAAATTATTTTTCTTTAGAAAATAAATATTGATTAGCTTTCAAGAGCAATTGGAAAAAAGGAAAATGAGAAATGGAAAGGGCAAAGGAATTTTAATTGATTATTGAAAGCTTAATTAGTGGGTTCATAATGAGAAATATAGGAAAAAGGTTAACTAAATAAAAATATTATTATAATTATAAAAACAATCCCAGTAAAGTCATTAACCAGAATTATACAATGGTAGAAATGGCAACTTATGCCTACAGATGTTAATTACTATGCAGAAAGCTATCTGATCTTAATGGTGTTCTAATCCAAAAATGATACACTGGCTTTATAGAAGCGTAATTAGACCACTGCTTTGTTACGCTTTTGTAGTCTGGTGTATTTCGATGGAAAAAATGCAACATTAGAATACTGTAAATGGTTCATAGAATTTGCTGAATACGTGTAATAGGTGCCATGAGGACAGCCGCAACTGGAGCGTTGGAAACAACCGATAGAAATTCAGGGTCCATATGAGCTGCCCCAACTGCATATAGACTCCAGGTAGTGGGAGTTGAATAATTCGGAGATACTGATCAAAGTACCAGAATATAATACAAACTTAGAGTTAACAATTCGAGAGAGCCGAAAAATGCAATAGAATACATAAGTAGTGGTTTGATGCAAATTGTGATACACTGATACCAGATTGTGATTCCTGGTTGAACGCAACCATCTTATTTATGTCCGTGGGGACTTATAGTCTAATTCAACCCCTCCGACTACCGCACCAACACGATTCTACAAGCAAAAGCACAGGCGATTAAGAAAACCATAATTTGGGCCAAGGTGAATCATTATTGTTACCGTGGAAGGAGTACATTTTAACTGGGTACCTGGATATTAAGGATATTTTTGGGTATGAGAATTCTAACATCCCAGAATTTTTATTATTATTTTTTTTTTGAGACCTGTCCCAACTAAGGGGAGTGGACTGGAGGTTACTGAGGTTGTTTTTTCATAATACTGCTAAAGATTATATGATACGGCACGCTTATCCAAGCTAGAAGCCGAAGCGACCTAGTGAGTTGGTTACCTTTCTTCATCCTAACCTAACTAAATCTAAAAATTTAGTTGTTATCTGTAAAATAATGTGGAAGGGGCCTGTGATTTATTACACAACACAATTTTTTAAATATTAAATAAATATAATGAATAAAAAATTTCACATAGACATTCCTGAAATATATTGCAATACATTTGGATGAACAGATTCCTGTTGTATTTCCTAAGGACGAAGAGTAGACCTGAGATAAAAGAATTAAAAAAAAAAAATTAATAAAAAATGTAATTGAATTTCATTGATCACTAAATATATGTTTACAAATGTGAGACATAGTTAAAGTTTAAAAAATTTTGGCCCATTTTTGATTGATTTTTTTTATAAAAAAGGCGGTACAATTTTTTACTGTAGAATCCATTACTTTCGCCTGGACTGTATATAGTTTTTTTCTAAAAAGAATTCTTAACGCAAATTCTTAATGTAAATTCTTAACGTAAATCAAATTCGAGACAAATAAAACTCTTTTTTTCTGCGAGCTCTATTGAAATTTCATTATTTTTCAAAAGTAATTTCAATAGTTCCAAAGTTACACAGTTATATACAAAGAAATTTATAATTCGATTCGATTATAATTGATTATATAATTCTCTACACCAAGGTGAGGACATGAAAAATTATGGAAACATCACATAATGTTTTCTTAAAATGCAATAAGATTTATGCCCAGATATGCGAGCTACGATTATGAGAGCTACTGTAATTTGTGAATCAATTTCTTTTTATGTCAAAATTTAACTGCAGTGTATTCATATCTGTGAGTTGTATGAGCTTTAAACTCTTTTTTGAAAGGACATTTGTATGAGAACCTCAAAAATATTGGTCCGAACGTGACCAATTTTAATTGGCTTTTTCCTTAGTCTAAAATACTAGTATTTTGTTAATTTTCCGGAATATTGTTCAAAATTGATTACCTTTTAAGTAAAAGTAGTGTCTTGAAATATCCAAGAATTTTGAAAATTTTGCCAAAAATTCATTTATGAATCGAGAATTTTTGTATACAGAAAGTCCTTTCACATCTCTATACAAAAAATATATTAAGATGTATAGTTTATCTGTCATAATTTGAAAGTCGAAAATTTTTCACTTTCTTAAGTCAGCGAGCTTAAAATAGGTCCGTTATTATTTTTTTATTAAAAAAATTAATAACAACTTTATAAATAAATGAATCCATTAAAAAATATAGCGATTTACAGCTTGGAATTTTAGAATTAGAGTCTCTCCAAAAGGATAGCAATATCTATTCAATGACAGAACCAGTTTTTGTTTTTTGAACTTTGTATTTTTTTAAGGAAATCTTCACAGAAAGGCTTGTAAAGTAAATGATAATGAACTTGGTAAAAAATCATAAGTGTCACTTAAACTTTGACAATTAAATCGCAGAACTGGGATCAGATTCAAACTAAATAAATAAAATAAATTAAAATAAAATACAATTAAATAATAAATAAAATCAAATAAAATAAAATATAAAAAATTCCGGTAAGACCAGCAAAATTTCTGAAATTTAGTCTCAATCGCTTTCTCATGGATCTATTGTACCGGACAAAATGTAGACCAAGGGGAGGGCTATCATCCATATAAAACAAATATTGATTATTGTATATCTGAAAAACTTTACCAGCGAGAGTTCTCACATTCGTTCCCAATTACTTTGAAAATTCTTTCGAAATCTAGAACTCAGGAAAATTTTGTTCCACAAAGCTAACCGGGTAAAGGCTGGCTTTTTAATGAAATTTAATTTAATTTTAAATATTATTAAATATTAAAAAATTTTATATTTTTCACAAATTTTTAACATCAATTAAATTGCATAAGTGTACTGAGCTTCACTGAAATCCGTTATGATTAGTATAATGACGTTTTAGATTTTTTTAATGCTCCATCATACATATTGCCATTTTTGAACGGAGGATAAACTTCATTTTGGTTGAATATAAAGAATTTACGAGTATGCCATTTCAAATATGGGGCGTATGATTTATATATCGTTTAATATTTTATCACTCATACGTCTTGTGTTAATATTATGTTTTTGATCACATTTAAATATTAATTAATTAAATTGAAAATTTTATAAAAATACATTTCTATTGAAAAATAATTCAGAAAATAATTTTAACAATATTTTTCTGTATAAATGTACATTCTAAATAAAATATATTCTATTCCATATAAATTTAAATTAAAAAAATATCACTTCTTCTCTAGTGTTCTTTGATTTTATGATTTTTTTATTAGAATTCCAGTTTATATTACTTTATAATTTTTTTCATACGTTTTTAATTTGGTGCAAAAAAAGAAAAGGAAATCAAAATATTTATAAATAATATAAACAAGTAAAATTTGCATATGTGTAAATGTACGTAGGAAGGTAAAGTATGGTCTTTCATATAGCTAATGAAAAGGAAACGTTTCTTAAAATATCTCATTATGGAATATTAAGTTTAGACAATATGTTTTCCTTAAATGCTATAAATAAATTTCATTTTAATAAATTAATAATAATTATTTTTTAATTACAAAGATTTATTTATATCCCTTTCTCATTGTATCACCGATATGTTTCAATTTTATACTTCCAACTATCTACCTTTTTATCTAAACAATTTTTTTATACTCCCTACCACAAGTGATAAGGAGGATATATTAACTTCGTCATTTCGTATGGAACGCTAAGATAAAATCAGCTCAGACCCAAAAATATACTTATATATCTTTGTCCTGTCTGTCTGTTGTTGACACGTTTACATCCAAAATAATTAAAGGACCTCAATGAAATTTCATCTAAGTATTTGTTATGGTCCTGAAAAGATTTCTATTTAAAAGCAGAAAAATCGGTTTAGTATATTTAAAGATATGTACTAATATCTGAGACAACCTCTAAGTTTAAGGAAAGACCTTCTGAAAAATTGTCAATTATAAATATTATATATATATATATATATATATATATATATATATATATATATATATATATATATATATATATATATATATATATATATATATATATATATATATATATATATATATATATATATATATATATATATATATATATATATATATATATATATATATATATATAATTCATTATCGTTCCAAAAATTACCAAAATTGGTTAATATTTTTTATATTTTATGATTCATTGAATTCCTGTTCCTTTGTTTCAGAGAAACTTTTACATATTGCATATGTCTCGCATTTGGTGGAGGGTATTATAGATTCTGCATAGCCGAAAATTGCATATTTATTTCTTTTTTTATTTTTTTGCAATATAAAAGTCAAGTTGCATTGCAAGAGTTTTACATATTTCAACATATACGAAATTTCATCTCACTTGTATATTTGACTTGTTTTCTTTACTTAGTTCTTCTTCTTCTTTCACTTTGGTCTTTGTGCATATATTTTCGTAAACATGAAATCTGAACGATTTTTTTGGGAATGATTTTTTTTTCAGACATACTTAAATTGCATTTGCCACTTACACATACAAACACCCACATGTATTTTGTAAATATTATATTTAGAGAAATAGTTGTTAAGCTTTCCTTTATAAATTGCTTTGTATATAAGTATATGTGTGAGAGAGTGTATGTGTTATTGCGTTTGTAATTGTGTATACGTTTTGTATATTAAAAACAAATAGAATACATTATGAATTTAAGGTTTTTTTCTTTGAGATTTTTATTAGTTTTTGTTTTTCATAAAATATGCAACTAGAGAAGGAGCTACTTTAGTCTTTGAATATATGAATTAAATAGAAATATCTCCTTAAGTCGATGCTATGAAGTCTGTCCACTTGTCTGGATTATAATAGAAATTTTCATAACTTAGTTTTGTGTTATTCCAAAGTAGTTTTCAGAAATAAGTTTTATATTTAAATTATCTGAAATGTGATCATTGATTCAAATATAATTTACCTCTAGTGCATATCTGAAAAATGATTCATTTTGCGGAAAATTGTATGTGTTTTGTGAGTTCGAAACTTTATTAAATAAAATCAAGTGGGAGGTCTATCCGAATCTGTAATACCCTCCACAACAAATATATATCTATGTATGAACTTTCAATATCATTAAGATAGAAACATACACTCTATCGCATCATATAACAACAAACTGTTTTATATATTTAAAACGAAGTTTCATATGTGCGTACATTGCGAGTCATAACTTTTCACCATAAATTTGTTCTTCTTACCCGATTTTGGTGTTTCTTGGTATTAAATTTGGATGTATTTACCTACAAATTATAGTTATGTTTTCTTTTAATCTTATAAATAGTTTTTGCATAATGACAAAAGTTTTTTGTTTATTTTAATTTCGAGATTGTGTTATTAGTGTATAACTTCTTTGTTACTGGGCCGATTTTACTGATTTTAAACAGCAAACTGCTTAGAACAATGAAAAACGGTCTGGCCGTTTTATTGTGCATATGAGAATGTTTTAAAGAGACATTTAGTAGTATTATGAACTTAAAAGGAAGCTAAAGCTAAAAGTGCGCATAAAAAATATCCCAATATCTGTGGTAGGATGTAGAGAAAAGTTCAATTTTATAAGAGGTCTAATGCTTATTAGCATACACCGCTATTTTTGCTTGATGTGCACTCCCAGTTTGCGTTCCGTACCTGTATAATGAAGTTAATTTCATATAATATACATACTTCAATTAACTCCAGTCCATACCCCTAAGATGGCCCAAGAATCACAGTAGCTTGTAGTGAGAAGTCGAAATCTATAAAGAGGTCCCATACCCATTTGCATACACCTAAGCTGCAAATTAGGTCCGTACCTGTATAATCAAGGTAATTCATCAATACCCTCAAGTCCACTAAACTGCGATGGGTTATGTCTGTTTGCTAAGGAATCATCTATATAATTTCGGAATTCCGGAGTCGTAAAACCCGTTCGATGTCAACAAAAGTGTTCCATCATTTCAATTTTCTCTCCACATGCCCTCTATTCACTGCCGCCAGCTGCTCCAATGCGTTTTAAGTGTGGCTGAAGGTTTAAATGTGTTATACATATCCAATATAATTAAGGATTTCTTTCACCTGAATCTATCCAAAGTATTTTATAATTCTGGCAACAGTTTCGTTGTCCCACGACGATCTATGTGTTGCTTTCGTCTTTACTGCTTTAAAAGGCTTTGCATCTTGAAGTTCATATCTGAGTCTCTAGCTATAATTGTCAGATTATTTGCTTCCTCGTTCCAACCACGTCCTTTAGTGTCCAGTCACCCAGGTAATATGTACTCTTTATCGTTAGAGATCAGCTTCACATTCCAGGATAGTTGAAGTTTTTTAAATTGCGTTGATTACCACTTGGCACTCAGTGAGATATATATACACGTCTGTTAATGTAATGTTTATGATTGATCCAGATTACATTCACTTTGCCTTATTCCATTTTTTTGTTATTAGCGAACACACTATTACAAAAATTGTAGCTTGAATAAGTTCTTCGTTTTTGTAACGGTATTGTTCAAAACCTTCCTACAGGATGGCAATACAAAATAGGAAACATCACGCGATATAGAAAATTCTAATGGTCTGTTTTGTATAGTTATGAATGATAAGCGCTTAAGTGAGGTCAATATTACTGTAAACAGTCAACTGTGAAAAAAAATATCGATACCACTTTGCGGGGTGTTCAAGTGGTGGATTGATTTCATTGCTATTCTTATCCACTATAGCGAGATGTCCAAAGGGGAAACCTTGGACCGCCCCTTACTCGGTTTACAGAGTACTAACTCAAAACTTAAACTCACACAACAAACTCTTCGGCGAGCCAGACGGCAGTTACAAACTTGATTTCCACTTCATTTTTCTAAAAAATGTGGTCTTTTTATGACTTAGTGTCTTAATCGCATGTTGAACCCAGCAATTGCTTACAATCTCCTTAAGATGTACCTGGCAGTCATCAAGTGATTGAACGCATTAGAGCTTCTCTTAAGAGTGTATTAGTTCCGGTATTGCAGATTGCTATATCCTCACTTTCTTTACGAGTATTTATTCACATATTTAGAAATTACATCATACCAGATATTTTTAATTTAAACATTTTATGCTATAAAGACTTTAACTAATGTCCTTTTGTTGTAATTTCTAAAATCAAGTAACTTTTAAAATATTTTAAAATTTGTTAAACTTTTTTTATTTTAAAATTTCTTAAAAAAAATAAAATTTATAATAAAATAGTTTCTATTTGATTACTAAAATAGTTTTTTTTCCTGTTTTCTGATTCTGTAGTTTAAAATAAATCACTTATTTGTTTAAAATTTTTTAAGAATATTTAAATTGTCGTATCTTTAAAAAAGTTTTATAGATGTCTTGAGTCTGTTTTTTTTCTCTAAAACTTTTTGATATGTTGATTTTTTAAATATTTTTAACAAAAAAATTTTAATTTATTCCATTTATTTCTCTCACTCTTTTTTCTAAGGAGTGCGATTAAAAAATTCTTAACACTCGCTTTTATCACAATGTTTCCCCTAGTCTATTTGATTTTTTTTGGATCAAGTAACTTTTTGTAATATATATCAATTGATTATATTTTTACTTCTAATCAAACAGTGGAAAGCTATTTTAAACCGGGCTGCTCAATACATCCGGTAGGAAACTAGCCGCTTAAAGTAAGGCTGATAATATTGGTACGAAAAGAGAAAGAAATATTTGATGAGATAATGGAAGATCAACGTAAGATCAAAATTCGCCAGTTTGACTTGCGCCATCATTAGTGCGTGATATATATAGGCTTTTTCGTTACTGTAAAATTTTGTGAGCGAATCTCTCAATATATCGGACAGGATTATTGTTAATTTATTGATTTATTATTGTGAAATTATAAGGCGTTCATATTACACTATTTACTATAAGCATGAGAAAAAGTATGTTCTGTCAAAAAAAAAAAAAAACAAAAAAAAAAACGAATACGTCTCCTGAAAAAATTTTTGATTTAACCGATCTTCAGCAATGGTTAATGTACTGGCAGATTTAATGCAATTTAGTCAAAATTTCATGTTGCTGAATTCAGTAGTCAGAATTTCAAAAAAAGTTCTTGGTATGATAAGCAATATATAGTTGCTGCAAGAGATGCCAATCATTTCTCACTATAAACACCAAAATTTTTATCAAGGAATGTATTCAAAAAAAGTCTGCGTTCATGCATAAGACTTGTGTCGACTTATATTTGGCTTGGCTTGGAATCCAGTCACTATGGTAAACAAACTTCTTAATTGGTACAATAATAATAATGTGACTTTGTACTAAGAGATGAAATTTTTCTAAACTGCTCGGGGCTCAGTTCCAATGGAGAGATATTGGGCTCCTGTTGAAAAATAATTGAAGAGCACAAAAAGCATGTCCAGAAGTGGGGTAGATTTTAAATGAGATGGACTAACTATTCGAGAAAAGTGCTGTCACTACAAAAACGAAAATAGAGGATGATTTTATAAAAAAAGTTCATGATTTCATGACGCCAAGGATTCATCTCAGACCCCGTAGAGTATCAAATCAAAATCTGAGTTGATTTTGATATGTCCGTTTGTTGGAAACATTCTCATTTCTTAAATATTTATCCGAATTCAATGAATTTGAAATTTTGTTTATTGCCATAGAATGTTTCTTAATTAAAACAATTTATATCGGTTCATTGAAAAAAGTTATAGAGCAATATCTGAGACAACCTTAAAATTCAGAAAAATATATTTTCTTAATTCTGAAATTTGTCATATATTTTTATTCTAATATAATAATATACCGAAAGAAAAAAGATTTATTGACCTCTCCCTTCTATAAGGTCCCTTCGCGGAATATGGGTTATAGCTTATAAAATTTGTAAATTTTAATAAATTCTATTGAAATTAAATTATTAAGAAAGAAAAATTATAAAAGAGCTTTAAAGCCAATAAAAAGCAACCACTGCTATTGTTATTCGGCCCAAATATTTTCCTACATGTCTTTAATATGTGGTATTTTCTTGGGGAATATCGGTTCATATTTGGTACAGCTGCCGCTCAAGTTTCGTTCCCAGAAGGAACTTTCAACTTATTAGACCTTTAAACCTGAAGCAAAGTTATTAAAGTTTGGCACGATTATATTTCTTGACACTTTTATAATCCCACTTTAAAACCAACAAATAGCGGTCAAAATTTGGCACATCTGCCGTTCAAGTTTCGTTCCCAGAAGAAACTTAAAACTTATTAGACCTTTAAACCTGAAGCAAATTTATTAAAATTCGCATTATCTGTTTGTTCTTGAGACCTTCATAATCCCACTTCACGGTATAAAGTTTCTTAAATATGCACCAGTTTTAGCGGAATTTAGGCAACTGGATATTTATCTTCAATTTTTCTAACTTCTTCAATATTTCCTCTTATGTAGGAAAATTCTTTTTTAGTATTTATATTTTTAATAAAATCGGTCATATGAATACATTATGATATTTCGCTGTCGTTATCACATTTCACTACCTTTATGATGAACGGATAATATTTCTTTATTGGTGTAATATCTTAAACTCATGCTAATTTTTGCGTAATGTTAATGGTGTAGGGTATTTAATATACCGCACAGCCGAATACAGCATTCTTACTTTTTTTTGTAAATCGTTATAATAACTTCAATCAAATGAAGAACTGTAAAATTGGTGGGTTCGTTATAATAAATAAATATGTTTGTTAAGAATTTTTTGTTTTCACTCTTAATTTAACTTTTCCATTTAACTGAATTTTTTCTTATATAAAACATTTTTATTATTTGTAAAATATTGTTTTACCAGAAAATATAGTTTAAATATGGACTTTCAGAGACTTAATAATAATAAAATGAATAAATTTCATGCAACAGCTGAAACATAATTGGAAATCACAACTACTTTTTTTCTTCTTTTACTTAATTTCTTTTTTGGTTGTTGTTGCTGAAAATAACAAAATTTTAAGTTTTTTTTTCTTAAAATAAAATTTTCTATTTTATATTTTTCTCTCTCTCTCTCTCTCTTCGACTTGATGTTTTAATACTTTTTTGTTGTTGCTGTTGCTCTTATTATTTCTATTTTTCTATTATTTGATTATTACTTTCATACAATGTATATTTTTAAATATGTATGTAAATATATACACATATTTGTGTGTAAATGTATATTTGTAAATATTTTTACAAATTTTTTTTTTACATAAAAATATGTGTAGATGTTTAAAGTTCTATGTGTGTATATGTTTTTATATGTGTGTGAGTTTATACAATTACACACATACCATGTTGCTATGTTAAGTGTCGACAATATTTCACTAGTTGACACATACATATACGTGAGTATGTGAGAGTGTATGGAATAAATGCACTGTGATTCTGGAGTAACTAAAAATCTAAAATTCTTCCAGAGATGAAGATGGACCGTAATTTTCGATAATTTCCACTTCCGACAATAATAATAGACGTGAATATTTTTGCTTTACACCTTTTGATGTTAAAGCGGTCTTTTGCACTAAGAAATCAGTGTAAAATTGAAAAAGCTTCCATGACGCAAATTAATGATTTTAGATGACTATTATCCTGTTATGCTGGCAGGATAGTATTTCAACAAAATTTTTATAAAATTCTTATAAAATGTCCTTTATTAAGCAAATTTTTTAAAAATTTGCCTTGAACCAAAATTTTTATATTTTTTAAAGAAAATTCTTATAATATTTTTTGAAAGAAAAATTTCCATTTTAAAGAAAATTTTTTGAGTTCTCGTTTTTAAGGATGATTTCTAGATTTTTTAAAATTTAGTTTTAAGAAAATGTCTAAAAAATTAAGAAAAACTGTTTTTAAGAAATTTTAAGGGGAATTTTATAAAAATTTTAGATTAGATTTTTAAGAAAATTTTACTATTTAAGAAAAAATTCAGAAAATATTTGTAAAAGTTGATTTTGTTCATAACAAACCTACTTTTTTGAGAGAAATATTTATAAAATTTCGCAATTTCATATTACATAATTGTTAATAAGAAATTTCTAAGAATGTTTTTTTTTTTGAATTTAAAAAAATATATATTTTTTTCATTTTGATGAAATTGCTTTCATAACATTTTATTTTATAAAGAAATTTAAAGTTTTGTTTTCAAGAGAAAATTTCATAAAATTTCTTTGTTTTTAAAAGTTTTACAATAATTTTAGATTTAAAGAAATTTAAGTGAAGTAAATTTGAAAAAAATCTAGTTTATTGAAGTGGAAATTTTTGTGAAATTTGGTAAAAATTCTTCTTAAGGGAAATTTTGAAAAAAAAAAAAAAATCATATTTGTGTTAAACTATGAATATCGCAATTCTTAAAAATTATTTTTTAAAGAGACTTTTAATAAAATTTAATAATTAATATAAAATATTTCGATTTTAAAGAGATTTTTTAAAGTTTTTTTATTTAAAAGATCTGCTATAATTTCTTTTCAAAAAATTTGTGTTTGAGGGAAGTTTTAATGAAATTTTGAAAAATTTAAATTTTCAAAAAAATTTGGACATTTTTATAAAATTTCATATTTAAAGAAAATTTTTATATAATTTACTATTCAAAGAAAAAATTTTAACAAGTTCATTATCTTAAGTTTTATTTCTAATTTCTCATTTAAATGAATTTTTAATAGAAAAAGGAAAAGGGAAATTTGTTTGAGGGAAATTTAGATCACATATTAATACATTTTTTAAAATTAACTCTTTAGATAATTTGTTTTTTAGCAATTATTTTTATTTTTTGTTTTAAAGATATTTTATATAAATCGTGTTTAAGGGAAAATTTTTGATAAAATTTCATTTTTATAGGAAATTTGTTTAATTATTGCCTTAAAAGGAAATTTTCATGAAATATATTATTAGGGAAAATTTTAAAAAAAAATTTGTTATTAGAGGAAATATTTTTTAAATGATTTTAATAATTTAAGAAAATTTTTTTAAAATTTCCTTTTCATGGGAAATTTTTCAAGAAATTATTTTTTTAGATAATTTTTATAAAAATTATCTTAAAAGGGAATTTTCGTAAAATATCATTATATAAATATTAAAAAAAAACACATTTTCATAGAATTTCCTTTTTAAAGAAAATTTTCGTAAAGTTTCGTCTTTATAGGAAAATTTTCAAAGAAATTTCATTGAACTTGAAAATAAATTTTATCTTTTGGTCCACTGTATTATCTAGAAATAACTGTACATGCTGCATATTCATTTACACTTGTACTTTATATAATAAATGTTATTATGTTCTTGTGTTTGTGTGTATGTGTTAAGTTTAATATTAAAATTCGTATGCTCTACAATATGTGTAAGTTCATACATGTATGTGTGTATATATATATATATGTCTATAAGTATTTGTATTAGTTTGACCATCTATATCCTTTTTACTTTATTTGTCATTTCATTTAATGTCCTGTTATATTATATTTTGTGTGTGTGTGTGTTTGTATGTCTTTTTTTCATTTATTTTATTTTCTTCTCTTTATCTTTGGATTAAAGTCTTATAGAACTGGACTTGTAATTGGAGTAACCATATAAATTTTATTTTATGATGTTGTTATTGTTATTATAGTTGTTGTTTTAAATATAAAATATTTTATATTTAAATATTTTTTTTCTTCTTAAAGATAAACAAACATATGCAAACATTTAGAGATATGGAAATGTGTATGTGTGTTTGTATTTATGTATGTATTGATATTTCTATTTATTTGAAGAGATTTTGAATTTTAGTTTTTTTTTTTTTTGGTTTAGAAATTTCATAAGATTTTATAGATTATTTGTTATTAAAATTTTGAACATTGAAAATTTGTTTGTTTTTATTTTAATTCTTCTTAAATTATCATCCTCATCATGATTATGATTTACAAGTTGTTAATACGATATTTTTTTCTAAAGAATTCATAGACATTTATTTTTAAAGATAAAATTTAAATAAAGAATTTAAAATTAAAGTTGGTTTAAAATTTAAAATATTTAATTTGAAGTTTTATTTAAATAACAACCGATTTTATGTTATTTTAGAATAGTTTTATATTCGATAATTGATATTCGCTACCATTCCCTCTGATCCTATCCGTCCTATATTTTGAACAGTAAAACTGTTTTTGGTGATTATGGTGAAATCATTCCTAAATAGTTCTACACCAAAAAGAGTGTAGAATTGAAGAAAAGCAGGTTCAGTATCAGCCAACGAAATCTGTATTTATCATAACGAAAATTTTCGTAAATTTTTCGTCAATTTCTCAAATTGAAAAAATTGTTAGTATGAATATTTGAATTCATTAATAAAAATGGGGTAAATGTAATTCAATTTGAATAATACATTATTTAAATTCACAAAAATATTTTATTTTATATTGATGAATATTATTCAATTCTCAAGACCATCGGAAGTCATTTCCAATGAAGATTATTTACATATAAACTTTGTCAGAGCTTTCCCAGCAAAAACGTACCATTCCACCACGAGGGCATATGTTCGAAAAAGCCCGGGTTCTGAAGATTCTGATACCTGAATTGTTCAGTATTTTAACAATTTAATAGCTGTTAAACATTGTTGACAACAGTTGTAGTTTGTGCTAACGATTATCAGATCCATTAAGTATATTTCATATACTTAAATGCCAAAAACTTCAATCATTTAAATCATCGGAGTCCATTTAACTATGCCCATCTGTCCGTCTGTTTTTGGCACGCTCACATTCACAGAGCTCTATGAAATATGGCCTAAGTATTCACTATAGTAAAATTGTCTATTATAAGTCGTTAATTTGAAATGAAATTTTGTCATAATATTAAGTTATGTGAACTTCAATTTTCCAAAAATAATCTAAATCGGTTCGGTAGAAAAATAGTTATAACAAATTGTATAATTGATTAAGTATTTCTGTGTTTGTTTAAGGAAAGCGTTTGTATAATGCATACGTCTGTAAGTGTATATGTGTATGTGTATATGTATGGAACATAACGTATATATTAATTTTAGTGGTTTTTAAATCAAAATATGTTTAACACAAAATAGTTAAAATTTAGTCCACAA
The DNA here is from genome assembly GCA_004302925.2 of Cochliomyia hominivorax. Taxonomy (NCBI): domain Eukaryota; kingdom Metazoa; phylum Arthropoda; class Insecta; order Diptera; family Calliphoridae; genus Cochliomyia; species Cochliomyia hominivorax. Next base: position 115,181,166 of record PYHX02000467.1, on the reverse strand, counting down.
ATCAAATCTTTAAAAGTTCATAAAATTATTTGTCTTTTTAACAAAGAATTAAAAATGAAACTTTATATTTTATTAATTATTTGATTTTTGTCTTTTTAGATTTTAAGATTTATTTGGTTACCAATTTAAATTTGTACGAAGAATATATTTTCTAATTATTTTCAATTGCAATTTCTTTATAATTTCAGTTAAATCTTTTTCGAGCTGAAATTATTTTAAATTCAATATAAAACTCTCATCCTTTTAAGAAACAGGTGAGTTATAATCTTATACATTTGAAGTTTTCATATCAAAAAATTATTCAACATTTTAAAATTTATGAAAAAAATCAATTAAACATTTGTTAATAAAATCTATTAAAAATAATTATTTATTACAGTAATTTTTATTAGATTTTTTATTTCCTTTGCCTGAAAAAAATTTAGACACTTTCTGTGTTAACATCAATAAATATTATTCTTTATCTTTCTTTTCCTCTCTTTTAATAATATAATTTATTAACTATGTCATTCCGTGTGTATCTCCAAGAAAGAATGATCTTAGACCCAATAAAGTATCTATATTCCTGCATCAAAACAAAATCTGTGTCTGACTGTTATCACACGTAGAATAATTATCTGAATTCAATGAAAATTAGACACATTTTTCGTTGTTTTCTATTTAAAACCAGCTCTATTGGTATATTAACATTATAGATATAGATCAATATCTGAGACAGCCCCAGAAATCCGAAAGAGATCTTCTTTCGATATCGGATAGAGGTTCTGAGTTAGAATTCTGCAAATTAGGTTTATTAACTATCTTGAATCTATCTATGTTATTAATTCGTCCAACATGGGTGCATATTTCGCTATAGCTTCCATATGAGGACCCTTCCCGGAAAGTATTTTGAGCTTATAAAAATCTTAAATATAAAATAAGTTTATTGAAATTTTGCACAATTATTTTTCTAACTATGTTTTATTCACGTTACCAAGTTGACAAATATCGGTCTATATTTTGCTTTAGCTCTCATGTAGTCTCCTTATAAAGACCAATTCTGATGACATTCATCACAATAATTTTTTGCAACTATTTGAATATATGTTTTTAATTGGAGGTACATCGGTCTATGTTTTGATATAAATTAGCTTGTTTAAATGTTTGTGGCAGAGGGTATTTAATATTCGGCACAGCCGAATGTAGCATTCTTACTTGTTTTTCTATGATTTATTCTTCAACATGGGGCAGAGAAACAATTTTTTGAATTATTATTATTTATAAATAATTGAAAAATTTTTAATTTGTCTACCATTTGGGATCTCATTCTCGTTTTGTATTTATTTGTTGTTTATTTTAATTTATGTACGAAATTTATTTCCTGAAATGAATTTATATTATTTTTTATTATTTATTTTATATTAAAATATCAAATAAATAAAAATTATTTACGTTCATTTGTTAAATAAAATAATGCAAAAAAATGCAACAAATGTGTCTAATTTTGTTGTAAAAGTGTTGTAATTTAATTAAATTTATGAGGGTTTTTACAAATTATAAAATGTGAAATATTAAAAAAAATGATGACAAAACAGATACATTTTTGGAATATTTTAATATTTTTTTTTTAATATTTTTGTAAGTGACTGTAATAATTTTAGAAAAAATTATTTTATTTAGGGTGAATAAGAAAATATTGATTCAATAAAATTTTCATAAAATATTCCTTGAAAAGAAGTCCTCATAAAATATCGTTTTAAAGGAAATTTTCATAGAATTTTTTTAAGTGTAATTTTCTTATAATTTAATTATAAATGATGAATTTAAGAGAAAATGACATATTTCTTGTCAAAGGAAATTTCCATAAACTTTAGTTTTTACATTAAATTTTAGTTAAATTTGGTTTCTTAGAGAAATTTTTCTATAAATTTTCGTTTTTATTGAAAATTTTTACAAAATTTTACTAATCGAGGCAGTTTTTATTAAATTTGTTTTTTTGAGAAAATCTTTTTTTAAGGGGAAAATCTGAACAAAAATATGAATCAGAATCTGAAATATTATCTGAACTAAAATATGAGGTAAAATCTGTTCTAGAATCTGATCTGAATCTGAAATAGAAAAAACTGCACCAGAAACTGAACAAGAATATTATCTGGAATGTGAACTATTATCTGAATTATAATCTGAGTTAGAATCTCAACAAAAAGTAACCTAAATTCTGAGCTATAATCTCAACTTTTATCTATATCCTGTTATCTGATATGGCATCTGATTTCAAATTGAAAAAGAAGTAGAACTGAGCTGGAACTGAACTACAAATGAACTAGAATTGAACAAGAACTGAACTACAACTGAACTACAACTGAACTAGAATTGAACTAGAACTGAACTAAAACTGAAGTAGAACTGTACTTGAACTGAACTTAAATTGAAGTAGAAGTTTTACTGTAAAATCTGAGCTAAACTCTGGTCTAGAATCTCATGTGGATTTCAGAATTCAGATTTGACTAAAATGCGGTATATAGAATTTATATTAAAGGAAAGAATTTTTCTTTGACTGCTTTTTTATTTAAATTATAGTTTGTTATTTGAATGATCAGAAATAAAACTCATTATTTCCTATTTCCATTTATTTCATATTTTTCTCTTAATTTACTTTAACATCGATGATATTTGAAATTAAAATAAATTTTATTGAAACGTGATTCAGTTGCATGATTTTACTGAATTCAATAATTTCCAATACAATTGATTAACACAAATACGATTGCAATTATTATTGCAATTTTTCATAGTGTTACTTGTGTATATTTTTCCACACTCATACAATTATTTGATGTTCATTACGTAAAGGGTGCTTCGAGGAGAGTATTGAAATGAAAACGGGTTAGTCGAGTGATGGACTTCATCATTATGTTTAGAAATATATTTTCTGTGGAATTATAAATCAAATAATGGTTTTTAAACATTTATTATCTCTGTAAAAATCACCCTTTTTTATATCTGATAGATACAAATTATTTCGTATCTTTGAATTTTTGCGCGTTAACACAATTGAATTTTTAATTACAGATTGAAATCTGATTATTCGATGGTAACAAAACATGAAAAAATCCTTGTTTTTTGTATTCTCTTTCTGTTTGCTTTATTTTTATTTACTTTTTGCTCTTTTTTTATTTTCTCCACTTAATTTTATTTGAATATTCTTTTGCTGGAGTGCTGCTCTTTTTCTTCCTTTTTATTCAGCAGATTTGTCAAAATGTTCATGCATCGTTGTGTATCTGCTTTGCTCTGGATTGTGTGGAGTTGACTGCATGCAGTCACAATTTTCCTGAGTGTCATTTAAGTCGTTGTCTATTTGTTTTTCTCGTCGGATTTTCTTTTCATAGTTTTTTTCTTTTTGTTTTTTTTTTGTAAGTTTTCTTCTGGTTGTCCACTTTTTGTTCTGGTCTCTTGAACTTTGTGATTTTAATTTGTGTTTACTTTGTTGGAAGAAAAGTGGAAAAGATGAAAATATAACAAATGGACAATAGGATACTGTAAGGATATGCTACAGTGTAAGGATATATTTTTAAATTAGACAATTTAATTTATTGTAAGATTATGGCAATTTCAAAGTCTAATGTTAATTCTAACTACGAGATATCGAGATATATTTATGCCAATTGCGAATGGCTGATACTAGATCGTGACTGCTGGTTGAGCGGAACCATGGCATATATGCTCATGGGGACCTATTAATACACGAATGGCTCAAAACAAGGACGGCACTAGGTCTTTATATATATAAACCGGAAACCATTATATCCCTCTGAGTACCAAACCATGATACGATTCTTAAAGCGAAGGCACATGCGATTAGGAATTCCATAATCTAAGAAAAGCCGATTCAGGCAAACTTGCGGTACAAGGATCTTAGCACCTTTACGGAAAGCCAAACAACTATCAATACCTTTTTACCCAAGGATTCTAAGCTTATAATTATCATGGAATGTAAAGTTGTTATCAACAAATACTCCAATGTTGTGGGTACTTGGAGATCAAGGCCTTATTAAAAATGAGGAAGCAAATATTCTAGCAATAATTGCTAGAGGGCTCCAAGATAAAAGCCTGTGGAATGCAATGCTTTTGAGTACACTATAAACGAGGCTAGTGCGCAAAAACAAACCACTGTTCACTGCGTCGCCAACATTACAAGCATACTTTGGGGAGACCCAGATGAGGGGAAGACCATGAGAATTTTAAAATGACATAGAGGTGAGCTAACTCACTCTACTCTTCTGGCGCATTGGGAGCGCATAACTAGCCGAATAAGGCTAGTTGGTTTCCTCAAACTTACCTAATCTAATCTAATTTCATTTTCAAAGTTGAATTTTTGTAATTTTTATCGGATTCTTATTTTATTTTTTATATATTTCCCCATTTTGTTCTCCATCTGAAATTTTTAAGATGGGTCAAAATTTATTTCATTCCCGTTACATATTAATACATTCACGCATACAAACTTATATTTTTTAAAAGATAAAAATTTCTCAACAACATTCATTTGTGTGTATTTTACATGAAGTGTGTAAAAAATATAAAAACGAAGTAAATAATGTATAAAAAAAATTCTTGTAATATTTGAAGTACTCGATGACAGTGGCAGCATAGCAGGAGCAGCCAGAGTAGAAGAAAATGTAAAAGTCGTAAAAAAGGCAAATGCAGCGTTAAAATAATGTGTGTCAAACTATAAAAATCATGAAAATGGTATGAGTGCAAATGACAGTACATCAGTATTAAGTATTCATGTTCATATACAAGTTGTTTCAAGCACACAATTGTACTTACAGAAAAAATGTATTACAAACAGGGTGAAATGAATTTTTATAATAAGAAACGACAAATATTCATAAAGGAACGTTTAAAAATTTTAATAAGGAGCGTATGATTAATATTAATTATATTCCCTAAGAAAATTGATTTTTAGGAAAATTTTAAGAAAAAGTAGCTTTGCTGTGTTTGCTCTGTTTTTATAAGAAATAATTTAATTATATCAAAAATATTCCATGGATTTTCAATGTAGTAAAATTTGTAATAGAATTATTGCATTAAGAATTTTGATATAAAACTTTAATTCTAGGGATTTTTATGCTCTCTATCGCTTAAAATCTGAGTCGATTTAGCTATGTCCGTCTGTCTGTTCTCAGCATTCTCACATTCACAATGACTTATATATCTTAATGACCTGAAAAGTTCCGTATTTAAAAACTGCAATGACACTTGAGTTTTTTAAAAGTTGTAGACCGATTTCTGAGGCAGCCTCTAAGTTCTAGAGAAGAACTTTGCTTAAATTTTTAATTATAAATCAATTAGTTAAAATAAAATCCTATCAAAATCAATTCAGTAGAAAAAAGTGTTCTTGTGTTATATTAAGAAAAATCTTTTATATGCGTTTGTAAATGTTTATGTGTGTTTTTACTCTCTGTATATGTACATAACATGATGTAATTACTTCACACTTATTTTTGGTGTATTAAATACTCGGCTGAGTCGAACAATTTTTTTATTTATTAAAAAAAATTAAGTAAATTAAGTAAATTTTTTTCCAAAATTGTCTTGTATTTATTATTTTTATCAAAATTTTTGTAAAGAGTTTTTTAATTGTTTCGCATAAAAATATATCTACAAAATATCTTCTCATAAAAATTAAATATCTTTTTATCAAAAAATTTGCAATAATTTTTTTTTTTATCAAAATTTGTTCGAAAACTTTTATAGAATTTTCTTTTAATTAGAAAATTTTATTATGAAAAAATAAAAAAAAAATATTCAAGAGCATTATTTTATTTGAAAATTTTAAGTTTGTAAAATTTTTTACGCACATAATATGAAGGGAGTCTTCATATAAGTAGCAGTAGTCGAAATAAAATTTGACAAACCTCCTTTACACGGTATCCTGGACATATTCCCCAGTGTCTGGAAATCGGTGTCATTTTTTCAAATAATTTTGTATAAAAATTTTAGTCCGGTTCAGATACCTCACAAACATACATACATACATACATACATACATACATACATACATACATACATACATACATACATACATACATGTATACATAAGTATTGTGCAATCCTTCTGTCATAATTTACATTCATGTTATCTTGGACATTTAGTTCTGTGTTTCGTAACCGTTGTATCTCTAGATTATTCCGAAGTGCCTTTTCCAAAATATGTTGTAAAAAAATCGTTGGAACATTAAATATATCTTATATATATACGTCTTTTGCAGTACTTTTGTCATAATCCCACCCCATTTTAGATATCGGATATATACAAACGAATACAGTTCTCCTGCTCTCATTTCGCAGATGTGGCATACTTTCCAGATGGTCGTAATATTCCCCCAAAGTTCATCCATAGATTTTTTCAGGGAATGTTGTATAAAAATTATTGTCCAAAAATTTTAAATATTTAGCTTTTTTACATTCCTCCTTCATACAAACCTGGTCAAATTCGCCAACATCGGGAAATAATATCTGAAACTATGTCTTTAGATTTTTAAGAAGTTTTTTTTTTGTAATTTAAAAAAAACCTATTCGACAATATTTGATATCTGACATATTCTACACTTCTCTTGTCGTCGTTACACAGTGTTTAGTACAGATTTTTAAGGATTTTTCAAAACGATATTGTAAAAAAATCCATCCGATCATTTGAGATATCTGGCATAATGGATGTATTCTACACTTCACCCATTGACAAAAGTCTTAGGAATTCATCGTATATAACAAAAATATCAATGGAAAGATTTTGAATTGATGTGGCCAATACCGAAATTATTTTCGCTTTAATCATTTTTTTAGTTTAAACATTGTTCACCTTATTTCTTGTCACTCTGTTGTTACATGTTTATAAGGGCATTATTACATACAAATATAAATAAGTCCTTATTTTACATTTATATGCAACTTTACACTGTTTTTGTTCAACTTCATCTGCAATAAGAAATAAAAAATCAAATAATCACATATTACACACATATACACACTCACATGTATCTAATATTAAAATCCCGACAGTTTTGCCATTAACACTCTTTTATACACAAAACCAATAAATAAGTCCATTTTATAGTTTTTGTTTCTTTATAAAATTTCCAATTTAAAAGGAGAACACATTTTTGATTCCTATCAGAACTGTGGGATTTTAAAATAAAATTGTTGCTTTACAATCACTATTTAGGAGTCACCACCACCAACACCATTACAAAATATAAAAATACAAATCTATAACTATTTGAGTCTGTGACGATGACCATGACGTTGGCGATGATGCTGCTGACGATGATGAGGATGTTGATGATGGATACAAAAAGAATAGAAAACAACGAATGAATGAATGAATAAATGACTGAGTGAACAACCAAATGAATGTTCTTGTTCTTATTTCTCTATATCTCTGGTCAATTTAAAATGCGAAACATTATCAACACCCTCGTTAAATTCACGTACATATATATACATACCTTAATACATATGTATATGTATGTGTAGGAGTATCTAGTAGCAATTGTTTTTTATTTTTATATCGATATTTTTTTTGTTTGTTACTTTTATAGCATTTTTGTAGCATTGAAATGCTTTTAGTGTTTTAATTTCATGTCCAGTTTGGATTTTATTTTTATCTTTTTTATACTCTACACCACACACAAGTGGTTAAGAGGGTATATTAACTTTGTTATTTCGTATGTAATTCTAGGAATGAATCATCTCAGATCTCATAATGTATATATGTTTTGGCATCAAATCAAAATCTGAATCGATTTAGCTGTGTCCATGTACCTTTCTGTCTGTTTGTCCTTTGTTGGCACGCTCACGTCTACAATAATTGCAAGAGCTCAATAAAATTACACCTAAGTATTTATTACAGTCCTGTGATGTTTCCTATTTAAAACCAGTAAAAGCGGTTCAGTGTACTTAGAGATATAGACCGATATCTGAGGCAACCTTTTTGTTCAAGCAAAAATTAAGTTTATTATAGAGCTATAAATACATCATTATATATATGTGTGGGAGTGTATGTGTTAGTGTATATGTGTAAACATATTAACTTTACACACATTTGTGATGAAGGGTGCTGAAGATTCGGCATAGCCGAATATAGCATTATCACTTGTTTTTTCTTTATAATTCCACTATTGGTTTCATGTGTATGGATGCATATGTTAGTATGTGTTCATTTGTTTCTACATTTTTTAGTGGTATTTGTGTGATGAGTCTTTTTTCATAAGAAATCAAGAATTTCGTGCAAAATATCCACACCTTTTTTATTACAGTCAGGATTTATTGCATGTTTTTTTATAGATATTTTCTTTAACACGATGTCATGAATTAGTTGATTTGATTTTGGAATGTAAAAAGTAAAAGTGGAACTTTATTTTGAAAAAAAAAAATCGAAAAATATATATAAAACTAAAATCTTCTGTTTTTGCTATGTTTTTGTAATTTAAATTTGACTACAAGGGGAAATTTTAAGTAATGCTTATTGAATAGCTAATAGAAAGTACTAAAGTTAATAAAATTAATTAAACTAAATTAAATTCAAGTTGAAAGGTTTTATTAACATTCGCTAGATAAGTAATGAAGAATTAAATTTGAGTCAATTTAGTTTTCCCTTAAGTCCATAACAGCAAAGTACCATTAAGTATATATTCTTACATCAAATCAAAATCTGAGTCGATTTAGCTATATCTCTCAATTTGTCTGTCTGTTGGTAACATTCTTACGCCACGTTGTTTGCTGTTGCTCCTAATTTATGGAAAACCTCTAAATTCTAAATATCTTGGAAAATATAATAAAACACAGCTATGCATATATCCTCTTCAATCATCAAAACCGGATCATTTATGCTATTAGCTTGACCAATATTGGTGCATGTTTTGCTTTAGATCCCATTCTCCCGGAAAACTGTTTTGAATTTATAAAGTGTAAAATATTTTTCTAACTTTTTTAAGTGCACGTAACTAAGTTCATAACTATCGGTCCATATTGTGCAGTAGGTGCCAAATAAGGCCACTTACCGGAAAACTGTTGTAAGTTATAAAACTCTTAAATATAGAACAAATCTAAAACATTTTTGTAACTGTTTTAAATGCAGGTAACTGAGGTGAAGAAGGTTGATTAATCCAATTTCATTGAAAATCGTCACTATTATATCCAATACTTATTTGATATATATGTATTCATAATTTCAACAATATTCAGTCCATATTTGGTTATATGTTCTATTTAAGTGTTTTTAGCATTTATCGGGATATATCCACATATACCATATTAAACTTCAGTTAGGTACCAAAACGCTTTTTTGGAAATAATTCTGTAACTACAGAACAACTAAATATTTTTCACAAAATTTCACGTGAACATTCTTGAAGTGTTTTTTAATTGTTTTGGAAAAGAGCATGTTTCTAGTGAGTTCCAGGGTCGGGAAGTAGATTTCCAAAAAATCATTCTCTACAAAAAAATACGCTTACGTGCATGCGTTATCTCCTATAGTTTATGAGATATTTAGACCAAAGTAAAATTTTGACTAATTTTTGGACAGTTTTTTTAGTTTTTTAAACTTGGTGGGCTTCTATTCGCGTCCAAAAAAGGTCATAAAAATATTTTCTAGATTTCGTTTTAAAGTCTAAATAATTTGTGTGAATTCGACAAAAATTTATGTTTTTGTGAATGAAAATTAGAAAAAAAATCAGTTTGTTTTGCGAAAAACGTGGATGATATTCTCGCTAGCATGGAATAAAATCGTCCGCCAGCATTTCTAGCTTTCATGATGACCACGCACATGACTACATTGACTTAATTTTTATTGTAGTGCAAGAATATATATAGGTTTGGGGTCTTAGATGATTCCTTCTTAGCGTTAAACATCGAATGACAAAGTTAATATGACCTCTTCTGCACTTGTGGTTTAAAGTTTATATATCCACACAAAACTCTACCAAAATTTTATTACGATCGGCTCCATAATTTCTATAGCTCTAACATAAGATGAAGTTGAACTTTAATTATTCATGATTGCATGATGTTAGTCTTAATCTATTAATCTCCTCTTACTGGTTGTTATACTTAATGCGATACAAGCCTTCCAAGATTATTAGTTTTATGAAATTCCTCTGTTGATTTTGCAATTATTTTTATTTCTAAAAAACATAATTTTCATATCAATAAATTCGACCTGTCAATATGTTTTCAATTTAACTAATAAAAATTATGATTTTGAATTTGAAATATTTATTGTATTTCATTCACCCTCTTCCTCCCACTCTTTCAGTCTGTGTTTGTATTTCTTAGTCTCTTGATGATAAAGTTTGAAGGTAAAATTTAATCTTTTTAAAATTTTAACTGAATGTTTTTCTTGTTTTTGTCGTTGTTGTTTTTTTTTTTCTTCAATTACTTTATTTAATAAACAAAGTTTAAGTTCAAGGTTTAATTTTTAAACATTCGCTATTAAAAACCCTCTGGGGGCGTATGATTAATTGAAAAATTATAAAATTAAACAAATGTCTGTGTTTTAGAGTGTCGGTCGGTTGTTTGGTTTGCAATTAAAATGCCTCAATTATAAATTCCAAGAATTACTTACTTTTATTAAATACTTGCTTTTACTCGGTACGCTTTGCTGCACAAAAAGAAAACTACTCAGTCCCATATATCGAAAGACATTTCAAAAATTACGAAAATTCTCGCTGTTATAGTTCTTAAGTTATTTTATTATAAATATTTGCTTTATATGGCGGATAACCCTTCTAATGGTCATATTGGAATTGTTTATTCTATATTTTACTTTCATGGCAAATTGGGATTATTCTGTGAAAATTTCATCATACGTTACATTCATACATACATTTGTACATTCACGCATTCTATTTTATATATAGAATTTCAAGTGGAAAAATAATATACATTAAAAAACCAGGATAACAAAAAGAAAATAAAAAGGTAAAATGACGAAACGGAAAATAAACAAGGAAGAATGCTACATCCAGCTACGCCGAATCTTCTATACCCTCAACTCTATATTGAAGAAAATTGTCTAGTTGTCTGAATTTAGATGGAATTGGTTCATATTTAATTTCGGAAAGTGGTATTATAAAGGAGTAATAACCAAATATAACCCGATAATTGTCAAAATAATTTTATGTATTTAAACAGTTTCAATATTTAAACCACTTTGTAGAATCTGTAACAAACTATAGAACGATATTCGTCAAATTACTAACATATATTTAAGAAGTTTAGAGCAATAACTGTGCCGAATTTCAGTTGGTGTTTGCTTAAGTATGTAGTAAGCTCAAACGTGGAGCGATATTGAGAAAATTAATAACATTAATTCAAGATGATTAGAATTTTTTTTTGCCAAATTTGAAAAGAATTTGTTCATTTTTTTAAGCTATAAACTATGTTCTGAGAGGTGGTGTTATTTGGGAGCTAATGACTCCAGCACATTCTTGTTTCTTTAGGTTTATATTTTATTAAAAAATATATATATGACAAATTGGCGAAAATTATCTTAAAAATTGTGACACGTACACAGATTTGGAATGTATAAAATTTTTGTATATTTTGGTCTATAACTTTCTTCTATTGATCCGATATAGATAATTTTCGTTTAAATTTCGTTAAATCCATTTACGTTTTTGTTAGAAAGAAGAATTAAAGTTCTTTTCCGGATATCGGTTATCTCAGATATCGGTTTTTGATTTTAAAAAGTAAATAAAAACATAATGTGGCCAAATGTCATTGAATTTTGGCAATTATTCTGGCCCTGATAATGTTTCCAACAGACAAGAAGACGGACCTAATTAAATCGACTGAGATTTTGACATATATAAATAATGGGTCCTAAGCTGATTCCTTCTTGGCGTTACACACGGAATGACAAAGTTAATAATCCTCTTAACCACTTGTGGTGATGGAGGGTCTACAACAAAGAATGAGTGAATTAGAAACATTTCACTTAACAACTTGTATAATTGAAATTGTTTTTATTTATTTTTTATTATTTTTATTTATTGTTGACTGGATACAAGTTTTATTAAGAGAGTTGGGATCTGAATCTGTTGGTCTGTTGCGGAGAATTGTTTTTTTTCTTATTTTGCTGTTAATAAATTGAAATTTTTGTTCATAATAATTTTTTTTTTGCAATTTCCTTAAGTGTTTCTTCTCGCCTTAAGCTGTTTATGAATTCGAGTTTATTGGTTACTTTTTAAAGTTCTTTCATTTTTTCTTTCATTTTATTATTATTTCAACTGATTTTAGTTTTATATTTTTTATATTGAGTTTTATTACTTCCTTCATTCATCCATTTATTTCTCCATATTTTTATTGTTGTTAAAGTAAGTAACTCTATTTCTTTTCTCTCTCTCTCACACACACTCTTCCTTTTGAAAAATTGTTGTGCAACAATTTTTTTTTTTTAAATTTTAATACAAATTTATTTTATAATTTTTTCCTTAACTTTTATTCCTTGTAGCCTCTCTCTTGTATAAAATTTACATAAACAGCGAAAGAAAACGGAAATAAAAAATTGTTCTATAAACTCTCTTCCTTGTTTTGTTGAAAATTTACTTTTTATGCCCTCCACCAACGTAAGTGGTGAAGAGGGTATATTATCTTTCTCATTCCGTGTGTGATGCTAAGAAGAAATCATATCTCATACCATAATGTATATATATTCTTAAATCAAAATCTGAGTCGATTCAGCTGTGCGTCTGTCCGTCTGTCTGTCTGTTGTTCGCACGCTCACATCCACATAAATTAACAGAGCTCAATGAAATTTGGTCTAAGTATTTGCTATAGACCGGAAAAGTTTCCTGTTAAAAACCAGCTAAATCGGTTTAGTATACTAATAAATATAGGCCGATGTCTAAAGCAACTTCTAAATCCAAGAGAAGAACTATCTTGAAACTGTATGCGTGTGTGTTTTTACTTCACACATGGAGGGTATTGAGATTCGGCATAGCTGAATATGCCATTCTTTTTTTCTTTGTTAGTATTTTATGAAAGTGTGTGTGAGTGTTTTTGAAAGTGTGAGAAAACGTGTGTTTCTGTAATGCCTGTGATTTTCTTTTTAAAAACGGCTGTTAATACCTTCATTCACAAAATTACAGAAAATAAAACAATTGAAAATTATTTAAATATTTTTTTTCTGTACGTTTGAGAGACCGAGTACACTGAAAGACTGCCTCAACTTAAGACAAACTTTAATTTCTTGAAGCTATTGACATGAATCCGTTTCCAGGTAGTCCAAAAATACGTTTTTTTTTGTATGAAACAAAAATGTTAAAAATTTTTATTCAACAGCAAAATTTTTTACATTTGCAACGACTTTTGGAAAAAGTAAACCTTTTTTGAATTGTGATAGAATATTTATTAATAAATTTACATGTCTCATATGTTCAGGTAATGTGGATCTAATGAATTCGTATTAAGGTCTAAATGAAAGCTTTTGTTCGATTAAAGAATTTCTTATATTTCCAAAATTGGGATTATATTGATTTTGTTCCATGCAAAAAGCTGTTGACGTATGATTTGATTAAAAATTTCGGTTTAGGAATTTTTGAAAATTCGAGAGGATCTGTACTTATCCTTGTAGGGCTTTTGAATACAAGACTTAAATAAGGACTCGTTATATTGGGAAATTATTTTGAAATTATTTTGAAAAGTACAATTCCAACTAAGCCAATTGTATTTGCAGCTTTAACTTGTATTATAATTTTAATCAATACTGAAGGATGACGTATGATTGATATTAAGTAATTTTGAGTTCTTGTTTCGAAATTGATTTTTTTTTAAATAATTCGGTAACTTATATGTTAAGAAAACGCATGATAAGAGCTAATTTGGTTTTAAGTTAATTAAAAAATATCGGCTCCTATCCGATCAGTGACGTAGTCGGAAACATTCATTTGAGTTAAGACTACAGAAATTTGATATAGATAGTTAATATATAAGGAATATCTTTTCATGTATCATTTTGGTGAAATCACCGTATACATATAAAAGATTATATTAATCTATCAAACTTTAATAAAAATGATATTTTGAGATTTTTTCAAAAGGAGTTTTAACATTTCCTAACCAATAAAATCATCATTTCGCTCTGAACATCATACTTTTTCATTGTTTAGAAAGAAATCGTACTACCTTGTCTTCGAAGTTAAATGGAGAAAATCTACGAGACAAACAGACAAGAGATGCCAAGATATCATTTTATACATTATAATAGAATAGTCGCTGAACGGCGTAAACATTAAGAAAATAGGAGGACGTAGAAGATATATCAATCATTAGAGCTGTGTCTGTATTGGAAATTGAACTCTCAGTTTTTCACAACGGCAATGTCAGCCAACCTTCTCAATTAAATGCTGTAATATAACAAGGTTTATACGGATGTGAATAAAAAATGAAAGCATAACATCATAAAGCGATAGCGATATTTAGACGACTACAATAAATACAGTTGCGCTTACAAATATTCAGGCATTTTGACATTTTATAAATACGGTTTTCGAGTTAGTTGAAAAATGGGCTTTTCATAATACCGGCTTCAAATACGGTTTTATGTAAAAATGTATTATTTAATACAAATTTAGAGTTTATACCGTATAATGGCCTTCGTATAAGAATGAAAAAAATATTTATTTTTAGTATTATTTGCTGAATAAAAATATCATATAATTCATTTTATTGACGTGATTATTCTAACATAGAGAACATAGCAAATGTTCTGAATATGATTCTAGAATACTCAATACTTTGCTCGTATAACACACATAATGACAAAAATGTTATTTTTAATTATGACAGAATAGACAGAAATGAACTGAATAATTTATTGGAAAAGCTTTAAGAAGCCTTCCTTTAACAACTGCTCAAATGACTAAAAACGGCATTCGAATAATTCCGAAAATAGAAATTAATCGAAACCGATTGGTTTTCTTTTTCATACGATCCAAAACATATATCTGGTGAACTAAATCGAAAATTGTGGAAATTACCCTTCTGATTTAGGCAGGTGAAGGGTATAAATACCATACCTTCTTTTCTTACAGTGTATTTTGCTATTATTACTATTACAGCAATATTCTATTAAAAGGTGTGTGTGTGTGTGTATGTATTCTCCCTTTTTCATGGCCTTGGGAAATTGTTTACCATTTCATTCCTTATTTTCCATTCTCTTGTTGTAATTGTTGTTGCTTATTTGTTTTGAACGTAAAATTCTTTTAATTTTAATTTTACTTTTGTTATTATTTTTCCTTTTTATTTTTATATCTCCTCATTTTACCATTATGATGAGGGTAATTTAAGATCGCCAAGAATATAAATAACATCTTAGAATATATAAGGATGTAAACATGTATATGTGTATTTGTATATCTATATAATTTTATGATTCTTATACTTGAATTCAATAAAATTTTTATGATTTTTTCTTCATCATAGAAATCATTATTTGACTTACGATTTCAAAATGAAGATTTTAATGAAAATAATGATGAAACTAAAATTAAGATAATAAAATAGTTATAAGAAAATGATGTTAAGGAGAAGGAAATATTAATATCTTATATTTCTGTTATAAACACTAGAAAGACTGAAATTTTTGTATACACCTGTACTGTTCTCAAGCAGTGAAAATGACTTAATTATAAAACAAGTTAGAAAGTGGGTACAGGGTATTGTATAGTTGGTCATGGGCCACAATATGCTAAACCAGACTATAAATGATCAACCCTCGTAAAGTTTTGATTCTCTGATTTGTACTTATGATGATACCAACATTTATGTGAAACTTGTGGAGTTTTATATTATATTTCGCAGTTTGTATGAATGAATTAGAATGACCCTCGTAAAATTTGGAGATGATATTAAATATTTCAAACGTACAATTTTTTTCACGATAGCAAATTTTTTTGGAGATTTGTGTACTTTGCGAATAGTGTTCTATATGGAAACTGTAGTCGGTTATCGACCTACATTTCAGAATTTTCGTAAAAATTATTACTCTTACTAAATACAAATGATAGCATAAACAAGTAATACGCCCACCTCAGTGTAGGGTACTATAATAACTACGGTGTAAAGAAACTTACAAGAAATATCCTTTTTGTATTTAATTATTTATGAAATTTAGGACTCGAAAAATTATATAAAGTCTATAACAACAGTTACCACTACATAGAGATTGGAATAACAGGTACAATGGTAAAATTTATTGGTCAAAGTCAACTTATCGAGTATCAACAATTTATTGTGTAATTTATTGTTATTAAGTGGCCAAAATCGAAAAAAAGAAATGAAAACTGTTGTTACTTGTCCGAATTGGTGACATACAAAATCTACTCAGTTCAGTAAAAAAGGTGGATCGACTAATTAAAATGTTCCAGAAAGTCAAAATGACTGCTTTGGGACAACATGTGAAGTCACCAAATTGCAAGAAATTTTGATATTAAATAAATACTCTTTTTTCATTGAAAATTTTAAATATCCAAATGACTTCCATAGGCAATCTAGTGTTAAGTTTTACCTCATCTACTTGAGCAGCAGCTGTAGTGTGTTTGGACTTTTTTCTTGTCTGTTATTTTCTTTTTATTACTTTTATTTTAAACTTTGTATCCATTAGCTGCCAATAATGTTGTTACTTGTTTTCTTTTGTTCGTTTGGGTTTTTGAACTTTGTAGCTGTTAAGCTTTGTTGTTGTAATTTGTTGTCTTTGTTTTTATAGTTGTTGTAGCTTTTGTGTTCTTTGAATTGTTTGTTGACGCTAAATATTTAAAGAATTATTAAATGGGGGCAACAAACAAACATATTAATTTTTTTCCCCACCAACCACAGAGCCAATCATCCAGACATTCAGCCAAACAATCAGCCATTTTTGAGACCTTCATGCTATTTAATGATATACTAGCTGCAGGTTTTCGACAAAAAATTAAAATGAAACAATTGGGAGTACCAAATAAGACTTTGTCGAATTTTGAATCCCCTCCACTATAATGAATAGATGAAATTAACAGAAAGCCACAAAGCGCTGTGGAAAATCATTGTACAAGTCATTAGGAAACTATGCAATAGTAACACGACCTCTAAAAATGAGAATGGCGAACTTGGCTCCAGGGTAGACAGAAATAATTCAAAATATGGGGTATAATCACCAAACACTTCTGTAGCAGTACGGAAGTGGAAATTGCAGTTTTGACATTTGTGCATGCAAAAGTTGCATGTCTTTGTAAGCTGACATCTCAGAATTAATATTGTATGGCCGAGAAGCACTCTTTATAAAAAGCTTACCAACATATCCTAACGACTGAAATAAAGAGGTGTAAAAGGTGCTAAAATGGCTACAAAAGGTGGACTAACGACTTTACTAGAAATCCCACAGATTGAAATCGCTAGGGAAACAGAAGAAAGTGTCGCCTAGCGAAAATTTTTGTAAGACGCTGCTTCAACTTAGCTTAGTTCTGGCCGGTAACCATATTCAAAGCACTCTTTGGAAAAGGTTGACCAACAAACCTAGAATATGAAATAAAGCAGCTTTAAAAGCACATTATTGGCCGATTCTCAGAAGGTAGACTATCAAGATTACTAGAAATGCGATGGGCTGGAATACACAGGCAAATAGAAGAATGGGTCGCCCAGCACATACATAAAAAAGACAAATTGAGACGGAAACTAGAGTAATTGTTGGTGAGAAGTAAAGAAAAGGAGATATATTTTTTTTCAAAAGTTTATTGATATACGTTTACAAATAATAGTTAATTTAGCGCTAAGACGGTTTGAAATGTCAGACACTACGGTGATAAAAATACTTTGACTCTTATTGGACTTCCCAGCGGCTTCAAAAAAAAAGAAGCAGCGAACTATTATTAGGTCTGATTTTTCACGGTATTTTTGTAAGTGTATATAATTTTGTTAACAGAATGAGAATTATTATTTGTTTGTCACAATCATATTTATACTAACGGAATGTTAATTGCTAAATTGTTAAAAATTTTCATGTGGTGCAAGACAATAACAAGAATCATTTCTTCGTTGTTACACATCCAACACAAAACTTAATATACCTTCTTTCAACACTTGTGATTGAGGGTGATATAAATAAAATTCTCCTAAGACAATTTTATAAATAAAAACAACTTCTGTGGTGGCTCCTGTATTAAATTTTAATATTATTCAATTCTCTTTTAAATATTTTTTAATAATCGTATTATCGTTGTGTTGCTTATGCCTCCTGTGTTTTCCACTTTTTGCATTATTAATAATTATTAAGTTTCTTTTCTTTGGAATTTTATTAGTTTTTCTCTTCCAACGTCACCTGTTTTTGTCAAAACTTTTGGTTTTTAATTTCCTTATTGTTTTATAATTTTTTCTAAACATTTTCGGACTTTATTATTTTTGTTGTTATTATTGTCATTTTTTCTTAATTTCTAAAACTGATTAGAAAAGTTAAATTTTAAGAATTTTTAACACCAATTAAAAAATTATAAACAAAAACTTTTCTAATTAAAATAATCTCTTAAAATAATTTAACGTTAAATAAATGAAACAAATGTGTGAGTATGAGAGGGAAAGAGGAGAAAGGTAAGAGACATTTTATCTTGAAGGTATTTAAGCTATTAATAAGTTAAAATAATTTGAAATGGCAATTATTTTATATTTTATATCTCTTAAGTTGAAACGAGATATTTTTAATTTGTTATTTATAACCGTAATTGAAAAAAGGTAAAAAAAAGTAGAATAAAAAGAGGAATAAAAAATTTTTGGTTGGATTTAGTTGAATGGAAATTGAATAATTGAAGAAGAGGGAAATAAATAAAATAATTAAAATTTTAATAGACTTAGGATTTTGAAAGATAATTTAAATTAGATTCAAATTATAAAACAGTATAAAAAATTCGATATATAAGTTCAAAATGGCAACTTAATAAATTTTTGACATAATTATCACATTATGTTTGTGACTATAATAGAAATTATGGTATTTTGAATTCACTATAATTCAGTATTTGATGGAAGCTAAAGTGTAGACACACATGTGTTCATTTATGAGTTTGATAAATTCCTTTATGAAAACGACTATTTTAAATTAACGAATGCTGGCAAATTTTTAATTTCTAAACAATCGATCGGAGTCATGATCAGCAGAATAAGATCGTTATCATTAGCAGTCGCATAACACATTTTCTCTCTTGTTTAATAAGAATTGGAATAGAGTTGAAGACAATCCGCTTAGGCAATTTTGCATGTTAGAAATGATGCTTAAAAGCCACAAAAGAAAATGTTCAAGTTTATCGTGCGAACCTACCATGTTGCCCTAACACTACGGTGGTATCAACACTAGTCGCCTTTATAGTTTTGAGTTATACAATCTTCTTTCACACTATTCGTTACTTCCGCAGTAGTACAAAAACTTGTGGTAAATGAGATCGTCTCTAAGTGATTTTAGTTTAAACCACGAAACTTTCCGGTTGGCCTCGCTATTATTCAGTTGACTGAGTTATTACTGCCAGGGACTAATGCTTTCAATGCTAAAAGATTTACGACTTTAGTGAAAAAACATAAGTTGTTATTTCCCAGTTTCCATTCCACATGGTCTGGGTATTGCCGATTTTTTTAACTCAGCCCACATAAAAAATTCCAACATACTTTACCAACAACCAGTCTAATGTAAAAAGATTTAAGTCTTTATTGAAATTTCAAAGTTATTTCCTCTTCCTCACAGGCACTCAACATTATCCAGTCCAATATGATATCCAGTACTTTCATTTCAAGGGATTTGGTTTCAGTGCTACCAGATAAAAGTCTTTAGTGTAACTTTGCAGATTGTTATACCTCAGTTTCCATTTCAGAATTTTGGCGAATTTGGCATTTACAAAATCTGGCATAACATGTGACAGGACTTAGTCATTTTTTCATTTACAGAGGCTACTGCTTCCGGTGCTAGAAGATGTAAGTCTTTGGCGAAAATTCACAGGTTCTTATCTCTCAGTTCTGATTTCAGTCTGCATTGGTATTGATGTAGTCTTCAGTTGCAGAGACTTCTTGCTTTACTGTGTAAAGTTATTGCATTGTTGTCCGATCAATCAACTAGATTATCTAGAGAAGGTGCTAGAGAAGGTGGAATATCATCTCATCCTTATCCATATCATTGCAGTTACGACAGTAGTTGTTGAAGGGAAATTCTAATCTAATGACGTGTTTGTCTAACACCTAATAGTCAGTGATTACAGATATCAAAACTTTGTTCTGTTCAGAGGTCAAAATTCTCTCATCACCTTTCATGTGTGTATCTCTCTTCTTAAATTGTTTTTGTAATATTATTCGATGTAACTTCGAATAAATTTTAAACAAAATGTTTTGAAGTCGCTTGGAGTGTTTTTCTTTGTTATTTCTGACGGAGGCATTTGATTTTAACCAACAGTAAAGATAGCATGGCCTAATCTGGGCACTTTTGACTTGAATTATACCCTTGTTTTCAATTTCATTTCATAGTTTTTAAAAAATTTCTCTTATACATATGTATATAAAATATATTTCCTTATTCCATTTTATTTAAAATTTATACATTAAAATAAAATTTAAATTCCAAATTTTTGCAACCATTAATAATTTGCTAAATTTCTTTAAAGAAATAAAAATTTAGTCAACACTTTAAACTTTCACTATTATTTAAATGGTTGAATTAACTCACAATATTTTTGCTTTAAAACAGATGCTACGAACTTTTTTTTGCTTCTCCTCCTCTCTGCTTTCCATTTGTCAGTTTGAGTTGAAGAGCGCTTAAGAAAAAATCAGTTTTGTCGGCATCCGAGTGAAAGAAATAAACTTTTCAATACCAGTTCTTTAGTTTCCAAATATTTTTAGTTTTTCTTATTTTTATTATTTGAAGCAAAAGATTTTTAGCTTAAAAAAATATCAAAAAATATAAATCAGCTTGTAACACGTATAGAGCTGCTGCTACAAAGTCAAGTTTATAGTTGTGCTGAATAAAAAAAAATGAAAATAACTTGAAGAAAAGTTAAGAGAAAAATTCCAAACTTTATAAATTTAAACTCGTTTTTGTTATTTAGATTTAAATATTCTTTTATGTAAAAAAATGACTATTGATGAAATGTTACATCGTGCATAATTTTTTTAACTATGAATTAAATTTAAATTTAGTTTTAAATTGACTCTGTAAGTTTAAGGTATAAATAAATCGCAAAAATTTTATTAAATAAAAAATTTAAATGACAACTGTATCACCTTTCGGAACGTCTCGACTTCCATTCGGTCAAAGATTGTACTGAGATGAAAAGTTTTTGGCTTAAAGGTGAATAACGTCATATCTTCATAATAGTTCCAAGCAACTGCTTTTAATATAAGCAGAACTTTTATACAACATAATTCAAAAATGCGTACGGTTTTTACCACCAACAGCAAAACAATTGAAAAATGATTACTTGTGTGAAGTTCAAAACAAATCAAGTAGATCGTCAAGTATATAGTCTCCTAGGAACTGTATCCTTTTGCAAGAGAAGGTGGAATATCAACTAATCTTTATCCATATCCCAGAGAGCAATTATAATTTATATATATCTTTACGTCTGTGGTAAATAAGTTGTTTTGTATTGTTCATATCATAGGAAGTATATATTTCCATAGTGTACTTTATACATTATATATCAGATTCTGAATCTTTCCTGGCTAAATTATGTGCTTGTTCTAACCACTGACCTATACTTTAAGAAAATCGTTCAAGCTTTGTCATTTCCTCTCTCAATTCATAGGTTGAGGCCGCAGCACTTTAATATCAGCCTGGAAATCACTACAGTTCTCAGAAAAGACATCATATCTTGAATCTAACGTTTCAGATTCCGATATTGTGTATGTTAGTGGAGTTACTTCTATTTCACTTACTTATAATATTAAAACTCCAGTCGAAAGTCATATGCGGTGTAATGTAATCCTATTATTGTCCATATGCATGCCCAAGTGCACTGGATTTCCAACAGTTAACTGCACTGAATTCAACCTCACGACTAGCCAATATGTCCATTACGTGAATGTCAATCGGAATTAGATACATTAGAACTATTGATAACTAAATTACAGGCAGATCTTAGGTGAAGTCATCAGTGTTCTATCATATGACTACAATATTTGTCGGTTTCAGTTGATCCGGCTTTTACTTGTCTTCTGTTTTGAATTTACAGCTTTTGAAACGAGCAATCCTCTGCTAACAAGCCTTTTTATTGATACAGCAGTGTCCTTCTTCAAAGCGAACATCATTTATTCACCAAAAGACGATAATTATTTTTACTGGCACAACTTAAATGTGATTGTTATGCTTTATTATAATTTAAATATTTTTTAAGGATCACATTTTGTTGAAAGGACACTTTCTACGTTATTAATCTGGATGTATCAGGTAAAGAAATTTAAAATATTTCAAGGATTATTGATGCCCATTTAGCACTTTTTTAATATTTTGAGAGTGTCATATCTGAGGGTTTAAAAGAAAACGGTTTGAAAAAGTGAAGATTCTGATTTACCCAGTTTTGGCTTTAGTTTTTCATTATAGCAAATTGTCTGTGCAACAAAGTTGAAATTTAGATTTTTAATTTAAAAAATTTAGTTTTTTTTTCACAACAAAAGAACCCGCGTTGAAAACATTTCAATGCTTTTAACATTAACTGGAACAGGGATAGCTGAATTACTGACTAAATTTATATTAAGTTGCCTTCATCAGCATTATTTTCAACCACATTATTATGTTAAACACAGTAGGATGGAATTAAAAATATTTGGAGGTTAATTTTTATCTATGAATTTGCTCTAAAAGGAGTCTATTTTAAGCAATCAGAGTTCAACTGTAGTTTCAGTTAATAGATTTTCTTTCAAACCCATTAATCATACACTCTACTACTATGCCTGCCGAAATTTTTAAGCAAATTAGTTTTTTTTTAAACGGGAGTTATAGACCTTTTTTTATTCTGCTCCACAGTTTGTGGAATTAGAAACGCAAAAAGCTAAAATTTCCCAAAAAGTAGAGTGTAATGATACTTGTGGCCATAAAATGCCATAACTGATAGCCATTACTATCATCACTATCAGCAACAATGCAACAGCTAAACATATACACACATACAACAAAAACATTCTCATCATTTAGTAAGTTTCTCATTCCCCTCCCAAAAAAAGTCAGTTAGTTAAGGCAAAATTATTATAGTTTATCCCATTGTAATGTGTTGAACGTTTCTTTTCACTATTTTTGTTAACTTGTCCGTAACATGAATACTTACTTTATAAAAAAAATACTTTTCATACATACACACACACTTCTTAAAAAAATCATAATGGCTGCAAGTTTGAACGTATACGTAATATTATATGAAGTGAATTGCAATGCACATCACTCATACGTCATATATTCCAAATAAGAAAAAGCGAAAAGAGAGCAACAACTATCATTTTTACTTTAAATTTTATGTATGTGTGTGTGTGTGCATTCAAAATTTACAAATTAATCACTCAAAATAAAATGATAAATACAAATAAAAACGTCTAAAAAGAAGGAAAAATGAAGAGAATAAACAGCCACCAAAAAATGAAATGAACAAAATTGTTTAAAATGAAATTATTGTATAAACTGTCTTATAAATGCATGTGTTTGTACGAGCAGAATGTGTGTATATGTATGTACTTAAGTAAGTAAACGGCTTGTCAGTCATCATATCAAGAGCCATGAACTATTTAGCGCATCAAAAGCAAACACCAAACCATAAATGCATTTTCAAAAAAGAAAAATTCGAACAGCAAAAAAATGAAAGTAATAAAAATCAATTTAAGAAAACCGACTAAATGTGATATGTATTTTGATCGGGAATTGTTATTTGAAATGAGAGTTTATTTCTAAATGAAAATTGGAAAAAGATGACACAATATGACAAATATTACTTCATATAATTCCTTTTAAAAAAAGTTCGATAAAAATTCCCATGTTTAACGCAAATTATAATTTATAATGGTGATAATTCTTATAAATAATTAAGAAAAATTTACTTCAGAAAAAAGTTTTATACAATTTTGTTTTATACTTTTTACCCGGAGTCAGATTTCTAGAGAATATTCGACGTTTTTGGAAATAATAAAAAAATAACTGTTAATATAATTTTTTTGGAAAAGTAAAACTTTAGGAATTGAAAAATGTGCAACTTTCAGAGGAAAATGCAATTTTTAGGAAATAATACAATTTCTAAGGAATGATGCTGTTAGTTGAGAATATCGCAGTTTCAAAGATAATGCAGTCTCATGGAAGTAGTGACACTTCATTACAACCTCTATTTTCAAATGGTCTTTATTTTTATTCTTCTTTGAGGAGATTAAAAAATAAAACTCTTATTTGTTCGATTAAAAAAAATGCAATAACAAAAACACCTAAAAATTAATATAACAAAAGTAAACACATCTTAATATGTGAGCACGTTTGTAAGTTCATAGAAAGTTTTTAAACATACAAACATCTCTTTTTCATCTTCATAGAAAAACATTTTTTACTGCTACACACACATCAAAACAAATTGGGCGAATAATAATTTTAAAATTCTTTTTCGGATTTCGGAGAATTTAACCCTTGTTCAAAGGGCGATAAAAAAATAAAACCCTTTTTTAAAAATTAAAATAAAACTCTTTTAAAGATCCGATAGTTTGAAGAATAAAAAAGAGTCAAAAACAGTACCTTGTAAATTAGTTCAATTAATTTTTTTAAATACAATCATTATGACAATTTAAAAATTAATAAGAATTTTTATGCTAAAAATGAAATTTTATTTTATTTTTTATTAGATTTTTTCATGAAAAAAAAAATTTTATTAAAAATTAAATATTTACTAAAAAAATAATATTTTAATATAAAATCCAATTTTCACCAAAAGGTAAATTTTTACTAAAAGCACAAAATTTTTACAGAAAAAGTAATAATATTTAAAGATAAACTTTTTGAAAAATGTATTTTATGTTATAAAAATCAATTTCAGCCAATAAAAGTTACATTTTTTTCTAATAAACAAAAATTTACTATAAAGTGAAATTTTAGGTAATTTTTTTTTGAAATTTTGGCAAATTGAGTTCTTTTATTAGATACATTAAAAGAAAAATACAAGTTCTTTTAAAAAATGCTAAAAGAAAATTTATAAAAAAACATTTTGATCATCCTAATATCCATTTTTTTACAAAATTTAAATATTAACATAAATACAACTCTTACTTCGTAAAGCTGTATTTACTAATTAAAATCGCATTATTATAATTTGTACATTATTGTATGACATTCCACTTTACTTTCCGTTCCTCCAAAAAGGCCAGTTGGTTGCATTTTCTCCAAAGGTAGTGAAAACCAATAAAAATAACAACGAAATCAAAAACTCAAAGAATACATGAATGAACTACTTGAGCTAGAATGCATCTGTCTTGACATGTTTTAGATGGAAGAAAGAGAGAAATGAAAAATTCCATAAGAAACTCAAAGCTAAAATGTTCAATTGCATGAATTTGTTTGTAATACAACAAAATGCATATACACAAATTGCACACATACATCTACTTAGAAAAAGAAAATAAATAATGCACTATTTCACTGACACGCATAAACACACTTTTCTGATACACATACAGCTAGGAAACAACTCATACAAACACATATATAACAAAACTTTTTGCAATTTAATTTTTGTGAGAAAATGAAATGGGCTTCTATTTGTGAGAAGTTTAAACTGGCATTTTGACAGCGACAAACATGAAACGTAACTAAAACATATTTTTAAAATATGTTAAAATATAAAATACCTTAGCTTTTATCCGGTGAGCTTTGCTGCGAAAAAATTTTACTCAGTCCTAGATCTCGAAAAAAAGTAATTGGGGCCAAATATGAAAATTCTCGCTGTAGTATTTTTAGGTATTTTATAATCAATATTTAATTTGTATGGGGGCGACTTCTTCCCCTGATCCAATCCACCCTGCATTTTTTTTGATGAAGAAATTGGTACCAAAAATCTTGCTGTTATTGTTTTGTATTAATTCGGAAATCAATATTTAATGGGAATATCTCTTCCCTTGGGTCTATCCGTACTACATTTTGTCCAGATCAGAATACAGAGTGATTAAGACTAAATTTAAGAATTTTCGTTTGTATAATTCTTTAGATATTCGATAATCAATATTTGCTTTGTATAGGGGGTACCTCTTCTTTTAGTCTTAACGGATTTTTTTAAACCTGTGTTACTTTTGCCATATACACACACATCCTATTTTATGTATACAAACACACACATACACTTTCATTACTTACATACATAAATACAATTATTCAAATATAAAATCAGCATACAAATTTATTTATGCTTCTACTTTTGCAAACATTTACTCCTTAAGTTATGCTACTTTTAATTTTTAAGAAAACTTACACATATGGCCATGTGTGAGTGTATGTATGAGAGGAGCTATTTGTATTAGTGTTTGAAATATGAATGCAATTTGTTTGTTGAATGTTTGTGTTGGTATTTTTTTGTGTCTTTCTTCTCTCCGTTTTACACTTTTTTGTAATTTAAAATATCAAAAGTTTTTATTCATCTGTTCTTTTCCCTTCGTTTTCGTTTCCCCCGTTTACGTCTTAAAGGTTTTGGATCTTTTTTAACTTTGCTTAAATTCGATTTTTTTGTATTTGAAATTTTCTTAACTTTTATAGTTCAAGAGTTACAAAGTAAGACAGTTGAGTTGAGTTAAGATTTTGTTAGTGTTTATTTTTTGTTTATCAGATTTAAGTTTTCTGTGTCTTACATTTTGTTCTATTTCCTTTTCTTCATCCTCTAGATATTGTTGTTGTTGTTGCAACTGTCTGTTTATATTGTTCGGGTTATTGTTGTGTGATATTTTGTTACATAAAATTGTATTTAGAAGTTTCTTAAACATTTTTCAGAAGATACAAATTAATGTTTTATTACTTAACCAAACTAACAATGTTTGTTAGGTTTTGAATAAAACGAGGGTGGCTATGAAAATTCTGGGCATATTTTAAGTAACTTTTCTAGAAAGTAGAACATTGTTATTGAGTAAAAAATAATAACAAATAAGAGTGTAATAGCCGGTTGGAAATACAGACAGACAGATGGACGGCCAGAAATCGTTAAATCGACACAAAATTATTCTGAGTCAATGAATATACTGAATATACTGGGTTGTGTAGCACTATTTATTATAGGATGGTGTGGGGTATAATAATGAAAACACTCAAATATCCTTCATGTTATTTCTAATGTAGTTTATTATTTAGATTATAGTATATTCTATAGTTCTTACTACTATAACTCACATTATAGACTAAACTATAGTTCAGAATATAGACCAATCTACAAAGACTAACTTAATTCATTGTTCCGAATATAGACCAGATACACATTCAGATTAAAGACTTATCTACAGCTTCGTTTATAGACCTATCTCTCGACTAGTATAAAGTTTTGATTATGAACAAGTGTTTAGTTCAAATTTAAAACGTTTTGTTCAGATTATGGACTAGTCTGTAGTGCAGGTTTTCGACTAAGAGTTCAAATTATAGAGTAGACTTGTGCTCTGATTTTAGACTAATTATAATTTTTATAATAGAGAACTGTGGCTAATCTAGTAAAAAATCTAGTTATATATTTTATTTCAGATCTTAATCCATTCTAAAGTTCAGATTATATGGAATAATCTATAGTTCAGAATATAGACCTACCTATAAAGACTAATTTGTAGTTTTGAATATAGCCTAGATTAAGTCCAGATTATAGTCTTACCTTTAGTCCAGATTATAAAATAATTTATAGTTCAGATTATAGAATAATCAAAAGTATAGATTATAGAATAATTTATAGTTCAGGTTAAATAACAGTCCATAATTCAGACTGCGGATTAGCCTAAAGTTCAAATTATAGTCCAGTCCACAGGTTAGATTATAATCTTGTCTATAGCTCCGATTATATTTGTCTATATTACAGATTACAGACTAATATTTAATTCAGATTACAGTCTAGATTTTATTTCAAATTATTGTATACAGTTCAGACTAGAGACTGGCCTAAAGTTTAGATTATGTACTAGTCCATAAGTTTTAATTTAGTCTATAGTTCGGATTATAGAGAAGTCTAAAATTCAGATTATATACTAATCTTTAGTATATAAATTATCCACAGTTAGTATTATTGTTAAGCTAATTTGGATTTTGGTACTCAAAGTTCCGCTTCCTTTGCGAACCTCGTATCTTGTGACCATGTTTGTAATTGTTTATTTAAAATATATACTTGTTTGATTGCACTAAAACTAGTTTTATAACAACAGAAAAAAATGATCAAACTAAACTTGTTTTGAGGAATAATCATCGATGTTTAACAGTGTATAATGAAATCCACAAATGTGTGGGTGTTTGTTGCTGTCGAGGATTTTTTATTCGTTGGTTTTTTTATTTGTACATATATATACAACAATTTTCAAAATACCTACAAACATTATTAGATTTGCAAGAATATAAAAAGACGTTTTTTGGAAGTTTTAAGTTCATCTTAGAACTAATTGTTACCTTCCGAGTAAATTCCTATTGATCTGTTCAGTTTTCCGTTTAAATTTCTGAACAAAAAATATTCGTAAAATCATAATGCATTTATTCACAAACGACTTTGTGCAATCACAAATTAAATGACACCATTCTCTTGAGGTTGGTTAAAAAGTTCATGAAGCTCCCATATAAACACCATAAAAGAGCATAGAGTAACATAAATACCGACTTTCTTACTTGACTCTCTTAGTATTTACTGCATTTTGTTTTGAAAACTGGCTTTTTGATTTTGAGTCTTATGCGGGTGTAAGTTTGTTTGCTGCTTCCAAAGGATTTCACTTTGCTGTGGCTCTTTGTGTTTTATTTAGCTGACTTTTTTGTTGCATATGGTAATGTTGTTTTTGGTGGTTCCTAGTTATATGTGATTCTCTGTGTATGAGTGAAAGTTGTGGTCACGTTTCTTAAACAGCATATGTGTCACTCAAACCTCGTTTTCTCCAACACAATTTTTTGTTTATTAATCCGGTTTTACTTTTTTAATTCATCATTTTTTGCACATTTTTATTTTGAAGTCATTTTCAAAACACCACACTTTAACTCTGTAAAATTGTATGGGTGTTTAAAGTGAGTGTGTATGCTTGTGACACATAATTCATATGATACACTTTATACAAGTTTTATATATATTTTCCTCAACTTTCGCTTTTTTTCTCTGTGTTTGTGGATATTTTTACATTTTTAGGAGCACAATTATTTCCTGCAGCAAGTGAAAACATCAACATGAGAAGTTTTTCGCCTGTCATGATGGACATGTGAAAATTACTTTCAAAAGCAAAGAAAACGACACAAAAAAGAGAGAGAAAAAACTGAAAATACAAACACATCAAAATGACCATCACACAGGCACTTGTGTGTTGCATGCACTGAGTATGATACAACCCAGATGTTATTTACTTTTTAACGTAGAATGTGGAAAGTATGAAAAAGCACTTTATCAATGACATTTTTTTTAAACTCTTGCTTTTTGTGTTTTGTTGTGTATTTTTTTGCTATTTTTGTTGATCAAATGTTGCATCAGGGATTAAAGATTGTTTATAGTCGTGGTATGTTTATTTTGTCATATTATGGTTTTGCTAGAGCGATATAGTGCACTATGGGTGGAGAGAACAAAGTTTGTTTTTAATATATAAAAAATGATATGGAACGGTTACAGTTCCATTTTTCTAGTCTAACATTTCATTATAGATTTTGTTTCCTATTTAAGATCTGTTGATAATACAAATTATAGTTTAGTCTGAAGTTTAGATTATAAAGTAGAATTTGTTTCAGTATCTGAATTTAGAAAAGTCATTAGCTCCGATTATAGACCAATTTAAAGAACAGACTGTGTGACAGCTTTTAGTTCTGCTAAGAATAAGGACGTGTCTATAGACCAGACTATCAAATTTGAGACTAAGATCTAGTATATATATAGATTGACGACTAGTCTTACGTTCAGACTATAGACTAGATTATAGACTGGTGTTTAGTTCAGATTGTAAACTTTCATTCAGTTTATAGATTAATCTTACGTTCAGATAAGAGACAAGTAGATTAATTTTTAGTTCAAATTATTGCGTAGAAAAAAATTTAGATCATAAAATAGTTCAAATTATTATAAGGAAGAAATTCTTATTATCGACAGGTCTGAAATTCAGATTCTGTACAAGACTTTAGCTTAGGTTGCAGTCTAGTATACAGTTTAGTTTATAGACTTTATTTCAATTAAAAAAAGAAACAAAGATATTATAGTTCAGATTATAAATCAGTCTTCAGTTCAGTATATATTCGTGGCAGTAGTCAATAAATTAGTCATTAACATTTTTTATAATTATTTTGTGCGTAAACTTGTTTCTTATTCAGTCCGTAATATTCTATGTACTAATACAGTCTAAAATCTAATCAATAGATAATGTAATCCGATCTGCAGTTTAGTAGTTGTTTCGAAAATATTGCGTACAATGTAGTAGAGTAGTAGTAAAGTCTATTGTTTAGTCTAGAGTCGAGTCCATAATATCGTTTATAAGTCCATAGTCTAATCAACATTTTGAAGTAAATTCCATCTTTTGACAAGCATACTTATCCTGAATAGCTTATAACTTAGTAATACTGCATATTATCTGCTCAAAAATCTAGTCTATAGCTCTTTATGTAGTCTTACTAATAATTTGGTCTACAGTCCTTTATCAATGGTCTAGTTTGTAGTATATAATTTATTATAATACAATCTAAAATACATTTCATGATCTTATCAATAGTCTTGTCTATCAATAGTCTTGTCTATAACAAAGTAAATAGTCTTTAAAATAGTCTATAATCTAGACTGTAATCTAGTATACACTCCAGTCAAGTGTCGCTGAATTGACGATCTATGGCCGAGTATATCTTTGGACTGTCCGAAGCGGAGATCAAGTTGTCATAGGAAGGAGTATATAATCTTCCATAGCCAGTCTAGTCTAAAATAGAGTTCATTAATTCTTGACAGAAAATGTATAAACTATTCGCAGAGTCTAATGCTGCATTATGGGAAAATATAATTTATATTGTCCCATATTGCATCTGTTCCTTACAAAATAAAAGTGAAAATGGGTAAAGATGAAAAACACATCAAATCACTTTTATATCACAAGTTTTATTCAAATGTTACAACATGTTGTTGCCATTATTTCGTAGTTCTTAATTTAACAGTTTCATACTTGTTGAGATAGAGTTACAGTTTTGTGGTAGTTGTCCTATATAGGCATTTTATATATATTCCACTGTATCTTTTCAAAAATAAGCTTTTGGGGTAAGTGAGTATATATAAGTGTGTTGCTGTATTAAAGTGTATAATAGGTTAAGGGTATTACATCAACATTTACTTACTAACTATTTAACTGTCAGTCAGACAGTCAAGTCAGCTCAGCCACAACTCCATTGTAACTGTATAAGTATGAGAAAACTGCAATGGTCTGTATATAAATCCTATCGGAACTCAACTGAAATCTTATCGCTTATTTTCGAAACTACATTTTTTTTAAGGAATCTAAGTTGTTTTTTTAAATAACTTGAAATGTGTTTATACCCTACACCACCATAGGTGGTGGGGGTATTATGCATTTGTGCAGATGTTTGTAACGGGGAGAAAAAATAGTCCTATTATCACTTTAAATATACCGTTCTACTCAGACTCACTTCCTGAGTCGATTTAAACATCCTCGTTCGACTGGCTGCTCATGTAAAGCTTGCTCGCAAAGTACAGTTCGCAGGTTTGAAGTTAACTTAATTGAACTAGACACGTACTGTCACTTTCACCCAAGGACAATGCCTATTTAAATTGGTAATTGTAGGTCCATTATTTTATTTAGGCCCCATACTAGCATCCTCTGGAATGGGAGTTTTAGCCTATACAACGATTAGATCCAACTTTTGAGAAAAGAAATCTTATGATATTCTAAAACTTTGTGCTAAAATATACATTGTGCTGTGATATTTAGTCACCAACAATGTGGTGTAGGGTATAACACAGGCGAGATGGACCAACTAAAACATTTTTACTTTTTTATTGGTTGTGTGTTTGTGTGAAGGTTTAGTTGTTGGTTCAGTTCTTTAACATGTCTTTTACATTTTTGCCAAATAGGCAAACTACACTCCTGTGTTAAGATTATGTTTTCTGATGTCTTGCAACACATTTTAAAGTATTTCAAAATTTCACTGTCAGTTTAATGTTTTCCCTCAGTTTAGACTTGTTTACGCATCTTGTACTTCAAAAAAATATATATTTTTACTTAAAAATTTCAATTTAAAAAAAGGAAAAAATAAAAATAAAAAGTTTTTGTTTAGTTTATCGGAAACTACCGAATATTGTTGCAAAAAAGAAAAATCTATTTCTAGTTTACTGCTTAAACTAACTTATACAGTTACACTTACTTATGTAATTTGTTTTGTTTATATATGCGTGTGTGTATAATGTACATGTGTGTTTATTTTTTAATTTTGTTTTACATAAAAAGGAACTACAACGTGACGCAAGTCAAGAAATTTATGAACTGTAACGAATTAAAAGCCTTTGGGCTTATTTTCTCTTCCTTTCTTATTTTCTTTCTCCTCGATTTAAAACATTGTTGTTATTGTTTTATGTAGACAAAAATATATTTAAGTTTTATGTGACGGTTGTTGTGCAGGAAAAGGCGTACAATATTAAATTATTAAAAGGAAATGAGCCCCATTTTTAATAGAAGAAATTAATTGAAAGGGAGGTTATACAATTTAGAAATGGAAGAATATTAATAAATGTGCCCCTAATAGAGATTTATGGGATTCGGATATTTTTTAGACATTTATAGCTATTTGGTTTGATTTATATCTAATCAGAAATCTAGACCAGACTCTTTAGTTTATTATAGATCAGTCCGTTGGATACAACATAAGCTTAAATATATTTTTATAGTTGATGAAAATTTTTCCAACAAGCATCCAAAAAATTAATGTTCAAATACTTGAATTTTGTTTGAATCCGGCTTAAACTCCAGTTGTAAACCCAAGTATTTTTAAAGTGATTTTTGTTTTTCTAACAGAATTAAGTTAGACTTGAATCAAGTTTATTTTTCGCTGGAATATGCTACTGAAATTTCAACTTGAATTTGTAGCTGAATGCCAAATGTTCTTACACTGGAGTTAAAGGAAAATTATTTATTGGGTAATAAATTTCATATTTTTTAAACTAATATATAGTATCGAAGCCATAGAGCCTTAAATCAGTCTATTACGGTTATTTAGTCATTTTGAACAAAACCGTTGTTCTAAACTATGAATTAAAAAAGTAGTGTACGATGTAATATTAGGTCATATGTAGGACATAGATTTGGAAAGACGCAGTAAATATTAAGCAATATTAAGTTCAATTTCAATCTTACTTATACCAGAACCACTATTCTAAACAATATCTACAACATACAAAGTGGGTACGACGAATGAGATATCTTGATTATTAGTGTCTTTGTGAATGGCATTTAAAGCAGGATTTCCGAAATCGAAAATCCTTTCTAACATGCCTTTTGATGACATTAAAAGAATATTCATTAACAAGTAGGATCTTAATCTCTTCATAAATTTAGAGTATTCGAAAATTCGTATATATCCTGTTACGGTTCTTAAGGCTGCGTTTTGGTAACAATGTGTAATTTAGGACCTTAAAAAAAAGAAAAAAAAAAGACATAATATTGAAAAGAGTTGTTATTTCACCTTTTAAGTTGCTTTATTGTGGGCGTGACAAGATGGTACTTCCCACATCTAGAGAGGAGCTGGAAACGTATGATCTTGAAAAACACTGAAATTTCATTGAAATATATTCAATTGTTAAGATGTTAAGAAAGATTATTGAAAGCATATTGAAATTGCTGTACACTGTAGGGTATGACGCGTTTACTTCGCACAAAACCTAAAAACTTAAACTATGAAAGATAACTGTCTTACGTAAGCATACTTTTCTTTAGTGAAATAATATTTTATCGACTTAAATCAAATCGTTCCCAAAGTGACCAACATTGGAGGCTTTTTTACTTTGGAAATCAGATTCTTTATAACTCCATTCCGGAAGAATATTTTTGTTTATTTTTTATATGAAATAAATGATCGATCATTACTAACAATATGCTTTTTATTAGCCCAAATAAGTTTAAAATTAAAATTTCATCAAGATATTTTCAAAAATGTGATTTGTATTTTTATAGCAAACTTTTTATAGCAAACGAATTGATAGAGCGCTAACACTCACTTATTGGTGTCTTTTAGTTAATCTGAAATTTTTTTTGAAAAAGTTGATGATCTGAATTTTAAGGTTGCTTCAGACATCAGTCTACAATTTCTTTATTACTGATCCGATCTTATTGGGTTTAATTAGTAATGTGCTAAGAATAATAATAAACAATTTGGCCGAATAATAATAAATTATTGAATGTTTCCAACAGACTAACAGACGTAATAAATCGACTCAGATTTTGTTATATGGAAAATTTTTTAATTTTATGATAAAATCTTGACATTACATGCGGAACGACGAACTTAATATACACTTTGTCACCAATTGTGTTGTTGGAGGGTATAAAAATTATTTGCGCATTAAGGATGAAATTTGAAATATCTCTGAGTTTAATAGAAGTACCACAAATTAACTGTCTAACAAAAATTACTATTTAAAATACAATTATAATAAAAACAATTTTAAAAATAATATTTATTGCTAAAAATTTTAATTTAAAACAATTTTTAAATATTAATATTTTTTCTGTTTTACAGGTAAATTTTTTTACTTCAATTAAACGTAAGTTAAAAAAATTATTATATATAAATTGTATAAAAATGTTATTTTTAATACCCCAAAAAAAGAAGGCCCCTTTTTAAACAAAGAAATTGTACCTGTTTATAATTGCAGTTCGTTTTTCCGTTTCCCGTTTAGTTGTGTTTATACTATGAACACAGGACAACTTACAACAATGTTGCAACAACATTAGCAGCACCTAAAATTTAACACTGTTGGTGTTATAATGTTTTGTTATATTAAGCAAGCAATAGAATCTGCAATAGTAGTAGTTGTTAGCAGTGGTAGTGGTATGAGTAAAATACATTTTAAGTATGTATTTGTAGGGCTAATTGAAAGTTAAACTAAAACCCGACATAACAACCAACAATAGAAAATTATCTCGTTTATATACTTTGCTATTCTGCATCTTGATGTTAAGGAGCCAGGACTCTCTCTCTCTCGCACAAATACATAAACTTATATAATAATATTAGTAAGTGTTTGTATGTGTGTGCATGTTAGAGTAATAGAAAATAATTTGTAGTATAACCAACACTTAAGTGCAGTCAGTTCAAAAGTTACATAACTTCTTTTTTTCTAAATGTTTTATTTTATTTTATTTTTACTTTGTATTTATTTTTATTCTTTAGTTTTTTTCTTCTTCTTTCATTATTGTTATTATTGTTGTTTAGTAAATTTAAATTCTATTAAATTTTACACACCCTAAAGCTAATGGGTCAAGGATTTGAAAAACGAGAGAAAAATGAAGAAAACAAGTGAAAATGCTATATTTGGCTATGTCGAATGTTCAATACCCTACATTATAAATGCATGTGAAGTAAATACGTTATGTTATGTACATTCATGCTCACACATACACTCAGAGACGTATGTTATACACAAGTTTGTTTTAAACGTAACACGAAACACATAATGAGTCATAAAATTAGTTATATATTTGTCAATAATATTTTATCTATTTAACCGATTTTTGGAATGGTAATGAAGTACAAATGTCTTAGTATAATGTAACAATTTTATTCTATTTTACGACATTGTTGGTTCTGAACACAAAACATTTCAGGACGATCTATAGGCAAAATTTCATTGTGAAGCGTACCAACAACAGACAGACTGACGGACGTAGCTAAATCGACTCCGATTTTGATTTGATGCAACAATACATATACATTATGGAGTCTGCCATGATTCCTTCTTAGCGTTACACACAGAATGACAAAGTTAATATATCCTCTTCAACACTCGTAATGATGGAAGGTATAACAATTTTATAGAAATAAAAGTTTTATATCAAAACTCAGGTAAATACAATAAATAAAACAAAAATTAAATTATATAACTGGCAACAACAACAATAACAAGTTAAATATTATAAACACTAAGAATTATTTAACAAAAAATAAAATAAAATAAAATTTTAACAGAGAGAAAATTTTTCTAAAATTATAATTTTATTATATTAAAAATGCTTAAACTAAACTAAACTTCCGTTTAGTTGCTGATAAGCTTTCTTGTTTGTATTTGTGTATGTTAAAATCTGTATATATGTATGTATGCTATAGTTATTGTGTGAGAAAAATAGAATATTTATTTTATTGCCTTTATTATAAATGATTTTATTTAATTCCCAGTTGTTGTTATATTTACTACTAATTTAAATAATTGTTTATGATTTAGATTCTTTAATTGGATAAAAATTCAGTTGTGAATTTATTATTTTATACAAAAATACAGTGGTATATCGAATTTGTATTAAAATACATTAATTTAATATAATTTATTTAGTACTTAATTTATAAATGGAATAGAAGCCATCTTTTAATGCTCAAAGCATTTTCTCAGTATCGTAAAATCAAAAAAATAATAGCAATTCGATGTGTACTAATATACTTTTGTTCTAAAATGATCAAATTTTCTGATCTTTAACAAGATCCTAAACCTTCCGAAGAAAATAATTAAAGATATAAAAAATATGAAGACTTAAAAAGTTAAGGTACAAACTATTTAATCTGAAATAGAAATTTATGTTGGTTTATTTTGTTAGCTTAACTTCAGATCAAGAAATTGGCAACCTCTATTGGTTGAGTTCATAGATCTTTAAGGTTTGATAGTGAGTCCGTGGTCCTTGGTCAAATGCATTGTGTGTTTTGCTCGATCCCAATCTAAGTTGTGCCAAAACTACTCGTGTTGACTGTGACAGATTCTGTACTGTGAGGTAACTCAAAATTGCGGAATTTGTGGCGTCTATGTGAATGTCGATGAAATCTGATCGCATATTCGAATATGCTTTTTTACGTGCACGTAATGAAGAGTAAAAAATGTTAGTCGCATATTTATTGAAATAACTTTATTCTAATAATAACATTTTTGCAGCATTAAATTAACAATAATATGATAGTCGTTATATTTTTAGAAATATGGTCAACTGACCAACACATAATTGTTGATAAGACCTCAGGTACAACAAAACTATTTTTATGAGACCAAATTTTTAACAAAACAATTTCTTGTTGTCTCACAACCATATTTTATTTTCCCAAACAACCATAGAACGGTCAACAACATGGGTGTTTCAGCTTTTATAATCATAATATGTTTTGACCTATTTGAACATACTATTGTAGAGTGGCAACTATATTAGGTAATTATAATATGTCGCCTTTTGATTATGGTTACCACAAAAATATTTTTTCCTTGGGGACTTTTTAAGGGGACTTTTGTGTAGTAAACACAAGTGATTACTAAGTATTTCGTTATGTTCCTTAACCGGAGAAAGCTTTTGTCTTATGTATATATCTGTACTGCTACTTCGTAGTTATTAAAGTGGAATGACCTGAAGTCATAAATGGGCCATGGGAAATAATTCCCAATATAATTGGGTAATTAACAGTCTGAATTTGAACTCTATCAACTATGTACTCGAGTAAAAAGTATTGCTGTCTCCTTCGTTGGTAAATGTGTGAATTTAGATTAGTGAAGAAGTTATGGATTTTGTTGACATAACCATTAACTATGGTGCCTAGATCATTTACTCTATGACCCGTCCCTATAATCCGCAAATATTATGACGTAACCTCCAGTTAGAATTGCCAGGACGCCGCCTTGTGTATGACTCTACAAGGTTTTGATCTGCGACCTCGAAACTCAAAGAATAACTTTCAACAACTCAAATAATTTATCTCAGGTATTCCGATTAGAATCAAACTAATGACTAGTGTGATTGCAGTCAGAGGAGACTGATTTCGGAAGGCAACGTGGTGTCGCCTATGAAGATGATGAAAATATTGATGATATATTTATATATTTAAAACGGAAACAGTTCCTGAGGTGAAAAAAGTTGCATCTTAACTGGATTGAGATGTAATGCAAGCGGTTCTGATACACTGTATAGGATCATGGTTCATAGTTTCCTTCAATTCCTGCAGGGAAAATGGGGCAATAGTGCCTTAAATCGCTGCTTCTAAATTTATGTTAAAAGGATTAAGATGTTATAATATAGTACCACCTCATGTGGTGGTAGAGGGTATAATCTATTTTCTTATCTTCCCTATAATTTCACTAGAATCATCCCACTGTGCATAACTTTTCATAATGCGTTTGTTTGTTGATTCGGTAATAATTATTTCGTTGCCTCAGGTAAAAATGTTTATTATGAATCCCTATTTCGTCCATTGAAATAAACGTTATGTATTCGTTTTAGTACAAATTTGATGGGTTTGTGTTTTCCAGATTTTCTCTCTTCGATTTTGGCAAAATGCAAAAGTATTTATTTAACATCTAAACTTGTATTTATCATTATGGCCTTCAACTATCGATAGATTTGTTGAAATTTATCTAATAACTGTTATCGTTATTATTACTACTACTGCTGCTGCTGTTGTTATTGTTGTTATTTACTGATGTTTAGCAAATTTTAAATGTATTTTGGCTAAAATCATATTAACTTCCTTATAGTTAAGTATTTGAATTTGTAGTTTTTGTTTTTCTTTTGTTATTGTTGTTGTTTTTGGAAAATTGCTTTTAGCTAAAAACGTTTTCAGGAATAAAAATGGAGAGTAAAGCAAAATAGAAAACAAACTTAACTTTCTTTTGCCTCTAAAAAAGTTTAACCCAATTAATTTTTTTTTAAGTCAAAAAGTACATTTCACTAATTTTGTTCCACTTCTAAAATTCAAGTTAAATAAAACAAGCAAGAATGCTATATAAGGCTATACCGAATCTTCAATACCCTGCATCACAAATATATATGAAAAGTAAAAAGGTTGTGTGTTATATAACACATTCACTCATACACTCACTTAGTGAATCATAACATTAATTATATTTTAAGATATAACTTTTCTTTCTACTGAACCGATTTTGATAATTTTTGGAAAGGCAGAATTAATCGACTCATAATTAACAATTTTACGAATGTTCTACGCAGGAGCTGAGAGGTTGCCTCAGATATCGGTCTATATCTTATAATATACTAAACCGATTTTGCTAGATTATGATGAAATGATTCCTTTTTAGCGTTACATATGGAATAAAAAGATTAATATACTCTCTTTACCACATATTTTGGTGGAGGGTATAAAACGCTAAAATTTTCTATTTAACTTTAAATTTGTTTTGCTTTTAGGGAATTAACGCAATAGTTTAATTATACCCTACATCACCATAGGTGGTTGGGATATAATTCGTTTGAGCTTAAGTTTGAAACGCACAGAAGAAATATTGCTACTACCACTTAAAAGTATACCGTTCCACTCAGGATCACTTTCTGAGTTCTGTCCACAGTTTTAAAGATATTTTAATGAAATATGCAAGTGACATTTTTTTTTCATACAAATGTTCCTCCCGGAATGGGGATTTTATGTCATGAAAGTCCTAAATATTAAGCAATTTCAATAGTCTTGTTAAATAGTCGGGCTTGACCGATTATAACTTCTAACTTGTTTTACATTTATTTTCGCTTTTTTCTGTTTGTTTCTCTTAATAACGCATGTCTGAGTTTTTCTTTCGATTTTAAGTCATTTCTAAAATTATTTTGGCAAATGCGTTCAATGTTTTGTTTTTGGTTTTTGAAAAACAACACGAATGAATTAATTTTTATACTTAATTTTTTTGAGGTTTCGGGGAATTTAGTGGCTGAAAAAAATAAATGAAAATAATTGTACATTTTCTTAATAGTAAAAGGACATTAATTCTCCTTTTTAATAAAGTATTCGTTTCTTAACTATTTTTGGCCAAAAATGTGTCACGCAAAATTAACCTGTTTTTTCAGTCTGTGGTTAATTTCAGGGGAAATTCTTGGAAATTAATTATTTCAACTTAGAGAATTTATTTTTAATTAAAATGTTTAAATCATTCACTTGTTGAGGTAAATTGAAAATGTATTTCAGTTGGAAAATTAAAATTAACCTTACACTCAAAAGTTTTCTTTCACATTTAAGAAAACATTTCTATAAAAAGAATATTTGTAAAATATTTTTCTATAAAACAAAAAATTTAACCACAATATTATAAAAAATTAAAATTTAATGAAATTTTCTATAAAACAAGAAATCAATAAAATTTTTTATAATGCATTTTTTTTAATTTAAACTTTAACGAAGTTTTTTCTTGGTAATAGAATTTAATGAAATTTTACTATAAAATAAGAATAAAAAAAATCTTAAAAAAATAAACAGTCAACAAAAATTTTCCAAAAAGAAGTAAAAAATCAATAAAAATTTCCTACAAAATAAAAAGATAACAAAAATCTATATATAAAAAAGGATGTATGTATGTATGTATGTATGTATGTATGTATGTATGTATGTATGTATGTATGTATATATGTAAGTATGTATGTTTGTATGTATGTATGTATATATGTATGTATGTATGTATGTATGTATGTATGTATGTATGTATGTATGTATGTATGTATGTATGCATGTAACGTATAGACTCTAAAACGTTTGGGTCAATTTTGATGAACATTTCACAGAATGAGCCCAATTATTTGTTTCCAACAACTTTCTCATGGAACTGTTTTGTTGAACAAAGCGCAGGATGGTTATGATCAAGCAGAGCGGTACCACCAATACAAAGTAAATATTGATTATAGAATATATAAACTAACTTCCTACTAAAGGAAGAGTATTACTGAACAAAACGTATGACGGATGTTATCAGTACATAGCAAATATTTATCGAATATCTGAAAAACTGTAATAGGGAGAGTTAGCAAATTTTTCCCAGCTACTTTTTTAAGGCATTGTTTACAGAACGTTGAACAGATAAGACCAGGGTACCCCCATACAAAGCGAATATTGGCTATCGTAAACGAAATTACGAATGGTCTATGTAAATCGTATGATAATATAACAATAATATTTGCTTAGAACCAGCAACACCTTGACATTTTCGGCAAAGCGAAGCTTGCCGGGCCTGCTAGTTATATAAATAAAAATTTAAAAAACAATCATGTATATAAATTGAGAATTTAGAAAAATATTTCCTATAAACTAGGAATTGCAAAAAAAATTTCTTTGGAACCGGGAATTCAACAAAGTAATTTTTTAACGAAATTAAGCGAAAATTTCCATAAAATGAGAACTTATTGATCATTTTCTACAAAATGGAAATTTATTGAAATTTTTCTATAAAAAGAAAATTATTATAAATTTTTAAAATAAAATTAATGAACTTTATCCCTTAAAATTAAATCTAACATAAATTACGATAATCAAAATGTATCGATAATTTTCTATAAAAAGATACTGAAATGTCCCTTAAAGATAATTGAGGAAAATTTTCTCCTTAAAGAGAAAGTTTAGCAAGGGAGTTCCCTAAAAGAGAATGTTTTGTTTTTAAAAGGGAGGGTTTAGAGAAAAAGGATAATTTATCGAAAATGTTTTCTAATATTGAATTTATCAAAAATTTTCTATAAAAATTAGACTTCAAGGAAAAGTTCTCTCAAAAAAAGACTTAAGAAAAATAACTCTAAATTTTTCTTAAAATGAATTTGTCTTTAGAATAAGAATTTATCAAAAAAATGTTATTCTGTATGAAAATGCACATTTAAAGACTGTGGTTATAGACGATTTTTTATTTAAAAAGTACTTATTGAAATTTTTTCTAAAAGAGAATTCAGACAAAATAATATCTGAAAAAAGGAATTTTTGCGAAAGTTTTCTCTGAAAAGAAAATTTTGCGAAATTTCTCTACAAAGATTTTCTCTTCTAGAGACAATTAAGTAATAATTGCCTTTAAAAATAGCAAAAGAGAACGTATTTAAAACAGAATTAATAGAAAATTTTCTGTTTAAGGAGAATTTAGCGAAAATGATCTCCAAAAGGAGAATTTGGAGATAATTTTCTCTAAAATGTTCTTTAAAAAGAGAATTTAGTGAAAATATTCTTTAAATAGAAAATGTTATTAAAGTGAAAAATTATAAATGTAGCTGTTGCATGGTTCTATATTCCATTCACTACTTAAATTATCTCTTATTTCTATTTTCCTTTCTTTAAAAATTTTTTTTTTTAACTTTCAAGTTCTCAAGTTAATAAACTCTTTGACATTCACCATTAACTTATATGTCAAAATTGTCATTATTTTACTTTTGTTGTGGTCATTGTTGCTACTCTACGAAAAATGCCTTTTTTCACTTTATTGTGGTTGTTTTTAGTTTTCCACTTTTTTTCTTGGTGAATCAGCGCCAACTAGTGTTATTAAAAGAAAACTAATTTGTCTAAACTTTGTGTAAAAAGAAAAATTTTTATGAACAACAAAAAGAAGCAGAGAAAAAATGAACAAGTGGCGCTAAAGTAGTGAGTGGACACTACAGATGTAAACGTGCCCGTAGTGCATTATTACCATGACTACAGTAAAAAAAGCCACTACAAAACAATAACAAAAAAAAATAGAAACAAAACTCTCTTTCGCTCACAAAACGCTAACACACACAAACACACATTTCAACTCTTTATAAAACAACATATGGAGTTAAGTAATGTAGATACAATTTGTAAAACTAACACTTTTACAAATACACACATACAATTTAAGATTTTAGTTGGATAGAGGTGGTTTTAGGAAGGAGGATTTGAAAGTGTTTTTGATGATACCATGATTTGTTCACTACGAGGCTGTTGATCACTATTTAAAATTTTTAGATGGAAATTGGCTATTTTTGATGGGCTGCTAAAATTTACACATATAGAGGTGGAGAAGTATATCGATATATGTATTATTTAATTCAAGTTCCTTCTGGAGGTGTGTTCCGTTTAGTTGAAAAAAATTAAAAAAAAATATTATTAATGGGTTTATCCAAAGCCATCGATAAGATCAAACAGAAGTATATATGTTTTAAAAACATAAGACTCTTGAAACATTTATTTATAAAGTATATCAAAATTTTAACCTCCAATTCCATACATTCTATTTTTTAAACTAAATTCAAAAAATAACTAGAGGGTACATAAAAATATTTTAAAAGGACTTAAATTCCCTTAAACATATATGTTTAAAACGAGTAGTATTCCCGTATTAAGAATTTTTTACCATTCCTTAATTATGGGAAATCAAGAAGGTACCACTGTCATAAAAAGTACCACTAAATTCCCTAAAAAAATGTTTTTATAAAATGAGTGCTAAACTTGGTACCCAAAAGTCACTTTAAATTCCACATTATGGATTTTAACCCATTTCGTGTTTTCTTGAATTTTAGTGAATCATCCATAATATTCCAAATAGTACCTTTAGACTGCATTTCACGACTTTAACTCAATTAAGAAAAATAATTATAAAAATAGTAATTATAAAAAAAGTACTTTTCAAAAAAGTACCTACATCTCATTCTCTTATTTTGCATGAAATTGATATTCCAAATTATTTCTATTTAAGTTATTACGAAAGGTCTAAAAAGTACCACAAAATGCCCTCATATAAATTTCCAAAAAAAAAAAAATACAAATATCATTGGGAAAAATATAAAGTACCAAAGAGGTACTAGTGAATGGTCGAGAAAACGTAAAATTGAAGCGAATAACTAACTTTTATTTTGGGATAATTTCCTAAACACTTGGATTTCCTTTAACTAACTTTTATGTTTTTAAGTGATTAAATTGAAAATAGCTGAAAAGTACCTTTATAAGTAAAAAGTACCAAATACATTTTGTATAGTTAAAACTACCGCTAAGTTATAGACATGATCCTAATAATTCCAGTATTTCTTTAATTGTTAAATATAATTTATTTTAAAAAAGTACCAATCATAGTACTTTTCTCGAATTTGGTACTATTTATGCTTGGGTCTTCCAGTTACACACATGGTTAATTTAATGCTTTTAAATATATCAAATCAATATTTTTTAGATTTAGTTACATTTGGCCTGATAAATTTAATACATTTTATTTATTTTCTCTTTAGTACCTTTTTCGGTACTTTTGTAAAATATGTTAAATTATAGAGATATAAAAATGAGTTTTAAATTGTTCACTTAAAACTTGTTGACTCATTTTGTAATGAAACAGTTGGCGAAAAAAGTATGAAAATTAGTACGTATTTCTTTCTTAATTTTTTAATATACAAAAAGTACTTAATTCGTTAATATTGTAGAGTTTCACATCTGAAGACAATTTATCTATATTTTCTCAATAAAAAACTACTTCAGACCCAAAATAATACCTAATTACAAAGTACTACCCTTAACTGGGTAGAATTTCGAAAAAGTACCAAAATGAAAAGTGTTTATCAAGTCTAATGTCTGTCAGATAATACTGAAAAGAAAACGTTTTAATGAAAAACTTTATGAACCGCCCTCCTATTCAGCTGAATTAATATTAGAAATTTTATAAAGCTT
The DNA here is from genome assembly GCA_004302925.2 of Cochliomyia hominivorax. NCBI lineage: Eukaryota > Metazoa > Arthropoda > Insecta > Diptera > Calliphoridae > Cochliomyia > Cochliomyia hominivorax. The sequence goes on along the minus strand of PYHX02000467.1, from coordinate 115,136,399 downwards.
GTCGGTTTGCTAGTTTCCTACTACTAAATATACTTACTAACATAAACACTTACTCTCATACAAACATACATACACAGAGACAATTACGTTTTTACACGTACACATGAATTTTTATTAATGAAATTTTTCTACAAAACCATTTTTGTTGGGGGTTCCGTTGCATTACTTCAAAAACCGTTATAATAGTTCTTTTTATTGTTGTTAGTAGCAAAATGAAGGTATGAAATGTAACGCAGACCTGTAAACGTTAAATGAACATGAACGTGCGATAGTTCGAAAAATGTTCATATCAAAAACTTTGTAAACGGAAAATAATAATATTTTTTTTATATAAAAATAAAAATTTTTTCATCCTCTTGCTCTATATGTGTGTGTGAGTGTGTATAAGTCATTGTCGTGTAGCTATTTCTAAGTAAAAAAAGTGGAAATGAAGTGAAAAATTTAACGAATCGCAAATAAGTTTACTAATAAAACTATAACAAATTTTTCTAAGGAAAAGAAAGAAATAAAATTATATTTTTATAAAATACAAAAGAAATGAAATAGAGAAAAATTATTGAAGTTTAACAAAAAAGAAAAATTGTAATTAAATTTTTGGAAAAAACAATATTCCTTATTGTAGTGAGTTTTTGCGGGTGTAGGATTTTTTATAAATAATTTATAATTATTAAACAATATTACTTTCTTAATTTATTAAAAAAAATTAAGAAAAAGATTAAGTACATACAAATTTACAACATTTTTAAATCTAAACAAATCGGCTATGCCGATTCTTCAATACCTACACCATAAGTGCCTATGTTATTTGCTTTTTTCGGGTATAACTTTTCTTCTTTTATGGCAAATTTTATTCAAGCTTGTCGAATGGGGAAGTAAAGAAAAATTTTTGCTTGAACTTAGAGGTTGCTCTAGATATCGGTCTATATCTTTTAAAATAATAATGCGATTTCGCGGGTTTTAATTGTAAAACTTTCTAGGACTATAACAAAAACTAAGGACCAATTTTATTAAACTCTGTTAATTACTGTGGATGTGAACGGGCCAACAGACAGTCAGATGAACAGACATTGCTGAATCGACTCAGATTTTTATTTTAAAAATATATATATACACCGTTCCTTCCTTACACATGGAATATAACTTGCTTTGGTGGAGGTTAACAAAATGAAGTAGAAGAAAAAAAATATTTAATAAAAAACTTAATACCAACTAAATTTAAAAAGTAAATTAACGCACTTTGTTGCCGAAAGGAAATGAAAAATAAGTAAGAATGGAATAATCAGCTACAACGAATCTTAAATACCCTCCAACACTAATATTTTACAAAGAAAAAATATTTGGATTGCAGATATCACATTGAAAATATTATTAAACGTTTAAAAAGTGAGATTGAATAATTCTTAATATCTCTCACTTGCTGCAAGATTGTTATAACTCAAAAAATTATTTTTTCAATAGACATATTTTCAGTTCATATGACAGAAGCATTTTTCTTGATATTCATGAATGAAAACTTTTTATTTGGTTAATTTAATAACTACCGATACGTAACCGGAATAACGCTTTATTTTTGGATATAGACAATTAACAGTTTAATTGGCATAATATATTTTTATTGATATCCTTTCTGATGTATGAATGGTTCATTTACGAAAATTAGCCAGATAATAAAACACATTATTTACTACGCACTACTGATGTTAAATCGCAGTTTAAATTTTTTTATTTATTTATTGAAATGATGAAACTTTTAATCTTTTTCGGAAACCCTTCCATTAACGTTTGTGATGTGCTCTCTATCCATCTCCCTTTAAAATCTATCACAGTTTTGAATATCTTTCTTGTGCCCTTAAACAAACAAAAGCAAAATATCTCTTCACTGGCCTTAGATCCTGGCAGTTGGAAGATTTGCCTCCCTTGGTACAAAAACCACATTATTGTTTTTGTACTACTCAAGGGCTTATTTACCATAGTGACAGGATATCAAGTCAGGATAAAATAAGTGGACATATTATAAAATCTCATAAATGTTAGCTTCCATTTTTTGTAAATTTCGGTATTTATGGATCTCGTTAACAATGATGGCTTCTTTGCTTTAGATCCTGAAATTCTCTTCAACATTTCCTAAACATAAAATTGTTGATATGAAAGTTGCGAAAAATCTGCCGGAACATACGTTTCGTCATCCATTATTCAACAGGAATATTTTATTTTTTGAAAAATTGAACTTAATTTCCTTGCTTTGCTTTTGGTCGATCACTGAGCTAAACGGGATGCTTACGATTTTTAGGCCTTACAAACATCATGTAAACCATTCCTTCTTTGAGCGAACAAATTTTGTCGATACTGCTTAGTATCATTGGAAACAGTTTGAGGGAGGAGACCATTTGGTTTTGTCGAAAATACTCAATAAATTTAGTTCACACTCTTTTCTGGTCACTTTTTACGTTTTCGTTTATGTTACATATGAAATAATAAACTTTAAATAACACCATTCACCACTTGTTATAGAAATGTCGATAAACTCTGAGAATCATTATTCCACACTCTCCCCAGGATATATTTTATTTGTGCAACAAACTTGCATAAATATAAATTTACTCAAAAAAGCAGCATGTTGTTTATTGCATATGTGTGTGAGAGATTGTGAATGTGAAGTTGTAGGAATAATTTAAGTGTTTAAGTTTGCGTACTATGTAATCTAAAGTATATGAACAATTCCTTGGTTGCGTTGGATCTCCAGGTTAACTGTGTTTTTAAAGAATTTTTTCCTTTATAAAACTTTAAAGTTTTTAACTCACTCTAAAATGTTAAGGGAAAAATATTTTTATTAAATATTTTAATAAAGGTAAAGAGTCTAATAAAGTTTAAACCCTTTTAATGAAAACTATATTTTCTGTAAAAAGTGCACTTTTTGGCAAAAGGGTAAGTGTTAGTAAAAGGTACATTTTTGTATTACGGCCCCGAAAGTGCAATTTTCAGTTTCAAGTTTTTTTCAAATGTTGTTTCTATTTGTGCAATTTCCAGCAAAATGTGTATATTTAAAATAAAAGAGCAACTTTCTGTAGAAAGTATGTTTTTCATCATTTTTTTTCAGGTACAAATTATTTTTTTCCGCGAAAGCGGGTATTTTAAGTGAAAAGTGCAGTGAAAAATTGCAGTTCGAAGTGCATTCTACATCTTTCAAATGAAAACTGAATTTTTTCTGTAAATAAGGGACATTTTTTTCTTATTAAATTATCATTTCGTACTAAATATCTAATTTTTGTACAAAAAACTTTTTTTAAAATTTAGACTTTCAACAAAATTTTAAATTTTCACTAAAACTTTAAAACTGTATTAAAATTTAAATAAAATTTTTCATTTAAAATTTATTTTTTATACAAAAATTAATTTTTCACTACAAAATCACAACAAAAAATTCAGTAAAAATTTAATTTTTTAGTAAAAATTTATTTTTTAGTAAAATTTAATTTTTAGTAAAAATTAAAAATTTCATTTTAATGTTCCCTAAAAATTGATTTTGAAATTAACTTTTTCCCAAAAATTTATTTTGAAATTGAATTTTTTATAATATTTGAATTTTTCACTTAAATTCTAACTTTTTACTAAAAACTCATTTTTAGCTACAAAAAAAGTAATTATTTTCACTAAAATTTCAATTTTTACTACAAATTAACAAAAAAAAAAAAATAAAATAAAAATAACTTTTTTATTAAAAATTAAAGTTTTTATTAAAAATAGCATTTTTTAATGAAATTGCATTTCTTCCCTAAAATAAATTTTTCACTAAAAAGTGCATTTAAATAAAAATAAAATTTTCACTAAAAATTACAGTTTTTACTTAAAGTACAATTTCAAGTACAAGTTAAAGTTAAAGTGATAAAACGAATACTAACTCCCTGATTTTAGTTAAAAATATCATTAACTCAATAAATTTTGTGTTTTATACAAAATAAGTTAAATATGTCATTATTTTTAAAAAACTCCAAAAATTAGTATTTCAGTTTTAAGCGTTATTGGAAAAAATAATGTAAAATGGTGTTCGAAACCACTGTACATTGATTTTTAGTGTCTGCCTAGATTTCCGTAGTAATACAATTCACTTGCGTGATACTAAAAGAAGGGTGTCTTTTTTTAAATTTTGTTGTTATGTTTATTTTGGTGGTACGAGTGCTGATAGTGTTAGAAAAATCTTTGGTATGGTCAGTTAGAATAATACATGTGCATGAATGTGTATTGTATATGTTTTATTTTCTATGCCTTCATAAATATGTTTATTTATGTGTGTATGTGTGTATGTGTGTGGAATTGTTATAAACTCCTGGCAGGGATTTAACTGTATGTGACACAACAAAGTGTCCAAAATAAATGTTAAAATACAAAACAACAAATACACAAAATATCAAAAACATTACAAAAAAAAATCATGCAACACAACAACACAAAGACACCAACATACATAAAACCACAACAAAACATTTCAAATATTTCTGGCAAAGGAAAATGTTGGTAAAACAGAACAACAACAACATACAACTGATAACAGCCAAGTTTATATGGGAAATATAGTGATGACAATATTTTTGTGTGATAAAAAAATGAGTACTAAAAAATATAAGAGAAATAAACCGAAATAAATAAAAATCTGAGTTTTTTTCTTTTTTTTTGGAGCGAATTTCGTTTGAAATAAAATTTATTTTGTATAAAAAACAAGTTAACATTTTAGAGTCGTTTAAGCCCGACTATGTAATATCCTACGCCATACTGTTGATTGCAAACGACAACTACGAAAAATTTATGAGCGACCCTCGTATGATTTGGTTTTCTGATTTATGATTAAGTGAGAAGAACATAATTATAATACCAAAATTACGTGAAATTTATGCGTTTGAAAAGGACCTTTACTGCCGGGTTATATCGAATCTAGAAGACTTTCGCATAATTTTGAACATGGATTTTAGATTATTTATTGGACCAGTTGTTATTACAAAAGCAACGTATTTGTGAGATTTATAAGAAGTAATGGACCGACCCTCATTTAATTTAGTACGATTAGAATACTATAACGCTTTAGACTTAAGAGTTTTATGACCTTAAACCTCCATTACAGAAGGTCATTTGTATGGAAGCTACCTGAATCTTAAACTAAATATGACCAATTTCAAAAGGCTTTGTTCTTGAGCTAAAAAAAGTAACATGAACCAAAATTTTATCAAAACATCCCACCTGTAGAGTGTTCAGAACGATGAACAGCAAGCCGGACAGACAGACGTTACATCGTTAAACCGACTCAGCAAGTGATTTTGAGTCGAACGTTATACTAAAAAGTGGATGTTACACCATTTTTTCTGTATGTTACAAACATCAGCATAAACGCAAAACACCCCAACCACTTAAGGTGGTGTAGGGTATAATAATATTATTTTTTATTCAATATTCCGGGGAATTTATTTCAATTTTAGTACTTTTTGTTGAATAAAAATGTTCCAGTTTTTATCATCACTATTAAGTAAAACGTTTCTCTATATTTTTTGCCATTTTTTTATTTTATTCTAAAATATTTTAGTGCATTTTTGTATTTTTTGTATTTTTCTCAGTTTGTCTAAATTGACTTTAACTTAAAGTGCATTTTAAGTAACAACAATTGAATTGGTATCTGTGTGTATTTGTAAATGTATGTATGCTTGTGAGGATGCGAGTGTATGCATTTATATTTGAGGTGTGTTTGTGTGTGGCATTTATTGTTGGAGTTGTATATTTTCTAGTTGAAAATAAAATATTGAAAAACATTTTACTGCTGCTAATCAAAAATTCTTTAAATACAAAAAAGTTTCAATAGAAATACGAGATAAAATCACACCAACACATACACATTTCAGGAACACAATTTTCACACACTGATTGTAAAAGAATGAGAAAGAGAAGTAAAAAGTTAATATTAAACTATTTGTGACATTATAAAATAGAAATTTTGCAAATAAAATGCAATTGTACTTCCAACATTTAAGGAAGAAACAAGTAATAATGCTGTATTGGACTATGTCGAATCTTCGATAGCATCCATCACATATGCAAATACAAATACAGGTTACGTACATATATCCCACAAATAGATACAATATATGAACGTTATTCTTACATTTAAAAAAGAAATAAAATTTGTTATATTTTGGCTTAAAATTTTCATAAAATATATTTACTGTACCGATTTTGACAATCTCTGATACGGCGATGAAAATTCTTCTAAAGTTCTTTGATTGAACTTAGAGGCTGACATCTGTCAATTTTTTGTATATATACCGATTCTACTGGTTTTAAATGAGAAACTTTTTAGAGCAAACAAGAAATACAGGTAAAATTTCATTGAGCTCTGTCGATTATTGTGGATGAGAGCGTGCGAACAACAGACAGACGGACATTGCTAAATCGACCCAGATTTTGATTTGATGCAAGAATATTTATACATTTTGAAATCTCAGATGATTCCTACTTAGCGTTACATACGTAATGACAAAGTTAATATCTATGAAAATTGTGAGCAGAAAAATAAATCATATTTTGGTCTTTAAAAGACAGTTTTTTTTAATTTGATCACAAATTAAGGTAAGGCCAAGTACATTTCCCACATGAAAAAGCCAACAAATAATTGTAAACGAATTTTAAACGTATCAACAAAAAATCAACATTGGCGGGTCATGCCCCCATGCCCCTTACGCTATGGGAGCTTGTGCTTCTCCAAGTCCACTTAAGGGCACTTCGGCCCTTGCCTCATGAAATTAAAAAATTGATTTGGACATACTGTGAGTAAATAAGGAATGAGATCGAAGAATTCTTAACATACATATATTTAAATAATAACTAAACCACAAAAATTACAGTTTTATTTCCATTTCATTGCATTTATTAATACAATTTACAAAAAATTACAGTTTTAATCATTAGTGATGAAATTTTGAACCTTTTCTGGAAACGTTTACATAAACGTTATTTTTATATCACTTTGCTCGAACAGGTAGTTTATCTTCGTTTATAATTTAAAAGTTTTGGAGAATTTGCCTCTCTTGGCGCAACTATCACATACCACTTTTAATGCTAAGTCAGGCCAAAAATAGGTGGACATATTATGGAGGCGGCATTTTTGGTTATCATTCCTTGATGTAAATTTAATTTATCATCATTTTTGGGATTTTGAAAGTGAAAAGAAAATCAAAAAATAATTGTGCAAAAAGTTCGAATGACAAACGCGTTTTTGTGAATTTGAAGAATTTTAAAAATACTTTTGTTTTGCATTTTTCCATCTGAGAAATTATGTCCTTTATCGTTTGATTTGATTTTAGCTAATCCTTAAACTTTAAATTCTTTAAACTTTAAAACTACTTCAGTTCTAATTAGTTATCAATTTAGTTTTAATATTATTTAATTAATAGAAATAATATTTGTATTTCATTTAAAACCATTAACTTATTTTTGTCCATTTCCATGCTGTCAATGACACTTTCAACATCGTGCTGATATAACGTTAATTTGTGAAAATAATATAAAATTCTATCTTTATGTGAAAACATTAATCATTAAAATTATAATAGAAGATTAATAATTTTTCTATTTTTTGTTTTCTAACAAATTCTTAACTCAATTAACAAAACCTTTTCATTTCATAGAAATACTTTAATTGAAAAATTGATTAATCGTTGTTAAAATATTTTCATTTTTATTTCCTTTTATTTTTTTTTTGCTTTTTATACCCACTATCACCACAAGTGGTGAAGAGGGTATATTACCTTTGTCATTTCGTGTGTAACGCTAAGAAATAATCATCTAAGACCTCATGGTGTACATAGATTCTTGCAACAAATCAAAACCTGAATCGATTTAGCTATGTTCGTCTGTAGCATGTTCACATCCACAATTATTGACAGAGCTCAATGAAATTCATCCCGTTTATTTGTCATAGTACTGAGCAGTTTCTTATTTAAAACCAGCGAAATCGGTTAAGTTCATTAAAAGATATTGGCCAATATCTGAAACAACCTCTAAATTCAAGCGAAGAAGCTAAAATATGAAGTTATGTGTACTTCATTCCCGTTCCATTTATTAAGTAAAAACAATGTTTTAGCCAAAACTAAAACTGATTTTATGACTTATTAAGTGTTTCTGTGTTATAAACATATTGAATACGTTTGTGACTGTATGTGTGCGTATGTATGTACGAAATCCAAAATATTTCACACACATTCATGGTGGAGGTTAATGAAAATTCGTCTTAGATGAATATAAACCTCTTACTTGTTTTCATTTAATTCACAATCTGTCCTCGAGTTATCCTGTCCCCACCTTTATTTATTTCCTTTTTTATAGCCAAATTAAACTTTTCATCTGTTTTATGTTTTACTCTTAACGTAATGTTGTTATTATTATTTTCTATTGTTGCTTTTCTTTCTTTATAATTTATTTGTCCTTCTGTTCCCCCATTCTAACTGATTAAATGTCATTGTATTTATGTACCATAAAATAATGAATATCAAGGATAAAATAAAAATATTTACGTATAAAAGTTTTATAAGAAAATTTTTGCCACCATTTAAATGAGAAAAAAAGAGGGAAAAATGAAAAGAGTTTAAGTTCAAGGTGGCGATTATGCTTTTATTTATTAAAACGTGCCCTGAGTTTGGTATGAGGGTTAATGATTTTCTGAATGAGAATGACTGATGCCAGCTAAATGAAACCAATTTAAAAATTAAACCTTTTTTTTCTCCATCTGTGCGCCTTTTGATAAGGTGTTAAGGATTTGTTATTAAGAAAATGTATAACCAGGAGTTGAACAATTGTGTTGTGTCTACTGATTAACTTAATTGTTGGTCCAAATACAATTCCCAAACGAAAAACAAAATATAAATTGAAATAATGAATGACAAAAGAGAAGAAACATTAATAACTTTCTCAAGTCAACATTGAAAAAGGGAAAAGGCGGTTAATACCAATTTTTGAAATTTGTTATAAAATCTATTATAGTCCCGAGAAGTTTCCTATTTGAAACCAGCAAAATAGTTTCATTATGTTAGAAGATAAAGGCCGATATTTCAGACAACCTCTAATTTCAAGAGGTAAATAAGAATCATATAATGAAGTAAATAAGAATCATATAATGAAGCTTAATATTATGGCATATAATCAGCTACATGTACTTCACTATCATTCCAAAAATTGTGAAAATCATTTCAGCTTTTCACGCTAAAATGAGCTTAATCTGTAACAATTTTTTTTTGAAAAATCGTAATTATGGTATGTAAAGTTAATATCGTCTACAACTTTAAAAATAGTGATATTTTTCAAAACATATTTAGCCCATGATCACTTTTTCAAACATTAAAAAAAATCGATATTGTGTTAAAAAGAAATACAGATTTTTTTATAAAAACAAAGTTATTCTGTGACCACTTTCTGAATTAGTCAAAAAGGGCAATAAATTAATTGAAATTATTTTAAAGCATTTAAAAACGATATTTAGTGTCAAAATCTCATTCTACTCAATTGATATAACAACATTTACCAAAATAAGCTAAATTTGTGAACATCTTTTAAAAAGCTCAAAAATCAATAGTAATTTTAGATAAATTTTTGCTAAAATGGACTTAATTTGGTATCACTTTTTTTGAAACAATCAAGAATAAATATTAAAATAGAAATTTGAAAAAAAAATCCTTCACTCTTTTAAAAACGGCATTTTTATCCAAAATTAACTTAATTTATGAATACTTTTAAAAATTTTAAAAATCACAATTTTGTGATAAGATCCCGTAGATATTGAGTTTTTGGCTTAAATTAGCTTAATCCGTGTTTATGTCTCTCTCCCTTCTCTTTGTTGAAAATTAAGATTCAATTTTAGGTAAAAATTATATAAAACGCATTAGAACTGTATTTTAAACCAGATGTAAAAACTTATTTCTATAAATAAACTCTAATTTATTGCTCAAAACATTCCTCTTTTGTCATTACAACAAAATTCATTTACCTCTAAACTATTTTCTCTTTATTTCTCTTTCCAATAACGTTTTATTTTGCACTTTTATTAGTTTTTGTTGTTTCATAAAAATTTATATGTTTTAAATCGTTGGGTGTTACCGCAGAAAATGGTTAAAAAAACGTAAGGTTTACAATACACATACATATGTAAAGGTGTGTTTGTTTATGTGTAAGAGTTAACAAAACAAAATACTGTCAACAATAATAAACAAAGAAAACGAGGATAATATAGAAAGGAAGTGATAATTTATATGGCCCACAATGGTAAAAGTTAGTTTGTTTCCCTTTTCAAGTCTCTCTCTCTCTCTCTCTCTTTCTGTTTCTCCCTTTTCGCTAAGAAAAGAAAAATGTTGCTGCAGTTGTTTGGTTTTTTATTGTTGTTTGTATTTATTTTGGTCAAATATTTTTAGAAATTATGGCAAAAAGTATTTTTAGCTGGAGAGTAAATTAAATTGCAGGTTAATTGAAGAAAGAATATTCGCTTTTACTTTTTCGCAAGAATTTTTATATACTTCACCATCGTTATTAGTGGAGAGGAAAACTTAACATTGTCATTCCGTGTGCAATGCTAAGAGGTGAACATCTCAGACTCCATAATGTGACATCTTTTATCGAATCAAAATATTAGTCGATTTAACTATATCCGTCTGTCTGTTTGCCTGCTTATTGTTGGAACGCTCACATCCACAACCATTGACAGAGCTAAATTAAATTTGGTCTAAGTATTTGTTATGGATATGACAAGATTCCTATTTAAAACTAGTAATATCGGATCAGTATATTAAAGGATATAGACTGTAAAACTTTCAATTATAAATGGACAAATTAAAATGAAATTTTGACATAACAATAAGCTACATGTACTTCATACCCCTTCCAAAATTTATAAAAATCGATTCAGTAGAAAAAAATTATAGTCCAAAATATAAATAATTATATGATCCATTAAGTGTTTCCTGTTATATTTAAGAAGAACTTCTGTATTTTGCGTACGTCTGTGAGAGTATGTGTGATTGTGAACCATAACATATTTACTACACATACATTTGTCGTGTAGGGTATTGCAAATTCAGTATAGCTGAATATGGCTTTTCTACTTGATATATGCAAATGCAAATAAAAGCACGAAAAGCAATATTTTTTGTTCCTTTTTGTGACTGTTACTAATTTAATTTATTTTAATTTTAAAAAGAGAATTTATAAACGAAAAGTATTTCGTTTGTTTTATATTTTTATAATTAAAGTTAGAACTAGAAAAATGACTAAGGAAATAATAAATATAAACTTTATTACTTTTTTAAGTTAATGCACAGTTGCATATTCCTATAAACCCGTTAAACCCACGGTTTGAATAATTTATGCGATCAAGTTTTCATGGTGGTATTTCATATGGAATATTTCTATAAATGCAGACATGAAAGCTGCTTTCTTATAAATAAAGATATGATTTTACAGAAAACATCTCAATTTTACTGAACAGATAAGTTTCCATGGAATATTTTAAGATGCCCATTGGAACTTATCTGTTCGATCAAGAAAAGATCCAAATTATATATTTCCATGACCCATAATATTCACATTGATCATTAAATTAAACATTCCGAAAGCGTGGTTTTAAATTTCTAGAGAAAAGGGAAAAAAGGACTATGGTGTTCGCAAAACCCACAAATGTAAATAAAACATACTTAAACAAGTTTTAAACCGATGCTCAAAAAATACCATAAAGAAAATCGTTTAAATTTTCACTAAAATACATAAAATAGTTAAAAAAGTTATTGGCTCGACGTTAACGTTAATTAGACGGTTTTTTTATCCAGATAATGATACGATACATGTTTTAAACCCGTCTAAGTCATAATATAACCAACATAGCATACCTCCAAAAATTAGACTGGCCGTCTTACCGTCCGAACTTAAACCCAATGGAGAGCTTGTCGGTATAATGGGTCCTAAAGCTAATGCAAATAATGTCCAACATTAAAGCGCATAATTTTCGCAGAGCTTAAACTAAAAATTAAACAAGTTTGGGAGAAAATTGATTCCTTACTTTCTAAAGAAAATTAGTGGAATCAATGCTGGACCTTATTTATTTGATAAAACTGAATTATAAATTTGTGGACATCAATGCTCTTCATATAACTCAATATGTTTCATAAAAACTTTAGAAATTTTTTACACTTTATTTAAATTTTTACATGTGAAATTTTGTTTATTATGCTAATATTTCTGTCCACATCTTATACGCTTTGTGGAACAAAATCAATTTTATTTATTCAATTTCTTGTTTTTGGCATCTCTGTTTTTCCTCTTTTCTGCACAATCAATTTCAATTATTAATATACTTTTATTAAAACTAAGAGTAGGGGGTAAAACAGGAGCATTTTACTTCGTATATTTTAAGTATAAAACTAGTTTTGATGCGGACTTGTATTACCCTTTACCACATACATATTAGCAATAATATTATGCTCTTTCCCAACAGTTTTCGGCGATTGTCTTCAATTAGTCATCCATTAGAACTTGTAACGCTACAATGTCTTTACTGATATCTTGACTAGTCTAGCTGCGATGCGATAGTCCAATTGCGATGATTTTTAGAGTAAGGACGAATGGGGTAAACTACTTATTGTGTAAGTTCTCTTCCCGTGATCTGATGATCGTGTTAACAGAAAATTGTCAGGCTTAATATATTGATTAAATTGAAGAATATAACTCAAGAAATTACTGAAAAGAGAGATTTACTATAATTTTCTGGATTCCGAGGTAAATAATTAATTCAGCTGCTCTGGAACGGTTAAAATAAGAAGTACTGGAAGGTGGAAAGTCTTGTTTTAAATGAGGGTCAGCAAAATTATCTCATCCACACGTTGTAGTGTCAAAACACTATGAATTTGATTTGGAACGAAAATTATGGTTTTGGTTGATTGCTCTCTTCAGCGTTCACGTATCATTTCCGATACCCAAAATCGTCTTTCATTGATTCAAGGCTTTAATAAATAGGTGACCCAATATCTTGGTTACGAATGCATTTTTAATTTATTATCTTCAGTCAATTTCACTCTCTCGTTACGATACACTATAAAGCGATAAATTCCTGCAGTTGGAATCGAATTTGGAGAGCTTAAAATACCCCACAGATGATTCTTTCTTGACATTACACATATACCCTCTTTCACCATGTGCGGCCGTGACATAATCCATTTTCCCGTTATTCTGTTCGTCCATTTTCCCGTTATTCCGTCCGTATAATAAGATTTTTGATCCGTATTGCTCGAAACAAATATGAAAAAAGTTCTTTATCATAAGACGGGTATGGCAAAACTTCCTATCGTAACATTGACAGAAGATCCGAGTCTATTTTAATCTTTCAATTATCTTCGATGCAGGCTTCTTGATTTTATTTGAATTTCAGCACCCTTTTGTCGGCCGGCTTCGGAATAAAATGAGATTTTATATATTTTCATTGTCATTAGCAATATGGTGCGAAATCGTCTTAATTTTGTATGTTTTATTTCATCAAAATCCGAACTTAAAGAAATTGTTATAATGAGTATGTGTACCGACTTTAGCGAAATGGTTAATAATTTGCATGCTGGGTTTAATAAGCCCACATTTAATTTCCTTTCACTACTTTTTTATACATCTCTATGCAAATAACTTAAGTCTATAATTCAACCACATGGATTGTAAATTTTTAATAGATTCCAGTTTATTTTCATCTTCGATTACCAGTGATTTTTCTATTTTATGCGTAACATTTGTTATTTCTTGTTGTGTTTTTTTTTCGTTGTATTTAAATTTAGATATAAAATCTAGAATCTATTTATTGGCACCCAATAAAATATATTTTATTTTATTCTATTTTAAGAATAAAATATACAGAAAAACAGAAACACTTTGACGATTCACATTCAAGCTGCTTTATGTTGTTTGTCAATTTTCCAATGATGATGATTGAGAAATAAATTTTTTAAAGGAGCCTTTTTTATATAAAACATAGAACCCTACAGTTCTAATAGGGAATCGGGAATTATATTCACTGTCAACAGTGTTAAAAAATCAAAAGATTTTTTTCGATTTTGTTTAAAGTTAAATTTCAAATTGTTCTGAAAAGATCAATCCAGGTTTGATATCTTTTAGCAAAATTTTAATTAATTTAATTAACATTTTGTTCACTTTGTTTTCAGTGAAATAATCTTGTTTTCAAAATTTCAATTCTATGAATTTTTAAAAACCATTAGTACCGCAAGAGTTTTTGTATTTTTCATTTTAATGTATAAAAATATTTAGATATAGAAAAATAACATTAACAGTGGTTTCGTAACTATTTATGGATATAATTCTGCAACTTTTGAACCATCAAAGATATCGGAATAAAACTTCATACAGCTAGAACTGAGGTATTCTAAGTTGATTTGGTTGATTACAATCTCCCAGCTTGTCAGGACTTTATGGAAAATTCTCTGCATTGAGACGTATCCAAAAGTCGTAAAAACGACTAATTATAATGATTTCGTTGTATTCATTTGATATATAAGAATACTTTTCAACATGAAAGTGGACAATTTAAAAAAAATTAGTGGAATGTTCTTTTAAAACGGAAGTTTTTAAAAAGTTGATAATATTAAATTGTCCAGCTGTTTTTTCGGAAATAAAATTAATTTTAGAATTTTAATAAAACTTAACGAAATAGTGATATTTATTTGAAGTTTCAATTAAACATGTATAAACATGTTCTTAAATTACGGAATTTTAAAAATTTCATGTCCATGTCACATAAAAATATTCAAAAATTTGACATTTTTCATTGATCATCCTGTCCCTGTAGGGGCCATCTGGTACAAAATATATTTGGGCAATCACCTCACATAAATGTTTATATAACTGAGAAAACCAAAACAAAGCTGCGATTTCAGTAAATTTTTAAAAAATCAACAAATTTGACCACCTCGGGGTCAAATTTGGAGGTCACCGTTTACGTGCTTGACCAAATAATAGTCGGTACTTCTCCTAATCATTTTAATTATTTGCAAAAATATATATTTGAAACCACTGTGCTCTTTTGCTTTTTATTAAAACTGCAAACCTACAAATCTCTGCTTTTATACCCTCCTTCACCACAAGTGGTGAAGACGGTATATTAACTTTGTCATTCTGTGTGTAATGCTAAGAAGGAATCATTTCAGTCCTCATAAAGACTATGTATTCTTGCATCAAATTAAATTTTGATGTAGCTAGGTCCATTTTGTCTGTCTGCTATTGTCACGCTCACATCCACAAAACTTTGCAGAGCTCAATGAAATTTGGCCCAAGTATTTTTGTATAATTTTCCTGTTATTTGAAACAGCAAAATCGGTTTTAGTATATTCAAAGATATAGACCGATGTCTGAGGTAAGCTCTAAGTTCAAGCTAAATTGTAAAATTATCAAATATAAGTCGATTAATTGTAATAAAATTTCGCCATAATATTACTTCATTAACGTTCCAAAAATAATCAAAACGGTTCAGTACAAAAAAGTTATAACTTAATATGTAACTAATTTTATGACTCAATAAGTGTTACTGTATTATATTAAAGAAAATTTATGTGTATGTGTGAGTGCGTCTATACATATCGTATTTATTTCACACGAATCTTTGGTAGAGGGTATTTAAGGTTCGGTATAGCCGAATATAGCATTCTTACTTGTTTTTTCTTTTCAAATTTATCCTCTATTCTCCACCGTTACAATATCTATTGGTTTTGTTATTTCGTTGTATTGAGTGAGAGAATAAGTATTTGTATTTGTACTAGTATTAGTTAGTCAATGTATGAGTATTGTAAACAATTCATTTGCAGATGAAAGTATTGAATGAATATTTCGTTCGTTTACAGGGTGTGTGTATTTGTATTTGTAGAAATATGTGTGTGAGTGTTAGGAAGTAAAAAAAAGAGTAAATAGTTTACCAACCAAATAACATTGTGCTGTTTAAATGTTGTTTTATTTGTATGGGTGCCGGTGTTTTTTTAGAATGTATATGTTAGTGTGTAAGAGTGTGATAAAGTGTATATACAGATTTAATTTTTTTCAAGAGTGTTTCTACTAATTCTAATAGTAAGAGAAATAAAAAAATCCATAATCAAAAACACTGAGAAAAATTTGAAAAAATGTTTTTAAACTGTATGAAATCATCCTTGATTATAATTAATCAAGTAATTATAATTATTTTAGTTAAAATATATAAATTATATTAGAATTTTTTATAATCTCACTTAATATTTTTCTTTCAGTGCACTATTGCAAACATAAAATATTGCACTATTTTTAGTATTTTTTCTGGTTTATTTATTTTGGGCTGAATATTTTTACACATTTTCATCAACTCGAATGTGTAAAAATAAATTGAATATAAGATCGACTGAAATAGAATTGTAACACATGGATTTATTTGAGGACAGTTTTTCCTAAGTGAAATGTTTATTATTTAGATTTTGCAAAATTCACAATAAAACAAAAAACAGTTAAAAAAACACTGTAAAAAGTCTATTGAACTTTCGATATTGAAATTTGTAAAAATATATTTTTTACAAAATGACTGAGTTTGTAGAATTTTTAACCCAAGTATTACCTGATATTTTTTTATCAAATTACCTTTGTAAAACATGTCAGTTATCATGTTTAATGTCAAAAGGTTGAATATATTTTTAATCAGATTAAAATGAGTGACAAGAAAAAAATCCGTACTGAAATTATGAAAATTTTTTCAACAAAACCCCAATTTGGTCCTACAAAAAAATTATGAAGCATTTTCAATGTTATTAAGCAGCAGCCTGGCTCAGGTAAAAGGACATGGTCCACATAAATTTTCTAAAGCCAAACAATAGGAAGCATTTTAAGAAGATTTCCCAGCAGATCCGGTTAATCAGTGCTCGTTATGATCAGTGCTCGGATTATTCGATGCGAAAACTTAGAGCAAATACTGATTTAAAATCATGCAAATCTCAAAAGGTATAGAAAAGACTTCTTTTTTTAACCAAAAATTGTATTTTACACCAGATAATAAAAAATATTTTTTTTTTTTTTTTTTTTTTTTTAATAAATTTTCATTCAACATTTGATTTTTTGCAAAAAAAGTATTTTTCATTAGAAATGATATTAAAGAAATGATTGTAGACATTAATGAGATAGTAAAAGGTGATTTTTCAACAAAAAATGAGATTCGTCGCTAAAACATTTTATTTTTCACTAAAATTTTTTCATTAAAAATGTGATATTTCACTAAAAGTTTAGGTCTCTAAAGTTACAAGGATAGACTTCCTTGCTATCATTATGTTAAATTTCAAACAAATTCATGCAGCCAATCTGCCCCATTGTGTATTAATATGTTTTTTTTTTATTTTTTGTTAATCGATCAGATTAAATTCGATTTTAATGAAAACAAAGTTTTTGCACATTAAACGATTTTCAGTTGTTTTTTTCAGTAAATTGTCATGGAGCCGTTTCAAGAGGTTTGGCCCATTACAAAATTTTTTGAGTGTATAGTAAATACATTGATCTATAAGGTTCTTTTTCTGATAATTTTTGCTTTGAAAAAATTTTCTTCAAAAAACTTAAGATAATTTTTTTTGAAATAATGAAATTCCGATATGGTTAGCGGTTAAAATGTTTTCCCAAGTGCCCTCGGAATTTTCTTTATAGACCCACTCCATGCCCCATTAGAAGCATGTTTCTCTCCAAATCAATCGGAAATTACCTTAAGAATGTTCATGTGAAATTTTGTAAAAAAAAACCATTTAAAAGCTCCAAATTTATAGAATAATTAAAAAAGCGTTTTGGAAACACTGTATAATGGATCAAAAGAATTATTTTTAAAGAAATAGATTTGGAAACGCTGTGTGTTGCAATACTTCTTGGTTTCAGTTAGAATAGTTATGTCTCCATTTTTTAAATTTATCTTTCTTTTTTATTTTAAATAAAATTTTTTATTTCTGATTTTCTTCATGTTACTTGCTAAAAGAAAATCCCATAATAACTCCCTTTTTCAAGTAGAGTGTATTTAAAAAAAACGACAATTTAAGTAAGTGCCGGCTTTATTGTTAACACCATGTTTATCCTTAACAGTCGTATTTATTTAATTTTGTTTTCCATTCTTCTCCCCTTCATCACTTCTCTGCTTGAGATTATTTTAATATTTTGCCTCAACATCTAAGAAAATATCGGAATCTTTTCTTCTTAACTTAATTCATTTTCAATATTATCTGGTTTTTTATTTTTCTTACGCTCAAATATTATCAAGAAATTTCTTCTTTTATCCAAAATGTAGTGTTTTTTTTTTTTTTTTTTTTTGATCTGTTATGTAAGCAGCCGCCTGGGTACTTGTACATCATTTTCATCATTTTTATCATCTTTTTGGTTTAGACGTAACAAAAAACCGTCATCAATATAAAAAGAAGAAAAATTTGCATTCAAGTCGTATTGAAAATGTATATAAAAAACGATTAAGTGGTATTCAGCAGCTGCGTTTTTTTATATCTTTTTATACCCTTCAACACCAGAAGTCGTAAATAGCGTAAATTAACTTTTTCATTTCGTGTGTAACGCTAAGAAGAGATCATCTTAGACCTGATCCTGATGTATATAATTTCTTGCATCAAATCAAAACCTGAGTCGTTTTAGCTGCGTTCGTCACAATGATTGAAATTTGAACTGAGTAATTGCTATAGTCATAAAAAGTTCTCTATTTTAAACCAGTAAAATCGGTTTTGTATACAAAAAAATATAAACAACCTCTACGTTCATCGAAAAACTTTAACAAAATTGTCAATTATAATTAAAATAATATTTAACTGTACTTATACCGTTCCAATAATCATCAAAATCGGTTAAGAAAAGTTATAGACAAAAATATTTTATGACTCATTAAGTATTCCGTGTTCCATTTAAGAAAAAATGTATACGTCGTATAGGTTTGTGAGTGTATGTGTAAGTGTGCATAAACGAACATAACATATTTACTTCATATATGTATGTGATGGAGGGTATTGAAATTCAAACCAAAAAATTTGTCGATTTAGCTATGTTCGTCTGTCTACAGTTGGTCCGCTTATAAACACTATATTTGGCAGAGCTCCATGAAATTTGGCTTGAATATATTGAATATTTCTGCGATTGTAGTGTGTGTGAACAGTCAGTATAGCCGAATATAGCATTCTTAAATGTTTTTTTTTCTACTTAATTTTTATTTATTTTTCAACATTTTATTTGATTGAAGTGTGTCTGTAGATTTGAATATAAGTATGTTTCCGACTGAGAGTTGTGTGAGGCGTTATAAGGCCGATAAATATTGAAGAAGATGAAAAAAAATCATTGATATTCCTTAAGCAAAGTGAATTTTTTAAAATTCGTCAGGATGGAGGAGAAATTAAATTTAATAGAAAAGCAATGGAAGGGAAGAGAGAGAAGGAATAAAATAGGAAAAAAAGGATATTTATGTGATTGATTACATACAAAATTATTTTCTATTTTGCATCAACTTTTTTGACCCATTCAATTCGTTTATTGTTTTTCTTTTTCTATTCCATCTCTTCTCTCAAACCATCACCGAAGCTATTTTCTTCTTTTATTCTTTAACTGTTTTTATCAAGAGTTCTGCTTGAATTATAGATAACAGACCCAGTTGTTAAATAATGTAATTGCGGTTAAAATTTACTTATAACGGCTTTTAACTGGTTTAACTTTAGTGGCAGTAAAATATAAAAATAAATAATAAAAATTGTTGGGAAACGTTGAATTTTATTGTTGAGAAAATGTAAAAATAATATAAAAAGAAAATTCAATATGTTTTATTTACCTTCTTTTTGCTTGAATAGGAATTTTTAAAGATTTTCACGCATTTTATATTTTTATTAATTTAAGCTGATTAAAGTAAACTAAGCTTTTTTAAGTGGATTTAAGAAAAAATAGAAAAAGAAAACGTGAAAATTTTATAGAATTGATTC
The DNA here is from genome assembly GCA_004302925.2 of Cochliomyia hominivorax. Classification (NCBI taxonomy): domain Eukaryota; kingdom Metazoa; phylum Arthropoda; class Insecta; order Diptera; family Calliphoridae; genus Cochliomyia; species Cochliomyia hominivorax. The sequence goes on along the minus strand of PYHX02000467.1, from coordinate 115,116,393 downwards.
TATTTACCGGATAATGATATTAAGAATTTTAAAGGAGATAACTCTGGATGAGTTTACATAATTAGGATTTTGTTCTCTTAATTTTTATGAGGAATTTGAAATCCATAATACACATACTAATACTGTTTGAATAATAATAATAATAATAATAATAATAATAATAATAATAATAATAATAATAATAATAATAATTATAATTAAAAATATTATTATAATTATAATTATAATTATAATTAGTGAATAATTTTGTATATAATTTCGTTAGTGAAATTATTCGATTACTTTAATATGTTGATGGAAGTAAATAAATGAATAATAACTATTATTTCTTTGAAGATTACAAAAATAATTAGAGATTTATTAATTCACGTGATGTTACCAGTTCCAGGTTAGTAGCGAAAGAGACCGGAAGAAGCCACTTCTCGTTCCTTTTCGGCCCTTCGTGTAAAAAATAGGGTTTTACAGAGTAATTCACAATATCTTATCGATAAATATAATTCACAATAATAGTTTAGTTTTACAGTAAGTTTAAAATGTTAATATAGCTAGAAATGTAAAAACTATACAAATTATGTATAGTGTTCAAACATAGTTTGAACAATTAGAATAATTTATAACTATAATTAAAAATATAATTACAATTATAATTATAATTATAATTATAATTATAATTATAATTATAATTATAATTATAATTATAATTATAATTATAATTATAATTATAATTATAATTATAATTATAATTGTAATTATATTTTTAATTATAATTATAATTATAATAAGCTTATAAAAGTGGTTCTCCCTGATATGTGATACATTTTATTAATTTGATCAAAATTAGTTTTTTTTTAAGTTTATTGTTTATATTGCACAGTGTTTTCAAATCCAAATTATATTGGATGACTCTCCAATATTAGCAATCCCGTCCATCATTAGAAAATTATCACTTTTTCATACGGAAATGCTTAAAATCCCAAAATTTGGAATTTTTCATTAGAATTATTACTCTTTCATTGAAATGGGATTCCGGCATAAAGTTCTTCTGGTATAATTCACTTTGCAATTTAGTTGAGATTATAAGGATGTCACGGAATGATGCGACTGTCATCCATTTAGAATTTGTGGTCCATTATAATTCCATTTCACTTTCGCTCGTTCCTCTGTCTTCGCTTCTATAGCTCTTTTGTATCGCACTAGTTGCTGCGCACTCCAATTAGTTGCCTTCATGAAGTTCAAATAACGAAGGATTAATGTATCTGATGTCAGTGATGGTTTGAATTAAATATGTTCTGAGTATTTTTAATATTCTTTTAAAAATCGTAGAGAATTCATATAAAAACATAATCTATCCTTAACAGATTCTTCCATGATAAGACATCTTTCCATGAGCTTACAAGGGGTATTGTGACGCATAATTAGGTTAATCATCCTCAGTTTATTCCTTAAGATTTTTTTTTCATTTCAAAATAACTATTTGATTCCATCTGAGAAATATCAACTTCTCTCAAGTCCGGAAAAAAAGATATTTGCGATTTAAAAATTTAAGAAATAATATTTCGTAATAAATCAATGCAATAGATTTCTAGAAGAGATAACCTACACATGCAAGCGTTCTTTTATCTCAATTCACAAAATAATTTTTAGCGAATTTTTAAAGAATTAACAATCTCGAGATTCCAAAGTTTGGAGGATCACCGGCTACGCTCAGGGACCTCAGCATATAACGTTAAATTTTGTTAATAATTAATTAAAGTTAAAAAATTACAAAAATATTTAATTAGTCGTTTTAGAACCACTGTGCATTATTGAACACAAAGGTGCAACGAATTTTAATTTTTACCAAAACCAATCCTATGAAATACTATCAAGAAGAGATATTGAGTCAATCTGGATACTTCAATGCCGACGGGTTTTATTATTTATGAATGCTGTAAATAGCAATTATGGTACTGTAAGGCAAAATTAATGTTAATTAGCATCTTTTCTGTTAAATTATAAATTATTCACTTAAAATCAATTTCCGTTTTCTGCAAGTTATCTCATCCTCCCTGGTTAATAGTTTCAACATATTCTTAAAGAAAATCTTTTCAACTTTAAACCAAACACATGTTTTAAATTACTTACTTCACCATAAAATCCTTACAGATCCTTTATTGTTTCACTTTATTTTTATAACAACAGAAGAAAAATGATTTTCATTTTCTTACTTTTAATCCTGACATCGTTGTTATTGTTACTTCTTTTTTTTTTTTGCAAACCTTTTCCAGTTGAAAAATTTCTTTTATAATTCCAACAGCCTTTCTTTAATAGAAAAAATTAAACGTGTGTTTAAACAAGCAAAATGAAAATAACAAGAAGAAGAAGAAGAGAAAAGGAAACTATCACAGTTTAAATATGCGAAAAAAGGAAAAAATACAAAAACAAATAAGAAAAAATAGTTACAAATTTATTCATCCTAATCTTTTTGCAGTGAATTTAAGTTTTAAAAAAGAAAATGACAAACGGAAGAAATTAATTTCTTGTTCAATCATCATTTAACTCTATTACACACGATTACACGATGTTAAATGAAAGCGGAAGAGACCAAGAACCTTGAAGAAAAAAAGCGAAAAGACTTAAAACTAGAAAAAAAAAATAGAAACAAAAAAGCTAAATATTGAATGAACAGTTTATAGTTACTGACAAAATGACAAAAACAACATCAGCAACAACAATTAAAACTATTTTAACTCAGACCATTTTAAATTCATTAATCCTGCCAACAGCCAGTCGTGACTAAAACCAAACCAACCCAACCCACACTATAATTTCATCACCTTTTTTTGGGGACCTTTTAAACTGAATTTAATTCATTCATGGCGCGCAAGGCGTGAATAACAACACGTTTCATGTATGAAAATTAATTATTTAACACACAACAACACCATCATTCATATACACATACACATGTAAAATCTATATGTATTTATTGCTCATAAGTAAGAGTTTGTCTATATCTATTTAAATTTGTATGTATGTTTGTGTGTGCGTGTTGTAAAATACGCCGTTATGTGTCTTCAATGTCGTTAAAATTTTCCACTGAATCTTAGTGAAGTGTAAGTAGTTATCACATTAGCATTAAATTTCATATACAACTACAAATACATACATAGTAATATTTTCATACATACAGATACATATATTTCACACTTTTATGTTTTGGTATTAGTGTTAGTCTAGGTTTTTCCATAGTTTTTTTATACCCTTCACTACCACAAGTGGTGAAGAAGCTATATTAATTTTATCATTCCGTGTGTAACGCTAGGAAGGAATCATCTCAGATCACATAATGTATATACATTCTTGCATAAAATCAAAATCTGAGTCGATTTATCTATGTCCTTCTGTCTGTCTGTCTTTGGCACGCTGACATTCACAAAAATTCTTATAGGCCTGAGAAGTTTCCTATTTAAAACCAGCAAAAGCGGTTCAGTATATTAAAAGATATAGTCCGATATCTGAGGCAGCCTCTAAGTTAAAGCGAAGTACTTACGTAAAATCGTCAATTATAAAACGAAAAATTATAATTTAATTTTGTCGTAATATTACGTTATGTGAACTTCACTACCATTTCAAAACAGATCAGTTCAGTAGAAACAAGTTGGAGCTGAAAATACAAAAAAAATTATGACTCATTAAGTAGTCCAGTCTTATATTTATGTAAAAACGTTTATATAATGTATACGTTTGTTAGTGTGTATGTACAAAATATTACGTATTTATTTCACATTAATTTGTGGTGGAGGGTATAAAAGATTCGTCATAGCCGAATATTCTAACTTATTTGTTCTTGCTTTGCTATTTGTTATATTTGATAATAATTTATAAAATATTATTTGTATGTGGGTGTAAATAACAGTGTTTGTGTGTGAGTATTTAGCTAAAGATATTTCTACTATTATGATTTTATGCATGTTGGGATATAAGTTTTTTCCACTAAAATCACAATAAATTTACAAATATATAACGATTTGTTGGAGGTATGATGAAAGCCTCCTAGAACATGTTGAAACAAGAAATCGTGTTATTGTAGACAATAAGAACAATATGAGTAAAACGGAACCAACTGTTGCACAGTGTGGAAAATATTGCTATATATCGAAGTGGAAGTTTAATCTTTTGATTTCAACGAAAATGTATGTTCAAATTCACTAAATTTTTTTATAAAAATGTGAAATTTATTTTTTTTAATTTCATCGTAGAAATCTACAGTCAAAAGGCAGGAAAAATATATCTTGAGAATACTTCGATTGGGATCAATTTTCATCCAAGGAATAAGAAACGAAAAATTCTTAACATACATAAATACATACATACATACATACATACATACATACATACATACATACATACATACATATATAAATACGAGACCACTAAACTTGCGGACTTAAATTTATTCTTTTATTTTATTGAAATTATTATTACAATTTACAAAAAAAAAACACTTTTAGGGAACGTTTTCATTTACATTTTTTTAGAGCTTTATGCCTTTTTGCTAGAATAGCTAGTTAGTCTCCATTTTAAATCTACCACACTTTCGGATAACTTTTCTGTGCTCTTAAATTTTTCTTTAACCCAATATCCCCTTACTGGTCTTGGATCTGGGCAGTTTGGAGGATTTGTCTCTCCTGGTACAAATACCAGACTATTGTTCTTGTACCACAAAAAGACTTGGCTTAACACAATGATAGGTTGCCAGGTTAGTCCAAAATAAAGTGAACCCATTATTAGATTTTATAAATGGAAGAAGCCTTTTTTGTATATTATGTATATTCCCTTCAGCATCAGCAACATAAAATTGTTGACCAGGAAGTTGTGAAAAATATGGCAGAACATATGTTTCGTCATGTCCTGTTTTTTTGGAACTTTTTCAGCCTTGTATCTTTTTAAGCCTGAATAAGTTTTAACATTTCGTACCAAATTAGGTTTTCTATCAATAGACGATTTCTCCGGTATCGTTGAAAAAAGTTTGATGCAGACTTTAGAATGCTTGGCCAATTTTTTGTGGAACCAAATTGAATTTGGTTGATATTTAAAAATTTTATTGCGCACTTTTTTCGGGTTACTTATTTTCATAAGAAATACTTAATTCAAAAATTAATCAAATGAAAGTTCTAATGAAAAATGTGTGTTAAGAATTTTTCGATCTATGGCCTTCCTTTCGAATTAGATATAATACCATATATGTCTTCGATTGTTTTTTTCCGTATTTCGATGTTGCGCTTATTCAACTATAAACGGTTTGAGAATTCATTTGTTGTTAATTGCTTTTAATCACGTATGATTAATATTTCATTGAAATAAATATTAATCATACGTTAAGGTTAGACTATTATTAATCATACGTCAACGTGAAATATTTGTAATATTTCAAAATTTTTTAAAAATTTTGCCTCAAAATTTAGGAAATAAGTATTTTTTATTTACATAAATCTATTTGATTCGAGTTTTAGTATTAATGCGATGTAATCTCTATATATACTAAATTTATTTACATTAATTTAACCCACTGTAATCTTATTGAAAACCCATTTATCTATAAATTACAAAGTGCACACATACATACATACATACATACATACATACATACATACATACATACATACATAGATGATTGTATATATATATATATATATATATATATATATATATATAGTTTTATGGCACATAATTTTAAATTACTTTTGTCTGATATCAAAAGCAACATATAACATATGGTTCGTTAAACTTTTCATCGCGTTGTGGCAATAATAAGCGATTTAAAGAAAAATAAATTCATGATATCGCCAACAAGAAATTCTATATTTTTACTATAAGAAAATAGATTTAAAAATTATATTTAAAAAAAAAAAACAACTTCACAGATACAACTAATGTATGTCATACTCCATATACACAACAAGAAACAATATTATTGTCGGTCTAGTCCGACTATATAATGCCATACATCACATTGTTGGTTGTAAATAACTGCTGCGATAGATTATTATGATGTTTAAATTTATGTGAAATTAAAGTGGTTTAAAAGAATTTTTTCTGGAGGGTTATATGGGAGTTAGAAAAAATTAGGCACCGTCCCGAGCACAGCGGTTTTGGCTTATTTTATGTTAATTTCAATAAATATTTTAACAATACAAAAGTTTATATGTGCGTTTTTTGTAAGTTTCAAAGTGATATTTGGAAGGGTGGTTGTATGGGTCCTATGAAAAATATTGGACTGACCCTCGTACAATTTGGCACATAGTTTAAGAATACAATAAAATTGTTGTGTATTTAGAAATAATAATAAATATAAAGTCCCATTCCGGGGCGACATTTGTTTGGTGACTACATGTAATGATCATAACCAAAATCATAGTACGCACCAAATTTCATTGAGAAAACTCTGACCTGAACCACCTATAGTGGTGTAGGTTATAACAATAATATAGAGAAAAAGGAGGGAAGAAATAAAAGCTAAAATAAATCAAAACAGCAGGAGGTTAAGAAAAAAACACGAAAAGAAAGTAATAAAAACAAAATGTGGGTCAAATTATTTACAGCAAGTGAATAAATAACTTAGAAAAAAAGATATTTAAGAAATAAATAAAAAATAAGGATATAAAAATTAATTAAAAATAAAGAAAATATGTGATTTTAAATTATAATGAATAATTTAAAGTGCAAATTAATAAATGAGTGAATCAATGAATTAATGAAATGTGGCCAATAATTGAAATCAATAAATTATTGCAAACAAATTCAACGTGTGTAAATCGTAAATATTACTACGAAGTGACTAAGAAAGTTAAGAGAAAATGGACATTTCACAACAATTATCAACAACAGTATCCCCATCACTCTCATCACCACCACCAAAACCTCCCCGCTTACATATGGTTAAGACTGAAGATACAACAACGATGACAGCAGCTTGTGGCAAAGAAACTGAGGAAAATTTAAAGAAGAAGAAAAAGAAAAAACAATTACAATTTCATAGTCCTTTGGTGAGTTGTCAAACGAAGAGTTCTCCAGTGACATTAACCTTTGACAACAATGATGAAAATGAAAAACAATCAATATTATTGTATGACAATGGACATGATATTGCTGACTCAATGCAGCAAAAGTTTCAGCAGCAGCAACAGCAACTAAAATTTAACAAAGACTTAAGCAAAGATAAAGTCAACAGAATGGAAGTAAAATCTTTAACAGAAAATTATAAACACGATGGTCTCGAGACGAAATACGATATACACTTGAATAACTTGGCATTAGGAAAAAGTGTTAATTCAGTACAACAGGCCACTGATTCAAATAAGAGTAAAGCTAGTTCCTCCTCCTGCACCTCCTCTACCATAAATACATCTAAGACTTGTAAAAGAAATGATGTCACTACATCTACATTAAAAACAATTGGAGCGGCAGCAACATCAACATCATCACCAATATTGTTGCCTTTTACTACTTCTTGCCTGTCATCCAAGTCAACGTCAACTAAAACAACGACAACAGCAAAAGAAGTAACAACAGCAGCAACATCGGCAGCAGCAGCAGCAGCAGCAAACACAAAAATAACATCTAGTCCTATGACATTTGAAGTAAACAACAATTTAAAGAAGAGTATGGAAAATCGTCTGGCCCATGGTTGTACAAGTTTAATGTATGCATGTCAACATGGTGACATTGCAGTGGTTTTAGAGCAAATGCGTTCAAAGGTAAGAAAATCCTAGAAAATCCTTCCATCTATTTCTTCTAAAATTTTTTTCTCCCCATTTTTATTTTCAATTTCCATATGCACGTCTGCGAGAATGTGTTCTCTCGTATGTTTAAATATTTACATCAGCTGCATTTAGTGGCCATAAATTCCACTCAAGAAATAACAAATATTTATATTCTGTTCTTTTTCTTTATTTAAAAGATTGATTCTTTTTAATATTACGAGTATTTTTTATTGTTTTACTTGTCTGAGTGTTTTTTTCTTTCTAGGAGTTTGAAAAACAAATAAGCTGAAAAGTTAAAGTCGACCCAGGCTGAATATATTAGACTCTACACTACGCAATTATAATTAGGATATGCTTAAAGCACTCCTCTTTATAATCGAAACCTGATTAACCCAGAAACTATTAGAAATGAAGGACCCAATCCCCATCTGATTCACAAAAAACTTGAAAAGCTTTTCTCTATGTCACCAATGGAACGACAAATTAAATATTCCTCCAATTCCCCACTTAAGATGTATTTAAAACGAATATTGATATTTCCTTTAAAGTCAAAAACGAGAATATAGAAAACAACTTTACTTATAGAAGAGTTCGCTTTTTGCATCATTAAATTTTTGTTTGGCAAAATCATTCATACGTATCGCAGACTGTCTGCCTGTTAGTTTAAATCAATAATTCACTTAGGATGTACAATGATATTTTTATTAGAGTAGTGTGAGTGCTGCACAGGCGGAAGATGTTTGTTTTCCGGTTTTTCAGTTATGTTCGTCTGACCACACAATTGTGAATTATAGACGGGGGTTTTGTTATTAGTTACATTCAAAGCTGTTACTTGGAGGAAAAATTGCATACTAAGGAAACGTATTTTATTTTCTGTTGAAGTTGTAATGCAAATATGGAATCAATTGAATTTATTAAGTCTAAAATTAAATATTTATGTAGTTATCATATGATGTCTCTCTATATAATTTTAACATAGAAAAAATATCTTCTAGAACTGGTGTTAAAATGGAATGTAAAGGCTATAAATCTGTTCAAGGGATCTGGAATATTATCAAGAAGCTGATCTAGAAATTATCTAGAATATGATTTAGAAAGTGATCTAGAATCTGAAAGAGAATATGATCTAAAACCTGACTTAGAATTCAATCTAAAATATGATTTGTTATCTGATTCTTTATCTCAATTATAAGCTGATCTAGAAACAGATCTAGAATAAAATGTGATCAAGAATCTCGTCTAAGGACTGACTTAGAATCTGATAACTAATCTCATCTATAATGTGGTCTAGAATTGATATCGTAAATGTTGTAAAATGGAATGTAGAATCTGATCCAAAATCTGATTAAGAATAAGATTTAAGGTCTGATCTGGAATCCGATTTATAATCTAACTTATGAATCTGTTGTTGAATTTGGTGGAAAATCTTATCTTATCTGTTCTACAACCTGATTTACAATCTTGAAGTATAATCTAATATAGGACTTGATCTAGAACTGAACTAAAACTGAACTAGAATTGAACTAGAACTGAACTAAAACTGAACTAAAACTGAACTAGGCTGGACACCAACTATAGTAGATTTTGGAAGATTTTGTTTATAATGTTGATTTTTCCAATATGTTGATATTTTTTTGGGATTTTTTATTAATTTGATATGATTTCTAATGTTGCAAAAATTTCTGTTGATCTCTTTTTAGGTAAGTGACATAAAACTTGGCATACAAGACACCTTTGTAAGTATGAGTAATTCATATTATTTTAGTATATTATTAAGAAGTGTTTGGTTATGGTTTGGATTTATTTTTAATTTGTATTTTTTGGACATAAAGAAGACCAAACTAAGCCTGTTGCCTCAAAATCCTAGATTCTTCAGAATAATCTTTGCAAAGTTGTTTATCTAAGAATTTCTTTAACAAATAAAAAAGTTTTCAAATTCCTAGAATTTTTATCGTTTTAACTTTAGACTTAATTTAAGTTGAGTTTAGTTTCTTTTTTTATTTTCTATCACATTCAAATATCCTGATATTCATACGTGTTTTCTAGTTCTCATTTTTTATGGAAATATTTGTTCACACACACACACTCAAACACTTGTATTTCGTGTTTGTCGCTGCAATAAAAACTACAATATGCTCTTTTTTTGCAAGTAAACAGACGTCAAAACTCACGTAGTCATTGGGGGACAAAAAATGTACAGTTAAGAGTTAAAAGTACACATATGCAAAGATAAAAATAATACAAACAAACATCTGCATGAATTTACAAATGATGGCCATTTTTTTCCGAGCATGTGTTTACTGCTGCTGTTATCCTACTAAAATGCACACACATGTAAACATAAGCGTTTATGTGTTGTCACACACTGAGTGTGAAAAATATAGTCATATGAAATGGGTTATTTAAATCTTTCTGGAATGTTTAAAGATTGGAATCTAGTTTTAGTAAAAATCTCTATTTTATCTCTCAATAATTATTTTTCTAAAATTTTGATTAAATTTCTTTTCGATTTATATCTCTTGGAAAACCTTTATTAACACACATTTTTTCTCCCTGTTTAATCAAACCTTATGTACACATTTCACTTCATGTCTTTATATGTAAAACTCTGATGTCAAGGTTTTGTTTGCTAAAGTTGTCACTTATATGGAAAATATTTGTTTCTCTTTGTTTGGCAAGTCTACCACTCCTGGGGTCCCTTTCTTGTGCAAATACGCTACATTCTTTTGCAGTAAATTTTAATAACACTTTAGTAAACATTCTTATTTCTGGAAGCGTGTAAAGCAAGAAATGAATCTAAAATCAGTAGTTGAAAACATGATGAAACAACAACAAAAACAATAATAGAACATGAAAACAGGAAAAACATTTCATATATATTTTTTCTCTTTTTCAAGCTGATTGCTTGAATATTTGTACTTTATATCATTATTGTGTAGTATGAGAGTTTGTTTTTGTATTTTGTACTTTAAGTTTGTATTTCTGATCCTTATTTTTCTCCGTCTGTGTCTCTTATTTATTCACTTTTTATTTTCCGTTTATTTAGTAGTGTTTGTACCTTTTGCTATTTCAAGCTTATTACTGGATATGACTATTTTTGTCGTCGTTATTGCTGCTATTGAAATTGTTTTTCGTTTTGTTAATACTCAGAGTAACCGATAAATTGCTCCAATTTCAAAAAAAATTTATGTAAAAATTGAGTCTGTCTTTCCGTCTGCATGTTGGTGGTCCGCCCACGTCCACAATAATTGTCAAAGCTCAATAAAATTTAGGCTGAGTATTTGTGCAGCCTAGAGAATTTTCCTATTTAAAACCAGATAAATAATTTTAGTATAATGTCAGATATAGACAGATATCTGAGGCAATATCTAAATTAGTACGAAAATCTTAAAATTTTCAATTATAAATCGACAAATTAAAGTAAAATATTGTCTTAATTGAGGGCTATATATACTTTGTTAGCATTACAAAAATCGGTTCAGTTGAAAAAAGTTATACCCAAAAATATTACTAATTTTATGAATCATGAAATGTTCCTGTTGTATTTAAGAAAAACCTTCATATATTATATGTGTTTTCGAGTGTGTATGTATATGTGTGAAACTATTTCACATGCATTTGTAATGGAGAGTATTGAAGACTCGGCATAGTCGAATTAAGCATTCTTACTTTGTTTTTTTAAATTACGTATTTTATCCATAAAATATTTCTCAAAATTTTATTTAAACTTCAGTTTTTGTTATGCAAAATTTAATTTAATTAGAATTTTAACCTTAAAAAATATGACGTTACATAAGTAAAAATTTCTAATAAAGTTTAGAAAAGTTAAATTTTTACGTTTTAATATTTTACGTAAACATTATAACGTAATAATTTCATATTACGTAAGATTAAATTGTTATATTTATGTTTTTGAAATTATATATTAAAATAGAATAAAATTTTAATTTCATATTACGTAACTAAAAATATTTAGGAAAAATTGCAAAATAGCAAAAAACTTAATGTTACGTAAGTTAAAATGTTTTCGCAAAAAATATATTTCAACTATAATTAAAAGGCTTAGGTAAATAAACATGTTTACGTAAAACTTCACGAAAAATTAATTAAAATTAATTAAATCTTTGGCTAATAATAATCTATTACGTAGTATTGTATTTAATAATAAGAAAATATCGTGTTACATAAATTATAGGCCGAACGTTTTACTTCAATGTTACTCAAAATTAAAGTACTTGAAATAAATTAATGAAGTTTTTAACTTTACGTAAATTATAGGTTACATAAAAATAAAATTTAGGTTACGTTATTATAAATATAATGAATTGTTATGAAAAAGGAGGAGAATATAACCAAATTCAATTCGTTATAAAGAGTTCTTAATTCTGTTAATTTTTTCTCTACTCTGTTGTTTACTTTGTCATCAGCATGATCACAATTACAATTGGACTGAAGTCTAGTGTTAGATATTTCTTTTAAGTACGATTTATTTTTTTCTATAATATAACTTTGAACAATTTTTCTTTCATTCCACAGTTCTACATACAAGTGAGGATCAAGCTTTTTCTGGTTACTCTGTTTTCATAAGATCCAATTTAGTGCCATTTTTATGTCAGCTCTTAAACTAATATTGAAAATATTTCCAAATTTAAAAAAGGGAAGAGGAAACAAAAAAAAAACTGCCGGAATGATTATAAATGTGTTCATATCCATTGTATCAATAAGTAGGCTAATTGAAGATTGATTATTAAAACAAGAAACGGAAATGAGATACATTTTCTTTCATAGAAATAATAAATTTCCATAAAATAATACTTTATTTTACCAGCTTTAATTATTCCACTTATTTCAACTTAATTAACAATTCTACCACTTATTAGAGTACATGTTAAACCTGTACGGTTCAATGGTTGTTGTAAGTTATTTTTAGTTTTTGTTACTTTATTTTTATACCCTACCACTCCGAAGGTGGTTGAGATATTATTCTTTCGTGCTGATGTTTGTAACATGGGGAAAAATGATGTAACAACCACGTTGTAGTATACCGTTCGAATCAGATTTACTTTCAGGGTCGATTTGACGATGCCGTTTGTCTGTCTGTCCTTTTAAATGTTGTGAACACCCTACAGGTCGCAATTATTGAGATAATGTGAAATTTGGTACATATTTTTTTGGGCTAGCGACAAATTCATCATATTCGATCAAATATTTCAGGTAGGTCCCATACAAATTTCCTCCCGGAATGTTAATAAAAATCATAAATATAAAGCGATTTGAATAAAACACAACAAAACAAGGTCGTAAAGTATCTCAAATTCATGTGTCAAATTATGCGAGGGTCAATCCGTTACTTTTCATAGGTCCCTTACAGGTTCACTTTCAAATATTACTTTAAAGGGAATAAATCTCAAATATACGTTGGTATTGAAATAACAATTGATCAAAGTAAGAAAAAGATAATTTAAAATCGATATTCCTAATTATACGAGGATCGCTCCCCTTATCCTTTTCAAACTCATAAATTTCACATAAGTGTTTATATCGTAATAGTGTACTTCACACTTAATCATAAATCAGAAAATCATATTATACGATGGCCATTATAAATTTTTCGTAGTCTTATAGATATTGATGTGCCACATTATGCGAGGGTCGATCTGTTATTTCTCATAGGTCCCATACAGGTTCACTTTCAAATATTACTTTAAAGTGCAGAAATTTCACGTAACAGTTGGTCAAATTAAGAGAAATATAATCTAAAATCGATGTTTGAAATTATACTAGGGTCGGTTCATCATTTATTCTACCTATGTAAAAACCCACCAGAAAAAAAATCCATTTCAAAAAATATTATATAAGTGTTAGTGTGAAGTACACTAAATCATAAATTAGAAAAGCATATTATACGAGGGTCGTACATAACTTTTCTTAAATGTCATTTACAACCGATAATGCGTGGGAAGGATATTACACAGTCGGGCTTGACCGATTATAACATTTTTACTTGTATAATTTCTCTTTTTTCTCACCATCTTTCTCAATTTATATATTTTTTTATTATTTTCTATTTTCCCTGACACTTCTTTCTAACTTTGACAACATGTCAGGTGTGATATGAGCACAAACATTAATACTATTTACTGTTTATTGCTTCTTTTCACTCTGTGTTCAAAGAATTATGTGTCTTGTGTTTCTTTCCTGGTATTTTTTCGAAATTCAAAAGAAAAGAAAATAAAAAATTGTTAGATTAAATGAAGTACACTTTTTTCAATACGTTTTGAATATCTTATGAATTTTAATTTACTAACAGATAGTTTTCATTATCATATTTTTTTTATATTTTCCTTAAAGGAAAACCAACAAAATATAGAGTTAGAAAGATGAATATTTTAAAAGTTAATTAAAAAAGTTTAAAAAATATTTAAATTTTTTATAGAAATGTTTTCATAAAAGTTTAAATCAAAAATTGGATTTGAAGAAATTAAAAGGAACTTAACCCATTTAAAAAAATGTTTGTATAATACCACAATAATTTTTTTATTTCTGCACTCTAAAGGGATTTCCGTAAGTCGGTCTTGTGAAAACGTGACAATCATTTGTGAATAAAACTTCCTGGACACTATGGGATATATTTTTTTTAGGAAATAAACTGTGGTTTTAATCAGCTGGATGGAGCTGCATATAATGGAATACAATTATAAAAAGGAAATAAAGTATTAAAAATTTGGGAGTTCAGAAACATTGGAGTAATAGGGGACACAAAGGTATCATAAATTTATATTTTTGATTCCTTTTAAAATATACATGTGATAAACATGTGATGTTTATTTCGTATAGTTTTCGAAATATTTGCACTTGAATTTTCAACTTCAAAAATATTGCAAGATCATGAGTCATCACCAAATAATCAATTTTCAATTTGGAAATTAAAAAATTAAAGATGTTTGACTAAAAAATTGTCTTTATTTAACACAAATATAAAATTTATGTGTTTCTGGAAGGACTCACTACACAAGGTAATTTACTTTATATTTTGTATCGAAAAATCTAAAGTCCAGACCCTCTTAAAATATTTCCATTCAAAATCTGTCTGCCTTTTATTGGCAGATCTGAATGAAAATTGACCTAAGTATTATTAATGTCCTAAAAACTTTCCTAGTTAAAACCGGCAAAATCGACAAATAGCTAAACCCCTATTTTCCTCCTACAAACATTTAATATCGCGTATCTTTACAACTAGTACGGGAAATCTTACGTAATTTGGAACTTAAAAAAATTGTGAAAATATATTATATTTTTTCGAAAGTGGCAAGAGGGAGTGACGTGCTCCCACAAACAATATTTTATAAGATCACATATCTCTAAATCTGTTACAGGAATTTTAAATATTGAAAGTACTAAAGGATGTTAAAGAGTTGGCATAGTTGTAAGTAGCATTATTAATTTTTTGTATTAACAACTGTGTAAAAACTTCCGGTTATCTGGCATAATTCTCACATTTTTTCCTGGTTTTTTATACGAAGCCGTATCACTGTACTGTTATCCTTATAATCTTAATTTCAAATAATCCTGAAACTATTTTGTCAATATTTATTGAATGAAAATTTTTAACAATTTTTACCCTTCACCACAAATGATATAGATCGTATACTAACTTCGTCATTCCATATGTAACGTTAAGAATTATCATCTCAGAGATCATAATGTATATATGTTCCTGCATCATATAAAAATCTGAATTATTTAACTATGTCCATCTATCTATACCTCTGTCTATTGTTGGCCCGCCCACATCCACAATAATTGAACTTTGACCTGAGTATTTTCTACTTAAAATCAAAAATAAACATTTATAATTGAAATATTTTTAGATTTATAAAGAACAATTTTTAACCTTTTGTATACGTTTGTGAATATATGTGAGATGTGTATTCAAGAAACTTAACGTATATACTTCACGTTGGAGGGTATTGAATATTCGGCATAGCTGAATGTAGCATTCTTACTCATTTTTCAATAATTTCTTCAAACATCGATAAAAACTAAAGTTTGAAACTTGTTAAATGCAAGAAAATTATCCAAATTTTATTGCATCCCCAACAAACACACACACATACACACGCATACAAAAAAGGGGTTTATTTTGAATCCATAAAATGTATTTCAAAACTTTTTATTGTTTTGTTGGTACTTTAATACTCATTTCCCATCATTAAAAGTATTAAAAATAAGAGAGATTACAAAAACAATAGGACATGAGTTAGCACGAATAAGAGATAGAGAATGAAAGTGAATACAAGTTTATAAGATTTTATTCGTGTATTTGTTGCTTTAATTGTGACACATTTTCTGTTACTATTTGAATGCCAATATTTTGTAAATAATGTTAAAGAGAGTCTTATTGTACTTGTTGTTGTTGTTATTTTCCTTCTCGTAGTAAAACTTTTTAAATTTTCGAAATTTTTTTATTAAATATTTCTCTCTCTCTCCCTCATTTCACAAAGCAAGGATTATGTTCTTAATACTTTTGCTAACAATTGTTGTTGCCGCTATTTTTTTTTTTCAATTAAAATGAGCATAATATTTTTTTTGTTTGAGATGGTGTGGATAAACAAGAGGAGAGGATGTTGTTATTGGCGATGCACAGTGCTCCCAAAATACATTTTTTGTAAATAATTCTGTAACATTGGAAATATATAATATTTTCTAACGATCGCATGGACATTGTTGAGGTGTTTTACAATTGATTGGAAGAAGGGAACGTTTTTAGTGGATCCTGGATTCGGGAAAATTTCTAAAAAAGCGCTCATATCTGTGGCATAAAGCTTATAGTTTAAGAGTTATTAGGATCAAAGTAAAATTCTGATCCATTTTTGGAGAATTAAATATATATTTTTGCACTTAATTTAATTCGTTTGGGTCCAAAAAATAAAAAATATATTGTCTGGATTCTACACAAAACTGTATATAATCATGTATCTATCTGGAAGTTATATTATTTTTAAACAGAAATGTGGGAAAAAATGTGATTTTTCCGGGTTTTTACAACAACATGTTAACATTTTTTCACTTTAAAATCAAATATTTCCTTCAGGCCGGGTGAGTACCCGCGAATATGATCGCATCCGAGGTTATATCCGACGTAACGGAGAAAGAGGTCGTCTTCAGCTCTGAGAGGAGCTAGAAATTTATACTCTTCCAAAGCACTCCAAAAATTAAATATTAATGCAATTTTTCTTAAAAAGGCGTTTTGGGACCACTATGCGTTGTTGTTTAAAACTTTTCTATTCCATTTGTTGCCTGCCATACATATTTCCCTCCTTTTTAAGCCATTCCTCATTTTTCTATTGTTATTTTGCATTGATTGTTTTACGCAACAATTTACTTTCTTTCTTCTTTATTGTTGTTGCAAGGGATTTTTCGTAAATAACAAGAACATGAAATGTGTTGAGTGAAATAATGATAGAAGTGAAGAAATGAATGAATGGCTGAGTTAGTAAGTTACTGAATATTTGGTTAGTTGGTTGCTGTTACTGCCACTTGACGTTTAAAAAAGTTTATTTATTTGATGGACAGGAATAGCGTCAACAGCATGAAATATATATATTAATTTTGTAATTCTATGTGTAACGCTAATAAGGAATCATCTCAGATCCCATAATGTAAATATATTCTAGCATCAAATCAAAATCTGTATCGACCTAGCTATGTCCTTCTGCCTATCTGTCTGTCCGTCTGCCTGTTTTTTGGCACGCTCACATTCACAATAATGAAATTTTATCCGAATATTTTTAATAGTTCTAAGAAATTTCCTAATTAAAATCAGTTCAGAAATCGGTTCAGAATATCTACGAGTGTGTGTGTGAGTGTTGTGTGCAAAGCATAACGAACTTACTTGCATATGTGGTGAAGGGTATTGAAGATTCGGCATAGCCGAATATAACATTCTTACTTGTTTTTTTTTTTTTGTTTTTTTATTTCTATAATATTTTCTAGATTTAGTTATAATGTTTATCATAATCGTTTCTGTCTTTAGGAAGGCGAATTGACAACGCCTGATAACGTCTCATCCAATAGAGTGATTTTATTTGAATATTTGAATTGAATTCATCAATAGGCGGATTAAAGGGATTAGAAAGGAGATATGTTAATTTTAGTTTAATGGATTCATTAAATTATAAGATAATGTTTATATTTGATTAATTCGGATTACCGCTTTTTGGAAAAAAAACAAACTTTAATATAAGACTAAACGACTGAAAACTAGCGCGATGTTGAAAATCAAATAAAATGTCATGGGGCTCATAATAAAGAATATAGCTATGAACCTCTGTTATTTATGCTGCTTTCTGTCACTTTAAATATTGCTTGTCATTCCAGGTTTTTTTTTGGAAATTTTTGACAGCTTTTGGGTCCTTAATTTTAATTCAGCATGTCCTCCGCCAGAATATATGTTCCCTATGTTTCTTTTAGAAAACTTAAGTTTATTTTTCGTGGTCTGTTTATAGCCTCTAATTTTTAAGCAGCGTTGATAGGATCTTGTTTGTTTTCCAACCAAAGCTTTAACTTTTCCTACGAAATAGTCCAGTTCTGAGCTAACAGGGCTGCTTTCCTACTAGATGTATTTAAAATGCGGTTTTAATTTCTAATTTATTATAATTTCTGGCTTTAGAAATATTATGTTGATCATTCATTCTGTCTTAACCAGGGTTTCTAACAGCGTAAAAGTTCTCCAGGTACTGGTAAATAACATTTTAATAATTTATAACTCTCCCTATTCAATCGCTATGGAGTCCAATCTCTTGTTTAATACATGCAAAACATTAATTTACTTTCATGCAAATCAAATAATGCGTTTGAAAGTCAAATGTGGGTTATTTGGTTTGCTCCATAGACTGAGTGCGTAAAAGATTGAATGGTTCAGTAGCTGGCTTAAAATTTTGGTTATGTTCACACAAAAGGATTGAAAATATAAAACAGACAAGGAGCTTAACATTAAGCATCAACATAAAAATTATCTAGATTAACGTTGTTCTCTTTTGTAATTTTAAATATTGTTTTTTCGTTGATTTCTTCAATTAAACCAATTTTCCATTCAAATAACAACAAGCTGATGATGCTGCTGTTAATGCTTTTGTCAGCAGCAGCATTGATGGTGCTATATTTACGAATTAAATGAATTAAAACCTCAAACCTTCTAAACCAACCAACTAAACCAATTTAACTAACGCTAAAAGTTTTTCGTAAATAAAAGAAAAAAAATAATATTAAATGAGAAAAACCTCCCAAACAAAAAGATTTCTTAGATCTTTTGTTCTGTTAATATTTTAGTCGTCAGACTATCAACAAAAATAAAAATAAATAAAAAAAGATTCCATTCTGCACTGTGGGGCAGAATGGACTTTTTGGGTATAAATTAGCAGTTAGTATTATAACCTTAAAGCGTTTGGACCTCATAAGGCCGTCATTGGCGTTCTTATAGGGGGCAAAATGTCGTCCCTCGGACATTAAATATGGAATTACTTTGGGCGTGAATCTGTCACTTTTGATAGGTTGAATGGATTTACTAAAATTCGAAGTAACGATTTCAGAAAAGCGTGACACAATAACTTTGGCTGTCTGGATTCCATACAGAGTTCACATAAGCGGTCAAAAATTACGTTGCTGACTCTCGAGGAAATGTTGAAAAAATTATGAAAAAGGCAATAAAATTTATCAAAGATTATGCAGCTACGGCAAAACGATCCAATCGTTTGTTAAAACGGGATCTATAAATACCGACATATTTATCAAAGAATGTTGACAAAAAGGCTGCTTCATAAGGCTTCATTCTATTCCACTTATTTTTGGCCTTACTTGGCATCCTATCATTATAATTAACAAGCCTTTGAGTGGAACAGGAACAATAATGTGGTATTTGTACCAAGAGAGGCAAATCCACCAAACTGCCAGCTGAGACCAGTGAAGAGATATTGGGCTCTTATTATAAGTGAATTGAAAAAAAAGAGGTTCAATATTATAAAATTTTTATTTTTTTTATTTCAATAATAATTTCAATCAGATAAATAAAAATTAATACTGCAAGTTTAGTGTTTTGCTTTCGTATGTTAATGATTTTTTCGATCTCACTCCTAAAGCACAAAAGCTCGATGTAAATGTTTAGCTCAGTCTTTCTTAATTAAATTAATAATCGAACAAAATCGAAATTCAAAAGAGAGCAATTTATTTGCATGAATTAAAAAAAATTAAAAGTCCTAATTTTCACAACCATAACTCCGCCCATTGAGCCCCATTGGGGTCCAAACTGCCGGTGTTATAATATTATACTTCTCTGATTTCTTTATGTCACACATCATACAAATCAATCCAGCCGAACTAATTTCCAAAACAAACAAAAATGATTCTGCCCCACTGTGCATTGTAATATTTAAGGCCATTTTCGTAACGATAGAATGACTAAAACTGACTGAATGAATAAATAAAGAAATGAATGAATGAATGAACGACTGAATGAATGAGAAGAGAAATATGTTTATGAAGCAATTAAACTGCTGACATTTTTCCTTTGAAATTTAAATGGTAAAAGTTTTCTTCATCTTCTTCTTTTTAAATGTTATTATTGTTGTTGTTTTCTTACCAAATGGACGTGTTTTTTTCACCAAAAGATAAATCACACAAAAAAATTAAAGGACCTTTATGATAAAATAAATTTCAAGTTTATTAGTTGTTTTGTTGTTGTTGTGTTCATTTGAGATATGCTGGCTGGATTCGGGGCAATTTTCAAGATTAATGTGAAAAATTCACTTGGACTTGAATTTTTCATACAAATTTTCTTTGTTTTTTTTACAAAATTCGTATTATCAAATTGTTATTTAAAATTAATCGATTTAAAGTACTTAATTTCGATTTAAATCTTTAATTTGCTTAAGCAAATTTTGGAACGAATTAAAGCTTAATCTACGACCAGGAAGAGAAAAAGTTTTATTAAGATATTAGTTCCAATTTTAAAAAAAAAGTTGTTTATCTTAGTTTTACAAGTTTTACAAGTGAAAGTGATTTAAATTAAATTGAGGGAAAAAGAAAATATTGTCGTTTAAATGGACTTACTAAAAGTAAATAAATATTATTGTCTGATAAGATTGGAGTATGGGCAAAAAGATTTTAACATGGAAATGGGATAATACGCCATACTGTAGCTGTAGATGGACTTAGAGATTCCACCGATAGAAGAACAATTTTCACTTTTTTCATATCGAGAAATACCCTCTTACATTTACGCCTCCTTAATACTAATACCAGTTGACTCAAACAACGCACTGTCGACTTTGGAACACGTTATGAACTGCTTTAGCGATCAATTATTCAGAAAATTATGTTAGGAAATGTTTAAGATAACTATTACAATACAATAACATTTACAATAATTGACAAAACTTAATTTAACGAAAATTATTAAATTGATTGAATTTTTAGTGAAAATTTTTGTTTGAAACTAAAAAAAAAATAATTTTTGGTGAGAAAACAAATATTTTTTTATTACTTTTCTAAATTTTAAGTAAATTTTAAGTGAA
Organism: Cochliomyia hominivorax; assembly: GCA_004302925.2. Classification (NCBI taxonomy): domain Eukaryota; kingdom Metazoa; phylum Arthropoda; class Insecta; order Diptera; family Calliphoridae; genus Cochliomyia; species Cochliomyia hominivorax. Next base: position 115,095,077 of record PYHX02000467.1, on the reverse strand, counting down.
ATTTTAAGTGAAACTGTGAATTTTAAATGAGTGAAAAATTGATTTTTTAGGAATCAAAAATATTAAGCCTAAATTTAAGTCATTTTAATGAAAATAAATTTTAATGAAAATTTGTTTCTTTTTCTGAAATTTTGAATTTTTTAGTAAAACTTGGATTTTTTAATGTGAACTTGAATTTTAGTGAAAATTTTTAATGAAAAATTCAATTAAATTGGATTTTTAATAAAAAATTAAATTTTTACCGAAAAATTAAATTTTTTAGTGAAATATTGAATTTTTTTGTAAGAAATCAATTTTGTTTAAGAAATGACATGTTTTTCTTTTAGTAAAAAAATTATTTTTAACGAAAATGTTAACTTTTAATGGGAAACTGAATTTTTAGTGAAAATTTCAACATTGAGTGAAAATTTGAACATTTAGTAAAAATTTGAGTTTTTAGTAAAATTTCGAATTTTTTAGTAAAAATTTTTATTTTTAATGAAAATATGAATTTTTTTAATATTTACTGAAAATATGAATATTTTGTGAAAATTTTAATTTTTGAGCAAATTTAATTTTTTGTAAAAATTTACATTTTTAGTGAAATTTAAATTTTTTAGCTAGAACTTGAATTTTAATAAAAATGTTTGATGAATAATTGAATTTTTAATGAAAATATCCAATTTTTATGAAAGATTTAATTTTTTAGTAAAAAAATTAATTTTTTTTATAAAAAATATTATTTTTTTTATTTAAAAATTTAATTTTTAATGAAAATTTAAAGTTTCATCGGAAACTGATGTGAAAATTTGATTTTTAGTAAAAATTTAAATTTCTAGTAAAATTGCGAATTATTTAATGAAATTTCGAAATGAAAATTTGATTTTTAGTAAAAATTTAAATTTCTAGTAAAATTGCGAATTATTTAATGAAATTTCGATTTTTTTAGTTTCGAAAATTTTAGTTATAAAATGAAAGTTTTTTAGGATTTTAGAATTATTGTTTATTTATTTATTTATTTATTTATTTATTTATTTATTTATTAAATTGTTTATTTACTTTTTTGTGAAAATTATAATTTTAATTGATTTTTTTCTTTTTTGAAAAATTTTTGAAAAATAAAATTTAAAGTGAAAACCAAAATCTATTAAAAATTTTTTATATATTTTTTTTTTTAATAAAAACAAATGAAAAAATTTTGATGAAAATTATTTTTGGTGAATGAAATTTTTATAAAAATAAAAAAATAAATATTGAATTTTGACAATATTTTTATTTCGGTCTGGAGGAATTCTGATAAAATTTAAATAAATTAATAAATATTTCTGTGGAATTGTCAAGATTTTTTTTTTTTAATCTGGCGGATAATTCCTTGAATTTAACCTAAGACTTAAGTGACATTTTGTGATCCCAAAATTTCTACTACACAGTCACGAACAAAACTAATTTTTCTGCCAATTGACTAAACATGATCATAAGATAAATGCACAAACATACTTAATAATTTGCCGAACAAAAGTATTGGTACATTGACAGCCCTGCATGTTTATTATTATTGAATTTTCAGAAATCAAAAAACCATGAAAGAAAGTATAATATTTTATGCATGCAACAAATCATTTTATGTTGGTTCAAATCGGTTAAAGTGACAATTTCAAAAGAAACCCTGTAAATCCAATTATTATAATAATTAGATTTAATTCCCCACGAAAATAACCAAATTGTCTAAAAAATTAACACAGTACTTAAAAAAGTATCATCCGGAATCGCTCCAGAAAACCAACAAGAATATAAAAAATATTCTCATCCCATAACTGTCCGCAGAATGCTGCATAATGTTGTTAGATGTAAAGTACTAATATCTCAATAATATCTCAATAAACCATATTATCCGCTTAGAGTATGGGCAAGAGAAGGGCTGCATGTCTCTTGGAGGTTTTGTTGAGTTGGTTCTCATATACGACATGGATAAAAAGTTTATTTTAATATTTTAAAGAAACTGTGGGGAAAAGTTAAATTTGCCAACATATTTAACATTCCAACAAGACAACGATCCAAAACATTCAAAACATTGTTTTTGAAAAAACATACTTGCGTTACTTATGGAAAATATATCCCGATTAATTTTTTAATCCTCGCATTTTCTCCTCCTATTTTCTTTTAAAAAAAGCTTATTTTTTTACGAATCCTGCGTAAAATTTTAATCATTCATATTTTTTCTTTATATCTTTTTGCCCATACATTTAAAAATTTTAAAAACATTTTTCTCTTACCTTTTTAAACTAAAAAGTTCGTGGACCTTTTGTTTTTCACTTAAAGCAATTTCAAATCAATAAACTAAAATTAACTGCTTTATATTTACAGCCCTCCCTCAAAACCACCTAAAATGTAAACATTTCGCCTTAAATAAAATTGAAACAATAAATACTTTTCAAAATCTATTGTTGTGAATTTTAATCAAAATTAGATTTATGTACATAATTTTGATTTAAGTCAGGTTATGTTGCCGTGAATGCATGAAAGAATGAATCAAATGAAATATTTTTTATGGCATTTTTTCAAAATATCAACAACAACAACAGTATTAACGGGCGTGCGTATCTTTTAACATAAATAGCATAACCAGTAAACAAAGAACAATAATGACAATAAGTGAGTAAGAGAGTGAGAATAACGCAGCAGCAACAGCAACAATTTTAAAATACATTTCAATTTTCGTACAGAAGGTGCGAAAAAAATCATTAAGTACCGCATTTAAGTCAAAATTTTCATGGCGTCTAATTATGCATGAAATTATTTACATTTGGCTACAATCACCAGAATACTGAAAATAAGGAAAATAATCAAGCTTTAATCGGCCATGCCGAATTTGAAATACCCTCCACCACAAATGCGTGTTAAATAAATACGTTAAACATATACACTCAGACATACACTCACAACTGTTCACAACAGTAAATGGGTTTCTTAAATATAACACAGGATCACTCGATCAGTCATAAAACATTTTGTTTTGACTGAACCGATTTGATCATTTTTGGAATCATATTGAAGTACATATAACTTTGCTTCATTTAATGATTTGTATTTGACAATTTCACAAAAGTTCTTCGCTTTAACCTGGAGGTAGTCTCAGATATCGGTATATTTCTTTTAATATACTTAACCGATTTTGCTGGTTTTAAATGGGACATTTTTTTAGGACTATAACAAATATTCAGGCGAAATTTCATTGAGATCTGTCAATTATTGTGGATATGGGCGTGCCAACAACAGACAGAGGGACATAACTAAATCGACTCAGATTTTGATTTTATGTAACAATATATATACTTTAAGGGATTTGCGATGTTTCCTTTTCAGCGATACACACGAAATTACAAAGTTAATGTACCCCCTTTACCACTTGTGGTAGTGGAGGATTCAGAAAAACCAATTTAACCTTTTTTGTTGTTTTACAAAAATAATCACATTTTAAAGTTGCTGCTACTTTCGAAAGCTGTTGCTCGTTTATTTATTTTTGTTTCAGAAATAATTTTTGTTGGTGCAAATTTATGTTTCTTTTTTCGTTTTTGGTTGTTAAATAAAATTTATGTTTTTGCTAATTTAAGTGTTTTTTTTACGTTTTGTGCCTTTTTTTGCATAAATACCTTGTTTTATTCATTTCCATTCCCAAGATTTCGTAGATATTTATGAGAGACAAAAAATGTTATAAAATAAAAATAAATGTGAAGGGGAAAATATTACTTTGCAGTAAATTCACATACTTTAGGCTTTCATTCCATGATTGTTGTATTTAACACATCATGACTTTGGTTTTTTTGGAATCCCTTAGTGTTGCTCTATTAGGACGCATATTGAGGTAAAGATTTTATTTGTTACATATGTTAATCTTGAAGTTACGCTGACACAGATAAAGAGAAGTAATGAACGGATTTGCATGAAATTTAACACAATGATAGCAGAAGGGTATGACATTGTATCATTTGATCTTATAATTAAAAAAAACCTTTTTATATGACTTTTTCGCTTAGTTTTCGAGTTATGTGCACTTGAATTTTCAACTTTCAATATTTTGTAAGATCTTGTAATATATATCGGAGGTATTGCCGATCTTATTAAACCTTTTTATTTATTTAAAAAAAATCATATAAAGAAGGACTGAATTCAATATTTTTTTTAGTTCAAAAAAAAAAATACGATTTGAAAATTAACAAGTACAAATGCTATATTGGGCTACACCGAATTATTACTTCCATCACAAACGCGAGTGAAGTAAGTACATTTATACAAATGCATTTCGTACATACGCTTACATATACACTCACAAACGCATAAAATACATACAAGTTCTACTTAAATATAACACAAGAACAATTAAGGAGTCATACATAACATTAATAAAACTTTTGTCTATAACTTTTTTTCTACTAAACAGATTTTTAAAAATTTTAATGGTAATGAGGTATGAGGTATATATAACTAAATATAACGGCAAAATTTTCTTCTATTTGGACGACTAATAATTTACGAAAGATCTTTGCTTGAACCTAGAGGTTTCCTCAGATATCGGTCTAAATCTTTAAATCTACTGATCCCTTCTTGTTATTTTTTAATAGGAAAATAATCAGGAAATAACAAATTTTCAGCCCAATCTTCATTTAGCTCTATTAATTATTTCGGATGTGAGCGTGCCAATAACAGACAGACAGGCGGACATAGCAAAATCATCTTTTGGCCCTATAAATACCGAAATTTACGTCAAGGCATGTTTTGAAGAATGAAGTTTAAATTCATAAGGCTTCATAATGTGTCTGCTTATTTTTGACCTGACATGACATTCATGAGATCAATAATGTGGTATTTGTACCAAGAGAGGAAAATTCTTCAAACTGCGCTGAACTGGGACCAAGGTAAATGGAAAGTTATTGAGCTCTTGTTAAAGGAGAATTAAAATCCCAAAAATGTGCCCAATTTTCATCTCTTTGGAAACTTCTTGATTGAAAGCAAATTAAATTGTTGTGTAAGTAAACTAAACGAGAATTATACTGCAGGTTTATTAGCAAACAATGAGAAGCCAGGCGGATCGATAGACAGTTGATATTCTTAATATTATATTCAAAGTTTAGCCTTATTTTTTATCGTTTTTAAAATTTCTTAAAATTTCTTTTGTAACAAATGATTTGTTTTTTAGGGTATTTCTCTATTCCATCTTGATAAACCCTTTTAACACTTTCACTTATTTTCATTTTATTTATGTTTTTTTATTTTAAATATTTTACTTGTATTTTTTTTGTAATATTAAAAATATTTTATATTCTTCTAGTTGAAAACGCAACTGGGTTTTGTTATAACCTCTAATAAAAAAACACTTTTTTTCATCTATTTGTATACATTGTTGTTGTTGCAAATTTTGTTGCTAGCAACATATTAATATGTATATGGGTAGTTCCATATTCCATTTACGTTCCTTATAATTATAGTTTAATGTTCTAGATAGCTTTGTTTTAATAGTCTAGTAGAAAATAATATTAGATATTCTTCTTATGAGTTTCAAAGGTAAGATTTTTAGTCCCATTTTTGATCATATAAAAATTTAAAATTTTTTATATATTTAACATTTTGGAGTCGTCCATATGCCAAAATAAACTCTGTAATAATATACATCTTTAACCCTTTTCTAAGCACTGCAGTGATGTTGCTAAAACTATATGGAGTTCTATATCTAAATATAATTAAACATGGCTGAAAGTTAAAACAAAACATGTTGAGATCTTTTATAAAACAGGCGTCTTCAAAAAACAGTTACTGAATTTCCTTAATTCACGTACAATTTCTACTCCCTCTGCATTATTTTATTAGGGAAAATAATTTGCTGAATATGGGTTATTATTGATTAAGGTTTAATTTAAGCAAATAATACGAGGGGATGTATGTCTCTATAATATATTTGGCATTGAACGAAATAAAAATTGATTAAAAAGTGAAACACTTTTATTTTATCTTCATTTCTACTATCTTTATTCTATTTTTTTCAATTTAAATGTTTAACAAAAGTAGAAAAAAACAACTATATTCGGCTATGTTGGATTTTAAGTACCCTCCACCACAAATGATTGTAAAGTGAAAGCATTATGTTTCGTACATACACAGTGTACGTTCATACACACCCATATTACAACTACAAATGCATACAATGTATAAAGGGTTTCTTAAATATAACACAGAAATACTTTGTGAGGAAAAAAAACAACGAAGTATGTTATAGTCGGTTATGTAATACCCTACACCACAATGTTGGTTATAAATGGTAATGCATGAGCCTATAATAACTTAATTTTCTGATTTATTCTTAAGTGTACCGCGCATTATTGCGAAAATAACATTAATGTGAAATTTATGCATTTTAAATTGATTTTGAAGGGAGTGAAATGTAAACTAAAAGAAGGGGGCTTGTAAGAGACCTATAAGAAACTATGGGACGACCGCCACAAAATACCTTCGACCTCAGGTCAAAATAGAAAAATAATATGCACAAAATTTCATCAAGATATCTCAAAAATTGCGACCTGTGCAATTATACCCAACTTTTGATCTGAACCGAATTTGATTATTTTCAACATGGTAATGAGGTAAAAAATTTCTTTCCATTTAAATAATTATATAAATTCTGCGAATGATCTTTTCTCGAATAAAGAGGCTGACTCAGATATCAGTCTATATCTCTTTATATACGTAACCTAATTTTCATGTTTAAAATAGGAAACTTCCCAGAACAATAGCAAATACCCAGAGCAAACTGTGGGAGTGCCTACAACAGATAGAATAACGGGCATAGCTAAATCGATTCAGATTTTTATTTGATGTAAGATAGGTAATGTTTCCTTTGTGTTACACACGGAGTGACAAAGCAATTATATCACTTGTGATTCATTTTGAACAAAATATATATAATAATTGAAATTTCCCCTCAAAAGAAAAAATAAAAAAATAAACTCATTTAATTATAAAACATCTGTTTAAGTCAAATATTTGATTGGAGTTTGAAATAAAGAATTTATAGATTTCTGCACGTGTATTCTTTCGGGCATAAAAGAAACGATAAACAAAATAAACCAACTTGAAAAATTATTCATATGAAAATGATTTTTTATATCAGAAAAAATAGAAAAAAATATGGAAAAAGCATTTAATTAAACCTTGAATAAATTTATCTAAATGAATTCAGATAAGTGAATAAATCTAAAACTTTGTATTACAACTTCAACAAAAGTAAAGAATTTCATAAATTAAAGTAAATTTAAGAAATTTTGTAATACTAACTGTAATCCTAATACACATTTTTTAATATTTTTAAAATTAAAGTTAAAAATATATAAAATGGAAACAAAAGAAATTGAAAAATTATAATCTCCCCTAAATGATATATCTAGAGCAATAAGCTGTAATTATTTTAAATTTATATAACTTTTAAGTATCATCTTAAAGTAACTTAAGTTTACGTTTATTTATGGGTAAAACAATAAAATTTCTGGCTATAAAAAAATATAATTTGAATATTTATAATTTACAGAAAAAAGAAAGTATAATAATAAAAGACCTTTAAACCCTGTTGATTTTCAAACTTTTCAAAAGTAATGTAATTAAGTTTGGCTTAAGGAATTCAAATTTTTGCTTTCTGAAAAATACACGATTTCCACCGAAATCCGCTTAAATCAAGAAAAACCACTTGACTTCTTTCGTTTAAATGATCGCCTTATCAATCGATCGAAATACAATCGATAAATTCTTGGAATACCTTCCATTAATGTTTTTATAGTGCATTCTGTCTTTTTGCTTGAACATGTAGTCCATCTCCGTTTAAAATCTACCATATTTCAGGACGCCTTTTTTGTGCTCTACAATTTTCTTTTAATAGGAGCCCAATATCTCTCCATTTAATTAAGCTTTGAGAATTTAGATTATACTACATTATCGTTCTTGTACCACTCAAAGGCTTGTTTACCATTAATGAGAGGATGACAAGTCAGACCAAGAATAGGTGGCATTTTTTGTAAACCTTTCTTAAAATCAGTTGCCGTATTTATCGCATTTGCATATTATTTCCCATACTAAGAATTTTTCAGAAAATTTTGTCTACTTTTGGATTAAAAACTTTCTTCAACATTACCTCGACAAGAAAACTTGACTTCAATTTTCATGCTCTATCTTTGACCTCTTAACTTTTAGTAGCGTTCCTGTCAGTTCATTTTTGAGCCTCATAGATTTTAAAGCTTGCAATAGCTTTAACTTTTTGTATCAAATAGTTCGAACACTGAGCTATCTGGTCTGTTTTCCGCATTCGATAACAGTTATTTTTGAAAATGTTTTCTTATCCTTCTAAGTGAGATAGTTTTTCTATCAACGGACAACTTCCCCTGGTAGTGGTTAATAACATTAACAACCGATCTTGGCCAACTTTTAGTAGGACCAAGTAGGGTTTTGTTGAAAGTATTTAATTATTTTAGAACGCATTTTTTGGTGATCACTAATTTTAGTTAGATTAACAATATCTTCATTTGTTTGACATAAATCATTATAGCTGACACGTGTTACAAAGATAACTGGATCAAAAAAGGGGAAAAAAACTGGTGTTAACATATGCGTAAAGTGTGTGAATTTTATTATTTCATTCGTTTTTGGAATAGATATGACATAAAAAATCAAATAGTACCATAATATCCTCTCATATTGATTTTCATCGAAAAAGTGAAACAAAATCCCGTAATTTTAATTGCAACAAAAGGATTCGGAAAGTATTATTGCCTTCTAAGGATGTACTTTAAGAGCGCCTCTTGCTGATTTATATTTATTTATTATAATTTTCATTACAATAAAACAAAAAAGTTCCACAAAAAAGTAACATAATATATCCTCAGTTTGATTCACGACAAATTCTATGTTAAGTAAGATTTTGTTCTAGTAAGATTTTCTCCGAACTGAATTTTTAAAACAACTTCTATATTATTTAACAAATACATGTTATAGATATGATCTAAATAACTCAAATCTTTTAATAATTTAAATATATTCTATATAAAATAAGTACCAATTTATTTACCCCTACTTGGTACTATTTATGTTTTAATATCTGCCTTTGAAACATTCACCCGTAACTCGTTAAATGTGATTAAATTTACCAATATTTGATTCCTGGAATATGAAACCGCGTATAAGTGGTTTAATAAGTTTAAACAAAAATTTATGGAGTCATTTTTGTTGGTCCATTAATGCAACAAATTTATATTTTTCAAAGATTTTTTAGGATAAAATTACATTCTTCATTTATTAATAAATAATTTTGTTAATAAAATTTTATTAATAAAAAAGTAACAAGTACATGTAAGTATTATACTCCTTCAGGATCGTGTGTCTATATAACATAATATAATTTCTGTGTTAACTGGTTTAAGATATAACGATGGATGTCAAAAGATTATCAGATATTTATTTATGCCCTTTTACTTGCTAAATAGACCGAATTTCGAAAAAGTACCACTATTTAAAATTGCTTATTTCCATTCCTTTCTACTGAAAACGATACGTCGCAATATCGTAGGAAAGAGGTTTGTAATTCTCCGACACAACTCGAAAGCGCATCACCTCTAATTACAAATATCATTAATATATTAAGAGTTACTGTATTAGAATTTACTGGATTTAAAAAAGTTTTGGACACACTTAAATTAACCATTTACACATACAAATATTCTACATAGACCAAATATCTGTCGGATTTAATTTAGAAGATCATTCTGACAATTCGGAAAAAATCCCGTGTAGATGATTCAAATTTCATGCTTACAGCTTCATATTTTACCCCAATTTTTTCTTAATATCTTTTTGCTCATACATTCACTTCTATCTTTAAACTATAACGACAACTTTATAATACAACCACAAAACAATATATCAAAAGATATTTATGATGAAGTACATATTTATCTTTGTATCTATGTGTGTGTGTTTATTTAAGTAAACTTATTTTCTCTTTCCTTTTTCATTTTTTGGTTTTTCAAGTGTCATAGAAAAATGAAGATTAACTTGTGTTATACAATACAAAGAAAATTGAAAGAAAAACAAGAAAAAAGGTAAAAACAACCAACAAGTAGCTCTACACAATAAAAAATGCAAACACACTCAAACATGTACATTCACACATGTACACCTACACACAAGCAATGACATTAAGAATTATGTTAGTTTAGGATTAAACAGCATGTTTTATCGACCTTTTTAAACAACAACAAAAAAATTATTGTAAAGAAAAAAGGTGAGAGAGAGAGAGAGAGAGAGAGAGAGGGAGAAAAAATAAACACACAGGTATTGAAAAGACATAAATAATAACACAATCTGTAATTTTTTTCTCACGCTCTAACAGTTTGTTTATGAATGTGTATGTGTAGGTTTATAAAAGCAAAAGTATTAGTGTTGTTGATCACAAAAGTATATAAATGTTCTTTGCTTTTTTCTTTTGTCTCTTTAGTACATAAACAAGCAAGTGTTTGTATTTATGTGTGTATTTGGTTTTGAATTCTTTGTATTTTCAAGTATTTGTACGAGTGTCTCTAACAACCACAACACCTTTTCACATGCACTTGTTTGAAAGCTGCAGGTGTAAATTATATATTTTAAAACCATTTACAGGAAGGAAACTGGGAAGGATGTGTTATATTAACACAGACATACTAACACTAACATCTATGTTTTTATTTAACTACAGTTGCATACATTTTGTTAGACTCACACATACATAGATACATATACACTGTAATGCATTTAAAAACATTCTTGCTTTACTCTAGTGCATTGGGAGCACAATAAGATAGAAAAGCCAAAGAAAGATGAAACAACTGCTAAACTGCTATCAAAAAAGAAAAACAGAATAATATCGTGGGAATCTTTGTGTGAGTGTGGAAATTTTTGTTCATATTTTTTTGTGAAAATAAAAGTCATTGTAACACAAAGTTTACACGAACGATTGTTAAATAGAATCTTATAAAATTCGCTTTACAGTGAATAATAAAAATGAAGGAAGTATTTTAAAAATAAACATTTTATTAGAGAATTTTTTCCAAAAGAAACATTTTTAATCTTCATGCGTTTTTTTATAAAAATATTGAATGAATGGTAAAGTGTCCAATATCTTGAAATTCAAAAAAAAAAAAAATATTATATTGATAGGGTTAGTAAAAACTGAGGTCAAAATGTTTTTAACATACATCTATGTCAATAAAAACGAACGATGATTGATAGTACATTTCCGTTTTTATACCACACTTTTGGAGAGATTTTTTGTGCTTTCCTATTGTCTTATATTATCTTTTAACAATAACCCAATATTTTTACTGAACTCATTTCCGGGCCTCTCTTTGTATAAATACCAAATAAGTTCTTGTTTCACTCAAGGCCATGTTTAATATAGTGACATGATGTCAAGTCAGGTAAAAATTAAGAAGATCTATGAATGGAAGCAGCCTTTTTTTGTAAACATTCCTTGAGGTAAATTTAGGTATTTATAGAACACGTTGTAACAGATGATTTCTGCCTTTGATTCCCTTTACCTTTCTTTAACATTCTAGCATCAGCAACCTACAAATATTAACCAGGAAGTCAGGAAAATCTACCAGAATATTTGTCTCGTCATCCAATATGCAGCAAAAAACTTTTTTTACTAAATATTTAACAGCGTTCCGCCTGGTACTGTTAAATATTCAGTCGTGCGGGAAATATTGACCAATCAATAACAAATAAATCCCATAAATATATTTAAAATATTGAATGTGTGGCAACATTATTTGGGCAAACGGATAGCCATACTGACATCCTAATATGGACTCACACCTTTTCCGTCAACTAGTGTTCTTCTAAGGGTCTTGTTCATAGCTGTATTAAACTGGTGTATTGAAGTAAGATCAATAACATATATATATTTTTAATATTACTCATACGTAAATGAGGAAGAAGGATTCATGAACATCTGAATCGTCTTTCTGTCTGTTGCTGACACGCTCACATCCACAATAATTAACGAAGCTCAATGAAAAATTGTCTGAGAAGTTTCCTGTTAAAAACGCAATTTGGCATATAGATAAAGCTTTAAACTACAAACAAGCTAAACATTTGATATCAAATATTTTAAAGCTAATTTCTAAATTTAGGACGTAGATAAAGGCGAGTAATGTCTCCCTTTGAACGAAATTTTCCATATTCCCAAACTATTCCTAATTTAGTTTGTGGATGTTTCAATATAAACGTGTTCTTATTTACGTATCAGTAACATTTGAGTAAATATGTTTACATAATATTAATCATACGTCATCCATTTGCAAATAGAAAAACATCTACTTTTATGAAAAATGTACTTTAAATGAAAATATTCGAAACTGTTTTCACTATTTTAAAATAAACATACCTTTAACGATTTTTTTTAAATTTATTAGATCAAGGTTCTGCAATTTAGAACATATAGATTTAATTCAAAATTTGTTTAAAGATAGTCAAATTTGAGGGAGTCTGTATTAAGCCCGATGGGGGTTTTGTATGCAAAATTATAATTAAAGTTTTTTATAAAAAGAAGTCTTTCATAAAGTTACAAATAAAAAATAGTGTGAACATTTTTTTTTAAGAGAAGCAAAAATTTTGGTACGCTAAAGAAAACTATTAATCCCCCAGGGTTCCAAACTCCCAGGGTTGTAATGCTATCATTAATGGCTGTTAAAATTTTGGACACGTACAACATATAACGTATGATTAATATTTTGATGACATATTATTGAAATATTACTTATACGTTTATGAAGAAAACAAATTCTAAAAATATGACTTTATATAAAAACTCCCCTTGATTTGGACGTTTTTAAAATTATGTCAGTCACGGGTTCGATTTTTAACAGAGTTTCGGAATTCATTAAAAATGCCTTTAACTTTTTTAATATAAATGGATTTCATTTTTTCACTTCACACTGTAAGAATCTTAGAATATTTGTAAGTATGTGTAAGTATGTTTAAATAACTATACACACATACAGTTGCATAAATATTGGTTTTACACTTATTTTTGTTTTGCAACAAATAATGAAATCAAAATAGTAGTTGAATTTCTTCTACACCTTTAGCGTTAGACGTACTATGAATCATAGAGCTAAATTTTTGTTGTTTGTAGCTTCTACAAGTTCATTTCTACCTTTTGAAATTTTCTTGTAGACCCACATACCTGTTGTATAAATGTGTATGTATGTGTGTACTTTTTTGCATAAAAAATTTTCTCTGAAATTTCACTTCGAGTTTTGGTTTTCTTAAGATTTTTTCTTGTTGGTTTTCTCTGTAATTCTTTGGTAAAAAACCCAGTGAGTTGGAGTGTGTGTATGTGCTTGTGAAAGTGTGACAAAATGTGGGCTTTTAACTTTTGTTGTATGTTTTGTTGTTTTTTTGTTTACAAATTTTAAGCTTTAGTAGTTCTTTGTTTTTGCACTTTTGCACTCTTTCGGCATTTTTGTTGTTAGCGTTGATGCTGTTTTTGTTATCTTTGTTGCTAGAAGAAAGTATTGTTGACAAAGTTGTTGTCGTTGCCTTTTTAGTGGTTTAACAAAAATAATTTCATATTAAAACTTAAATATTTTAATGTTAATTTTTTAATAATTAAAAAAAGAACTTAGTGTTTGTGATTCTAAGAAAAGAAAAAAGAGTGAGATACATTTTTGGGACTTGATTTTTTGCGATTCAGATTTATACTAAAAAGTGTATTTTTACCTTCCTTCTTGAATTTTATAAGTTTAATATAATAAGGGTTTTCCCTAAGATTTATAGCTTTTTGCCCATAGAACCTGATGCATATTTCTATAAGCGTCTTTAAATTTTGTCTTTATTTCTGTTTCATCTCTGTTGTTCTAAATTTTAGTATTTGCAGCAATAGCATATTGCTTGCTAAACCAAGAACTTTTTGAAAGTTTTGGGTTCTAAACATTCCCTTGAACATCAGCGACATAAAATATTTGACCAGGAAGATGCAAAAAATCTGCCAGAATATATGTTTTTTCATCCATTTTGTAGCAAGAATATTTTTTGTTGAAAACATAGCTTCAATTCTGGTACTATATTTTTGGTCTCAAAATCTTAAGCAGCGTTCTTGTCAGGAATTTCTTGACCCTTGTACTTTTTTAAACTGGCATTAGCCTTAACTTTTTGTACTAAATAATTTAAGCACTGAGCTAAACGGGATGCTTTCCTGACGGGTGTTTTTTTGGAGTTCTTCAGAAAATGCTTTGCCTTCAGGAACATTATGTGGACTAATCCTTCCATCTGAGTCTGATTTTCTATCAAAGAAAAGTTTTCCCGGTACTGCTTAATAACATTAAAAACAGTTTGACGGCAGAAATTTGAATGCTTGAGCAACTTTTATTGGGACCAAGTTGATTTTTGTTGAAAATACGTATGTTTAGATTTTTTAAACCTCACTCTTTATCTTATTTGTAAAGTAAATTAAAAAAATGTTATGAATTTTTTTATCTACAATTTTTATTAATTTTAACACTCATAATTATTTTGCATAATTAAAGTCCTTTTTGTAAAAGTCATTTCCTGATAAATTCAATATTTAAAAAAATTATTTTTTCGTATTATAAATTTTAGTTATATATTATTTATGTTGATTTATACCTATATATACATGAATTGATGTTATAATACCAAAATCTTTCTCTTAAATATCTCATTTCAATTTTTATAATCCAATTTGTTGAACCTTGAACTACATGAAAAATATTAAAGTTTTTAACCCCAAAAAATAAGAAAAATGTCACAGAGAAAGTTTATTCCAAACAAGAATAACAACAATAAAAATATGTCCAAATTACTAGTAAACCAACATTTAAGTTCTTTTCATCCTTTATTTTTTTCTTTGTTGCTAAACATCTATTCTTTTCATCTACAACATGCTGTTTCTTTTTCAAGAAAAGGGTGATGTTTTGTATTCTGATATTGCAACCAGCCGCATCGGCTTAACAGCAAAATAGTTGTAGAATGAATTGTATTTATATAAGAGATTTATAAAGGGTGAGAGGGAGAGTAGAGTAATATCAAATGTCAAGTGACAGTAAAAGATGTACACAAAAAATGAACATACATAAATAAGTATGGACACAATAGAAAATCACTTACACACATACACGAGAATGAAAATGCAAAAATTCTAAATGTAATTTTCAGATCTTGCCTTTTATTCCCGAAAAATGGTTCCTATATATTTTTAAAGTTTAAATTTATAAATTTTCCAACATTTTATCCACATTAATTTCATATCAGATTTTATTCATTCATCAATTTATGTTTAAAATGTGAAGTATTTTTTTTTTATCATCTTCAGATTTGCAGGGTTTTCTGTTGTACTCTCAGTCGCAACTTCAAATACAAAAACATTTCATTAAATGGCTCCAACAACAGGAAAAAAAATATTTTCGAAAAACATAAAATGATTTTAGAAATAATGCTTACTTACATATTTATTTTGTATGAATGTGCATTTTTATGAACATTTACAGTCAAAATGAAAACTGTGATGATTTTTATGCCTACATCACCATTAGTTGTTGGTGAGCTGGTATTTGTAGCACGCAGATAACATGTTACAACTCCAACTTTTAGGTTTATTGATTTAACTCGAATCCAATATCCCAAAATCACTTTGAAGTGAACGAATCTAAAAATTTTGGTAAAGTGATAATATCTCGAATGTTTATAATCATAATCATATAATCACTATTTCTGAAGATTAAGTCGAATAGAATGTATATGTAAGAATATTTAACACAAGAACAAAAAAGCAAATTCTACAAGGGTTGGTCCATAATTTCTTATGTCTACATGATGGTGTAGGGTATTACATAGTCGATCTTAGCTGTCCCTTATATTCTTAACTATTATACATGAAAGTATGATTTTTAAAGGATTTATGGACACTTCCTTCAAAAGTTACAGATTTATTTCTCAAAGATATCAACTCTGTCTCACTGTGCTATGCTTGGAACTGTTACTGATCGGTCTTTAAATACGCACAAGGGTTAAATTTTGCTCAAATCTAATTAATTTTGATTGTTAAATCCAGATATTGGTCTATAAGATCATACAAATTTTATGGAGTCTTCAAGTTACTCACAGAATGGCAAAGTTTGACCACTCGTTGTGATGGGGCGTTTTTTCCACTATTCCTGTATCTGGCTTCCACAAAGGCAGTTGATAATAATTAACCTTCAGTTTCTTTAAAAAAATATCTTTTTTAATTAAAGCTAAGCAGATTATTGGTCTGATGAAGCTAAGTCCTTGGACGATAAAGCAGTTTTATATCTTGTATATAAGCAAAGTATTCGTAAATTAATTTCATTTAATATATAAAGCTGAAACGTAAATGCGTATGAGTTATATCAATCAATTATATTAAGTATACGTTCAGAATATCTCATTGAAAGAAATAAAATGAATTTTGACAGGATTCATAGCGTTACAAATGTGAACTCTTAAAGTTCAAAACTTGAAAAATTAATTTCTTTTTGGAAACATTTCTAAATGGTATTTCTGGCCGATTCAAAATAATACATAAACAAGATAAATGATGTCGCTTAAGCTTCATTTTCAGATAAGTATCCCTTTATTTTTCTCTTTATTAAAAAATGATATAGATAAATATTAATGCTTTTAATCTCACTCTTTCGAAAGCTCCTCCTTTATCGAAGGATTTTTTTAAAACCGAATAACATTAGTTTAATTTATTTAGTCACTGTTATTTTCGTTTACATATAAAAATTCTTATTTCATAGAGAAAGAATAATTGCAGTGCAGTGTTGCTGTAGTTGTTTTAGTTGTTGTTTATTGTATATTTTGGGGCACATAAATTTATTTTGAATAGAATTCATTGAAGTGCAAGTGATGACATAGTAAAGGCTTTGACAATTTGAAAAGAGAAAGAAATGAAAACGAAAACATAAAACTGAAAACTGAAAATGAAAATACAAAACGAAAGAGAGAATTCGAATAAAATCCACATTTAAATGTTAAAAAGAAAATAAAACCTGAAATTTAAACACTCTACAAATTTTTTAATATAAAGTTTAGAGAACAATAATTTAAATAAAATTTTAAATAAATTATTGTTTTAAATAGAAAGAAAATTAGTTTTTTATTTCAATTTGAAACTGAAATAATTTTTGATTAAAAAAATTTATTGCTTCATAAGGAAAAGTGTTTAGAAAAAAACGAATTGAAAGTTTAACAAAAAAAAAAATGTCTTACACAAACACACACATAATTTTTGCAAATTATTTTTAATAAATAAAAGATTTTGGTAAAAATGGAATCAATTTTTATTTAGAAAAACTTAAATTTATTTAAAAACAAGTAATAATATATTGTCGGTCAAGCCCTATCTTATATCCCACACCACATAGTGGGTTAAAAATGGCAGTTACAAAAAATTAATTAACTATTCTCGTATCGTTATACCCTACACCACCAAAAATGGTAGTGTAGTGCTGATCTTTGCTACATGCAGAAGAAATGGTGTTTCAACCACCTTTTAATTTCAATAATTTGAAATTTTGTTAAGACTCAGAATTGGGAGAACATTTTAAATTTATTTATTTTTTTGCGAAAAGTTTAATTTTTAGTCAAAAGTTCATTATAAATTAAGAATTCCATTTTCAGTGAGGAATTTGGTTTTCAGTGCAAAAGTTAATTTGTATTCAAGAATTCAATTGAATTTTTAACAAAAAATATACATTTCAATAAAAAGATTATTTTAAATTTGAAATTCTAGTGAAAAAATTTATTCTTAAATAAAAATTAAATTTAAGCGAAATTTAAATTTTTAGTGGAAAATTAAATTTAATTGAAAAACTAAATTTTTGGCAAAAAGGAGAGTTTTTAGTTTAACGTTATTGGAAATGTTAATTTTTAAACTTGAATTTTTCATCAAAAATTACCTTTTAAGGAAATTAATTAATTAGTTAATTAAAAGAGATTTTTTTAGTAAAAAATTAAATTTTTGGTAAAAATTGTATTTTAGAGAAAATTTTAATTTTTACTAAAAATGTGAATTTTATATTGAAAATTGGAATTTTTATTGAAAATTAGAATTTTTACTGAAAATTGGAATTTTTATTGAAAATTTGAATTTTTATTGAAAATTTGAATTTTTACTGAAAATTTGAATTTTTACTGAAAATTTGAATTTTTATTGAAAATTTGAATTTTTATTGAAAATTTGAATTTTAATTAAAAATTTGAATTTTTACTGAAAATTTAATTTTTACTGAAAATTTGAATTTTTACTGAAAATTTAATTTTTACTGAAAATTTGAATTTTTACTGAAAATTTAATTTTTACTGAAAATTTGAATTTTTACTGAAAATTTGAATTTTTATTGAATATTTGAATTTTTACTGAAAATTTGAATTTTTATTGAAAATTGGAATTTTTATTGAAAATTGGAATTTTTACTGAAAATTTGAATTTTTATTGAAAATTGGAATTTTTACTGAAAATTGGAATTTTTACTGAAAATTGGAATTTTTATTGAAAATTTGAATTTTTACTGAAAATTGGAATTTTTATTGAAAATTTGAATTTTTACTGAAAATTGGAATTTTTATTGAAAATTTGAATTTTTATTGAAAATTGGAATTTTTATTGAAAATTAGAATTTTTATTGAAAATTGGAATTTTTATTGAAAATTGGAATTTTTATTGAAAATTTGAATTTTTATTGAAAATTTGAATTTTTACTGAAAATTTGAATTTTTATTGAAAATTTGAATTTTTATTGAAAATTGGAATTTTTATTGAATATTTGAATTTTTACTGAAAATTGGAATTTTTATTGAAAATTGGAATTTTTATTGAAAATTGGAATTTTTACTGAAAATTGGAATTTTTATTGAAAATTGGAATTTTTACTGAAAATTGGAATTTTTATTGAAAATTGGAATTTTTACTGAAAATTGGAATTTTTATTGAAAATTGGAATTTTTACTGAAAATTGGAATTTTTATTGAAAATTTGAATTTTTATTGAAAATTTGAATTTTTACTGAAAATTTGAATTTTTATTGAAAATTTGAATTTTTACTGAAAATTTGAATTTTTACTGAAAATTTGAATTTTTACTGATAATTTGAATTTTTACTGAAAATTTGATTTTTTACTGAAAATTTTATTGAAAATTTGAATTTTGACTGAAAATTTTAATTTTTACTGATAATTTGAATTTTTACTGAAAATTTGATTTTTTACTGAAAATTTTATTAAAAATTTGAATTTTGACTGAAAATTTGAATTTTTATAGAAAATTTGAATTTTGACTGAAAATTTGAATATCTATTGAAAATTTGAATTTTTATTGAAAATTTGAATTTTTACTAAAAATTTGAATTATCATGATATTTTTATTATTTCTTTAATTTTTGTACAAATTCCAAAATTTTGTGAAATATACAAGTTCAAATGAGAAATTTAATTATTGCCAAATAGAACGTTTAATTTAACATTTGAATTGAAAAAATGTTTAATACAAAATTAAAGCTTTATGAAAATTTGAAAAATTAGTCTTCATGTAATCCATAAAACCTCTAAAAAGTCAATAATAATTTAAAATCAATAATAATTTATTTAAATAATTACTTAAGAATACTGTGGCAAAGTCATTAAACGAAAATGGTTTTTGAGTTATGACGACACTGCATCTTATAAAAAATATTGAATAATATTTTAATTTTATTTAAATAATAAGTTTTTTTAAATTTAATTTTTTTGCAAGTTAGTCTTAAACTTGCAAAAATTATTACAAAAGTTAAAAAAATTGAAAGAATATTGATATTATGAAAAGATTTTAGAAATTCCAGAAATTTATGACGAATGTTTATGTAGAGCATTTTTATGTCGTTTTAGATCAATCTTGATATGTTTCCATTATTAAAATATATTTGACTGAAAATACAGGAATAGAATTTTTGGCCTTTTCAAGTTTTGTTAGTTTGATGTCAACAGTTTCGGAAAATCAAATATGAAATATAAATACAAAAACAGGAACAGTAGAATATAAATGTTGTTATTTCATATGTTTATTATACAAATAATACTACAGCAATTCTAACTATAAAATATGTATATGAGTTTTTCGTTCATTCGAATAAGATTTTTTCTGTATCACAGAATTTAATTATTAGTAAAATGTGCGAATGAGAAAAGAAAAATAAAATAGAAAATATAAAAAATAAAGCAAATATAACGAAAATAACAGAAACAGTTTGTTTAATAAATAATGACATTTTACCAAAATGCAACTTATTACTTTTTAAATGTTTAAGCATTCAATATTTAACCATCAGGAGTATTTTATATCCATTAGATACGAGCATATTTGAAGCTACTGTGTGCAATGCCAAATATTGTATAAACTTTTATTACACTCTCCACCATTGCAGCTAGAGGTTCCATAAAGTATCTGTATTTTTGCAAGAAATCTAATTCCATTTGAAACATCCTCACGCCCAAATTAATTGTTATAGAGCGATATTGAAGACCACCTGAAAATTCCGACTAAGGACTTTTCCACTTAGTATTAAAAAATACTTGAAATTTTTATCGATGAATTTTTCTAACTGTCCTTAATATTTACAATGGCACATATTCTTATAAATGCACATTACTTTTTTTAAGAATTAGAATAAATAATAATAATAAAATATTTTTATTTAATTGATTTCAATTCAAATATTTATTTGCATTTTATTTTTTTAAATTTAAAATTAGAGCTCTTTTTCCTATAAACCCACTTAAGTTTATCAGTCTCCATAGCATTATTAACAGTATTTCCTTGTAGATTACAGTATGTTAAGAATTTTTGGATCTCACTTTTTATTTAATTTTTTAAGTGGAAAATCATCTTTTTATTAAAATATTTTTATCAGTCTCTATCTATTTGTACAAAAATGTAAGTGGTGGAAGATGTATAAGATTCGACACATACATATACTCACTTTTCAATTGGATATTACTTTTAAGTTTTCATATCTTTTGTCATGCATTTTTGAGACTCGTCTATCTATTTTCGTTGCCCCATTTGATTTAAAAATTAAATTTTATTTAATTTTATTTAACATGATTTTGCGTTAACATGTTCCACTTATCCCAAAATTATCAGTATTTTTACTATTTACTCTTTCAATGCTTTATCACAACCTCTTCGCTGTGGAGAAGAACTAAAAATAAAACCGAATTTGCATTTACAAGTTTTGATAAATATACAGTATACATTTCATTAGGGGGATTCAGAAATTAAAATTTTAGTTTCTTAATAATAAAGAAAACATAGAAAAAAGCTATTTGATATAAAAATTTCTGAGGAATAAATCTTAGCGGATTTTATAAGACGTTAACACATTAATCATTCCTATAAAGTCAAATTTAATTATTGGATTTCAGTTCTCGTCAGTTCTTTGAAATCAATTTCTTGAAAATAATTTTGCAATTTTTAAACCAGATAAGAAATTTAAATGAAACATGGTTTGAGCTGAAGTGTCTTGAGTTGTCTTTAAGGCAAACAACTCCTTTTCAAATTGGCATTTTTAAGCAGGATGAAATTTTCCAAAATTAAATTTTTGATTGACACAAAATAAACTTTTTGTATAGATTTTTAAAAAATATGCCTTCAGGTAGGTAAATATTCAAGAAATTATTTTCGGCCGGACGGCTGTTCGGAGTGAGCTCGAGCACTAAACTTACAGTTTTCATATTCGTTATTTAATTTGATTTGATATATTTCTATAGTTTTAATTACTAGTGATGAAATTTTAAACCTTTTTTTCGGAAAGACTTTTATTAACGTTTCAATATCGCTTTCTGTCATTTAGCTTAAATTGGTGTTTCATTTCCGTTTCAAATCTACCAAACTTTTCGTTTTGTGCTCTTCAATTCTCTATTAGCAAGAGCGCCATATCTCTTCACTGGTCCTAGCACCGGACAGTTATAAGAGGACTTGGACATTGATAGGAAATCTGGATATTTTAAAGAGAATTGAAGAGCCCAAAAAGTGTGTCCAAATGTGTAGTAGATTTTAAACGGAAATGGACTACCTGTTCAAGCAAAGTAACAGAAAACAATGATAATAAAACTGTAAGTTAAGTGTTTTTGTTTTTTATAAAAGACCCGGAAAACTTTGTTTAACCAAAACAATTTTTAGGGCATCGTAGATCCTAAAAGTCCTTTACTTTTTTTGTAATGGTGTCTAGTAGTAGCATTATTGCTACAAATTTTAAGACTCTCGCCTTTTTAATAAATCAATATTTCCTTTGAAAAAGGGGTACCCCTCCTTCTGATGTTATTCGTCCCACTTTTTGTCCAGTAAAACAGTTTCTAGCGAAAGTTATAGTTCTTTAGATAGCATCACTCCCCCTGGTCCAATGGGAATTTAATTATAGCCTAAGTAATTTTCAGGTAAATTGGGATCATTTGTGTAAATTTCATCAAAATTGCTCTAGCCATTTTGGAGTCTATATGTTGCATACATATATACACGCATCCTATTATATAAATATGGATATGTATGTTAAAATTTTTCGATCTCAGATCAGATCACTTCCTAATCATTTGGGGACTTCAGCTCTAACCAATTAAATTTCATTGACATATCCGTGTTGGTTCAATAATATTATTGAAATAATCGACTTGGAAATACTGTGCCTTATTAATCAGCAGTCCATCAATGGATTAATTGACGTGTGCTGTACTTTGCTCGAAAGCTTAAATTTATCTCTAATAAAACCGCATCATCCCTAATGCATTGTCTGTCTATAAGTACAAATATGTATGCGTAATAAAATCTCTTGCAACATTGTTGTCAGTATTTAAGTTTAATGGAAAAATATTTGATTCGATTTAGCATAATTTCAAATTCGATTAGCTTCAAATATCTTATATATGTTTTTATATATCTATGTATATACATATAAAACAATAACAACAATATAACAGCTATAGATACATGTATAAAATTGTTATACATACATAAGTACTTGCTCACACACATTCATTCACTCACTTTGGTTTCACTCTTATTCACTCAAATCCATTCAACATTTAAAATACAAACAAGTTGTATAAATTTATATTTAAATTGTATGATTTCTTCTTCTTCTGCTTTATTTATCGAATTTGTATCAAATTTTATTTATTTCAATAATTTTTTCTGTTGCTGTTATATCTGTTGTTGTTAGTGCCGCTGTTGTTGCTAGCAAATTGGTTTTATTCTATTTTAGTTATTTAGTTATTATTTTTATTGTATTTAAGATTTTATTTCCTGTTTTATTTTTGGGTTCTGATCATCTACAAAATGTAGATTTTGAATTTGTTTTAAATTTAAATAAATTAGATAAATGAATTACGAAATGAAGTGCGATAAGAGTTAAATCTAAAACAAGTAAGAAGATTCTTTAATACCCTCCACCATACGTGCGTGTGAAGTAAATACGTTACGTTTCATACATACAAACTCACACATAAAATCACTAGTGTTTTCCTGGATCTATTCATTTCCCAGGAAGCCATTCGTCTTCCAGTTCATTTTCAAATTACTGATCATTACTGTTGCTCGGTTCCAGATCGGCACTTCAGCAATTTTTTACTTAACATTGACAACTTTTTTCCATAACATTTGATCTGTCGGTTGTGGTTGCGACTCTGTGGTATTCAAAAATAATGTTGTATTCCTTAATCCAAAAGTTCGTGGATTTCCAAAGCTTCTTTTTTTGGGAATATTGTAAAGTTCTTTCGTCTTCATGCAAATATATAAAAACGTTTATTCTATTTTTTTACTTGTTCTTTCCCTTCTACTTGTCCTGATGTTATGTAAAATTATCAACTGCTGCTAGTTTGATCACTATTTGACTCATGTCTTCTTTTTTGTTTTTGGATTAGTTCAACATTGTTTTTCCAACTTCCATATTTTCAAGCTGTTTGTTAGGTATACCTTTTAAGTGGCGGATTAGACCGCGGGTGCTTTGACCTTGGCAGAATATTATTTTTGAACCCAATTGATAAACAGCAGTATCTGGTGTCTTATTTTAAAAGTTTTTCCATACATAGAATATTTATCCTCTATCCTATTAAACATTTTTTATTCATTATAATTTCCCGGAATTCCCGGAAAAATTTTCCAAGTTTTCAGGATTGAAAAATGTGTAATTTCCGTAACGGAATTTCCCCTGAAAAACCACTTACAATCGCAGACTTATACAATATATAAAAAAACTGTCTTAAATGTAACACGGAACACTATGTGAGTCATAAAATGAGTTCTTTCTTTGGCTATAACTTTCTGCAGAGCCGACTTTCATAATTCTTGGAATGATAATGATGTACAGATCTTAATATTATGGGCAAAATTTCATTCCAATTTTTTGTTTAGTTATTGAAAGCTTTACGAAAGTATTTTACTTAAACCTAGAGGTTGTCTCAGATATAGATCTATATATTTTAATATACCATACTGATTTTGCTGATTTTAAATAGGAAACTTCTCATGACTATAACAAGAACTCAGGTCAAATTTTATTAAGCTCTCTCAATTAGTGTGAATGTGAGTGTTTTAGACGGACGAAAATAGGTAAGTAGACTTAAATTTTGATTTGATGCAAGAATATGTATGCATTATGGGCTCTAAGAAAATTCATTTCTAGCGTTACTCGCAGAATGACAAAGTAGATATAAACTATGAGGTGGTAGAGGGTATACAAATTTGTCATATGTAGAAAAAAATTAAACTTTTTGAAAGAATTTTTTTGTTTAAATTGCAAATTTTATAAGAAAATAAATAATTTAATAAATTTTTAATTATTTCGATTTTTTAAAGTTCATTCATACTTTTACCCTCAACCAATAAATCAATGTTTATGTGATTGATTTTTCCGTTATATGAATTAAATTGTTGTCAGCAGCATTAGAAAGCTGATTAGGAAAAAATTAAAACCCCATAATGTTGATAATTAAAAATCCAAAATAAAATACATTTATTTATTATTACAGTGGCAAAATTATATAAAATATTTTATTTGTTATAGAAATATTTAATTACATAACAAATAAATAATCATTTTGAACAAACCAACAGTGGTTTTATTTTAATTATAATTTAATTTTTAGACTTAACAAGTTTTTACTAAAAGTGTAATTTTGAAAAATATTTCTCTCTGATTAAATATTTAACCCTTTGAAATATAAAATCGTTGTACCTTCCACCGTTAAAATTGGCGAAAGTGTAAATTGGTTATTTCATTTCGTGTGTAACACTAAAACTAAATCATCTAGGACCCCATAATTTATAAATATTCTTGCATAAAATCAAAACCTGAATCGACTTGGCCTGATAATATTAATAAAGAGAATTATATGGTTTGCTGCAGTTGTTTCTGCGTCTTCCCATATATGATCTTCGAGTATTGATTATCTCCAGGTAGTTTTTAACCACGGCGAAAATTCTACTCAAACTTATTATTACATTACATTTGCATCTGCACCGCCATTTATCGGTTGGCCTTGCAATGCGATAATATCATTCTTATTCTTTGTAGATCCTTTTTACTTTGTTTTTCTTGATAATGATCTCAAGCCCTATAATATATAATTCCTGTAGTTGACACGAGAGATTCCATGTGTTTCAACTTCTCTTTCCCTCTCTCTCGCTCTCACAACAAACTTCGCTGCCTATAACATCCAATGCGATGATGAATAGTTGAGGTGATAGGGGCATTCTGGTTTTACTGCAGCATTTGTTTAAAATGGTTGGGTGATATATCACAGGGGGGCAGAATCGTAACCTACGAACCGATTTTGCTGGTTTTAAAGACGAAATTTCTCACGTCTATTGTTAATACTCAGGCCAAATATCATTGTCATTTATTGCAGAGTGTGCCAAAAACAGACAGGCATAGCTAAATCAACTCAGATTTTGATATGGTGCAAGAATATAAATACACACAGAAGGGCAAATTTAATATACTCTCTTCACCACTAGCGGTAATGTAGGGTATAAAAAACATTAACATATTTTTGGAAATACTGATTCCGATTTTGGTCACATTTTTGTACAAATCTTAATTATTTTACATACATATCCTGATTGATTTGTCAAACACTTAAATGTCCAAATAAATTTAAATTAAAATTATACGTGACACACAGAAGTGACTCTACTTTCCACTGTGCCCTATACCAACATCATACATAAAGCATTTAAATTCAAATTGATTTTTGTTTGTGAATATTTAATTTTTGCATACGATTTTAGAAAATTAGTGATGGATTTTAAAATTTGATTTTTATGTGCTTAATTTCACCAGTCTACACATACATACAAACACATAATTATAAATAAATGTATTATCAGTCTCTTTGCATATGTATGTATGTATGTATGTATGTATGTATGTGTGTGTGTGTACACATAAAATTCGATTTAAATTTAATTTATGTAACATATTGAAATTAACTATAATTTATTTAGTTCGCACATATGATTTATTAAGTTCTCTGTTATAAATAATGAGCAAAATTATGAAAAGATAATAATGAAGGTAACTAATATTTTACATATGTATGTTTTCATATACAAATACATATACATATGTATGTGAATGTTTAATATTTATAACTAAGAGAAAATCAAAAATTAAACCATAATAACAGATCGAAAGAGAAAACAAAATTTAATGTGAATAATGAAAGAAATTTTTTTAAAACTCAAGGAAAAGTTACGTAGAATTAAATATGTAGTGAGATAAGAATATTCTTAACATACATTATCACAAATGTATATGTTAATAAAATGAAACAACTAAACTTAGAGGTTTAATGTGTTACCTGATAAAGACTGATTCATTCAGTTAACAAAAAATGTTTTTTGTTTTAATCACTGGTCATGAAATATTGAATCTTTTTCGTTTTTTTACGTTTTATAGTCTTTTCTGAATATTTACTTGAAAATGTAACCCATCACTGTTTAAAATCTACCACACTTTTGGACTCTTAGTTTGTGCTCTTCAATTCTATTTTAAGAACAGCACAATTTCTCTCCTCGGGTCTTAGCTGCGGACAGTCTAGATGATTTGCCTCTCTTGGTACAAATACCACATTACTGTTCTTTCAGCACTCAAGAGTTTGCGTACCAAAGTAACAGTATCCAAGTCAAGTCAAAAAAATTTCGAAACCGAGTCAAAGTCGTGCATTACTCCGTCATTGTGTATGTTATTGCATTTACACAATTGATAGTCTTCACAAAATAAAATTTCATTAAAATACCTCTTTCAACCTAATTATTGTTTCCATCCCACTGTGCACTCTATAATTAAACATTTAACTTCTGTTCTTCCTTCAGTAATATTGATAAACATTTTGGCCAGTAAGTCAAAAAGGAGTGAAATGAATAAAAATAATTACATACAGACATTTGTAAGTCACTTGAATTAATCGTTTTATATCCTTTATCCTCTTCATTTTTATTCCACATTTTCATTATAACAACAACTATCTTTAGTTTGAGTTTATTTAATATAATTTTCTTTTTTGTTTTTTTGTCTCAAATGTAACTATACGGGGTTTCTGTGTTATATTCATTTTCATTAAATATATATTTTTTCAATATATTTGTTTTTATACGAATATCGTGTAGTGATTTGAAATGAGCAAAAAATTGCGAACAAATACAAAAATAAATGTGTCATGCTGACTGCAAATGTCCTTGCAGAACATTGGCATTGCTATTGAAATTCTAAGTATGTATCCTTTTTTATAATTTCTTTTTTCTATCGAAGTTTTGTGTGTGTGTTTGTTTTTGTTTTATGTTCTCATTTTTTGTATTCATTCTTTTTTAATTGAAAATATAAAACGAGTTGTTCGTTAATTGTTGAAAATGAGCATCATGTAGCAAATATAACAAGAAATAGCATAACAGCAGCAGCACAATCACCAGCAGCAATAACAACAGCAGTGCACAGCACATTACAAGTTTCAACTTGATGATGACGATGCTGATGATGAGGACGATGGCAACGATGGTGCAGCTGCTATTGGTAACAGTTAAAAGAAACTAAATAGTTTGAAAACTATTTCATTTTCATTTTCGATTTTTAATTAATAAAATTCTATACACTTAAAAAAATATATATGAATGAGCGAATGAATGAATGCAGCATGTAAGTTCTTTTATTTTATTTCGTCTTTTTATATACTTATTCTATTTTTTTAACATCTTTTCAATTGAGTAGAAAAAGTATGTTTCTGTACTTAAATTTTTATACACTCAAGGAAATGTATTCAATATAGTATTTTCAAAAAAAGAAATTTATATATTGAACGCTAATGCATTTCATTTCGATATATTGAAAGTGTGAATAATTATTATTTCGGTCACTAATTTGGAGCTCGCAATACTAAGTCCAATATTTCTTCATATATCAAGTCTAAACTCAAAACATTATTTTAAAATTAAACATAAAACGAATGCATTTGATTTTTCTTCCTTTCAAATTTCGGTTTGTTGTTTAATGATTAAAAATCGAAAAAGTACAGCTGTCGGTTTTTGTTGAATTAAATAAAGAGTTTTCATACAGAAATTATATTTTTCCATCTTGTAATTTTATTTCAACGTTTTAGTTTTATTAATTTAACATACACAACTGAACAGCATCTACAAATTAAAAATTTTAATAAAAGATCCAATTTATTAAAATTTTTAAAAAATTCAAAACACAAAATCAAATTTTTACTAGCAATTTCAATAAAGATTCATATATTATCAAAAACTATAATTTTTACTAAAAATTCAATTTCACAAAAACTTTAAATTTTCATTAAAAATTAAACTTTTTCTTAGAATTTTGAATTTTTACTAAAATTTTAAAATTTTGCTAAAATTTGAAATTTTTTAAATTATTTTTTTATACATATAAGATTTTTAATCTAAATCAAGTCAAGTTTGATTGATAATAGAAGTTTTAGCCCATACACATCAGACAGTAAATATCCAATAATAATTTCCTACAAAACCTCGTCTAACTTGGCTCTATAAATATAGGCTTAAAACTTAAACTGGTCGAATAAGACTTCAACTGACTTCTATGATAAATTCAACAAATTTCGATGAAGTCAAAATGATTACTTTTGAGCATTATCGTTATAACACATACAGCTGCGGTCAAAATAATAGCACCACTCACATGCCACATCATTGTTACTGATTTGCGTTTTTCTTTATAAATATTTTTATCCACAACTTTGTTATTCCGTTCTTCAAAGTATTTTCTCTGAGAAAATTAATGCATTTATTTATTTAAAGGAACATGTGTGTTCCAATAAATTTGATTATAAAGACAATATATCAGAGTTGGGACCTCTCAAAATAAAAGCACCATTTATATTATACTTGAAAAAAAACATAAAAAATTCGAATAATTGTTATAACATTTAGTGTTGAAAAGTGTACAGTTGCTTTTGTAATTGTTCTACACTATTCTTCGGAAAAGCGGAACCCATTAAAAAGCATGGTTGATTATTGGATAATAAAATAAAATATTTAGAAATACCATAACCTACAAATTAAAAGTAGGAAGTCGTGGATGAAAAACTATGGCGACACCTTTAATGGTTTAATGAAGAAGGTGACATTAGTAGCAGGGATTAAAAAATAATTTTGATCTGTTAATCAGAAGGCTTAGAGAATGTAATTTAAGGGTCCATAGATTATGAAAGGTGTCCCTCTTAAATGCTTCGCACGTGTCAAATAGAATAAAGTTTGCTTAAACTTTTGCATATTAAAAAGGGAATAGTATTTTGTGGACCAATGGATTTAAAAGAATTTCGTTTGTGAGGAGGTCTCTTAGCAAGGAATATAATTAAAAATTTACAACAGAATCCTTCATTCCCGACGTTTCTTGTGTTATGGTGTGGAGGTGCTTTTCATTCTGTGGTGTTGGACCAATTTACTGTATTTAAACTATTTTGCATGTGCCAGAATATGTAAAAATATTAGACGAAGTAATGCTACAGTATTCAACTGAAGAAATGCTACTGATGTGGGCCATACAATAAGATAAAACCCGGAACATATCAGCAAAATAGCTAAAAAATGGTTTCATAATAATAGATTCACGGTAATGAAATGGCCTGACCAGTCTCCCGATGTAAATTCACTCGATAATTAGTGTACATACGTATAGAAAAAGGGGTCGGTAATTAAACTGACCAATAACTGTGGTCTTTGAACCACTGTATAGCAGACACGTAATTTTGTTATCTCTGAGAAATGCCAGCATACAGTAAATTCGATGGAAAGACGATATTCGGCTGTTATTGCCAAAAAGAAGAAAATACTACGAAATGCTAATAATTAATGGAAAGCTCAACTCGATAAAATACCACTAAAAAATAGACAACAATTATTTATTTTCGGCTTTTGTGTTGTATTTAAAACCTGGTGGTGCTATTTTTTTACTCCAATTTTTATCAATATTTCTGGAGAAAATTAATTTAAAAAAATATTATGAATATAAATGTGTTTGTTTCTTCTTCACAATTATTTTAACATAATTTTGATTTTATTTAATGACTTATTAAAGAAGACGTTTGTATGTGTTGCTATAATTTTGATGTATTTTTGACCGCAGCTGTATATGTCTGCGTAAGAGGAGAGGACAAACGCAATTATAAATTACATTTGATTAAATCTAATTAGTTTTCTTAGTGAAAAACTGAAAAGTAAATAAATTCCTTCACCAGTTTAGTGTTTAAAAATCTACTAACATTTATGATTTGAGTGTAAAAATCTAATATAACCTGCTAACGGAGCAGAAACATTCTTTATTATTTCGCCATGTTCTTACTTCTGTTAATTTAAAATTTATTAAAATGATCACAAGAATTCTTTTATTTGATGTTTTTTGCTTTTTTTTCTTTTTCTTTATTTCTTTTCAGTTTTTTTATCTTCATTTTACACATTTTTTATTCGTAATTTGTAACCTTGGGCATTTGTATAATTAATTTAATGTTTTATGTTTTATGTTTTTTTCTTTTTTTTGCATCATTGACTGAAAACGCATATGAATGGAAAAAAATGGCCACGAATATAAAAATTCACAATAAAAAAATATGAAATATTAAATTAATAAAAAATTTAAATTAGATCAATTAAGGGAAAAAAGATCATAAAAGTTTAATTGGAACGAAGGAAACATGAAGAAATAGGCAACAATTATGAAATTAAATTTTTTGTTAAATTGATGAAGATATTCAATTTGTGATTTTTTTAAAGCAGCGAAATCAAAAATTATGTTTTTTAAAAATTGTTGGTGATTAAGAAAAAATTTATCTTTTAAGCTACAAAAGGGAGAATTTTGAATGAAACCAAGTAAGAATGTTTGACTGTAACAACTATATAATACCCTACACCACACTGTTGGTTATAAAAAGTATTTAAGAAAAACTAATGAACGACCCTCTTATAATTTAATCGTCTGATTTCTAAAGTATGCAGCATATTACTGTAAAACTAACATTTATGTGAAGTTTTTGCGTTCTAAAATGAATTAATGTGAAAGATAAAAGAAATTATGAACCGGCCTTCGTCTAATTTTTTACATCGATTTTTGGTTATATTTATCATAATTTGATCATTTATTACTGCAATACCAACGTATATGTGAGATTTATATTCTTCAAAGTGATATTTGTAAGAAGGGTTGTATGAGATCCATGATAAATAATAGACCGACTCTAGCACATTACTTGCCAAATTTTGTTAAAATCGGTTTATATTTAGAACTTTTCTGGAAGTACACTTGTATGGGAGGAACCTGAACCTATTAGATCGAAAATTACAACAACTGCGACCTATGAACCGTTCATTACGTTAATGTGCACGGGCATTGTTAAATTGATTCAGAAAGTGATATTGAATCGAACGGTACACTTAAATGTAGATGTAACACTATTTATGTTGCATCTACCGTTGATGAAATTTTATGGAGAGACAGTGGGTCTAGTTTGGTTAAATAGCCCTCACCTGGGTATTGTAAATTCTGAAATAATGCGATTTAACTTTTTATTTGAAATAAAGGAGTGAGTTCGACAAATTCTTAACTTTTATTTATGTTAGTAAAAATGAAACCGATAGACTGATGAAATTCTGAACCTTTTCCGGAAATCCTTCCTTTAACATTTTATATTTCTTTTTGTACCTTTGACAGTAAGATGCCTTAGAAATTTTCAGCAACATAAAATTTTTGACCAGAAATTAAATAAAAATCTGCCATAACATACGTTTCGTCGTCCATTACGCAGCAAGAATTTTAGAGAACTTAAGTTCAATTTCCATGATCTGTTTTTTGGCCCTAAAACAGCGTTCCTGTCAGGAATGTTTTGAGCCTTGTATGTTTTATTATTTTAACCAAAAAGTCCGAACACTGAGTTACCCGCTTTCCTACAAGATGTGTTGAGAGCTCATTTGAAAATGCTTTTTGCTTTAGAAACATAATGTGAACAATTCCTTTTACTTGAACCAGGTTTTCTATCAACGAACAAGTTCTTTCGGTACTGTTTAATAATATTGGAAACTCTTCGGTGGTAGAAGTTTGAATATTGGTCAACATTTTGTAGGACTTAGTTGTTTTTTGTTGAATATATTTAATAATTTTGGCACACACTTTTCCCGGTTACTACTTTCGAACCAGTTTCAAATATCATCAAAAAATATAAAATAATATTTGGACTAAAATTTTCGATATCACTCCTTAACTATTTTTATTAGCAGAATATTTTCTTTCTTTAACAGAATGCAAAATCCAGAACGTAGTTTAAAAACCAGATGGCGCTGTTTGTGTAAAAAAATATAATTTAATTCACAATTTTTCGATCGACCTCTTTTTCTATAACTTTTGCTCTATTTTTGGTATCGCGACATAAATGTAATTAAATTACAATTATAATTCTATGACATATAAATTATGAAGTTGTGCGTATCATTTTTATTTATTTGGACAAATTTATTGATTAATTTCTATCACGTTTTAGCAATTTAATGGCTTTTTCTGTATGCAGAGGCATTAAATGGGCGACAAAAATATATATTTAACATAAACCTCATACAATAAAATAAATACCTACGCACTCACACATAGATGCACGTGAAAAGAAAGTTAAAACAATAACAACTTTTTACACAGATACATACACGCACACCTAGCTCTTCCCTACATTTGAAGTCATTTAGATCAACTGGAAAATATTTTCGGAATTAAAAAAATCTCGAATCCTTCGATTTGAAAAAAACGAAACCTGGGAGTTTTAAGGAATCATTAAATCCGAGTTTACCACGAAATCCCGAATAATATAATCATGTTAATTTTATTTTATTATCGTTTCGGTCTTAGATTTTTCGAACAATAAAAATTAATATTTTCAAAATTATATTTATATATGGAAAACACAAAATTTCAGTAGAAATTTTTGATATAAATTAAAAAGAAATATATTTTTTTATTAAAATTACTGTGTTTTGTTATAGAATGGAAAATCCTGAAAAATCCCGGGATTTGATCTTTGAAATCCCAAATCCCGCTATTTGAAAAAACCAGTTTATCATCCCTAATATATATGTAAGATATGATCAGTATATATGTCCATCATTAAGATGGACATGTACAACATACATATATACATGTGGTGGAGGATGCAATAGATTGTGTCTTTCTCTTAAATTTTATTGTTGTTTGTATGACAGTTTTATCTTTGTTATTTGTTCTAATTTTCATAATAAATTTATAAACATAATTTAAATTTATTTATTAAATTTTCTACCAAAGATATTGTCGACATGAATCAAATTTTCAATTAATAATTATGAAATACAATTTATTTTAACGAGATTCATTTTGGAAAAATTATAATACAATACAAAATTATTTTCAATATAACAATGACCCTCGTATATGTTTTAATTATTACAAAATTCCAATAACTTTATTATTAATTAGAACAAACGAGAATAATTTATAATTTACAAATATCTAAATGTGTATATGAAGTAGTGTGAGGAGTTTTGATTTAATCTTATGGTTTCTGCATTTAAAATCATACGTTTTTATTGGTTCCTAAGCAATGACAATTAGTATAACCAGGGGGTGTCATAATTAAAATATAATTAAAATAAGATTCAAATGTATCATTTATGTAAAATCTTAATACAAACAAACATGACATTTTCTTTAATATTATGTTAACATATCCGTTTGTAATTGTGTGTATGTGTGTGTTTGGTCTATATCTAACGTTTTTGAAATAATTATTTTGTTCTAATTTTTCAATCGAATAATTGGATAAATTTGTAAGGATAAATTATATAACATATATTTACCCATACATTTACAATAGAAATGTATGCCAACAAATAAAAATTATTTATGTAAATATTTCAAATATCTAGTTGACAAAAGAGGCCATAGATTGGAGAAGTAGTTTCTAAACAAGATAAGGACTGAGATCGAAAAATTCTTAATATACAAATATGCTCATAAAAACGTAACCACTAAACTTGAAGTTTTGTTTTTTTTATTTTATTTTATTTAAATTAATATTACAATTTTAGTGCTTTCTGTCACTTTGCTCCAATAAAATAAGGGTAAAAATACTT
The DNA here is from genome assembly GCA_004302925.2 of Cochliomyia hominivorax. Classification (NCBI taxonomy): domain Eukaryota; kingdom Metazoa; phylum Arthropoda; class Insecta; order Diptera; family Calliphoridae; genus Cochliomyia; species Cochliomyia hominivorax. The sequence continues at coordinate 115,060,339 of PYHX02000467.1, read as the reverse complement.
TTGGACACCTTTTTGACACCTTGTGAGAATTTAACTCTTTTTACAAGAGCCCAATACACTGACTTTAGCTCCAGTTAGCTTAGAGAATTTACATAACGACCGAATGTCAAGTCATGTCAAAAATAAGTGCACACATTATAAGGTCTTTTAAATGGAGCCAACAATTTTTTTGTAAAAATTCCTTGATGTCAATTTCAGAATCAGAATTTCAATATTTATAGAGCCGCTGTAAAATATGATTGGCTTCTTTTGCACCAACTACATTGTTTGTCATACCAAGAATCTTTTGAAAATTTTTGACTGCTAACGTTTCTTCAAAATTCCCTCGAGCCGCATTTACATAAAATTTTTGAACAGGAAGTTGGAAATTTTGTGAGAACATTCCTCATTTATTATGCATCAAGAATAATTTTTTGATGACGTGACTTCAATTTTATTATTGAAAACTTTTGCTTCAATTTTATAGATACGTTTTTGGCTTTTTAGCAGTGTTCTTGACAGAAGATTTTGAGCCTTGTATACCTGCTGTAGCTTTAACTTTTCATACAACATATTTAAAAATACGCTCTTTTTTTGTTGGCATTAAAAATATCATCTTCTATCAATGAATAAGTTCTGTTTAATAACAGTGTAAATAATTTGACAGTAGATTGAATGATTGGCCAACATTTTGTAGGTCAAATTTGGGTTTTATTGAAAATTTTTTATAATTTAAGTACGCACTTTTTTCTAGTGACGCAATTTAATCAGTTTAATAATTTATGTTTAATGTCAAAGAATTCATTTATCTAACATTACACATAATAACTGACATATTTAACAAAGGTAATTTGACAAGAAAGTCAAATAATTCTACAATTTTTCGATCTCACTCCTTATAAGAAATTTATCGATGTTAAAAATAAAAATGATATAGTATTTTCTTTGATTTTCTATTTAAATATTTTTATATCGAAATTTTGATCACATGGGTAACTAAATTTAGTATAAAAACCACTATGACAAAATAATACAAAAGGAATACTCCATTATACATTAAAGAATAATAGACACACATACATATAAATGTAAATGAAAATATGTTTATATCTTAATATATAATTTTATTGATAAATTATCACATTTCAAAGTAATAACGTCAATCAAATGCACTGAAAAAAAATTTAGAAAATTATCAGTAGTAGATGACTGTTACATTTGATTGATTTTGGATATAATTAAAGTTTTCAATTGCGATTATAAATTTTATGTTCGAAGGGGATTTCCATAGAAGGTTCAGAGTCGGTGCTGATGATGCTTAAAGATTAATCACATCATAGAATTATCAATTAAAAAAAGCTCATCGAATAGAACCAAAATGTACCCTAAATATAGAAGTGATATTATATTTCAAAAAATTACTCTAAACTTACTTTTCACTTACTGGAACTATGGTCGTATACTTAATATAACAACTTGTCACAGTTTATAAAGCATACGCTTCAAATTTTCTTTCATCTCTTCAGCATTTTTGTATTTTCTATTAGACTTTTCTAAAACGGATTAGATAATTGCAAAAAGTGGGAACTGTTCTATTTAATGGTTTATCTAAATTAAATCTGTTCTATTCAAATAGAGTGTGTTATTTAGATTAAAACAAAATTTTGACAACCGCAATGTTAAACTATGCTGAGTAGGAAATACCACTTCTATGGGTTTTTCAGCACGATCACGTAAGGAATATTTCATCGAGGTTGTTGAAATATTGATTGTAATATAATGGGTCTTGGATTGGCCACTGCAGTCGTCATATTAAAATCCTATTGAGAAACTTTATGGTATTGTGAAAGGCAAATTCAAAACTGAATAGAAGAAGATGCACTGCGTAAAATCAAAGTAAGATAGTATGTGAAAATCTATTGCAGCAAATTTTATACAATTTATGTCAAAATTACATTGATGTCGCAATAATCGAAGTATATTGAACATTTAAAGTTGCTTAGGTTTTGAACAGTAAATTTTTAAATAATCTGATAGTCTGAATGGTGTAACGGAATTAATGCATAAAAATTTTGTGACTTAACCAGTTTCATGAGTTGAGTTATAGGGAAAATATGTAAAGAGTACCTTGATCATTTTTATACCCTACACCACCATAATAATAATCAGTTTGTGCTTTAGTTTGTCACGTACAGAAAAAATATTACTACCACAACTTTTAAGTATACCATTCGACTTGGAACACATTTTGAGTCAATTTTTGGTCAATTAAATGATGTCCACCCGTCTGTCTGGCTATCCATGCAAACCTTGTGAAAAAATTTCCTCGACAAAACTTACATGTGTCATTATTTCGCCCCAGGACGATGCCTATTGAAATTTGTGATGATGGAACTATTTTTGCACCCAGCCCCCATACAAACGTTCCTCCCGGATGGGTATTTAAGATCATAAAAGTCCTGAATATAAAGCAATTTTAACAAAATTTGGCCCAAATAAATCTAATAATATTCTTAAATAATGTGCCAAATTATACAGGATCGTACCATTATTTCTCATATTTCTAATATAAAACTCACCTTAAGAATAAAACTTTGAATGAGAACTTTTAATAATCTTAAACCCTGAAGTCTTAAAAGCCAAGACAATAAATAAAATGCAGTAATTATACTGAAGCGACGTTAAAAAAAAATAGATTTTCGTCCTATTTTCATTTAGAATTTTTAGTTCCACATGTTCTGAAATTTTCAGTAAAATATATCTTTAAAACTTTAAACTTTCAGCAATAACTTCAGATATAATGACACACTAAATTTCATGAAAATTCATCTGCATAATATAAAGTTAAGAAAATGTAAAAAGAAACAAGCAAGAGTGCAGTAGTCGAACCAAGAACTACATAATGCCCTACTCCGTTTTGGAATGACCCTCGTTGAATCGGATTTAATTATTTTTGACTTATATAAAATATTCTTATTTAAAATATTGTTTTATACTCACTTTTCTGAAAAAATCCAAAACCATTTAAGGTGATTTTTGGATGTGGGGTTATATAAATAGAATACCATTATTCGTTAGCTTTGTGTTTTCTGGTTGTATAAATGTTAAACATACTAAATGCCATCAATATTCTTTAAATATGTTTGGTTTTGATTCACTTTTCCTGAAAATTTCGACCGAATATCTTTGGCAATAAATATTTTATTAAAGTTAACAAATTTTTATATTTAATCAACTGATATCTACGACAATAGAAATGAAATAAAAAATCACATAAAACGTATTTTTTTTAATTTCTGGTTCCACAAAAAGCTTGAATTCTCACATTAACACTAGGAACTACACAGTCCTGAAATTCAGACTTAAATTAGTATTATCGGAGATCATATTGCAATTTAATCGTCCATCTATTATTTTTTGTATGTGTATATATTTATATGTGATTCCTATTGTTATTATCTATTAACAATTCTATTACATACATTTTACTATAGAAAATTTTATTGAATTGATACAATTCAATTCATTTCTATTACGATTGAATTTAATTATTTTCATATCTGGTTTTAGCTTCATAGATTTCATATTCTTATTACAATTTTATTCAAATATTTATAGCACATATACACCCTCACACATAAACACATATTGTTGTTATCTAACATATAATATACAAATGAATAAATATGTAAATGTGTGCGTGCATTTGTATTTTAGTGTAAATATACCCATATATTGTTTGAAACGTTCTTTAAGATAAGACATAATATTTGTCGATACAAAATATTATCCTTAAATGATCATTTCATCATCTCTACTCTCACATACATATTTTAACTTCCTCTACACAGAAATACAAATTTTAAAGTGTGTGTGTGTACTTTCAATAATTACTGGCATATTTAGGGTTTAAGGACTGAAATCGAAAAATTCTTATTGCATGATTTGGACTATAACTTGTAACCCAAGTATTATTTGAAAATTGTTTGACCAAGTTAACTTTGCAGAATTTGTCAGTTTTTGCGTTTTATGTCAAACAGATGAATATAAAGTGTTAATCTGATTAAAATGAGTGACCAATTATAAATATGTTCAACAAAATCCAACTGGTCTCACAAAAAAGTTGGCCAAACACCTGTCATCCGTCAAAGTCTTTCCATTGTTGTTAAACAGTAACGGAAACTGGTTCAGGAATGTAAACAAGCCGTTGAGTGATACAAGAACAATAATTTGTTATTAGTACCAAGAGAGGTAAATCCTCCAAACTGCCCGGAGCAAAGGCCAATGGAAACGTTCTGGACTCTTGTCAAAAGCGAATTGAAGAACACAAAAAAGGGGTATGGTATATTAAGTTGTAAAAAGCACTGTAAAACGAAATGAAACTGTTTCTGAAGAAATTTCAAAATAAGATCGGTAGAGATTAAAACTATAAATTGTTTTTGCAAAGCTAACTGTAGGTTTATTGGTTTCATTTTTATTAACATACATGTATGTTAAGAATTATTCGAGCTCACTTTTTGGATACATCTGTAGTCAAACATATCTAAAAATTTACATTTAGTATGTTAATATTATGTAAATGTATTTGTATTTATAAATCATGTCCATTTTCGAATTTTCTTCTTTATGAAAATTTCTTTGTCTTCAAACGAGATTAAATGAAATTTTCAATAAATTTTATTTAATAATTGTAAATTTGTATTTTGTTTATGTATTTGTGTTTGTAATTTTAATAAACATCTATTTTGTGATTATTACCCATGGCACAAACACATACATACGTATATGTGTATATATTAAATTTGTATATTTAATTATTATTATATTACTATTTGTATGTTTGTTGTTGATATGTTTGTAAATACATATGTATATGCGAATACATATTTACTTAATTTACATATTAAAATGTATCATCTGTTTATTATTTTGTAATGCTGGTTTTTGTATCTAAATTAAAGAAAAAGAATTCTTAAGATAATCGAAATCATAATCAAACTACATTATCGACTCATTTTTTACTCTTCACAAGATTGGAACCTTCAACGACTTTAATTAAAAAAAAGAATTTTATTTTTTATCGTTCATCTAAAAATTATAAAATACAAAAAGAGCGAAATAAAAAATGAATTTGAAAATAAATAATTCACACTAATTGTTTTGAAGTCGTATTTAGCAGTTCAAAATATTCTCATTTTAGTTTCATTTTTCATTATAAAACAACAGTCAGTTTTGTTTCAACCAAAAATCTGTTTGTGTACTTATGTATGAACAAATCCATTTCAGCCATTTCCTATTTCTGCTTGAGTTAGGATTTTTAATTTTTATTATATTCTGAAAGAACATTAAATTTAATTTTTAATCTTCACAGATGAAGATTAAATATTAAGATCATTTGGAGGTTATGATTTTTTTCCGAGCTTTTCCATACTCTGATCATAATAAATTGATTGAATTTTAAAAGTAAATCATACAGATGGTAAAAGTTCCAAATAGTTATCAATATCTGAAAATAGAAAATGCTAATTATTTTTCTTTTGAAAAAGACATTTTTCGAAATTACTAACGAAGTGAAATTATAAATACTTATTTCAATATAGAAACTTATTGATTAATTATAATACAAAATATTTTATAGTTAAAAATATGTGAGAGTGGTAGATTCGGATATGACGAACCTTCAATACCCTCCACCTCAAATGCATCTAAAGTTAATTTATACACATTTACACAGGAACACTTGCTGAGTCAACTAAGTATTGATATTTTAAGATATAAATATTTTTTCTACTGAACCGATTTTGATAATTAAATGTTTATTATTTACAAAAAATTTTACCTAAACCTTTTTTATATATCTTCCGGGTAAAGACGAATGCAATTTTAGTCATGTTTAAACTCTACGTTGGTGTAAGAAGTTGAATCATCATTTATTATTTATGACATCATATCGCAATTGGAAGAGCGATATGATGTAATCTATCTGAATTTGAACTTAATGGACTTTAAATTGTGAGACAATTTTAGTTTGCACCAAAATTAAATTGCTCAAAATTTCTTCCATTCTTGCAGCATATACATTCTGCGCAAAAGGATTATGCCGGCCAATGTAGGAAATAAATAAATTGTTTGAAATAAATGACAATTTATAAATATTTTTGTAATGATCTTATAGCAATTTTTCTCTTCAAATGAATCGGCAGCGTTTGTACAGGTCCTTTGTTATCATTGGATCTGATTTCCACAAATCATAGTTTCTCATACCATCAAATAAAGAGCATTATCACGACATAATAAATATACGCTTGGCCCGAATTTTACACTTTTATGTCTAAGATTATCGTATTGTAATTCTTTTGTATTTTGTGACTAAATAGACGTTTACTAGTTACATTTAAGCTTCATTTCTGAAATGTTAAATCGGTTCTGAATGTCTCTTTGCTGCAAGTCATTTCTCACTAAATTTTAAACGTTTCAAAAAACGTTAAATTGCTCTTTAAATCCAGTTTCTTCAAATAATTATAAAATTATTTGAAAATAGTAAAAATTTATTCTAGAAATACAAAAAAGAAAAAAGATTCAAAGGCAAAAACACGCACACAAATGACAGTCATCAAGTTCGTATTTAATTTGCTCCTCCCTGTGTGTTGTGCTATACTTTTTGAATTTATAGAAATTTCTCTTGAAATCATTGTGTGTATGTGTTAGATCTATGAGCAATGTGAGAAATATATATGTACCGTTGATTGTTAGTTATACTACCTGTTTGTTTATGTTCGTTTGTTGGTTTGGTTACAAAAGTTTAGTGCATCTGAAGCAGCAACATCAGTAGTGGCAACATTTTGTGGTAAACCATTTAAGGTTATAAATGTGTTTCACAATTAATTAGAATATGTCGTTAACAGTATAGATATAGCTACCAATATATTTTCCATATATAACTTGAATGAATATTAAAGAAATGTATCCAAAGCCGCAATTCAAGATATAAAATGCAAAATGGAATAAAAATAAATTGATTAAAAAACATACTTTGGGTATGGAATTATATAGATACTTACAGTTGGTTTTATAATTATGCCAAATGAAATTAATAGAAATTGGAATTAGGTATACGTATGAGTAATATTATTTTGTGCCGTATTAATCATACGCTCCAGATGTTGTAAACATGTAAAAACAAAAAATAATTTTATATTTAGAAAAAAAAAAATAAATAATGAAAAATCATAAAATTTTTATATATAAAATGACTAAATCAAATCTTAGTTAAACAAATTTTCCATCAAATTTCATCACCAAATTGTATTTGGGTTCTAAGTAAACATTTAATCCACATAAGATTCATATCATTTGAAATTAAAATACCTTATGCATATTTTTATACCCTCCACCATCACAAGTGGTGAAGAGGGTATATTAGCTTTATCATTCCATGTGTAAGGCTAAGAAGGAATCATCTCAGACCCCATAATATAAATATGTTCTTGCATCAAATCAAAATTTATGACCGATATCCACCTCTAAGTTTAAGCGAATTTTATAAATCGACAAACTAGAATGAAATCGGTTCCGTAGAAAAAAAAATTAAATATAGTGTATCTGTATATTTAAGAAAAACTTTTATATATCATATGTGTTTGTGAGTATATGTGTGAGTGTGTATGTAACATATTTATTGGTGGAGGGTATTATTTAAGAAACAAATATTGTTAAAATTATTTCCAAGCTAAATCTGGGTAATATGGTATATAAAAATATCACGTCTTACTAAAGTGTTGTTCTACTTTAATTTCTGACTATATTTGTCTTTATATTCGTTAAATACACACTCGCACACATGCATACAAATTTGAAACATATTCGCTTTGTTGAACTTAAATGTCATGACAATTAATTGGATTTTTGTTTTTCTTTCTATCTGATATTTTACTTTATAAATTTTATAAAGTTATATAAATAGCAAAAATCTAAATGTGTGCATTTTAATACCCCTTCAGAAATACAGGTGGTAATTAAAGGTGATTCAAGTTTGTCAATTGGTAAGAAAATCTATTAGTTGAAACGTGTTTTTGAAATAGTCTCATACGGGTTTATCCGATGGAGATATCACAATAAAATAACACAAAGTTCTTTGGGTGGAAGAGTTAAAGCCAAAAAATAATATTAAAAAAAGGAATATGCCATTGTTGTGTATAATTAGAATGATGTCTGAATTTCGATAGAATTTGTCTACATTTAAGAATAGATAATAATTGTAAAAAACAAATTCGTGTACATTTAACCCTTTAGAACCCTTTTCCGGGAAGAGGTCTTTCATTAGGACTATAACAAAATATAGATTGATATTGATGCGAAATTATTAAAAAAATAATAAAAATCATGACGATTAACTAAAGTTTCTTAATATAAAACTGTTTAAAGCGTAGCTGCTGCCTAATAAGAGGTATTATATGGCAGGAATGAACCGATATTGTTCAAATTAGTAATATATATTAAAAAGTTATTGTTAGAAAAATTACTGTGCCGAATTTCAATATGATTGGTCTATATTAAAAGTTTTATAAGCATAAAAACATATTCTGGGAAGGATCCTTTTATGGGAGCTAAATCAAATGTGGCTAATTCCAGAAAATTATCTTCAAACTTATGACCTATACGCCACGCTGGTTTCATTTTTAACATTTTTGTAACTTATTTTTTATATATTTTAGTCTACAGCTTTTTCTCTATTGATCCGATATTGATTATTTTTTATAAGATAATGAAGATATAAAATTAAGTCATTTATAGTGACTGAATTTTGTCTAATTTCGGTTACTCATTTTTGAAATATTTTTATTTTTCGGAATAATGGGGTTTTCCCGAATATCGGTTTATATTATATATAAATATATTTGATTGAGTTCGGTCGTGTGAATATTTCCAGTAGACAGACATATAGCTTTATCGACTCAGATATTGATGCTAGAATATATGTGCTTAATGGGGACTGAGATGATTCCCTTGTAATATGGAATAACAAAGTTTATATACCATTTGTGGTTGTGGATCAATAGTAAACTGTGAAATCGTGAAGTTAAACTTAAAAGTAATCTATGACCTCTGCTATCAGTGTAATAGTGTTGTAAATTTAAACGTTGATCGAATGATTTAAAGCTTATTTTGATTTGTAAAGAAAAGATTCCGGTTTATTGAAGTTGTAAAAAACCGACGATCTGTTAGAGGTGACTGTTATATTATGACATTTTTTATTTTCTAAATATCCTGTAATTAAACTCAGAGGAAATGCATAGGAAGAGTTTTTTTCTATTACCCCACTTGTGCGCATATGGATTTCACAAAGCACGTCCATTTCTTCGGTGTTCTGCAGTTGTTTTTGTGTTTTTCTTCTTTATTTCCTTGTTTTGTTTTAATTTCTGTAATCAATTTTGTGTCCCCACTTAAAAGGCTAGTATAGTAGGGCTGCCATCTGTCGATGCCTTAAAACAACTTCCTCTTAGTTTGTGATGTAGAGAGACACCATGCTAATAGTTGAAATTCCCACCTTTTCCACTCTTTCCTTGAGAGGACTCTTTATGATCTTCATGTTATGTTTTTCTTATTTTAAGGGAGTGAGGTTTTCATGGGTGGACTAATTTCTTAATCTGGTATTCGAAAAACCATGATGAAGAATTGTCGTCATTTTTTTCTCCACCAATATTCGAAGCTCATTTTTAATTACTGTTGATAAAACGTTAATATATTTCGTTAGTTCAGGGCTCAAAAACATATATATAAAGTCATGCAAATCAGCCAAATAAATGTCGAGGTATTTGTGGTATCAGTTAGGTATTTCCTGCTCTGAGTTTCTGAAATCAAGTTAAGCGTGTACAGAAGATTTGTACAGAATCAATGAAAAATTATCAGCAGCCAATGAGAAATTATCATACCAGAAATCATCTAAAACTTCTGGACCTTCGTTTCTCATGACTGCTGTGTTGCCAAATCGTTCAAAAACTATTTGAGTTTAGTGCACAGTGTGGCAGAATCCATTTTTAAATAACTTTGTAAGTCTAGATCGGTTAAATGGATTTGCCTGTAATTTCACATAATGGTTTTTTGAATCTTATCAAGACACTTTGCTATTTGGACTCTTTTCTCGAATTTTTAAGAAATTAAAGGTTTAAATGTCTGGCTGGAAATTTCAGAAAATGTGGACCCTAAAATGTTAAAAAGTGGCAAACTTTTCTTTAGAGTCCGTATTGTTATGGAAAAACATTACCGTATGTACGTTTTTGGTTTAGGTTATGGGATTTTTAAATATAAAATTTTGACATATGAGGGGTCAAATTTATGATTTGTTTGGATATACAATTTTTTTTTAGAAATCTTTAAGGACTATAGAAATTTAGTATATGTTTTTAAGAAAATATTATTTTAGATAATGAGAGAAGACAATAATTCGACCTACAAAAAATCAAAATTTCTTAACTTTTTTCATTTTCAAAATTTTTTGTTTAATAAATAATTTTGCCAGATCAGGACACTACTTTTCGATGTAGTGTAATATAGCATAATCTTTCTGAAGATTATGCTATAAACTATGGAGATATTAAAACGGATATTTTAAACGGTTTGACGATTCCGATCCACTGCGAACTGGAAAGACGTTTTTACTTCTCTCACTTAATTGAAATTGATTCAATTCATGTTTTATCTTATGTAGGCAGTTCTTTTCGGGTAGAACCTATATGTAACATCAACTATGGGGAAATTTGTGTCTAATATTCCACAGTATTTTTAGAAAAATGTCTGTAATAATGAAAACATTTTTCAAGCAAAACTTTTACCCAAAAGTTGAAAACCGATAGTTAGTAAAATCATATTTTTCATTCATAACTTTAAATTTAGAGTACTAACAATTCACTATAACCGAAAACATTAATTTCACTCTATGTTCTTTAAAATTAAACTGAAAATTAAAACTCTGTTTAATGGCAGCAATATCAAAGGGAAATAGCAACTGATGCAGGTTGTTAAGTTCAGGAAACAGTATAATTTAAAATTTAACGATCCATATAGTTTGCAACAAAACTCAAGTATATATTCATATGTAAATTTGTGTATCTCTAACACACAACTACCATTACCAAATCTTAGACAAAAATAGCGGTTATACTTTGTATGTGGAAGTGAAAATGTTAAAATTATTATAATTAATTATTCTAAAGAGAACTTATGCAATTATGCAAACGAATTATAGAAAATGTTCATATTGCAATAACTGGTCAACAGAAAATTGTTTTGGGTTAATTTTATGCTAACCAATATTCACACATCCTTTCGCTTGCATTTACACACACTCACACACAGACTCACAAATTAGTTATAAAACATTTACATAATATGTTACATTAAAAGCTTGTTTCCGTTTTTATAGTTAAATTTTCTATTTCACTCTCTCCCTCTTTTATACAGAAATTTAAATGTGTTTTGTTTTTATACCCTTCACCAGCATAAGTAGTGTGGTGGTATAATGCGTTTGTGCAGATGTTTGTAACGGGCAGAAAAAATGCCGTACCACCACTTTCAAGTATACCGTTCAAATCAAAATCACTCCTGAGTCGATTTATATCCCTCATTTCTTGTAAAGTTTGTTCAAAAAGTACGGGTAGCAGATTTGAAGATATCTATATGAAGTTGGGTGCGTCCTATTATTTTGCCCTAGACGATGCCTATTATTTCAGTTAAGTCCCATACAACTGTTCCCTGGAATGGGTTTTTAGTATATAAAATTCCAATATATAAAATGATTTAATGTAAAGTTTTCGAAAATAAGTCTTATTATATTCTAAAACGGAACGATCTGTTTTTTCTCATATGTCCCATACAACCACCCTTTAAAATATCATTGTGATACTCTTAAATTCGACACATACATATCTTTATTCAAATTATGGTAAATATAAGTCGAAACCGCTGTGCCAAATTATACGAAGGTCATCTAACCTCCAGCAAAATATTCTTTTAAAATCCATACATTTCACATAAATGTTAGTATCATAACAATATATTGCATACTTATGCATAAACAGCAATCATTTGAAACCATCAATATGGTGTAGGGTATTACACAGTTGACTTTAGTAGTTTTACATATAAAGTTTAATTAATACAAAAACTTTTGCTTCATTATTATTATTAACATAATAATTATAATATAAATATATAAATACATATGAACACATACAAACACATATGTCCTAAATCGAAAAGAATATTACTAATAATAGTCCTTTTGTAATATTATAAACAAACATAAATATATTTGAGAATGTATGCATGTGTGTTTGTATTTAGTTCATTTTCATTTCAAAGTCATAGTTGTTGCCGCTGTCATTGTTGGCATTTTGAAAATGACTTCCGTTTGTGGTTGACTGGCCTCAAAATTTCAGAAACGCTACCATTACACTACAACAGCTACAACAAGTGAATGGCAACAAAAATATTTTCAAACCTCAAACACATACTTATTATAAAGTCACACAGATATCATGTATGTGTATGTGAATATAAATGTATTCTTATGTGTATGTAAATGTATAAATATAAAACAATTTCCAAACATATACATAGTTTGAGTTTTGTCTGGGAGGATTCATATTCAAAGTGGAATCTTTTTAATTTTCAGTACGATTTTGAGAGCATGAGATGCAGAGAAACAAATTTTAATGAAATTCTAAATGACTTTCTTTAAAAATGGATTTTGTAAAAAAAACATTTTTTCGTTTTTATAAAATTTTTTTTCAGAAAATCTTATTAAAAAATGTCTCTTGCAAAAATTCTTCTCTTAAAAATGGTTTTAAGGAAATTTATCTGAATTTTTATTTTAAAAATGGGATCTTATGAAACGTTTTCTATCCGAAATTCAAGAGATTATATTCGAAATTCTTTTCCACCTTCGTTTAACTTGTTTGTGCCCAATGTCTCTCCAGTAATCTTAGCTCCCGGAAGTTTAAAATATTTGCCAGTCTTGGTACAAAATTCGTTTTAGGTCTAAGTAGAATGAATGGAAGCAGCCATTTTTTTAAACATTCTACGAAGCAAATTTTGGTATTTATAAAGCCCCAGGTCTATATCGCTTGCCGTACCAAGAACTTTTGGGGAAATTTTGACCACCTTTGGGTTTAATATTCTCTGAAGCATCAGCAACATAAAATTTTTGTTAAAAATCTACCAGAATATACGGTTCCGTTTTGGTCTCTAAATTTTTGGAAGCATTCTTGTCAGGAACCTTATATGTCCCTTAATCTACACTGAGCTTTAGAAAGCTAATGTAACCATTTCTTCTTCTCAGTAATGTCAGATGGAGGAACTTTTCCGTTTTTAGGTATTTCTGATGAAAATTTCATTCAAAAGAAAAAGGAAATAGAATATTAGAAAATTAATCGAAAATTTTCAATGAATACACAATTTATCGAAAATTTTTTCGAAATAGAAAATTTATCGAAAATTTATTGAAAATTTTCTCTAAATAGAAAATTTATCGCTGAATACAAAGTTTGTTAAATTTTTTTTCATAATAGAATATTTATCGAAATTTTATGTAAATTAAGAATTTTTCGATAATATTTATCGATAGAAAATTTAGAGAATATATATCTCGTAAATTTACTCTAGATCGAAAATTTTTGTTAAATTTTCTTTTTACTGGAAATTTTGTTGCAAAATGAATCGAAAATTTATCAAAAAATCATAAACTTTTTTGAAATTTATTGTAATTGTGCATTAATTTCTTTAAGTGTTATATTTATGTCCTTCTATGTGTCAGTAATAACAATAACAATAAAATGTATTAGCTGTCATGACACTACTCTGTTACTCTCTGTCACTAACAACTACAAATGCAATTTCCAAAAACTATTGTTGGTGATGATAATGATGATGTTGATGAGAATTTTGCTCATGACACACGCATACACACACAAATAATGATGTTGATATTGTTGCTGTTGCTGCTTTAGTTGTTGCAACTTTTTGATGGCGATGATTTAGATGTTGAGGCAAAATAGTTGTTTTCTAAGCTTTGTACTCGTAGGATATCCGTAGATGAATTTGAATTTTGAGGAATTTTCTTGCAATCAGGAAACGTTCAAGACTAATAACATGTCATACCAAAAAACCAATACATATACAAATAAATATATACACACATATATAAATAAGTACGTATAATCAGCATGAAATAGAAAACAAAAAATAAACTTTTACTTGTATAAATTTATATTGTACTTATTCTTTGACATATTACCAATTTACATTTACATACACATTTACATTTTGCTTCTTAAGGGAATCTCTTTCACTCAATCTCTCCTCTCTTTCCAGCCAATTTTGTTTTGATTTTACCTCTTAAACTAAAACTAAAACTTAACTTAAATATGGTTATATATATACTCTGTATAGAATTCTAAGAGTTCAGGGATAAATTTTTTTCATCAACTGTATGGACAAGTTAAGGAAGAATAATAAGAAGAAGATCTAGAGTCTTAAGAAAATCACAAACAAAAACATAAAAGTTTATTTTAGTTCATGGAAGAATAAGAGAGTAAGAGACCAAACGGAAAATAAACTAAACTTAAACATTTTGGCATTTTGTATCTGTATTAGTGTTAGTATAAGTATTAGGATTCTTATTATCGTCATCATTATGTTCATAATATTCATTATTATTGCATTATAACAAGATAAAGATGTATGAGTTTGAATAACTTGTAGTCTTTCAAGATTTACATTAAAACATTGTTATTGTTTTTACTTTTCGGTTTTTATACTACATTTCAATAGGAGGTATAATTAATATAATAAAGCTTTAGTTAATTGTTTTATAAAAAGGGGGAAAACAATAAAACGTTTTTTTAAAAATAGGAATTTTCTGAATTAGAGCATAAATTCAGAGTTTATTTCAAATAAAAAGAAAACTTATTTCAATCGTTCTCTAAAAGGAAAATTTAGAGATATTTTTCTCTAACAGAACATTTACTGGAAATTACCTATAAATAGACAATTTACCGAACATTGTCTAAGATTTTTTATTTAAATTTAGAAAAAAAGTTTATTTTGTTAAATAAAATTTAACGAAATATTTTTTTGGAATTTTATCAATTTTTTTTTTTTTTTGGAATGAAAATTCATTGAAGATATGTTCGGCAAAAATAAATCTAAAAAGCTTATTTATTCATCAATAATTATGTTATGAAAGAAAAATGCATGGACAACTTACTTCAGATAGATGCTTTATGGAAAATTTTCAATAAATCGAAATTTTTTTCAAAATTGTTGTTATAAGAATTATTTCTTCAAAAAGTTCTATAAATCGAAAACTAATCGAATGTTTTCTTCTATTGAAATTTCTTCGACAGAAAAATTTTCAGAATTGCTCCTTCCAAATATAATCTACTCTTTCAACAAAAAATTCATCAAAATTTACCTTATTTAGAATTTTTTTAAAGAGTGAGATCGCAAAATTCTTAACATACATGTTAATTAAACCAAAACCACTAAAGCTGAGTGGATAAATTTTTTTAAATTTTTCTTTATTGAATTGAAATTATTATTACAGTTTACAAAAACCAAAAATTACTTTTAAAGTTCTAATCACTAGTGAAGAAATTTTGGACCTATTTCGGAAATCCTTGTATTAACATTTTATAATGCTAGGATTTCCTAAATTAACTTTTTATAATGCTTAGTATAAGCGTTTTTTGCAAACATTCCTTGATGTTAAATTCGGCAATAGGGAGAGCCCGCTGGTGGAAATAATTGGCTTCTTTTACAGCAACAGCGTATTACTTGTCATACCAAGAATTTTGTGAAAATTTTAACTACTTTGGGCACCTAAATTTTCTCTCAACTTTTCCTCAAATATCAGCAACATCAAACTTTTGATCAGAACTTTCGCAACGTTTTGCAGCAAGAACAATTTTTTAAATTTGACTTCAAATCCGTGCCCTGTTTCTGGCCTCTTAATTTCTAGCAGCATTTCTGTCGGCAACATTTTGAGCCTTGTTCTTTCTGTACTAACTATTAACAATGAAAACAGTTTGACGGCAGACCTTTGAGTGCTTAGATATCTGTTTGTAGGACAAAGTTATCAACGGACCAGTTCTCCATGTACTGTTTTTTAACACCGAAAACAGTTTGACGGCAGAACTTCGAGTGCTTGAATATTATATTGTAGGACAAAGTTGAGGTTTGTTAAAAATATTTAAAAATTTTAGTATGTACTTTTTTCTGGTCAGTCATTTTAATCAGATAAACAATGAGTGTTAAGAATTTTTCAATCTCATTTCTTATATTAAATAAATCAAAGTTTCTATTTAAAGAAAGCGAAAGTTTTTAATACTATAATATTTTCGAATATTTCTTTAATACAAAATTTATTGTAAATGTTATTGGCAACATAAATTTATAGAAAATTTTCTTTTAAGAGTAAATTCAGTGAACATTTTCTGTTAAGAGAAAATTAGCAAATTCACAGAAAATATTGCTCTCTAAATAAAAGAATTTTCAAAGACTCCCTAAAATGGAAAATTTATCGATATTTTTTAATAGAAAATTATTCAAAAATATTTTATTTTATCGAATTTTTGCTTTTATCGAAAATTCGTCTAACATTAATCGTTGTTCTTTTTCCGAAAAAATTCTTATGGAAAATTTATTTTTATTAAAAATTTATTATAATTTTCTTTTTATAAACAAATTTCTATGACTTGTCGCATTGTCTTTCTTAGGAATTTTTAAGTTTTATTATTTTCTTTATTTAAGACTTGATGTAGTGTGAATTAAAATCGTTTTTACCCTCCACTAACAAACTTTCTTTATTTGTGTTATTTCAACAACAATATACCAAGTTTGTCATTTATGTTTTGTATTTTAGTTTGTTTCTTCTTTAAAGAAAAGCCAAAAACATAAACAAAAATATAAATATTTTTGGAGTGTTTTAAGTAATCACAGGAAGGAAGGAAGGTTCGCACAAATTAGCAGGATTTTCAATAATTGTCAAAGTGTTAAGAGAGTTTGTCTACGAAATATCTCTTTTTGCTTGTTTGTACTGTATTTATGTATGTATTTGTATAAGAGTCATGTTATTATTTGTTGGTCATAAATATTTTGTCATTCTTTTAAAAGTTCTTTGAGATTTTGTTAACAAACTTTTGGTTTTAATTTTAGTTATAATTTTTGCGCATAAATTAAGAAAAAAGTTTTATTTTATCTTTATATTTGTAGTGGTATTGGTATATGAATTATTCTAACTTTATATATGAGCGAAATCAAGAAATCCTTAACACAAGTTTTTCAATGAAACTTTTAACCCAAATATTATTTGATATTTTTGTTGGTTAAGTTACCTTTTTTAAACATGTCAGTTGAAAAGTTAACCAAGCATTCAGAGGTCGGCGTTAAACTGGTTCCAGTGTGATTGAATAATACCGGGAGAAATTTTCCATTAGTTCAGGTAAAAGGAATGTTCCACGAAATACTTCCAAAGCCAAAAATAGGAAGTATTTTCCAAATAGCTCCCAACACCTCAATATGAAATCAGGCCGGTTAGTTCAGTCATCGAACTATTTGGTACGAAAAGTTAAAGATGATCCAGTTTTAAAACTACTGAACAAGCCCCTGTTCAAGTCAAGTGAGGTTAATCCTCAAAACGGTCCATAGCATGTATCAAAATCAAAATCTGAGTCGATTTGCTATGTCCGTCTATCTGTCTGCCTGTCCAACTGTCTGTTTCTGTTTGCTATAGTCCTGAGAAGTCTCTTATTAAAAACCAGCAAAATTAACTCTATTATAGGCTGTAGCAATAAACCGATATCTGAGGTAACCTCTACGTTCAAGCAAAAAACTTTCGTAAATAACTTTCGCCATAATATAAAGTTGTATGTACTTCATTACCGTGAGAAAAATTAAAAAAATCTGTTAAATAGAAAAAAAGTAATTTTTAAGACTCATGATCCGTGTCATATTTAAGAATAAAATAAATATATTGTATACGTCTGCAGGTGTATATGTTATAGTGTATGTACGAAACCTAACGTTTTTACCGCACACATATTTGTGGTTAAGGTATAACATTCTTACTTGTTATTTATATATATTTATATAAAGAATTAAAAAAAATCTCCTTTTTAGCCGTCACCTTAGTGTCTGGTGTATGGTAGATATTTAATTCATTAAAAATTTCTTATTTATAGTCACCTAAAATAAAAGAATATGCAAAAAATTACATCCATCTTCTTAAATGTAAAACCAAGCAAATTTTTATACATAAATTTGTAAAAATGTTCATTTAAATAAAATCAACTTTAATATTTTACAGGTTTTATTCGCCTCTTTTTCTGTGGAAAAAACCTCTCATATGAAATAAGAAAAACAAATTATGACAAAGATCAACTTTATGAATTTTATATAAACTACAAGTGGTAAATTAAAACATATACATACATACAAATACATAAACACTAATACTTTCCCATAAATATGTTTATAGATATGAAACACAACACAAATGTAAATTAAAGTTTATGTCAGACATTTACATGAGTATGAAACGGAATGTTGACTTCAATAGAAAGAGAAAGCAAAATTTAACTTCAAAAAGATAAAATTATTGAATTATTCAAGAGATACAAAAATAAAATAAAGTAAAAACCACTTATTTGGAATAGAAATATACTCAAAATTTACAAATACAAATAAACACTTATACATAAGACATATGAACACAATAAAAATATATGAAATAGTTTGAACGTGATAGTTTTCATATTATTGGCAAAAAGATTGCAGAATATTCTAGGACGTTTTACCAAACAGTGGCGGAGAAAATTTTGTTATGAAAAAAATACTTTCTCTTAATACCCTCCATCACAAATGGGTGTGAAGTAAATTCTTTATGATTTGCACATATAAACTTATTATAAACTTATTATTATAAATAAAACATTTTTTAATGTATAAGTAAAACTTTCTTCCAACTGATCGATTTTGAAAACTTTTTAAATGATATTAAAGTACATATAACTTTATGTTATGCCAAAATCTTATTTTAATTTGTCGATTTTTACGAATTTTCTTCGCTAAACTTAGAGGTCGCCTCAGATATCGGTCTATATCTTTTGATTTTGCTGGTTTTTAGTAAGAAACTTCTCGAGACTTTAACAAGTGCTCAGGCCAAATTTTATTAAGCCCAGTCAATAAATCGAATCAGACAAATTTCTATTAATAAAAAAATTATTCCAAATTTTCTCTCAATAGAAAATCTTTCTCAAAATTCATTTTTTATTAAAAAAATTTCTATAAATAAAAAATGTTTTTCTAACTAAAAAGTTATTGAAACTTTTTTCCTTAAAGAGAACTTGTCGAAAAATCTTCTGAATAAAAGATTCTTCAACAGTTTTCTAATTTGAAAATTAATGAAAAATCATTTCTTAGTGGGATATTTATCGAAGTTATTATCTAATTATTCTCCAAATAGAAAATTTATCGAAATTTTTCTCTAAATAGAAAATTTATCGAAATTTTTCTCTAAATAGAAAATTTATCGAAAATTTTCTCTTAAAACGAATTTCCTCAAAAAGACTCACGAAATGGAGATTTATCCTTAATTATATGAAAAATAAAAAATTCATCCGAACTTTCACAGAATTGAAAATTCTCTAAAAATAGAAAATGAATTGAAATTTCTTCTAATAAGAAAATTTACTGAAAATTTTCTTTTGAAAATATATTAAAAAAAGAATTTATAAGAAACTTTATATAGAAAATTTATCGGAAATTTTCTCAAGATTTCGAAATTTTTCTCTAAATAGAAAATTTATCGAAATTTTTCTCTTAATAGAAAATTTATCGAAATTTTTCTCTAAATAGAAAACTTATCGAAATTTTTCTCTAAATAGAAAATTTATCGAAAATTTTCTCTTAAAACGAATTTCCTCAAAAAGACTCACGAAATGGAGATTTATCCTTAATTATATGAAAATTGAAAATTCATCCAAACTTTCATAGAATTGAAAATTCTCTAAAAATAGAAAATGAATTAAAATTTCTTCTTATAAGAAAATTTACTGAAAATTTTCTTTTGAAAATATATTAAAAAAAGAATTTATAAGAAACTTTATATAGAAAATTTATCGGAAATTTTCTCAAGATTTTGAAGAAAATTTTCTCCAAATAAAAGATTTATCGAAATTTTGAGTTCTTCTCTGAACAAAAAATATATCGCAAATTTATTTAAATAGAAAAAACTATAAAAAATTTTCTTTTGGAAATTTACCGCAATTTTTTTTTCGAAAATTTTCTTAAAATAGAAAATATATTGAAAATGCAATATGGTTTCCTCTTTCTTGTCCATCTCATGTTATTTACATGGCAGGGTGTTCATCCTGTCTGCACATATGTAAGATGTCTTGCAAGAAGATTATGATGTGTCGATAGTGTTGTAATATATCTTCCATATAATTTTCCAAACTCTACCTTTTCGGATATAAATATCTTTATGAATGTTGTCATTTCTAATATATCAAGGAAAAGCAGTCATAGACCGTAAATTTTGGATAGTATCCTCTGTATAATATCAGTATTCGTTTTTCAGGGCACTTCCCATAATTGGATACCAGATATCACCTATCCAAATGAATACCGAGTTTTGTGACATATCCTATCATCAGGCGACTCAGACGTGTATGTTAGTAACGAGTGTATTTTAGTTGTTATATTTTACCCTGAAACTCAAATCATCCAAATAGGCCTTGTGCCATATTTTTATTAAAGGTTACTTTAAAATTGGAATGAATTTCTGTCCTGAAACAAATTCCATTTTTATTACTTTTGTCACCCACTGTTTGTTTACCAATAAAATGTAATGTTTTCTGAATATCATTTGAACTTCTTGAACTTTATTAATATTTTTATTCATTTCTACTATTATCACTTTTTATTAAGATGACATTTTGATCCCTAATATCAATTTTGTTCCATTTAAAACATAAAATAAATAAAATCTAAATTTTATCATCACAATTTTATTTCAGCTAAAAGTTTTCCTGCAAATTATCCTTAAAAACTCTTAAGGTTTTTCCAATTTTTCTTCTTTCCCTGAAATAACACTCAACAATCAGAAATAGTAAATTATGTTAATATTATACCCTCTACCAGCACAAGTGGTTTGTCATTCCAGGTGTTTAAAGGAATCATTTCAGACTCCATAAGGTATATATATTCTTGCATCAAGTCAAAATCTGATCAAGTTATGTCCGTGTGTCTATTTTTCTGTCTGCTGTTGGCACTCTGACAGCCACTATAATTGACAGAACTCAATGAAATTTGTGATTTTTGAGTATTTTTCATGGCCCTGAAAAGTTTCTTATTGAAAATCAGCAGAAGCGGTTATGTAGATATAGACCGACATCTAAAGCAACCTCTAAGAATTTTCATAAAATTGGCAATTACAAATCAACAAATCAAAGAATTCATTATCATTCCAAAATTTTCAAAATCGGTTCAGTAGAAATAAAGTTATAGTCAAAAATATAACTAATTTAATGACTCTTTAAATGTTTGTGAGTGTTTGTGTGTATGTACGATTCATAACCTATGCAGGGTATTGAACATTCGACATAGCCGAAACACATTCAAAGCAAAACCGAGTTGAACAGTTAACGAATATTTAATATTTATTTGAGAAATGAGTTTCGAAATTATTTTGGAAAGCTGAGTCATAAAAAATAGGTTAGGAAGCAGTGCTACTAAAACGAGGAATACTTAAAGATGCAAAACAATAAATATGAGTAGTTGTATTACTTACAAACACACACACACATGTGTATTTATATATCCTGTCAATGTCTGCTTGTAATTCCATACATTTTCCATAATATAAATTTATTTAACAATTTCTTCAGTCTTTCACTCAGTCAGTCAGTCAGTCAGTTAGTCAGTCATTTCCACTGACACATTGCCATAGAAAATAAAGTTGTTATTATTAGTGGTGTTGGTTTTTGGTTTTTGTGTCTGTATTTGTTTATTTGTAATATTTATATTTACTAAAATAGTTAGAAAATGAAATAAGGTTATTTATATAAATGTGAGTGTGTCTTTCTGTGTGTTAGTATATGTCTGTGTTTTATATTTCAACAAAATTTGAAAAAAAAATTTATCTAAATAAATAGAAAATAATCCAAACTTACTGAATCTCAGAACTTTTGAATTTATTTTACAGTTTATTATTGAATATGTTACTTATACAAATACATACAAACTACGTTGATTTTGTATATGTATTTAAGTATATGTAAACTTTCACTAGTTTTGTTAGAAATGACAAGCGTAACAAATTAATATTTTTATATTTTAGAAATAAGGGAAAAGATATTAAAAATAATTTCATATTTTCTTAAAAAAAAAGAATTTATTGATTATTTTCTTTTAGAAGAGAGTTTATCGAATAATTTCTCTTATTAAAAAGTTTATAAAAAATTGACTTATTTTAAATAAAAATTGGAGTAAAAACTTTTCTATAAATCGAACAATCGAAAAATTCTATAAATAAAAATCGAATCAAAACTTTCTATAAATATAGAATTTATCTAAATTTTCTTTAAGTATAAAATTCATCGGAAATTTTTTATTGATAATTTTCTATAAATATTGAATATATCGAAAATTTTCTTTAAATAGCAAATTTGTCGAAAATGTTCCCTTAATAGCGAATTTATTAAAAATTTTATGCTAATAGCGAATTTAAAGAAAATATTCTCTTAATTGCGAATTTACCGAAAATTTTCTCTTAATTTCGATTTTTTTTCAATTTTCTTTAAATTGTGAATTTATCGAAAATTTTCTTCAAATTGTGAATTTATCGAAAATTTTCTCTAAATTTTAAATTTATCGAAAATTTTATCTTAATTTAGAATTTATCGAAAATTTTCTCTAAATTTTAAATTTATCGAAAATTTTATCTTAATTTAGAATTTTTTAAAAATTTTCTTTAAATTGTGAATTTATCGAAAATTTTCTTTAAATTGTGAATTTATCGAAAATTTTCTTTAAATTGTGAATTTATCGAAAATTTTCTCTAAATTGTGAATTTATCGAAAATTTTCTCTAAATTGTGAATTTATCGAAAATTTTCTCTTAATTGTGAATTTATCGAAAATTTTCTCTAAATTGTGAATTTATCGAAAATTTTTTCTAAATTGTGAAGTTATCGAAAATTTTCCTTAAATTGTTAATTTATCGAAATTTTTCTCTAAATTGCGAATTTTTCGAAAATTTTCTCTAAATTGCGAATTTTTTGAAAATTTTTCTCTAAATTGCGAATTTTTCGAAAATTTTTCTCTAAATTGCGAATTGAAAATGAATCAAATATCTGCTCTGAATAGACATTTTTTCTAAATAGAAAATATTTTCTTGGCAGAAATAATTTGTGAAAATTTTCTCTAAATAGAAAATTTTCATTTTTTTATAAAAAATAAAATTTATGGAAAATTTTCTTTTAATAGAAAAACGATTGAAAATTTTATTTTAATTGAAAATTTCAATTAAATCGAAGATATTCTCTCAAGGGAAAATTTCTCGAAGGGGAATAATAAAAAAGAAACATTTCTAAAGAGAAACTTTATCGAAAAAATTTTCTAAAAAGAAAGTTTATCATGAAATTTCTCAAAATGAAAAATTTGTCAAAAATTTTCTCTAATTGGAAAGTCAATCGAAAAATTTCTCTTAAGGTGAAGTTCATCAAAACTTTCTCATGAAAAATTTTATTGACAATTTTTCCTCAAGAGTGAAATTGATAGAAATTTTCTCTCATGGAAAAATTTATCGAAAATGTTTATCTCAAGGAAACATTTATAGAAAATTTTCCCTAAATGGAAAATGGATCATAAGTTTTTCCTTAATGGAAAATTTATCAAATATTTTGTCTATATAAAGAGCAAATTTTATCTATCGATATTTTTCTATAAATGGTATTTTTCTCTTAAGAAAAATTTATCGAAAATTTTCCTAAACAAAAATATATTCGAAAGTTTTCTTGAAATGGAATATTTATCAAATATTTTCTCTTAATCGAAAATGTGTCAAAAATTTTCTTTGTATATAAAACATTTTGAAAAATTCCTCTAAATTGAAATTTTTTGTCGAAATTTTCTTTAATTTTTTTAATAATATTATTTGTTAAAATGAAAAAAAGAATTGATTTAAAATTCTTTAATGAAGGAAATGTAATGTTTGGAAATTCGGAAAAATTCTCCTGTTGTCTTCATTTTTATATAATGTTTTTTCACTTTCGGTCATATTATGAAGTTTAGTAATGCAATTATAACTTTAATATTTACGCTGAATTCATTTTTCGTAACCAAAAGACAGAATGAATTTTCAATGATGTTTAGGAAATGAATAATTAAAAATGCTGAATTGAAAAGATAATAAATTTGTGTAAAATCTCTTGAGATTCCGCCTTAAATGGTTTCTACTTTCAAAAAAGATAATAAAGAATTTCAAACACTTGTCGTTTATGTTTTATTGTTCGTCATCTTCTGTTAGCATTATTTTCTTAATATGAATTATTTGAAAAAAAAAATAGTACAAGATTGTCATATTTTTTGTGTCATTACTTCTTTAGTTT
The DNA here is from genome assembly GCA_004302925.2 of Cochliomyia hominivorax. Lineage (NCBI taxonomy): Eukaryota > Metazoa > Arthropoda > Insecta > Diptera > Calliphoridae > Cochliomyia > Cochliomyia hominivorax. The sequence goes on along the minus strand of PYHX02000467.1, from coordinate 115,035,690 downwards.
AAATATTTATATTAAGCATCTTCTTTTCAATGTATTTATCTCATTTAAAATTCTAAGCAAATAATAACCATTAGACTTAAAGTCACATCTAAATTAAAATGGTCTTTGTAAAATTCAACATCTCTCAAGCATGAAACGTAATAATCAAATATTAAACTCGGGTAAATATCATTCAATATTAAACAAATTAAAGGACACCACTAACAAATACGAAAGCAACCGCAACACCAACAACAATACCAACACCGAACACTAACACTTTCAAAAGACACCCACACTGTCTCTTGTAGTTACCATCAAAGAGATAAAAAATAAATAAACGACGCATAAAAACCAAATATTTTTGTTGTTTTTATAGAATAAGAAAAATAAAGAGAGAGAAGGATAATAAGAAATTATACCAATTGAAAGTTTATTTTAAGCCAACCATTTGCCCCTCCCTTTTCCCTTCCCTTAACCCCAAAAATAACTTTTCTTTAAATTTTTCTTAAAATTTTGTTTTGTAATAAAAAATTCAAATTTAGATTCAGGAAATAAAGGAAACGGAAAATAATAAAAAAAGAAAAAAGTTTTTAACGTAATTAGAATAAATTCAATTAGTATTAGAACACTTTGAAAAAGAAGAAAGGAGGATAACTAAAGAAATCGATAAAATCGAATATTTCGAATTGCAAAATGTAAATTTGATCTAAAAAAAACTTTATACCTTTTTAGTGGGTAAAATAAATACTTTAATAAATGAGATTTTTAACCCATTAGGGGTCAATGTTGCTTAATGATATATTAACTAAAGAGACCCATTTTAAAACAAATTTAAATGACTAAATATTTAGTTCTAATAAAATAAATTTATTGACTTTAATTGGTTAATATTTTTTATTGAAATTTTTTTATTCCCTACACCGTCGTAAATGGTTGATGTAATATGCGTTTGTGCTGATGATTATAACATCCAACTTTTAATATACCGTTCGACTCAGAATCCCTTTCTAAGTCAATTTAGCGATGTTCGTCCGTCCGTCTGCCTATCCACTGCCCATCTCGCTGAATATCCATGTAAGCGTACATATTCGGTCCAATATTTCAGGTACCTCTCCTACAAATGTCCTCTCGGAGTGAGGTTTTAAGCTAATAACAATCCTAAATATAAAGAATATAAAATAAATCTGACAAAAATAAGTCTCATTGGTCCCATACAAGCCTCCTTCAAAATATTACTTTGAACGGCATAAATCTCACATTTACGTTTGTATTGTGATAACAACTGATCTTATTAAGATAAGTATAAGCAAAAATCTATGTGCAAAATTATACGTGGTTCGGTCCATAATTTCTTATAACTCCCTTTTGAACCCCCCCACCAAACATCCATTTTAAATGTAAACATTTCATACAAATGTAACATTTATAACCAACACTGTGTTGTAGGGTATTACGTGGTCGGGCTTAACCGACTATAATATTCTAATTTTTTTTATTTGTTATGGAGTGAGTTTAACAAAATCCTTGCCCATTTTTTATTAAAACTTTAACGCCAGTATTGTAAATAATGTAAGTTATTTTGTTAAATGCCAAAAAATGACTAGAGAACTCGTCCATATACAGAATGCCTTTTTCAGGTAAAAGGAATGATCCACATGATGTTTCTAAAGTAGAAAAATAGAAAGCGCTTTCAAAAGAGCTTACACTTCCGGTAGGAGAGCAACTCGTTTAGCCCAGTGCTCAGACAATTTGATACGAAAATAAATAGCTCATGAAGGCTTTCAAACATACAAGGCTCAAAAAGTTCCTGACAGGAACGCTGCTTAAATGTATAGACCAAAAACAGAGTTGCCGTGCCCTGTTTTTAATCAAGTTTTCTAAAAATGAAGAAGCGTATATTCTGGCAGATTTTTCTTAACTTCCTAATCAAACATTTTATGTTGCAAAAAGGGCAAAAAAAAACAAATAAAATTTCCAAAAAAGTTCTTGGTATAACAAGCAATATTTAGTTGCGATAAAAGAATTTAATCACAATGTGTCCACTTATTTTTGTCCTGGCATCCTTTCATTATGGTAAACAAGTCCTTCAGTGATACTAGTAAAATAACGTGGTTTTCATACCAAAAGAGGCGAATTCTTTAAACTTCCTGCAGTTAAGTCCAGTGGGGTGATATTGAGCTCTTGTAAAAAATGAATTGAAGAGCACAAAAAGGTTTAGTAGATCTCAAACCGAGATGGTCTTTTTGTTCTACCAAAATGATAAAAAACACTAATACATTAATGGAAGATTTTCCGAAAGAGGTTTCAAATATTGTAATAATTTCAATAAAAAGTTTAGTAAAGTAGAGTCGGTTCACTTTTATAAACATATGCTTGCGTTAAGAATTTTTCAATCTTACTCCTAATGAAAACTTTTTGATCGCTTAATTTTCGTTATTCAGAATTTATTTAAATTTATTTGTCTCCATTTTATTTGTCATTTTAATGTCAACTATTTCTTTTTTTGCAGTTGTCGTTTATAAAATTGTGGTCAAAAGTTTATGACAATCAGGGCATTTCATATCGTGTTTTATATATAAAGTGAGAATATTACAAACCCAAATCCCGCTCAGTTAAATAACAGAAACGAAAATTTCAAAATTCGACATAAAACTCTATGTGTCAGTGACAAAAATTCATGTAGATATTTAAACACCATTTCCAATGGAAAGCAGAAATACTTTTATTTAAATTTCAATTTTTTTATTTCGTCCATTTTAATTGGGTAAAAGAATCTATTACCTGCTATATAAAGCCCTTTACCATGGCACGTGTTTGAAAAATTTTGGAACTATCCCCGGAGATTTGTGATTGCATAAAACATACTTATTTTGAATAATTTTATTAGGCTCAAATTTTTGAGAGATTTATGCCATTTGATGTGATTTTTGGAAGTAGGGTGTTTAAGAGACCTATAGAAAATCGTGGATTGATTCCATTTAAATTTGCTGCAGTAGTTTTGTTAGCAAAAATCTTGAAATATTATACATTGAAGTAATTTCTGAATTTGAAGCGGATTTGTACAAGAACTACTGTTACTCGGGCACAACGAACTTAATTAACCAGTCCGCGGGCTTAAAAATTTAAACTTGACCAATTTGTTTATTTTTTTCAGAATGCTTTGCGTCGTAATTTTTTAACGGGTTCCATTTTTTAAAACTAAATTAATAACCAACTAAATTCTTGAAAAAAAAATAATTGCGTATGAGTTATACTATTAAACATATATTAAGTATACGCCTTATAGAATTTTTCTGATGGACAGTACGTTCAAATCGATTTATAAGGGAAGCAGTTCAGTATCTTTTGAACCCTTAAAAGCTAAACGTTTAAAGCTGTTATATGTTCCTTAAGATATCTCGATCGGTTCAAAAACTATAGAGCTATAAAAAATATATTTGGAAACATTACTCGTCAATAAAATTGTCCTTTGTAAGTTCATAATACCACATCATAGAAGTGGATGACAATAACGGAAATGGATATCTAACTTAACGACAAATAGATATTGTTGTTGAAATCTGTTGAAGATTTCGCATAAGTTCAAATCGATTTAGAAGTAAATCTTCAAAATCTTAAAATTCTCCCTTGTTAAATCTTCAAAACACTCATTTCATTTAGTTTAAGGCAATAATTATCTTAATTTCATTAAATACTTTTTATATGATTTTTATAACAAATATGCGTATATGTTATGAGGTCTTATTTATATTAAGTATACGTCATATCAACTCAATTAAATTTACTAAATAGAAATTAATAATTAAACTTTTTAATATTAAAAATATATAGTAAAGTGATTGGAGGAAGAGTAGAGTCTTAAATTTAGATAACTCCGGTACAAAAGCTTACGTGATTGATTGTCGAGCTCGACAATTATTTATCTTTGTAACGTTAGTATTTTGGAAATTAATAGCAAGTAAGTCTGTAGGAGAAATCAGGTTTTAAAATTTTGATTTGTAGTAGTAATTATTCCAACCAACTTACCGTTTCCGATATTATTTATTTCTTTTTCTTCGAAAATTATGGGAAATAAGTTATGAAGCGATATAAAAATGAGTATACGCCACATTGTCGAAATTAACTGGATAATAATTGTTCTATAGCTTTCAAGTGGCTAATCCAGTTCGAAAGAAATTAAGCACAATAATAGTGAACATGTAGACAACTTAAAGTTTTAAATATGGACTGCATAAATGTTATGGAGACAGTTTCATAGAGTTATATAGTTGAAGTTATTGACATTTTACTCTAAATTTTTTATCCACAGAATCCACATTTACAGAGGTCGGGGTTTTCAAAATTACAGTGTGTTTTGAAAAAAGGATTCTTATGAAAAGAACATAAATTTCAGTGGTTTTGTACTAAGACCTGTATTTTTATACACAATACCACCGTAGGTGTTAGGAGTGTCTTTGTACTCCCGTTTAACCCTTCACAAAAATTCATTTTAAAATTCACAAATTTCACATACATATTATTTTCGGAATAATGTACTGCACACTTTAATAAATCACGTTCATTACCTTTTCGTAAAATTCATTTATAACTGACATTTTGATGTAGAGTATTACATAGTCGGGCTTAACCGAATATAATATTTTTAGTTGCTTTGAATTGACTTTTAAATTTAAAGGGAAAACATGTCTATAAAGATCCCACCGAAATCTGTTTTAAGCCTTTATATATTGTAATAATTACCCCCCTGTGCAAATTTTTTCTTCATTCACAAAAATAATTAATCCTGTATCTCAATATAAGAGTCCTTAAAAAGTAAAAATTTACTGGAAAATTCAGAAAAAATATTAAAACATTTTTCTTAGAAATTGTGTATTAAATAATTATAATCTTTGTTAAATATATGAATATATAGCAAAATCTGCTTTAATCAAGTATAAAAAAGGAGATATGTTAAAAACAATAAAATAACTGAAATAAAAAATAATAAAAGTGACACATTTGATTTTCATTTTCTAAATAAACAGAATTTTACGTTTATTTTATTCATTTGAAAATATTCTTACTCAGATGCTGCTACAAAAAAGTCAGTTCCAGTGTTAACGCGATTTTTTTATTTTTATTATTTAACATTTCGACAGACAAGAAAAACAAACCAAATGGAGGAACAATAATAAACTCTTAAAAAAACACACTCACACACCCATAGACATACACACAACGAAAATAACCATTTAAGTTTCAACAATCAGTGTTATGTATACAGATGGAAACTTGGAAAAAAAAGAGGAAACATCAAATCCCAACAACCAAATACAACAATAATTACAACAACAGAGCAGTAATATATTTACAAGCATTACCAACGTCAACAATAAACATCAACAACAGCAAAACAGCAACAAGATGACAAAACAGCAGAATTCGGGGAAAAAATAAGATGAAAACAACAAATTTAAAACAAAAACCAAATAAACGAAAAAAAACAGGAACATAAATGTGTGGCTTGTTAATCAGCGCTTGTATTGTGTACTTATGTGTGTGTTTTTGTAATTGTACAGTAGTGATGCACATGTTACGTTACACCGAAGACAAACTTTAACTCCAGAACAGTTAGACCGATTCCAGTGAAATTTTAAAGGATGATAGTGAATGTTTAGACGAAATGAAGTTTTTTTTTGGGCTTAAAGAAATACCATCCTCTGAGCCCTAAAATTGGTCACTTCATTGTCCTGTAATCGATTCTGAAGAATTTATAATCTGTTTTATTTTTCAAAAGTTACAAATTTATTTTATTTTCACATTTCATATGTAACGTTATTTCATGCTCAATTAGTCGATACAGATTAATTACCAATTGGACCCACTGTGGCAGCAAGTATTATTAGAATGGAAAATTTTGTAAATATTTAAGAACTTTTATTTAATGACATTTTAATTTTCACTTTACTTTTCAATGTTAAAAATATAATTAATTAATCGGATTACACATTACACATTTGTATTTATTTTATAAATATCCTTTTGTCCTTTTTTGTCTAAACATAAAGTGAAATTTATTTCCCCTTATTTTTAATTTGTCCCTTTTTTCCAATTGTTCCAACTGATCAATAATAATTTTCTACAATTTCCTTTTATTAAATATTTATTTCCTTGTAACAATAAAAACAAACGACAGAAGAATTATGAACTCGTTTCCTGTTTGTCCTCCATTACATTCGCATTATTTGTTTGCCCTACAGTGCATTTCTACATCATGTTATTTTCCCTTTCTCTTCCTTTTCAATGTTTTTGCTTTTTTCGGAAGAGTTTTTCTTTTTTTATATTTTGTTTGTTTTTATGGACGCAACATGAATAAAAAATGTTATACATACAAACACAAAGATACCAATACATTGTTACACATATATTTTTTAACTAATACTATTAAAGAAAACTCCATGGAGAGAGGAAGAGAATGTTGGTATATATGTCGTCAAACCAAAACGTTTATGACATTGTGGTACATCTGTGTTAGTTGTCATATAATGTTTATATACATACATGTATGTGTGTGTATTAGTGTTTGTTAAAGTGTAAATGTATAAAAAACAAATGTTATTTGAGTTTCATCATTTACGAAAATTATTTAAGAGACAAAAAACGGAATCTTTTGTTTTTATTGTTGATTTTTTTGTTTGTCAATTGACAATGGAGTTATGCTCTTTGATGATCCCAGATTTTTCTGTTTGGTGGCTTTTTTGTGCAAAAGGAATAGGTTTTGTTTGTTTTTTGTTAATGTATTTTTTTTCTTTTGCTAGAATATGGGATGAAAAACTTTCTGTAGCTTGAGGTGGGACCTAATTTTGGAAATTCAATTAATATTATTTGTCTTATTCTGAAATAAAATGATTTGAAATTCTTCTATAAAATGAAACCACAATAAATTATTAACAATAACGCTGTTATAGTGTGATCTTATCTGTCAACCTCGGGAGTAACTTCTGTGCACAATTTCAGTTTGTGAATGAAAAACTAAAATTCGATTTACGTTTTTTAGGTCAACAATGTTGATTTCGCTAATTTTAGTCAATTTTACAATCCATAATCGATTCCATTTTTCAAAATAAGATGTAAATATTTGAATCGCTTATTATAAAAAGTTAATCGACTAATTCTATTGTCTGTTTAGTATTTACTACATAAATTCGATTAATTTAGCCAAATATTCGATTTGCACAATCGATTATTTAATATACACTTTTATTTCAAAATAAGTAATTAATATTTACTAAAGTACTATAATCGATTACTTTCTTTTAAAATACGAACTTTTTTCATTTTTCTTAAAAATGAATCGGTAATAAAGATTTCGATTATTTTAGTCGATTAATCGAACTCCATAATCAATAATATTTAGAACTAAATATTTTATAGATTTCCATAATCAATTCCTTTCTTTCGAAATATGACACTTAAATTGAAAACACAAATCAAATATACTTTTTATTCTAAAAAAATTAATCGATTATTTCTATCGACTATTTAATCAATTATTATTTTAGTCAATCAAGTGCATTTAAGATTTCTGAAATTCGAAATTCACATCATTATTCGTTTAATTTTTTACGGCTTAAAAAATAATATTTTTCCATAAAACAAGAAAATTTTGGAAATTATAAGGTTTTAATTAATTTTTGTCATCAAATTCATTATCGTTCCAGTCACGAAAATCGGTTCAGTATAAAAAACTTATTAGTTAAAATATTAGAAAATTTTGAGAATTCTATTAAAACTTGACAAAATATTTTTTAACAGTTTTGAATGTGTATTACAGTCTTCAAATATTGGTCCATATTTGGTTCTGCCATATATGGCCTATTCCCGGAAAACAGTTTAAAGCTTATGAAACTCTTAAATATGAATAAACTTTATGGAAATTTATTATTTGACCTACTGTTCATATTTATGTGAACGAATTTGGCAAATATCGGTCCATATTTTTCTCCCATATAAGAGCCCTTCCGAAAAGGGTTTTTAACTTAAAAAAATTGTTGAAATTTGTTACAATTATTTGTTAACATTATTTAATTAAGCGATCTTCGAATATAATCTTTTTAAAGGCCCTTCTAAAGGCATTAAATAGGGTTTCAATAAATGTAACTAATTTTATCTGACCTTATACAGAATATTCCATTCTAGAGCAATATATGAAAATTTGAGACCATATTTCGACGCACAATGTGACCAATAATAGTTGAAAATAACTTAATTAAATTCTACGTAGTTAGAGACGTGGCATTTGAGAGTTTATCTGGAGTAATTAAAGCACCTATGTGATCAGAGGCATAGTCGGTGACCTTAAAAGTTGGCCATTCTATAATTATAGAGATATTCAAATCGATCATAGGTTCCCTCCTTGTTTCCTTCGAAATTGTAATAATAATTAATATTAGATCACTTTATTCTGATTATTACGAATACAACTTACTGTGAGTTCGAGTCGAAGATTCCGCGTAAAGCAATAATATCTTGCACTTCTTATCATTAACAATCTTGCTGAAGTCTCAATGATATGCATTTAAAAGTTATTGTGCAATTTGATCCTGAATACTAGCGGTTATATCCTGTTGACAATCTTTATATAAACAAAAACCTAAAAAACATATAAAAACGTAAAAAATACATGATTTTCTTAGTAAATAACACTACCTCCTTCTCTTCTTTTTTTAAACTCTCCTATAGTCTGTTATCTTCTATAGAGGATGATAGTTAAATATTGGTAGTATTGTTGTGGTATTGTGTTATATTCACGTTTAATATCATCAACAGCCACAACAATGGATCCGTTTTAGTTGTTGTCATTTTCATGTACAAATATATATGTATGAATGTATGTATGTATGTATGTATGTATGTATGTATGTATGTATGTATGTATGTATTTGTATAGTATGTATGTGATGGTTTGACATTTCACTCTAATGACCATCAAGCGGTTTTAACGTACACAGCCAGACAACGAACAATTTCACAGAGAAATGCAAAAAGCAAGGAAATAATGGCGTAAAATAACATGCCGTGGTCAGAACAGTTAGCGACAATGATAACTGGGCAAAAAGCTACAATCAGCTATGGAAACATTTCTTTCGATGTTGTTAAATATCAGCAACATACAAAACTGTTTAACATGATTTGTTTTTTTTTTTTTTTGTTCTTACGTTAATGTAAAAATATTCCAAAAACTCAGCTCGTTCATCAACATCAATTTTCCTTAACTAAATATGTAGTAACTTAACTGACTGTCCACAGCTAACCAAACCTAAAGCTCTCGCTATTTAAATTTTTTTACTTTCATTTACATTTTTTTTGTCTACTTTATTCTATTATTTCCAGTTCTGTCTGTTAGTAATATTTTAGTACGCGTAAAATTTCCTTAATCCAAGAGCATATTAAAACGTAAACCATCATCTACAATTACAATTCTAACTAATACCACTACTACTACTTTAACTATTTGTCTATTTCAACATACAAGAGCAGCAAAAGCAGAAATGGATACATTTTAACATTTTTTAAACTTATGAAAAATTGAAATATTTTACAAGGGAGTTAAATGGTTCTACTAGGATCACACATTGGTACTAAAATGTACTTTTTTGGAAATAGTTCTATAATTTTGAACTTACTGAATATTTTTCTAAGAAATTTATCAGAGATATTCTTGAGATATTCTCGAAATTGATTTGAAACATAATATATTATTAGTGTGGTAATGGTACGAGGGATAGACTTCTAAAATTAGTTACCTTGTATACATAAATTATTTGGGAATTTTTAAATTTACATTAAAACCTTTCAATTCTTTACAAAAATACACTTACATGTATGAGATATATCTTATAGTTAAGAAGACACGGGACATTTGAGGCAGAAAGAGAACCATCAGTTTCAAGTATTTAAGACTCAGAATTGCTTTTCGATTCGGTTTAATGATTATGACTGTCATTATGTCTGGTTGGCTGTTCAAAGTTCAATTGGCAGTCTTGAGGATATTTTGATGAAATTTGGTACGCAGTATTATTCGAAGGATCATGTTTACCGTAGTTGGTTATGATCGATGCCAAAAACTAGTTGTTATAATTGGTTGTATAAAATAAATATAAAAAGGAATATACGTTTAAAATTTTACGAGGAACGGTCCATAATATTCTATAACTCTCCTTAACATTTCATACAAATATTAATGTCTTAATAATGTATTGAACCATTAATCAGAAATCCGATAAGCAATTTATTCTAGGATCATTCTAATTTTTTCTTATTTACTATTTATAATCAATAACACGGTGTTTGGTTTTACCGACTGTAATCTTTTTTAATTTAACCGTTTCCTCGGGACTATGATATTTTTATCATAATTCTGAGATACATTAACAAATTCAAGGATATTGCTCTATTAGAATTTTGCTAATTTTCATTTGTTTAAAATAAAGTTATTATCTAAACTTAAATTGAAACCAAAGTACCACGACTTTATCCTGATATATGTTTTTATAAACTATAAAAATTTCTAATGGACCACATCTTTTTTTAACAACCCATATGGTGTAATACCTGAAAACCTGGGCAAAATTCCTTGAAATATTTTCATTATAAGAAGCTGGGGGTTTTAACAGCGTTAGCATTTGTTAGGTCGAAAGAAGATTCCAACAGATTTTTGTTGCAATCGGTCCATGATTTTACATAGGTCCCGTACAAAATATCTGGAGATCCTTAATAATTTTATCAAGTTTGATAACAAACCCATTAAAAATTTCATAAAAATGGCTTTATTTCAACAGAATTTATTAAATTCCATTTAATTTTTTTTCAAAAAGACAATTCTAAAAAAAATTACCCGATATGAATCAATTTGGAGATTATTCGTACGTCACCTGAACTCTCTTATAACTTGAGATGCTCCAAAATAAATTTGAAAACATTTGAAGAATAAACGAATGAATTTTCTTAAAAAAATGTTACAGAATTATTCTCATAAAAAGCTTCTGTGACCACTGTGGGTGATAGGATGGATAGATGAATGATTGGGTGGATGAGTGAGTGGTTGGTTTTCATAGTTAAATATTCTTATCTCTTGTTGTTATCTTTAAATAATAAAACGTGGAAAGACTGACAAAAATTTAAGTAGAAAAACTTAAGATTAAACAAACTTTAGTTGTTTGTGTTTTTTATGTTTTCCTTGTTGTTTTTGTTTGAGCATCATTTCTCCTGTTTTTTCCGGTAACTCATTAAATTCTGTAGTTTCCACAGAAGGATAAATCTTAATGACATTCATTAATCTTTAAATACAAAAGATGGAAAGTAAAAGCTTAAGCTTTTCTTCTTTCTGCTGCTGCTACTTTTTCCCAGCAATAAAAAGGGAAAAAAGAAAGAGTGAAATAATGAACGAATAAATGAATGAAGGTGATGAAAACCAGATTTTAATACACATTTTAATTTTTGAAATTGTCAATTTTTCTTTTAGTTTTTAATGTTTTTTTCTGTTATTTGTTTAGTTTGTTTATACTAAAAGACGCAGAAATACCAGATAAAAGTCTAATTTGTCATTAGAATAAAATTAGAGCAGAGATTTTCAAAACTAAATTAAACTATCGGGTTTTTTTTTTTTTTTTTTTTTTTTTTTTTTAAGAGGAGTCAAAGAAATGTGTAAAAACAAGAATAAATTTAAAGAAGCGCCTTTTTTGATTCTTTGGGGAATTTTTGAAGAATTATTAGTTTGAGAAAGTTTTATTTTAATTTAATAACAGTTTTTTGTTTAAAAATTTAATTATAGAATTAAAGAAATAAAAACCTACAGCTAATAAATAAGTTTTGCTTTATGGTGCACGGTGGGCAAGAGTATAAACATGAAAATATTGCATATAAATTATATTTAATAAAAAAGAATTTTTGAATTTAGTCTTAAGTTGTTAGGAAGTGAGACCGAAAAAAATTATAACGTTAATAAATGTTAATAAAACCACCACGATAAGTGGTGAAGAGGGTATGTTAACTGTGTCATTCCGTGTGTAACGTTATGAAGGAATCATTTCCATAAATTATATATATTCTTCTGCATTAAACAAAAATCGGTGTCGATTTAGCTTTGTCTCAATAAAATTTGGCCTAAGTATTTGTTTAAGATCTGTAAAGTTATCTATTGAAAACCATAAGAATCGGTTTGGTAATTTAAAAGGTATGGATCGATATCTGAGACAACATTTAAATTCAAGCTAAAATCGTACGACACCATTTTTCATCTTTTTTAGCAAGAGCCCAATATCTCTCCACTGGACTTCACTTCGGGCAGATTGGAGTACTTACCCCAAATGGTACAAATACCACACTATGTTTCTTGTACCACTCAAAATTTTGTCTACCATAGTGACAGAATGCCAAGTCAGGCCAAATATTATTGGACATGAAGTGTTATGAATGGAAACAGCCTTTTTTTGTTAACATGCTGTAAACTTCTGTACTTACAAAGCCCTTTGTAACATATAAAAATTTGCCGCAACTGTTTATTGTTTACTATACAAAAAACCTTTCTGGGAAATTTTGAAATTATTTTGGATTCTAAGATTTTCCAACATTTTCTCGAGCATAAACAACATAAAATTTTTAACCAGGAAGTTGTAAAAAATTTTCCAAATAATACGTTTCGGCATAAATTATACAGTAAGAAATTTGTTAGAAAACTTGACTTAAGCTTTCGTGCCCAGTTTTTGGCCTCTAAATCTTTAACAACGGAACCTTTTGAGCTTTTCATGCTTTGAAACCTACATTAGCTTTAGCTATTCATATCAAATAGTCCGATATTTTACCGATATATTGTTGAAATTTGGAACATGATAATATATTTTACCAAGTACGAAGCCTTTTGAATAATCGATTCAGTGCTACAGGTAGCTCCCATACAAATGTCCTTTTGGAATAGGATTTTTGGTTAACAAAACTCAAAGAAATTTAGATATTTTTATTAAGTTTGGCAAAAATAAATGCTAAATTTCAAGATCGGTTCACAAATAACCGTAGCTCCCATAGAGATCTATTTCATAAAATCACTTTAAAATGCATAAATATCAAAAAAGTTTTGTATTGTGATAGTTTTTCGTATGTTTAAGATTTATATAACATGAAGACACCAAAACTAACATCCACATCCGTAAATCACCTAACGAAATATTGGCTGTAGTATATTTTGCAGTCTTGTCCAAGTGAATGATCTTTCATATTTTAGCGTGACTTCATTCGAAACAGTTACCAGAAGCAGCCAGATTGTTTCTGAGTTTATGTATGTGGTGGAATATTAAAGATTCAACTCATCTATGAAGAGTATTGTTATTTGTCTTTATTGGACCATTTAGTTGTAACATTAATTCATTCATTCATTCGGACTAGTTTTCAAGCTTGAATCACATTTAATCTTATATTTATAGTTATTGCTGAAAGACAAATAGATTAAAAAATATTTCTTAATAATTTTTCTTTGACTCTTAACATAGATTTTATACTCATATCGTGTTCACACATTCTGCATCACAAATGTTTATATAGTAAATACATTATGTTTCGTACATGCATTCACATATACGCTCACAAATACATAAAATATATAAACATTTCTTTTAATATAAAAGAAACCTTTATGAGTTATTAAATTACTTTTACTTTTTGGTATAATTTTTGTCTACTGAACCGATCTTTACCATTTTTGAATTGGTAATGAGGTATAAATAGCTTAATCTTACGGAAATTTTCATCCCAATTTGTCGATTTGTAATTGAAAATTTTACGACTGATCATTTCTTGAATTTAGACGCTTCCTCAGATATCGGTCTATATCTTGTAATATACCAAACCAATGTTATTAATTTTAAATAAGAAACTTCTCAGGACATCAACAAATACTTTGACCAAATTCCATTGAGCTCTGTCAATTATTGTGGATATAAGACAGACAAACGGACATAGTTAAGTCGACTCAGATTTTGATTTTATGAAATTATAGATATATATTTAATTACTTCTTTCTTAAAATTTCTTTCAGTGTAAACAAACTATCTGCATCAAATTTTGAAATCATAGTTAAGAGTATCCAAAGTGTCAATGGTTTTAACAAAACGAAATGTGGTTTGAATTTAATTAACATTAAATACATATTTACTTTCATATATCAACAAATATTGGCAATTTTATTTTCCGCCCCAAAATACTAAATAAATACATAATTTATCAATTAAATCCCATATATGTCATCTTTTTATAGGCCTCTGGAATATTAAATGTAATTTCGTATCTTTATGTACGCAATATTATTATTCATTTTATTTGTATACATGCATACATACAAACACATGTAAATATTTAATATTTAAGAAGATTTCTAGGAACATACACACAAATAAAGACATAAAACAGCTTAAAGTGATTAACATATGAATGCAAATAAGAGATTTCTATTTCTATTTAAATATTATATATATTTATATTTCCTGATATTTTCCCCTTTGATTACCCTTCATCACCACAAGTGGTGTAGTGGGTATATTAACTGTCATGTCATTTCGTGTGCAGCGCTAAGAAGGAATCATCTTAGACCCCATAATGTATATATAATCCTGCATGAAATCAAAATCTGAGTCGATTTAGCTATGTCAGACTGTCTGTTGTTGGCAAGTCATGTTCAAATACATAGCTTCGAATTGGTACTCAGGTGTAGCAGTCTGCTGCATTTGGGGGCGCTGGTAGACGCATTGTATTCACCCAGTGCGAAGAGCACCGTGAGGTTAGGTCTACAGAGACAGGTACTCACGTAAAAGGCTTCGTCGTTGTCTGTTGTTGGCTCGCGCAAAATTTTGCCTGACTATTTTTTATAGTCCTAAGAAGCTTTCTGTTGAAAACCAGCAAAATTGGTTAAGTATATTAAAATATATAGACCGATATCTGAAACATCTTCTTATATATAGCAAATATTTTTATTAAAATTTGTCAATTATAAATCGAATAATTGAAATAAAATAAAAAAATCGGTGCAGTAGACAAAAATTTATAGCATACATATTATATATATATTATTGAGTGTATGTGTTAGTATGTATGTACGAAAAATAACGTATTTTTTCACACGCATTTTAATGGAGGGTATTGAAGATTCGTCATAGCCGATTATAGCATTTTTACTTATTTCTGTTAAGTATGATTGTGTGTAAGTGTGTATGATCTCCTGTTAAAAATAGATGTGCATAAATTAGATATTAAAATGTCAGGATGACATTAAAAGGACGATTAAGAAAAACAGACAAGAAGTTTAAGAAATTTATAGTATAATTTTAGTTATTTTTTACTTTTTTTGTGCTCCTATCTTGTGTTACGTTTGTCATCAGCCCCTCCTTTTAGAAGTTTAAGACATTATTGTTGTTGGTGTTATAGCTATTCAAGATTGTGCTGATGTTTGCCCTTTTTAAGATTTTTTTTTTAACTACAAAGAGAAATTCAATATGAAATTTAATTTATTTAAAGAAGAGAAAAAGTATAGTTGTGGTAAATTGTGGTAAAAGTGAAGAAAATGTGAATACACACTCAAAAACGTATTTAATATAAAACAGCTTTTCTTAAATGCAACACAGGAACACTTAATGAGTCATAAAATTATTTATATCTTTGTTACTAAACCGATTTTTGAAATGGTAATTGACAATTTTACGAAAGTTTGTTGCTTGAATTTTGAGGTTACCTCATATATCGGTCTATATCTTTAAATATACACTACCGATTTTACTAGTTTTAGATAGGAAACTTTTCAGTATTAAAACAAATACTCAGGCCAAATTTGATTGATTAAGCTCTGTCAGTTGCTGTGGATGTGAGCGTATCTAAAACAGACTGACAGACAGGCGGATGGACATAGCAAAATCGACTCAGATTTTGATTTAATGCAAAAATATACACTTATTTTGGTGTCTGAGATGATTTCTTCTTAGAGTAACACTCGGAGTTACAAAGTTAATATAACCTCTTCACCACTTGTGGTGGTGGAGGGTATAAAAAGAATTATTTATTATGGAAAATTGTTTGCTGCTTTTACTGATTATGTTGTTGTTGGTGCTACTACTCTTGCTATTGTCAGAAATAAACATTTCTATTTGTTGTTTTTCCTTCCATTTCATTTTTCCGTTTCCTGTCTGTCTTTAGTTGTACGTTTAGTTTTGTGTCTTTGATTTTTTTTCTTTGCTTGACTTTCTCTGTCTTTATTTTTCTTTAACATTATGAAAATTACTTCCGTTGCAGGACAATGCAAAATAATAATAAAGAGCAATAGCAACAACAACACTACAACAATAATAAAATAATGATTACAATGTTGTATAACATCTTTCACTTTTGTTGTTTTAAACGTCTGTTAAATAGTTATTGTTTTAGTTGTGGCGCATTTTATTTACTTATTTATTTGTTTGCTTGAAACTCTTTTTTCTCTCTTAAATCAGCAACTTTTCAAAATTGTCTATTTCTTTTCCTGATATTGTTGTTTTGTCATTTGCTTATCAAGTTTTTGTTTTTTCTTATGATTAAAGTGGTCATAATTCAACCGAACGTTAATCAAGAGTCTTCATAATTTTAAAACTTTTGTTTATGACATTTAAATTATTGTATAACAAAAGAAAATAAACAGTTGGAGTTTTTATTGAAAAAGTAAACAATTTTCACCAAAAATATTAAAGACTTTAATTGCAGAAAAAGATGAGAAAGAAGATAAAAAATATGTTTTTTTTTTAATTTATATTTTTAATGAAATTTGAAGTTTTTTTTACCAAAAATTCAAATTCGGTTATAAGCTAAAAAGTTATAGCCCAAAATATAACTAATTTTTTGACTTACTAAGTGTTAAGTGTTATATATTGTTTACGTCTGTTTATGTATATACGAGTGTGTATGTACGAAGCATAATGTGTTTTCTTCACACGCATTTGTGGTGGAGGGTTATAAAGATACAATTTATGATTAAAAAAATCACAAATTTTTTATTAAAAAATTGAATTTTTCATAAAAATTTTAATTTTTCTTCAAAAAACAAATTTTCAATAGAAATATGAATTGTTGTTCTTTTCTCTTTTTAAAATTATTTCAAATTCAAGGTTTCAGTATAAATTAAAATTTTTACTAAAAGTTAAAACTTTCACTTAAAATAAAAAAATCAATTTTAATTATTAATAAAAATTTTATTTATTTTCATTAAATTAAAAAAAAATGAATAAAAATTCAAATTTGTACCCAAAAATTTCAAATTTCATTAAAAATTTAAATTTGTATTATAATTTAAAAATTCTCAGTCGAAATTCCATTTTTTTAATTTCAGGTTTCGCAAAAACCACTTTTTCACTAACAATAAAAAATTAAAAAAGGGTATTTTTTCTAAAAAAAAAACTTTTGCAAAAGTAATCAAATTTACGCAAGAATTAAGAATCTTAAAAATCTAAAATTTTTTAATTTTATTCATTAAAATTAAATTTTTATAATTTGTTTTTTTTTTTTGTAAAAATTTTAATTTTAAAATCAATTTTACTAAAAATTTTAAATTTTAATTAAAAATTCTAATTTTCATCGAAAGTTTCATTTGTTAATAAAATTTAAAATTATTACTCAAATTTCTAATTTTTACACTAAAAATAAAAATTTTCATTTGAATTTAAATTTTCATAAAATTCAGTAAAAATAGTGAACAATAAAAAATTCGCAAGAAAAAAATTAAATTTAATAAAAAAAATCAAATTTCCAATAAAATAAAAAATTACATAAAATTTAAATTCTAAAAAACAGTTTTCTTCAAAAATTCATTTCGTTATCACTATAATTCAAATTTTTACCGAAAAAAATGGGGTTTTTACTAAAAATTACATATTTTCACAAAAAGATGAAATTATCACTTAAAATTAATTTTTTCGCTAAAATTTCGTATTTGCAATAAATGTACAAATAAATAAAAATAAAAATGCACTTCTTCCATAATAATTCAGTTTTTCGCTAAAAAATATAATTTGTGTATAAAAATTAAAATTTTTACAAAAAAAAAAAATAATAATAAATAAAAAAAATAATAATTAAATAAAAAAATTAAAAAAAAAAAATAATAATAATAAATTTTTTTATTGAAAAATAAATTTTTTACTGGATAATCTATATTTCGCTAAAAATTCCAAAAAAAAATCTAAAAAATCAATCTTAATTAAAAAAATGATTTTCTACTAAAACGATTTAGTTATCCTTTTGTCCGTCTGTTAAGAACATATTCATTACCACATTAGCAATTAATATTCAATGAAATCTGAGCAGATTTTTTATTTTTTGTCCTCCTCTATTTACTAATTGCAACAATTCATACTCATTTACGAAGTCAAAAACCATCTGAATCGGTTCAGATGAAAATAGTTATATCCCAAAATATAACACATTCTATAAATCACAAAATATACACTTTCTTTTATAAATTCTTGTGTGTGAATGTGAGTTCTTTCTTGTTCCCTAAAAAATTTAACACAAAATGTTATTACGGAGTCTGTTGTCTAGATTGTAATCAAATCAATGATCTAGTATCTTCTTTACTTCATAGTCTAATTTATAGTATTTTCCTGCCTTATAAGCACGCAGAATAGTATTTTATTCTCCACCACTGAAAGGGGATTTATTTACTTGTCATTCAGTTTGTCTGTCTGACAGTTTGCTGCTATTTTCCTAAGAAATTTTTTATTAAGAACCACCAAAACCGGTTTAGATTCTCAATATATATATTAAAGTAAAAAATGACATTTCTTTGCAAATATACACATCAAAATATAAACTTTGTAACAACTAAAAACTTTTGAATGAGCAAAAATATTGTTATAACTTATAAAAATAACAATAACAAATGTTAGGACTGTTCACATAAAACTGCACTCAAAACAAGGAAATCAAAATAAATACATTTTATACCCTACAACACCGAAGTTGGTTGAGGTATTATGTGTTTCTGCTGATATTTGTAACCTACAGAAAGAATGGTTTAACATCCTCTTTAAAATATACCGTTCGACTGTGTCTCTATCCGGCTGGTAGTTTATGTAAACGTTGTGAACACTCTATAGGTCGCAATTTTTGAATTGTCATAATAAGCTTTTTAACATGGTGAAGCCTTTTGAAATTGTTTATATTCAGACTAATATTTTAGGAAGTTTCCCTACAAATGTCCTTCGGCTATGGAGGTTTTAGATCAAAAAGGTCTTAAATATAAAGCGATTTCAAAAAAATTTAACTTAGAAAAGTCTAATAGTATTCCAAGTAGATTATGCTAAGGTCAGTTCATTACTTCTCATAGGTGCCATACAAGCCCCCTTCCAAATATTACTTCGAAGAGCTTAAATCTCACATATACGTTTTCATTGTAACAACAAGTGGTTAAATTAAGATGGATATAATCTAAAGTCGATACTCGAAACTATCCGAGGTCCATTATTTCTTCTAACTTTGATATAATCGCCCAGAAAAAATCCTTTTCAAACATATAAATTTCACATAAATGTTTATATCGATACGGTGTAGGGTATTACATAGTCGTGTTTGACTTACTATAACATTTTGACTTGTTCATATTTATATTAATATTCATTCATTCAAACTCATATTGAGTTTATGATTTTATTTATGTTGGAATATAAATGAAAAATACCTGTAGTAAGTCATGTTCTTTAGCTTTTTGAGAGATATTGAATTATCAAAGTGTTTGTTGTTATTTTCACCAAATTCCCATTTGATTTATCAATATTTGTCACGCTATAAAAGTTTTAGTTTTAGTTTTTGCAAAAAGTGTTTTTGTTTTCTAATTTTGTTTTTTATACTTTACCTAAACGTAGGCAGTTGGGGTATGATAAGTTTGAGTTGATGTTTGCAACATACAAAAAAATGGTGTTACAGTGCACCGTTCGACTCAGAATCATTTTCTGAGTCGATATAACGATGTCCGTTTGTCTAACTGTTCGGCTGGCTATCCATGTGAACGTTGTGAGCCCTCTACAGGTATTTGAGATCTCTCGATGAAATTTTGTACATAATTTTATTTTGGCTCGAGGATAAATCCTATTGAAATTGGCCATGTTCGGTTCAACATTTCGGGTACCTCCCATACAAATGTTCTCTTTAATGTTGGTTTTACAATAATAAAATGAGCACTTAAGAATAAAATTATACGAGGATCTTTCATTAATTTTTCGTAACTGGTATTTATTTCCAACGTTATGGTGTAGGGTATTATATAGTCGGGCTTGACCGACTACAACATTTTTACTTGTTTATGCTCTTCAATTGATTTTTAGCTCTAAAATAATAGGGACCGGTTAAATTTAGTTACACATAAACATTTGAACAATAATGTTCATTTTAAATAATATTTTGCAAAAAAGATGTTAAAGACGTGTTTTGTTTTATGGTTGACATTTTATATATTTAAAGTGAAAAATTTTCGAACAAAAGTGAAAAAGTTGTTGAAATAATGTTTATATTTGTCGATTTTCAATGGGCAGTGTGTTCGGCAACTATTGTGGTGGTAATCGTTTGAAAATATATATATTTTCCAGATTAAAATCTTGTTTTTGTTTTTGATTATTTTAAAAAAGACATAAAATAGAAATTGTCAAAAGGTCATTTGACTGCTATTTTTAGATTAAAAAAAATTATTAATTTTAGAAATATTTAGTATTTATTAAAAATTATGGACCGGTTTATGATTTATCATTTTCAAAGGAAAGTGTTTGCCATTTATTACATGGATTTGCCATAACCTCCAATCAGTCTTCAGTAGACCAAAATCGATTTTTTTGGAAATTCATTGTAACTTTTGATCAGATAGATGGATTTGCATTTAATACAAATAATGTCGAGAAGTGTAGCATATAACTCTATAGGAGCAGAGTTGGTGATCTCGGATATTTAAGTAGTTAAAATTGTGTGCTTTTTTTAAGCTTTTCCACATTTGCATTCCTCTAACTCCGCCCATGGGTAAAACTTCCAGTTATTTTGCTATACTTTCTTTTATAATTATGTGAAATTTCGTCCAAAACCATCCAACCGCTCCTCTGTGCGGTTCTATAATATCATTTTTTTGAATTATTGATCATGGAGTTTTAATTTTATTTATCAGCTTCCAAATCTTTTGAAATGTTTTGTCTTGACTGGGATTTAAGCCTCAAAATCTGAGATCAAAATCCCAAAAAAAACATTTAATTGTTTTAATATTTTTTCTACAAGTTCAAAAAACCTACATCGCTAAAACTCTTTTTAATCCTTCAGCTCTCAAAACATTTTCGCCGATTTCCATCTTAATTTTTTTCGCGAATTCCTTCCGAATTTAATTTTATGACATCACTAGACACTGTGCATTTGGCCACCTCAGCGAAATTTTCGATAATTATTTCAATCTCTTAATTTTTTTAATTTTCAAAGTGAATATATTTTACAGACCTGTTTTTCTTAAATACGTACATTTCTTCCGATTGTGGAAACATTTGACTGAAATAGAATTGATCAAAAATAGAAAAGCCAGTTTCATATTACTAAAAACCTCTCTCCCTGGATACTGTCTGATTAAATGTGGTCACGATATTAAAAAATCTTAAAATTTTCTGCTAAAAATCTATGCTGCAAGAAAATTCACATTATACAGTGGACTTTCAAAAAATAACAATTAAATTTCCTAACCCTGCCTTTCAAACTTTACACCACACATAACCAGTAAAATTCACCACACTTAATGTTGCCATAACAACATGGTTGCCAAGTAATTAAATTTTCGGTATAATTTCAATATTATTTTATTATTTATTTAGTTGTAAACAAAAACAACCATGTGGTTGTTAAGTTTAAGACGCTCAAATTTTAGAAATTTACTCAAGTTTTGTTATGAAAATAAATATAAACAAAATAATATTTAATTAAGTTTTGAAATAAATAAACAAATTAATTAAAATAATTATTGTTAATAAGATTCTAGAGACATAAATAAAATTATTCAGTAAAATGTTTATATTTCCTAATAATCGGGATTTTAGTGATAAAAAAGGAGTGATAACAATTAGTGAGTGATTAAGTAAGTGTAAAATTGAATAAAAAGGCAAAAATTAGGAATTTAAAAAAAAAAAAATAGATGGATTGAAGTTTCATTCTAAATTTCTTTGTATATTTATGTACTGATAAGAAAAGGAATCTTCTCCGTTTACTTATATTTAAGTTGAGTATGAAATTTCATAACCCATTCAGATATTTGTGTTTAAAGTGTAATTAGTTACTAAATTGAAAGTTGAATATTAATTTGTTCACATTTAATGTTAGAAGGTAGGGAAGGGTGGTGTGCATTATTGTCACATCAAAAATGCACACCTTCACTCATTCAGATTTTAAAGAAAAAAATAAACTTAAGTCAAGTGTTTAGTATCTCAAATTCAAAGAACTATTAAAAACAATAAATATGCGGTAAAAGTTGAAACGGTATACGGCTGTCTGTCTGGCTGTTTGTCCATGTAAATGTTGGAACACTCTATGGGTAACTATTTTTTAGAATTCCCAATAAATATATTTTTTTCGACAAGGACGAAACATGTTTAAGAAGAATGCTCCACAAGTATAAAATAAACGCTCTCACAACTCACTTAAAGGTTAAGAAGTAAGAATGCTATATTCGGCCATGCCGAATTTGAAAAATATATATATTAAAAAGGGGTTTTATACATATAAAACTCTTAGATTTGTAAAATATGCACAGTTCTAAATAAAAGATGAAATAATATTGCCACCCTTTTTAAAAAATACATTTTTAACCCTTCATCTCCATAAGAAGTTAAGAGGGTATATTGACTTTGTCATTTAGTATGTAACACTAAAAAAGAATCATCTTAGATCTTATAGTGTACATATAATATTGCATCAAATCAAAATCTGAGATATGCAATTCTGTCTGTCTGCCTATCTATCTGACTGTTATTGGCACTTACATCCAGAAGTATAGACATACCTTAATGAAATTTGTCTTGAGTGTTTGATATTATCCTGAAAATATTTTTATTTAAAACCAGCTGAACAGTTTTTTTTTTTTTATATTAAGAGATATAGACCAATATGTGAGATAACCTCTAAATTCAAGGGAAGTACTTCCGTAAAATTTTTAATTAAAAGTTGTGTAATTTAATATTCCTGAAACTACCACTGCAAAGATTACGAAAATCGCTTCAGTAAAAATGCTATACCAAAAAATGACTCATTAAGTGTTCTTGTGTTATATTTAAGAAAAAAATATCATATATTGTATGTTTTTGTGAGGGTATATGTGGGTATTAAACTGTGTATATAAAAATCACAATATATGATGGAGGGCACTGAAGTTTCGCCATTGGCGATTCTGCATTATTGCATACAATTTTATAATCAATCTGGTATGTATTTTTAAATAATTTAATGTTAACAAATTTAAATAAGCCAACCAAAAATTGGGTTAAAGTATATTACAACTTAAATAATTTCAATATCATTATAAAGTACTTAATCTTGTAGGCATTATTTAAGTATAAAATATACAATTACATATTGGCCAATTTTTTACAAAAATTAACTCACCCTGGCCTGATAGTTATAGAAGTCTCTTCACTACCCCTCAATCAGGATAATTGAAGAGAACATCGTTTTGGAGCTTGAACAGAATTTTAACATCACATTTAGATAAAAAGAGAAAGTGCAATTTTTTATATTTTAGTTCAATGTCAAAAAGTTCTCTTTTTAATTACAAAATGTAAAAAGTGTCAAAGGTTTTCAAAAAAAGTATTTTGAACTTTTTTTCTACTTATTTCTATAATTATGTTTTTTTTATTTCTTAGTAAAATTTTTAATGAAATTCATCAATCTTTTTTTTCTTGTATTTTATGAACACAAAAAATTCCTAACAAAAAATAACTCTTAATAAAGTTTTTTTCTACTAATTAGCATTATTTAATTAAATAAATTATTAAGTTTCATACCTAATTAAATATGCGCTATAATTACTAAATCATGTATACTTTTACAATTTCATTGTCCCTCCCCTAAAAAAAAAGGTTAAATAAATTTCATTATTTTATTCAGTTTATGCCACACGTCTGCATTGTATTTCATAATTATTGATTGACTGATTTTTAATTACTATTTTAATTTGTTTTAATAAAAATCGCATATGTGTAGGTTTGTGTGTGTGTATTCAAGAAAATAAAAAACAAATAAAAATTCTATATTCAGCAATCCCAAATAAACAATACCCTCTACCACATACACACTCACATATGCACTCACAAATGTATACATTATACAAACATAAAATAAATTTTATTTTAATCTATAACTTTCTTTTTACTGAATCGATTTTTGTAATTTTAAGAATGGTAATAAAGTTCATAAACTTAATATTTTGGCAAAATTTCATTCTAAATTTTTGACTTATTGTTGACAATTTTATGAAAGTTCTTCATTTTGACTTAGAGGATGCCTCAGATATCGGACTATATCTTTTGTATTCAGAACTGATTACTGACAGACAACACACAGACAGACGGAAAGTCAGACAGAGTGAGAGTCATACAGACGTAGAGTCATACAGACGTAGAGTCAGACAGACGGAGAGTCTGACAGACGGAGAGTCAGACAGATGGAGAGTCAGACAGACGGAGAATCAGACAGACGGAGAGTCAGACAGACGGAGAGTCAGACAGACGGAGAGTCAGACAGACGGAGAGTCAGGCAGACGGAGAGTCAGACAGACGGAGAGTCAGACAGACGGAGAGTCAGACAGATGGAGAGTCAGGCAGATGGAGAGTCAGACAGATGGAGAGTCAGACAGATGGAGAGTCTGACAAACGTTGAGTCAGACAGATGAGCAGGCCGACAGACAAACAGACGGACATAACTAAATCGACTCAGATTTTGATTTGATGCAAAAGTGAAAATAAACAGCAAGACATGGACTGAGATTGTTCAAATTTTCAATAAATATTAAAGACAATTAGAAAAATTATTGTGCCGAATTTCACTGGAATTGGTCTTTATTTAAATGTTTTATATGCTCAAATACGTTTTCCGGAAAGGGGAGTTATATGGAAGATAAAGCAAAGTCGACCGATATTATTCAAAGTATTAACGTATATTCAGGAAAGCTAGAAAATTATTTGTGTCGAATTTCAATACAATTTGTTTTTATTTAATAGTTTTATAAGCTGAAACCAGTTTTCAGGAAGGGAACTATAGCAAATTATGGACCGATGTTAATAAAATTAAAAACATATATTCAAGACGATTAAGCAAATTAGTTATGCTAAATCATTACTAATTTCGGTTCATATTTAGGAGTTTTATAAGATAGAAACCATATACGGGAAAGGGGCCTTATATAGGAGCTTCGTCAAATAATGACCCCAGTATAAACTAGTTTCTTTGTATTTATTATTGTAGCAAAACAACCTTTTTATATATGGGAAATTTCATAAAATTATCTTAAAAAATGTCGACCATACAGCATTCAGATTTTTGGAGTGTATCAAAATGTTTCATATTTCAGCCTATAACTTTTCCATTGATCCGATTTCGATGAGTTTCTGTATGCTGATAAAAAATATATGTAACTGTTTATTATAGTTAAAGTTTCGTTTAAATCCAGTTACCTTTTTTTTTGGAAAAATTAGAAAAATTCCTTTTTTGACATTAAAAGGTTGCCTCAGATATCGGTCTACAACTCTTTTGCTTGTAAAACGATGTAGTTGGTTTTAAACAAAAAACTGCATAGGACAATAAGAAATAAAGTGGCCAAATTTCATTGAATTCGGATAATTGTTCTAGGCGTGAGAATGGTTTCAACAGCCAGATTCCTTTTTGGTGTTACTCACGTTACACAAAGTAAAAATATCCTCATCTCCACTTGTGGTGGTGGAGGGAATTAAAAGTATGAAAGTAATTATTTAAACGACATATATTATACTGACTTTTATCACTAATATTATATTTAGTTAATAAATTTAAATTTCAACTTTTTCATACTTCATTTTGAAATACAAAAAATTTGCTTGAAAAGTTCAAAAATGAGAAGTGTAGTTTTACCTTTTTGCCACAGATAAAAATATTATGGAGTCTGAGAGGATAATTTTAGCGTTACACACGGAATGATAAAGTTAATATACCCTCTTCACCAGTTGTAGTGTTGGAGAGTATAAACATACAATATTCAATGTTAATTGCAGATGCAAAATAAAAAAAGCACAAATGAATAAAAATAACGTTTAAAATACAAAACGAGAAAAATTATTAATTAAAAAACGGAAAACTACAAAAAACAAACATTTGGAGGAGAAATGATAAAAAAATGAATGTTTGCATACTACAACCAATACGAATGTAAAAATAAATAATAATTATTATTAAAAAATAATAACAATAACAAAACAAAAACAAAATTAACTATGAGAAAACAACAACAATAACAGTAACAAATAAAGAAAAACAGAAATACTAAATAAATTTTATTATTTTACTCCAACCACAAATAAATTGATCATTTTGCTATATACATAAATAGGAATAAAAGAACTTCAATTGGTCCAACAGTTCTGATGATTCCGAATTCTAAAGAGTTTCAAAAATATTTATTTCGAACCGTTTGAGATTTATTGACAAAGTTCAAGATGGTTAGAGTTGAGGTATTTTTGAGTTGATTTGAATCATTTCAATTTCTCTGTCGGTCAGGAAGGTTGAGGGTGGACCTCCAAACTATATCTTGTCGAATTTGTTGAATTTATGATCATTATGAGACATTGTATGAAAATAGTCCTTGTTAGTCTGTACAAGAAAATTCTCACACATGTTTAGATCATCTTATATAAGTAGTGAGATCGAAAAATTCTTAACATATGTTAATAAAAACGAAACCACCAAACTTACACTTTTAATTCTTTATTTGATTGAAATTATTATTTTATTTACAAGAAAAAATGTTTTATTGTGTTGAAATTTTGAACTCTTTTCAGAAACCTTTCCATCAACGTTTTTATAGTGCTTTCTGTCACTTTTCTCGAACAGGAAGACCATCAACTTTGGTCACTTATTTGTTTCTCTACAATTCTCTTTTAATAAGAGTCAGAAATCTCTCCACTGGCTTCCTTCAAAATCTTTTGGTCAACATTGGCAATATTATACCTTTAGAACTGAAAGTTGTCATTAGTCCTTTAAATGATGTTAATGTTATATCCACAGCACTTATACAAACATATGTTTACATTAAAAAAGTAACCTGTTTGTTAATAACTCAAATGCATTTACGCACTTTATTACATAAACAATAAATGATTACAAACTTTTAATGACATTTGATTTGTGTTCCTTTACAGGACTATAACTAAATATACGTGTGTGTATTTGTGTGATTCAGTGCTGTTATCATATGATAAGCATATTAATTACAAGAACTTTTATTAAACATAAACATTTCATTTCATTTGTGAAAAAAATTAATAAACAAAAATGTAACATAAAAATAATATTAAAAAAATTAAAACCATAAAATTAATTGTTTACTTATTGTTGTTGTTGTTTATTCTCTTCTACTACCTTTTTTTAGTTTATAATTATGAACTATTTATTATAATTTATACAATATTATTTTAAAAATATCTGAAAGAATTCATTCGGATGAATTAAAAACAAGCAAAAATGCTATGCCGAATCTTCAATACCCTTCATCACAAATACGCTTAAAGTAAATACTTTATGTTTCGTATAAAAACACTTACAAACGTATACAATATATAGAAAGAAGCCTTAAATAAAACAAGGATCGATTAATGAGTTATGAAATTAGTTATATTTTTTTTGATGAAGTAGCGTCTACTTAATATTATGGCATAATTTCATTCTAATTTGTCGGTTTATAGTTGAAAATTTTACGTAAGTTTTTTGCTTGAAGAAGACAGACCGACAGACAGACACAGCTAAATCATCTCAGATTTTGATTTGACGCAAGAATACATATACATTATGTGTTCTGAGATGATTTCTTCTTAGCGTTACAAACGGCGTGATAAAGTTAATATACCCTCTGGTGAAGGTTATAAAAATCTGCAATATTGTAAAAATAACCCACCTTTTAATTTATATTCATTTAATAATTTTTGCAAGAGTTTTTTATCGTTTTTGTGAAAAGTGTTTTTTTTAATTATTATTTATATTAAACGCTTTGAATTTTGCAAATGTAAATGACGTTTTAATTAATTTATATAAAAAAATCTGGATTGAAATTATATATTTATATGAATTTGTATATGTAAACCGAATACATATAACTACATACATACAGTGTTGTTGGAAATATAACAAAATTCTTACAAGTGTGAACTCATAGGAATTATATTGTCCTAAAAAAACAATAATCAAGTAAATATTCTATATTATATTTGCATAAACTAAAGATGCTTTAAACTCGATTCCGTGAAAAGGCTTTTTTGGAAACTTCTTACGCCAGTTGATAAAGTGCGAAAGTTATTACTTCCGGTTTAATAAGGTACTTCTATTAGAAAGGAAATACCCTCTTATGGGAAGAAACCTTATGTTGGAGTAACAACTAAATGTGGACCGATGATCTCGAAGTTCGAAATGGATGTTAATGGCAAATTGCATTAAAATTTAACATTTAAAGGTTTTATTATATTTAAACTCATTTCCTCTAGGAGAAACTACTATCAAATGTGGACTGATAATCATGAAATTCACTGAAATAGATAATTATTTTAGCCTTTTATAAAATAAAACCTTAAAAAGAAGCTATACCTCAAAACGGTCTGAGTCTAGTTAGCGTCTTAAACATTGTCATATGTTATTCTGATCATTTTTCATGGAATTGGTTAATATAAATGATTTTTAAAGTTTAAAACACTTTTCCGTAAAGAAGAAGACATATATAGCTGGTTTTAAAGAGACAACTGCTCATTACAATAGCAATTAATCTTGTCAAATTTCATTCGATACGGACAAATATTATAGGCATTATAATGTTTTCTAGAGACAGTCAGATATATTTGAATTGACTCAGATTTTTCAGCAATATGCTCCACGGTATTTTAGATGATTCTTTTTTGGTCACCTACGGTGGTAGAGGTAATAAAGAAAAACTTTACCTCCCTGAATGTAATTATAAAACAAACAAATTGCAAATGACTGATTTTGTCATTTCAGTTCCAGTCGTTCGAGATACAGAAACCCAAATTTGTATGAAAACTCTTACGTTATTATTCGTATGACAGTTAAAGAAACCCAAATATGTTTTCTTTCGCTAAGAAAGTGAACGAAAGCTTTCGTTCGACATAAAGAAATTTGCTATAACTCTTAAAACCTAAGTTCGAAATCTAAATCACGTTAACATTATTCTATTGTCTGTATGAGATTAACTGCAATAAAGTACACACTTCTTTGTCTCATTATGATTAATCCCGATAAATAGTTTCAGTTGACTATGTGCATCTTAATAGCACCTATTATCCAGCTGTCAGCTATGACCCGTTTTCGATCTGGTTTAAGGTTGAAAATTTTTAAACGATATATCCAGAATTTCTTTGCCAAATCTTTTGAAGATTTTATAAATTGATTGTATCCTGACATTTAAAAAGAAAGAAAATACTTGGAGAGCAGTAAAACACAATATCGGCAAGCGACCTCGAAAAACTTCTAAGCGATACGACCCGAAAGTTTTTAATGACGGGAAGTAATTGACCGACCCTTGCAAAATTTAGCATATCGACTTAGAATATCATAATTATAATTAGGACTTTGATGACCCAAAGACATCTTGCCGGGATGACATTTAATGTGAATATTGAACCGAATATGAACAATCTCATTAGGTACCTCAGTGTATCAAATTTCGTCAAGATATCACAAAAATTGGCACCTGTAGAGTGTTCACAACATTCACATGAACAGCCTTCCGGACTGACCGACGAAGGGAAGGATATCGTTAAAGCGACTCATAAAGTGATTTGAGTCGAACGGTATACATAATTTTCTTTTGCATGTTGTAAACATCAGCACAAACGCATAATACCCCAACCTCTTACAATGGTGTAGGGTATAAAAATATTTAATCTGTAATGTAAAAGCGTTCATATTTAAATAAAGCTCGTTCATTATATGTACCTTTATATAGGCTTCATTACTATTTAAAAAATTATCAAAACCGTAAAAAAATTATAGTCTAAAATGTGAATGTGAAAAAAACAAGGAATATTATACACATTAAAGTTGCTTAGGTTTTGAACAGTGAATTTTGAAATGAGTTATATTTTTATTTAATTATAACTCCCAAGAAAATAGAATTTAATATTTATTGGTATTTTTACAGCACTACTGTATATGCTTGTATGTTCAACATATACATATGTTTATTTATAAGTAAATACTTGTCGGGAGTATAATTATTTGTTTTTAAGGGGTTTTTATTTATATTTTTTCGAGTCAATTTGTAGCATTTTTTTCATTAAATTATTATTATTTTTTTTATTTTTAAAACTTTTAATTTAATAGTTTTTAATTAATGTAGTTTTACAAATTGTTACAAATAATTAATGGTTTTAAAGATAAAAATCTTATATAAAAAATATGTTAATATTGATTGATTTATATATATTAAAAAAACATCAATATATCAATATTATTATAATAAAAATGCATATTTATGTCACAGCACTTAATATTTATTTAATACTACATTGCGTATGATTTATGTAGCATTATAAATACTCATACGCCTCTGCATTTGTATACTATAGAAAAATTGTTTTTGTAGTAAATTTTTAGTTTATTTTCATAATTTATGGTCCCTAAAGGCTAAAAAAAATAAATAAAATTCTGTTTTCGTATTTAATCAATAAAAATAATTTTAATTATATTTATAATTTTAATTAAATTCAATGGCAAAAGTCTAATTTCTAATGAATAAAAAAAAAATAATCGAATTCTATTAAGAGTATTTAAATTTGCACATTTCTATTTGCATAAATATTATGGTAACTCGCATTTTCTAAGCGCCTTAAATAGATTTTTATCATTGGTAACACCAAGTCAAAAGAGTTCTTCAATATAGTCCCAATCACTTTTTCGAGGAACTGTTTTACTGCACAAAGTGTAGGACGGATAGAACCCAGAAGAAGGGATACCCCTCATAGAAAGCAAATATGAATTATGAAATATCTAAAGAAAACGGCTAGAGTTATGAAACTACTTTCTCAAGGAAACATTATTGGATAAAATGAAAGAGGAATGAGACCAGGGAGAGGACTATGCTCCGAGTAATGCAAATATTAAATAAAATTTTAGAACAGTATTATGGCATTTTACCAAATCCCCCTGACCCTGTTCATTTATACATCTTAAAATGATTTTCGAAAGAGTGTTTTGTGTGGAACTTTGTTGGACTTAATATGTTCAATAACTCTTTTTCAAATAAAACCCCACTCTGCAAATATAATTTGTGGTAGCTTTTGGTAATATTGAAAAATTTCAAATGGCCTTGTCCTGGTTCAATAAAATCACCTGTATTTCATTAAAATATCTGTAAGATTAAAAGCTGTAAAGTGATACTCGGACAGACAACCAGCAGAACGGAAAAATATCATTAAATCGGCTAGGGAATTGATTCTGGATTGATCGACATACTTTAATTCAAACAAGATAGTGATACATCATCCTTTTTCTTTCGGTACTATTTTGGAGTTTTGGAAGAGATGGGGCAATATTACAATCAGATTCAACCAATGACATTACCCCTAAACTAAGACATTAGATATTTGGATCTAATATAAATTTAATGTTTTTGATTTACGAAGTTCACATTTGTTAGAAGTCTGAAAAAGCATTTCCCAGATGATTATAAACATTTTGGATCCATAACTATTTTAAATTTATTTTAGAGATTCAGAATTTTGTTATAAAATACAAAATTTTGATTAAGAACAAATCAAATTGACAAGAATACTTTCAGAAAACTTCGTTCTTTTCTGAAAGTATATATTCAAGATCTGAAAGCTGAAAATTCTAGTGCAAACAACTCGAAAACTCTCAGAGTTTATTTTCTCAAGGTATATAAGGTAACAGAACATTTTTTGGAATTCAGTTATAAACTGTAATGTCTGTATTTGTTATTTTCTTACGCAGATTTCTATTTAAAGCCACCACCATTACAAAAAGAAATCATTTTAATTTTTGTTAATCGGATCAGTTGATCAGCCAGGACAGCCGAATATAACATTTTTAATTGTAAAAATGATTTTTGGCTGGTATTCTAACTCATGGTTTAGGTTTGTCATGAATAGATTATGATCTTGTGTTTTCATACTTTTTCGGTTATCCAAGTCTTTCCTTGTCTTCTGTGACATAAATTAATATTTTTAATTCAAAATTTTGTTGAATTAAAGTTTTTTTCAAATGAGAGACGATTGCTGACTTTACCGCTTTGAAAACATAAATTTCGTTGAAAAAATATTGTTTAGACTTCGGCTACCTAAATCGAGACCTCTCTAATACCATCATGGACACACATAAATGTTCTTTATATAAACATTAATTTATATTAACAATAACAATAATATAAATAAAAGTATTTTCAATTTTTAATTATTATTAAATAATTATTATTTATATATTTATTAAATACATTTTGCATTTATATTTAGTTAAATTAATTAAAAATTTTATTGCAGCTAATTATCATAATTAAGAGAAATTACAATTTGTATATTAAAAACAAAAAACAATAAATATGTATATAAAAATATTTCCAATACACATACACATACATTATCTGCATAAAAATGTGAAACTTTATTAAATGAATTAATTACTTTTAATATTGTTTTTCTTTTTTAACTGTTTTGTTGTTGTTTTTATTACAGCCAGAGCGCATACGATTACGTGATAGTCATTATAAGAACGCTTTACATTATTGTGCGGCCCATTCCGGTGACCTCGTGGCTGCTGCTAGTATTGCCGTCGCAGCTCCAGAATTACTGGAGTCTGCTGACGAAGATGGCTTCACACCGCTACACTTGGCTGTTATTCAGGGCAACTTGGCAATGGTCAATTTGCTGCTAGCGAACAAAGCCGATGTGAATGCGGTGGATAAAGAAGGTCATTCGGTGGTCCACTGGGCAACGGGTAAGTGAAGCATTTACTTCATTACATTTAATAAATATTTTATTCATTTTCTTGCATATATAGTTTGTGGTGAAGTTGGAGCCTTAAGGTCAGTTTTAGCGGCTGGTGCTAATGTTACCACACCTGATATTAATGGTGGCTCACCTTTGCATTATGCTGCCCAAATGTGTGGTGCCAGTTATGAGGGTAAATTGAGTCAAACAAATTCCTCAAAATTAGCTTTAGAGATTTTGGGTATTTTATTGGCGCATCCTCAATGTAGTGTTGATGTTCAAGATAAAGATGGTCGTCAACCTTTGCTGTGGGCAGCTTCGGCTGGTTCTGCCAAGGCAGTTATAGCTTTGGTTAAGGCGGGTGCTAGAGTAGAAAGTGCCGATAAGTTGGTTTTTCCTATTGATTTCCAATATAAAAAAAGAATTGTATTAATTTTTTATTATTTTTCAGGGATGGTTTGACTGCTTTACATTGTGCTGCCTCTCGCGGTCATACCGAGTGCATTGATACTTTGATTAGTTTATGTGGTGCTCCTACTGATCTCATCGATTCTAATGGTTGTACTGCTCTTCATTATGCCGTAACTCTGGGACATGCAGATGCCACTTCACGTTTATTAGATTTTGAGGCAGATCCTAATCGCCAAGATCGTAAGGGCCGCACACCTGCTCACTGTGGTTGTGCTAAGGGACAATTTGAAACCGTTAAATTGCTTAAGGAACGTGGTGCAAATTTATGGTTACGCAATGCCAAAGGAGATCTTCCACTACATGAAGCTGCCACTTCGGGACGTCGTGAATTAGTAGAATGGTTGCTGGAGCAAAGACCAAAACAAGTTAACACCACCAGCAATGACGGCCGCTCTATGCTGCATATAGCAGCACATCATGACTACACGGATATGTGCAAAATGCTCTTGGACTATGGGGCTGATGTTAATGCCATATATCGCAATTCCAAGGGAGTTGTTATAACGCCTTTAGATTGTGCCTTGCAAAAGGGACATCGTTCCACTGCCAAGTTTCTGCAATCGCATGGAGGTTTACCAGCTGGTAAACTGCGTTTAGCTGCTAGACGTTCTAACCCTTTTACTAATACTTCTGTGGAAGTAATAAAGCCTTTGAAGTATGCAGAGAAGGAGGAAATTCATGATCTTAGTAACTCCAAAAAATATGTAGTATATCTAAAACGCTCCGATTCAGATGGAGGAGAGGAAACAAATTGCAGCTGTACCGAGCAAACCTATAGAAGAGAACAACGTTTTGCTCACACTTGCCGTCGTCATCAACGACATAAACGGCATATCTTAAGAAGACGCACCAGTAGTTGTGGTGACTCTTTAGAGTTCAATGATGACTGCAGCAATATTTGTCGCTCTAAAAGTAATATTGAAATAAGACGCCGCAAATCTCGGGAAAGATATTCAAGTTCTAGTGAATGGGAGGGCGAAGATGATGAAGAAGATTCTTGTGAGAATTGTTGTTATCACAAACGACGAAAGCAAAGAGTTATACAGCGAAGAAGATCAACTCCTTCGAAAAAACCTCGTGGCTCTGAAGATCCTGATGAAAGGGATAAATCAGAAGATAGGAATAAGGATAAAATTAATGATAGAGATCCCTCGAAATCCACTTCAAATGAACAACAGCAGGATAATGCAGAGAATAAGGGAGAAAATAAAGGAGATGAAAAAGCAAATGTACCTGATGAGGTAGATGCAGCTAAATCAAGGCCAAATTCTAGTGTATCTGCCTCTAAATTGTCCATGCCTTCTACTCCTCAAACTACAAAAGAAGGAACTTTCATTAAAACTCCACCAGAAACACCACAAACTAGTAAAGAAAGCAACAGTTTAGAAGTATCCGGTGCTACTTCAGCAGCTGTGGAATTAACGGATGAAGATGAACAAGGTCAAACGGTACAAACTGAGGTACAGGTACACAGGCCGCCAGATGACACGGAATCCAAAGATGAAGTAGAGAAGGGAAATGTGGACGAAGAAAAAGCTAAGGAAAATGAAGAAGAAGTTAAAGAAGTCCTAACTAAAGAACAATCACAAACCTCAGAAACTGAGGCTGCAGTTACAACAGCAGAAACTCAAGGTACACCAGCCCAAGAAGAGAAAGTGTCAGAAAAAGAAGAATTAAAGTTAGGAGACAACGCAGAAACTACAGATACTAAGGGAGAAGAAGGAGATAATTTTGACATGAAGGACAGCATAGAAACAGTCATAGAAGTTAAACAGAAAGTTGAAGAACTAAAGGAAACTCCAAAGGAAACTGAGCCAGTCTTAGAAACAAAAGAAGAAACAAAATTAGAAGAGGCGACACAACCAACAAAAACAGAAACACTTCCAGAATCTTCCGCCATTGAAACTACAACTGAGACTAGTAAAGCTGATGCAACAGCAAATGAAACAAAATTAAATGAAACAACTTCCAAAGAACCAACTTCTACAACAGCAACAACAACTACCTCAGATAAAACCAAACAAGAAGGTGAAATCCAGCAAGCAGATGACACACAAATTAAAACCGAAAAAAGGGCCAGTATAGCTCAAGAACATATAGATGAAGATAATGCAAAGTCTTTGGAACAACGCTCGGATAGCAAGGAAGCCCAGGATACTTCTCCACAGGAGGAACGTAACCAAGAATCAAGACGTTCGTTCACTTTATTACCCTCTGATTCGGCAGAAGATGAAATGGAAGCTGAATCCGAAGATCCAGTACGAAAATCAAGTTTCCAAGTACTTAAAAGTGATGAATCTGTGCTAGAAGTGGAAGAGTCTGCTTCGCCACGTGAAGACAATGAGTTAAGCGATAATACAGTTTTTAAAGTACTCACAGCACCTTTAACTTCACCCCTATATGAGGTTGAATCTAGCAAATCTGATAATATAATGGATAGAGAAGAGCAAGAAGTAGAAGATGATGCAGATCATGAGCCCAGTTTTAGAGTTGAAAATAATATCACAAGTCCATATGATTATAGTACAGGACGTAAAAGACGTTTAAAGAAACGAGTCAAAAGTGGTGTAAAGACAAAAGGCGGTAGCAGCTGGAAGCGGGTGGAAGGTGAGGCAACAGAAATGCAGCAAAATACTCGAGATCAAGATTCAGGTTTTGAACCAAGTCCACGAACAATGAAAAGTAAAATACCCACACCACGTAATATTTATACTGCCCATGTTCCCAGACGTCCTTTGTACACCACATTGGATGGTCGTTCTTGTAGCAGTCGTCTAGAAAATCGTAAATTGGGTGACAAGGGTGCTTGTGATATGTCAGCCGTAACCAGATCTATACAACGTAATATCAGAAGGTAAGAGGAGGCAAAAAAATATTTTATTATTCCTAAATTATTTATTCGAGGAAGTAAAAGCATTTTGTTATGTAATTTTATATGTTTAAATTTATTTCCCCTAATAACCGCATTTTAAATCACTTAAAATTTTATCTTTACTACTTTTAAGATTTCTTTCTTTCTTTATTTTTAAATTTTATTATCTCTCTGCTTATTACCATTTCTTATGAGTTCTTTAAGCTCTTAAAATATTTATTTAATGTCTTTGACTGTGAATTTAAAAATTCTTTTTCCGTGAATACTTTATCATGTTCTATTTAAAAAATTCGAGTATTTCCAGTTGCTTCTGTTTAAATTCAGAAGTTAAATATTCCTCATTTCTTAGAAAATGTATCATAATGTCCACCAAAATTTACTTATTCTCATGCAAAGGAGGAACGCAGATTGAGATGCCGTATATAAATCTTACAGGTGGTCTACTCATTTCCACATTATTACTTGTATATTCTATTAGGGAAAAGTTTAGTGTGTTTTTGGCCGAAAGGCAAAGTAAGTATTTCAGTCTGTTTGTAGGTTTACCTGATTGTCAGAATGTTTATTCAACTGATATTAAAGTAGCCATAATAAGATTTTATGTTGTAATAAGCAAAAACTGTGGACAATTTATCGTTCACCATAATAATGTTCACGCTTGAAGTATTGGGTCCATATTCCATTTAAGTTAACCAAATTCCTGAAAAATAGATTTCAAGAATCTATTTATTTATTCCGTATTTAATTGCCCAAAAACAATTGCAAAATTTTATTGTGTATATCTTTCATCGCTACCGCCTAAAGTGCAGATATATTGCTGTTGTTGAGATTTCAGATCAAATTTTATTTTTGATTGTAATTCAGACTTTAGTTAAGATTCTATTACAGTTCAATTTCAGTTGAAGGTTAGTTCTACTACTGATTCTAGTTCTATTCTTATTTATACTAAATGAGATTCTAATTAAGAATCTATTTCAGATGCAGTTAAGATTACAGCTCAGGTGCAGTTCAGATTCTACTTTAGATTCTAGCTCAGAATCTAGTTCATATTCTAGCTCAGATTCAAGTTCATGAGATTCTAGTTCAGATTTGAGGTGAGATTCTAGTTCAGTTCAAGTTCAGTTCAAGTTCAGATTCTAGGTCAGATTCTACTTTAGATTCTAGCTCAGATTCCAGTTCATATTCTAGCTCAGATTCAAGTTTATGAGATTCTAGTTCAGATTTGAGGTGAGATTCTAGTTCAGTTCTAGTTCAGTTCAAGTTCAGTTCAAGTTCAGTTCAAGTTCAGTTCAAGTTCAGTTCTAGTTCAAGTTCAGTTCAAGTTCAGTTCTAGTTTAGTTCAAGTTCAGTTCTAGTTCATTTATAGTTTAGTTTTAGTTCAGTTTTAGTTAAGTTCTAGTTCAGTTACAATTTCACAATGAATTTAAGTAGTCCGTATAACACTGACCATCCCCTGTATAATTTTTTATACTTTGCATATACTAGGCTTTATTTCTATATAAAAATGATTTTGCAGAAAAAACATTCTCTGTAGTAAAATTTCATCAGAATAGAGAAAGTATATTTAAATGTTCTACCACATAACACTTAAGCTAATCTCCGTTAAATTTGCTTTTATATTTATTTTAACTTTTTTTCATATCCATATTATCCACAAGATTTATTTACTCTTGATGGAATTTAAATGGCCAACAGAACAAACTCCAAGAAAACGTTATAAAAGATGAACAGAAACATAAAACAAACAACGAAGCGGTCGAAAAAAAGTAATCACTTGTCCGAATGTTGATTTTCATATAAATGCAAAAATACAGACAGCAGAATTAACACAAACGCACATAACACATACATACACACAGCCTACAAGAATAAAAGCGCAAAGGAGCGACCGTCTGTATCAAAGTTAATTTAGTTGAAATTTAATAGCGGACCCGTCATTTTTCATTTATGACGGTTACTTTTACATGTAATTTCACATTAACTAAGAGAATATGTGTGTGTAACTCTGTGAGTGTGGGGTGGAAATTCTAAGAAAGTATTTAGTTGTAAGATCTAAAAGCGGAACAAGATGGTGATGTTTATGAACACAAATTACTATGCTCTTCTATTTCATAGTCTTCAAGTCCATAATAACACTAAACTTCTCTATGATTTGTATTTAACTATGAAAAAATCTAAATTGTTTAAGATGCCACCACATGGACGGCAGTGCTTTAGTGTTAGTTGGTGTATATTTTATGTCTGTATATGTGTGTGTGTGTGGGAAAGTTAATTTTAAAGACATTTTAATGTGATTAACAGCAATGAAAATGGTATTTATGAGATTTTTTTGTTGTTGGCTTTTTAAGGGTTCATAAACTTTATGAAAACGATATGGTAAAAATTTTGAGGCTAAAAAATGAAATAAAAGAAGAAGAACAAAATTTGTCTCTAACATCTGACGTTCATTGCATATTATTAATTAAGCTGCTATTTTTAGAGGGAAAGGACAACGATATTATGATTTAAATTTTGTTTTCGAATTTCTTTTTTATAAAATGGATTGTAATACTATTAGTTTTGAGTAGCTCATCAATAATTTTGAGACGACCATTATAAATCTTATAATGAAGACTGTGAAAAGTTTTTAGTATAAATTTAATTATATTAAAAGTAATTTAAGACTATTTAGAGGATTGTTACATTTTTTTTTAAATACATAAAATCAAAAATAATTTCATCAGATTGCAATGGTTTAAAGTTTTTCTAAAAAGCTTTTGCGAACCTAAAGTTTTGAGCTAATGATTGTCGGAATATTGATCTGTATGTTCAAGTAAATAATGAACTGTAAAATTACTTAGCAATATGCGATTTATTATAAAGCAGAAATTCGTGAGCAGAAGCATCAGTAATAATTAGTGGTTTTTAATTTATTTCTATATCGTCATTTACTTAAAATTTATTGCCTTTTTACGCACTCTGAGCCAAATGTAGGCAATATTAACGAACAATTTTCGTAGAACTTTTATGAAAAAAAAATGTGCTAAATAAACAGATTTTGATTCTAATTAACATAATTTTTTTTTTCAAATTGAAGAATTTTCTTTAAATTTGATAAAAAATTTGGTAAAAATATGTTGAATTGAATAAACTTTAAAAAAAATTACGAAAAATATGTTATATCAACAATTATTTAGGAAAGACGGTAGTAACGCATCGTAAGTGACATAACGCAAAAATTTATTTAATTCTACATACTTAAATGATGTTAATTTTAATAAAATTTTTGTTAATTTAACTATTTTTTCATCAAATAATTTTTTATATTTTCTTTGTCATATAAAATTCAATGAAAATGACAAAAAAACTGTAAACTGAATATGGAAAGTAAAGGAGAAAAATATTTTATAAAATATTCTAATCAATGAAAAATTAATGAAGATCAGCTGATCAACAAACATACAAGTAATTTTTCATGAAAAATACAAGCCGGTCTGCTCACCACCGTCCTATCGACATTGCACTATTTTTAATTCTTTATTAGCGTTTTTACACCAATAATTTATTATATAAAACTACCTTTTACCAGAAGAGTTTTGCTGCACAAAAATTCTTCTCAGTCCTAGATGTCGAAAGAAATTTTAGAAATCTCAAAACGAATGTAATTGTTACAAGATTCTCGCTGTAATAGATTTATAGACCCTTGATAGTCAATATTAGCTTTTTATGGGGTCTATTTCACCCCCAATTTTATCTGTCTTACATTTTGTCCAGTAACACAGTTCCTTGAGGAAGTCACTGGAACTGTAACAGTTCTTAGTATATTCTATAATCAATATTTGCTTTCTATGGGGGTACTCCTTCCCATGGGTCTTATTATTTTATGCATTAATTTCTTATAATAATTTAACGTGATTCTTTTCTCAATTCAACTAAAATTTCGTAAATTTATCTTAAATATGGTATTTAACTTGAATAATATTCATCCATATGAAAAATTTTTTTGCCAACTTGAATAATGTATTTTTTAAATTGAATAAATTTTATTTAAATTAACTGCTTTTAAACGAATTCAAAAGGTTATTTTGATAATTTTCCATCAATTTGAAGAATTTATTATAACGAAAGTTTACCTTTTTTAGTTTAGTGTATGTTCTTCATTGAAAATATGTCTTCAAGTTACTTTAAAAACCTTCTTTGTCTAAATTTATTTTCTTCTAGAAACTTAGTCATTAACTTCCGAGTTCCTATTGTGCAGAATGTTTCAATTGAAAAATATATTGGAAACTTATCTTATCTAAACTTAATGGCACAATTTTGTGAAGGAAAAGTTTTAAAAATATCTCAATGGAATCAAAAGTTATAACCCTTTCAATGTTCTACAGTTTTTAGCCAGTAAAATAGTAATAGTAATAGTAATAGTAATAGTAATAGTAATAGTAATAGTAATAGTAATACTAATACTAATACTAATACTAATACTAACAATAATATTAAGTTATAGTATAATTCTTATATAACCTTTTTTTTTGAGACCAACTAGAGTTACTCGAACTCGTTTCTTTCTAAGCTTCATGTTTTCAATCGCAAGAAGCTGAAATTTTAAAGGAATTATATTTGTTGCAAATTTTAAGTGTTCTAAAAGTGGTAATGAAAGTTTTTAAACCCAGATATCGGTTTGGATTTTTGAAAATTACAGAATTTCTAAAAAAAAAATAAATAGTATCCGTTTAAGCAACAAAAAATTTGTTTATGTCCGAAACTTCATTAATAAAAGTTAATAAACGCTAAACTGAAAGTTTAGGTTGGATGTTCAAACAGTATCGCTAACAATAATTCGCAAAAAGGACTTGGCATTTTAGTTGGTTACATCTCCACACGAATTCTTATGATAGTCCGTTCTTCGTACCGTTGGACCCAAAATTCTCTAGCAAAAATAGCTGTTTTAACAACAATTCCTCTGATGCAGAATATGTTAAGATTCTCGGGACTATTAATAACGTTTTCTGTAACTTTTAAAATGTTGGAGATATTTTTAGCAAAATATTATTGCTGGTTTTGAGGTAATAGCCTTCCATAGAGAGTTTAATATCTAGGTTATATAGACCTTGTTTAGCATCGTGTCTGTTTGAATATTATAGTCATTTTATTTACTGCTCTCTAACATCTTTAGTATAGATCACCTGTAATCGCTTGATCCGATTTTAACCACTTAAAGTAGAAGTTGGAATTTTTATTACCTCCCAAAGCGGAGCATTATGTTAGTCTCTTGGATATTCAGATTTCACGCTGGTTAGACTGATCTCTGGCCTCTTCATATGACGTTTTTATCTTAAACCACCACAGAACAAAAAAACAGTGCTATCATAACCTTAACCGTTTGACTCAAAATAAATTTCTGAGTCGATTTTACGATGTCTGCCAATCATATTTGTCGTCAACCTGGTTATCTCTGTAAACCATTTGAACACAATTTAAAAGATATATTGATGAAATATTGCATGTGTCATTATCTTGGTGCAAGACGACTTAAACATTTTGAGAATTCTGAATTATAATGACAGATGTTTACCCTCCAAAATATCATATATCTTATTGACAAAGGTCATATATAATAGTAATTGATCAATTAATACTCAAAAAATTTTTTAGCCTTCCTGCTTAAAACTTTTTTTAACGATGATGTTATCAAATTCTATACTTTGCCAAATAATCGGATATATATCCAAATAAGCCTTTATTTACACTTGATGTGTTTTTAGTTTTATCCAAAAAAAGTTTTCCTGTCTATTTTTTGTTATCACCCATTTTGATTGACTAACATATTGAATTTCTTTATGCATTTGGGGGAAAGAAATTGGAAATTGTCTTCGAGGATTTTCTAACACCGTCATAAATTGAATCAAGCAATATGTTTCATTTTATAAAATTTTATTCCATTTAACATAAATATGTTTTAAAATATAAGTTTAATTGTATATATTCACTCTTGGAAAATAAAATTTAAATTATTTTCTATCTCTTTCGTAGAAAAGAGAATCTTTTATATTTCACTTTAAATGAGATGTCATTGTCATTATCTATTCAGTTACTTTTGATTTTATGTTTGAGCTCAACGGTCACCTTTAGCCCCATTTTTTCGCCATTTTATTTCATTCCTCTATGTTTTGTGCCTTTTTATGTGACAAAATAATAGAATGTCACAATAATCGTTGGTGACATATTACGTTTGTGTTTGTTGGTTGTTGTTAGTCGTTTGGTCTTATTTTCACTACGAGAGAATTGAGTTGCGTCAATATTAATAATACTCAAACCACCACAAAATATTTCCAAACATCAGAGGGGGGGTTGATAAAAGGGGATTTAAATGTCTTGTTGCTTTAGCTTGTTTTGAGGTACAAAAATAATTTACTTATTTTGGTTAAAACACGTACACCTTTTTTCACAAATAAATGAGTTCTATGCATAACACAGTGGTTCCAAAGAGTTTTTTCCTCTTTTTTCGGAAATAATTCTGTAACTTTGGAACCATTGAATATTCAGGGGTCTTAAAGACATTTCTTGAGTGATATGCCAAAATTTAAAATCGAGGTACTTTTTTACGATTTAAGCTTTGACATTTTCTTCCTTCTCAGAAAAACTAAAGGAAGATATTTGAAAATGAATAAAATTCCAATTGGGCCAGCGTGGAATTTGTCTCCTCTAATGTCTTCGGAATGACTAAATATGCATTTACGTTAGAAATTATTTCAGAATAAGAACTAAAATAACTGTCCAGGAATGAGTCAAAATTGCATTTCGGTCTAAACACCTCTTAAACTGTTATCCGCATATGTAATCGTTTATTCAATAATTCAAAAGTAATTCCAAGAAATAAACATTTTGGGACCACTGTGCATCAGTAACATCACCATCATGTTGGGATTTTTTTGCTTGCTCCTTTTGTACGTTTTGTATTCCAAAAGTTTTTCTTGTTCTCGTCATCATTGTCAGCGTCATTTACATTTTCATAATAATCATTTATATTTTTAACATCATCTTTTTTATTTTTCATTTTATTTTTCTTTAAAAGTGGTTGTTGCTTGATTCG
Organism: Cochliomyia hominivorax; assembly: GCA_004302925.2. Lineage (NCBI taxonomy): Eukaryota > Metazoa > Arthropoda > Insecta > Diptera > Calliphoridae > Cochliomyia > Cochliomyia hominivorax. The sequence goes on along the minus strand of PYHX02000467.1, from coordinate 114,992,060 downwards.
TTGTTTTTTCCTTTTCTTGTTGTTGTTTTTCTAATCTACAATGTAAATTTTTCTTTAAACTTTTCATTGTTTTTGTTGCTATTGTTGTTGCTGCTGTTGGAACTCGTATTGTTGTCCTTTTTTAAAAAGATTCTACTTAAAAACTTCCTTATGTTTATTTGGATACTTATTCACTTACAGTTGTAGTGTTGTGGGTATTTATATTACATTCTTACTTGCTATTGTTGCTTTTGTTTAAATGCACAATGGGGCAAGAATGCAAAATTTAATCCAGAATGCAAATAAGCCGAAAACTTTAAAAGTTTAATTGAAATCTGACGAAAAACAAAAAAGTTTTTAATCATCATAGTTTTTATGTCAGAAACACTTTAAGGTGATTCTTAATAGCTTCCTTCCTATACTGGCTGTGGGATTGCCCTTTCAAACTTGTAATGGTTCACTTCCTCATTTAAAATTTATCTTAAAAAATGAAAAAATGAACTTCTGGAAAGGATAAACTCGTTCGTCAAATGGCTTCGCAGATTAGAAGTAGTTAATGGTTAATTTTGGACCTCCCGTAAACCATCGTATTTTGATCTTAGTGATCACGATATAATAGGTATTTGTATAAATCTCAAAATGTTTGAAAATCAGAATATAGAATTCAATATTCCGGTTTTCGAGAAGAATGATACTTTTAAATTAGTCGATTACTTTAACTTCGATTTGCATTTATAATATTTTTGAAACTCTCAGTTAGTATGCAAAGAGTACAAGCATTAAATAATCACAGCATATCACTCATGTCGAGAACTATTTATCGAAAAACCTAATCGACCTCGGTTGATTAGTATCCGTCTTCTATTCAACTGACGTTTAAAAATGCCGTCTTTATGCAGCAGTCTTAGAAATACTTCGTGATCATTAAAAAAGTTTCCATGTCTTTTTGGCAGACTACTCCGTAAAGACGGCTTGTAACGGATTTTCATTTATATAAATAATTTCTCTCTTAACCCATTGTGCAACTATAACAGCTAACTGTTATTACTTGCTTTGGTGGCTGCAAGGTGAGATAAGATTAAAAAAGAAAATAAGTTTTTACAACTTGGAATAAACTTTTTTTCTCCTCTTGTGTTTCTAACTTTTATTTAATTCTTTTCTTTTCTTCCTTTTTGCATGTTTGTATTATTTTCCTAAATAAGTTTTTATTTTATTTTTCGTTTTGTTATGTTTGAAATACCCCGGGTTTATTCTTCTCTTATTCAAAATGCTGTATAGAAATCTACACATTTTTTGCACACACAAATAATTATTACATTTTTTACCTCAATTTTTATACCCTCAACCACCACAAGTGGTGAAGAGAGTATATTAACTACGTCATTCCGTGCGTAACGCTAAAAAGGAATTATCTCAGACCCCATAATGTATACATATTATTGTACCAAATGAAAACCTTAGTCAATTTAGCTATGTCCGTCTGTCTGTAGTTGGCACGCCCATTTTATAGTCCTGTAAGCTTCTTATTAAAATCAACAATATCGGTTCAGCATATCAAAAGATATAGACCGATAGCTGAGGCAATCTCCTAGTTTCAGCGAAGAATTTTCGTTAAACGTTCAATTAGAAGTTGACAAATTAGAACAAGTTTTTGGCATAAAATTATCAAAATCGATTCAGTAGAAAAAAGTTATAGACAAAAATATAAATAATTTTATGACCCTTTAAGTGTTCCTGTATGTATGTATTTAAAAAAGTTAAATATTATATAATTTTGTGAGTATATATGTGAGTGTGTATGTACGAAACATTACGAATTTACTTACACGCATTTGTGGTGGAGGGTATTGAAGATTCGACATAGCCGAATGTAGCATTCTTATATTCTTCGTTTGGTTAATACTCTCTTATTCTCTGGCTCTCTTTAGTCATTTTATTTTAGTTTTCTTGTTTTGTTCTGTTGAAAGTTAAGTCAAGTTGTATGTGAATTATTTCCTAAAACGTGTGCTCTCAAATCTTATAAAGTATTCATGACCGATATCAAATTAGATTAAAATCCCTCCTTAACAGAAGAATAAAAAAATACAAATTTAAAGAAAAAAATGAAAAGATGTTTTATACAAATTAACAATACAATGATTATCATAACCATTGTGGTGAATTTAATGTTATTTCAATTATGCATGTGTATTGTAATAGATTTTTTATATTTTTTAATTTACCTTTTAACATTATCATATACACACACAAACATAAAACTAACACATATAGTGGATATAAAATGTTTGGCATATTTGTGATTGGGGAAAAATAAATGGAATTTTAATTTAATTAAATTTCGAAAATAAAAAAAAATAAAAAACAAATTATGCTAAAAAATGCAAAACTATTTTTTTCAACAAAATGTATTTAAATTTAAAATAATATTAAGAGAAGCAGCAGAATGTAGTAAATAGAAAAATTATTAGTGCAGATATTTAAGGTCAGATTCTCATTAGAATCATTAAGAGATTCAATCATTTTGTTGAAATATAATTTTAAACTTGTAAAAAACACATTTGGATGAGGGCGAGGTGAAATAATTGACCCATTTTTACCAATATCAACAGGTGTTGTCCTTAGATCAAAAAAAAATCTTAAAAGCTGAGACCTGTTTTTTATTGCTCACAAGGTTTTTGTTGACAAGCCAGACATCATTGTATCGGCTTGGAAAGTGGTGCTGGGTGGTAGCACAGTTCTTCCCCAATTACAACTTTTTCACAAACCTATAAAAAGTTAGATCGAAAAGTTGTTAACATACATATATGTTAATAAAAGTGAAACACCTAAACTTACAGTTTTATTTTTTATTTGATTAAAATTATAAGAATTAACAAAAACAAACATATTTTTATAGTTTTAATCACCAGTAATTAAATTTTAAACCTTTTTCGGAAAACCTTTCATTAACTCTTTTATAATGCTTCCTGTTACTTTCCTCGAACAGGTAGTCCATCTCAACTTTAAATGACCACACTTTTGAACAATATTTTCGTGCTCTTCAATCTTCTTTAAAATCCAAATTGGCCTTAGCTTCAAGCAGTTACAATTACCACATAGTATTTGTATCACTCAAGGACTTGTTGACCAAAGTGAGAGGATTTCAAGTCAGACACAAAATATGGGTGCACAATATGAAGTCTTATGAATGGAAGCAGCCCCTTTTTGTAAACATTTCTTGAAGTAAATTTTGGTATTTATAGAGCCCGTTGTAACAAATGGTCGTCTTCTTCTGCCGCAACTGTATATTGCTTTCTATACGAATAACTTTTTGGGAAAAGTGATTGCTTCTCGTTCCTTGACATTTCTTCAGCAACATAAAAATTGTGACCAGGATGTTGCGAAGAATCTGCTAGAACTGTATTTCGCCATCCATTATGCAGCAAGAATATGTTTTTAGAAAACTTGACTCCGATTTCCATGCTCAGTTTTTGTCATCTTCATTTTAAGTTGCGCTCCCCTCAGAACTTTTTGAACCCTTTTTGTATGTTTTTAAATTTGCATTAGGTTTAGCTTTTCGTACAGAATAGCACTGAGCTAACCGGTCAACTTTCCTATATGTTGGGAGTGCTTTTGAAAACACTTGCTTTTTTGGGCACTATAAATATCATGTGGACCATATCTTCTACCTAAACCAGGTTTTCTATGAAGATACAAGTTCTACCGGCACTGCTTAATAACACTGGAAACAATTTAACGTATAAATGCTTGGCCAACTTTTTGTAGAACCAAGTTGCCTTTGTTTGTAATTTGATCAGCACAATAAATCAAATAATAGTTGTGTTAGAAGTTTTATAGAAATAAGAGGAAGGTAAGAATTCTTCGACCTCACACCTTATTAAAGTAACAAATACAATTCAAAGGAATCACTTTAAAGGTAAAATATAGACATTTCCTAACAATAAATTATAAATTAATGATTTTCTTCGTGGAATTGCTGAAATAAATCCTCTAATTAAATGTTAAAATAGTTAACTCATTTATTATGATTTCCCACCTTAAAAAGCTTTAATTTGAATACGCTTCAGAAATCATGAGTACTACTTTTCATGAATTCAAAGTTCATTATTATTATTATAATTTAAAGCCTTATCCTTTAAGGATTTTAAAAGTATTTAAGGCTAAAATTGTATACTAAACTTTACACCATATTTTTTTTAACGTACAAAAAGGATTAAAATCTCAGCAAATAATTATAATTCAACTCAACATTTCACATAAAAATTCATAAATTGCAAAAAAAATCTAAAAAATAAAAATATTTAGTTGTTGCAACTTTTGGTTGTTGGATTATTTGCTTTTGATTTAACTGTATCCTTATTAAACCTTAAAATAATGTTGGGCATTTCAACCATCATTATGCCACCAACAACAACACCACAATAAAATAATAATCATTATAATCATAAATAGTGCTGTTAAAGTATTGTCGGAAGAGTTGCGTTTTATTCGCATTAAAAATCCTTAAAAAAATTACTCAAATAAATCCTGCTAAAAAGGAAACAACTAAATACAACTACTACAACAAAAAATTTTATAATACATAATAATGTTTTTTAAAACAAGTAGGAATGCTATATTCGGCTGTGAGGAATTTTAAACACCCTCCACCACTTACATTTTTTTAAAATTTACCTTAAAACTAATTTCGAGAATGTTATAACCCCGATAATTTTCAAATTAGTGAAATATATTAACTTCAATAAACGTTCAACTTTTATGGTGTTATAAGCTTAAAACCAAAATATATTATAAGAAATATAATTGTAACCTCTTTCAATAAATATAACCATTTTTCATTAAAATGCCTTATATTGGAGCTATATAAACATGCTCTGTATTTACAAGCTCAAGGAAGTGGTCTTACATGGGAGGTACATTAAAACATATTCCGTTATTGGTTAAATTAATAAGAAATATTCAAGGCGATTTAACTGTGCCGAATTCTAATGGAACTTATCTATCTCTAAGTGTTTTACAAGCTTTATATTTATACCATATTTCGGAAAGAGGTCTTATATTATTCCTAATTGAAAAATTTGGAAAAGTTCTTTGGAATTTTGAGGTTGTCTCAGATATCCGTTTGTAACTGTCTTCATAATACACCGATTCCACTGAATTCTGATTTTAGGCGTAAGAATGTTTTTAACAGATAGACGGACGGAAGGGCATAGCTCGATCGACTCAGTTATTGACCTTTGATGAATCCTTCTTAACGTTACACATAGAATGACAAATTTAACATGCCCTCATTATCTCTTGTGGTGATGCAGGTTATAAAAAGAGCTAAAGCAATGTTGAGGATTTTCACCCAGCTTTATTTTTACACATACATACACCAATATAAATAAATAGAAATAAACAGCAATTTTTTGTGAAACTTTCAACATCAGCAAATGATAAATTAACATCTACTTTTACTTCCGTAACGTTGCTTGCTCTCTCCTCTCGGAAAGTAAAGAGAAAGAGAGCGAGCTTGCTGGTCATACTTTGAAGTATTTTTAATAGTTTTTTCATATATATAGAGCAAAAGTTTTTATTTTTTATTTTCTAGAAGCGGCAACAGTTCAAAATTTATTATTTTTATTTTCTTCTTCTCTCTACTGCTGCTGCTGAATTTGCGGCTTCATTTAGTTGCATTTAATGGTGGTTTTTTCAAACAACCGTTGGCATTTATAAGCATAAAGAGTTTTATTTATTTTTTTTTTTTTACAGAACAGAATTTTCCTAAGGTTCAGTGACCAGTTAAAGGGCTTTTAAATGTTATATTTATTGCTTACGCACCATCGGTTAGAAATTTATAAATTATTGCTCTGACTAAAATTCAATAAGATATTTAGTTAAGTAGATTTGAAAATGTATTTGATAGAAATGAAATATTTGGAAAAACTCATTTGATTTAAAATTGAAAAAAGTTAAATAGAAAAATATTCATATTTAATTCATATTTAAATTTTGTATTTGATTTATTAATCACAATTTTTATTTCCTAAACCACCGAACGTGGTTGGGGTTTTATGCGTTTGTGCAGGAGTTTCTAACGGGCAGATGAAATATTTCTATAACCACTTTTAAGTAAAGCATTCGACTCAGAATTACTTTCTGAGCCGATATAATAATATCCGTCTGGCTGGGCTCTTGTTAAAAGATAATTACATAGCATGAAAATGTTAATGGAAATGTTTCAAATTTCAATGCTGGTGATTAAAACTATAAAATTATTTCTTCTATACCCAATACCAGGAGTTTGTAAGGGGCTGATATAGTGCTATCGCCACTTTTAATCTACAGTTCAACAGAGAATTTCTTTTTGTGTCAATTTAACTATGATTGCAAAGTACAGAACACAGCTTTGAAGGTATCTAAATGAAATTTGGCAGGAGGAATAAGAATAAGACGATACCAAAACGATTTTATCCAAGTTTTGCTAAGTTAAGTTTTATACTATTCTAAAACGATGTACCAAATAATACGAGGATGGGACTATTATTTCTCATAGGCCCCATACTACTCACCTTCCAAAATCACACATATATTTTACATATATGAGGATATTGTAATACTATTTGGTGAAATAAATATAAGCGAAAATCAATATGCGAAAGCATCGGTCCATACATCCTTTTACATCAATATGAATATCATAATAATGTATTGCACACTTAAGCATAAATAAAAAAGCAAATTATTCGAGGCCACTCACACATTTTTCATAGCAGTCATTTATAACCAACAATGTGGTGTAGGGTATTACGTTTCGGGCTTGACCGACTATAAATTACTTTCTTGTTTATTTTTGTAAGTTGTAAAAACTATTCCAACAAAAAATATGTATGTTAAGAATTTTTTCGATCCCTGTCCTTTTTTATAAAATAGAGGTTGTTAATTATGTTATTATTTAGATAAATGGATTATTTTTTATAAGAACTTCCATGAACAATAAAATACGATCAGTTAAAAAATCTGTTTTAAAATAATAACTTGATGTGAAAACGGTGTAAATTAGTAATCTTTGACTCAAAACAAAAACAAAAACATAAATCTCTGCAATAATGTATGCGAACGTTAAGAATACACATTAAGCCCGTTTTGAACTAAAGAGTAAGATAATTTTGCCCACAATAATGCTTATGTGTTATCACTTCATAATCAACTAATTAACTCCCTAGCAGAATTTCACAAAAATTAAAAAAAAATTCTAAAATCTACTTAAAATCTGCAAATTAAAAACTAAAGAGTAAAGTTTTAATTTCAATTAGTCAACATTTTATTTAATTTAACTCTTGTAGGAAAAAAGGATAATTTAAACAAAAAACATTAATACTTACTATTTTTAGTCCTTTAAAATAATTTCCGATTTTATGTTTGTTATTTTTGGTTATTTACATGGTAAATTTTATGTTTTTGTTGAATTTTAATTGCACTTTATCAAGCATTTTTGAAATTTCCCAAAAAAAGTGAAAAAGAAAAACTGAAAACCTTAAAGATGGAAATAAAACAAAACTAAAGCATACTTAAAGGAGAATACAAAATTACTGGCATAAATACACACACATACGAATTTATTTTATTTACATATACGTAAAAGCAACGAGTGCAAAAAAATAAAAAAAGAAAGTGCTAAAATTAAAACTGCAAAAAAGCAACAACAACAATTTAACTAATACCAACAAATATTAATGTGGCTGCTATTTTATGCTGCTTCTTTTGTTTAATGCGCTGCTTAAACTTTTAAGTGTTTGTTTTACTTTTGATTTTGTTGTTGTTGTTAGTACTTATACTTCTCGCACTCTTTCTTCTCTAAAATTTAAGAATCTGTATTTGTGTTTATATTTAGTTTTATATTCATACCCTACGCCACAGTAAGTGATTAGGGTATTATGAGTTTATAGTTATGTTTGTAACATACATACTTTATATATACCGTTGGACTCAGCAGTTGTGAACACTCTGCAGGTCGCAGTTTTGAAGCTATCTTGATAAAATTTGGTATATGTTATTTTTTTGCCTCAAGAATGAAGCCTGTTGAAAAATGTCATATTCGGTTAAAAATTTCTGGTAGCTCCCATACGAATGTCCTTCCAAAATTAGGTCTTTATGGTGATAAAAGTTCTAAATATAAAACGATTACAACGAAATTAAACAAGTCTTATATAATTCTAAATCGATGTGTCTAATTATTTCTCATAGGTACCATACAAGCCTTCTCCCAAATATCTCACATAAACGTTGGTATTGTAATTACAGAACTAATAAAATTAAAAAAATATGGTGTAGGGAATTACATAGTCGGGCTTGACTGGCTATACAATCTTACTTGTTCTATGCTTGTTTTCTGTTATAAATTTTTTATCAAGTTGCTTTAACTGTGAATGAACTAAAAACCTATAAAAAAATGAAAGAACAGTTTTTTCTTACACAGAAATGAAAAAAAAAAAAACAGAAAACGCAACTACAAGATGAACCATAAAATTCGTTTTTAACAACAAAAAATAAAAAAGGTTTAACTAGCAGTAAAAGCAACAACATGCACAAAAAAGACAACAATTTTATTACATGTTTTCATATTTTTTCTTTTAAATTATCCTTTACTTTTTATTCATTTCTTTCCGGTTCTTGTCTATTACTCTGAGGAGAGAAGAACAAGTGAAAAAAAACGTTGAATATTTTCCTTTTGTTTTGAAAGAATCATGATTTCGTTTGAATTTTTTAACAAAATTTGGCCAATTGGAAATTATGAATATTTTAAATATTGAAAAAAATAAGAATTTTGAAAAAAGTTTTCCCTCTATTTTCTTAATTTTTTATAAATTTTATGATTTTTATTTTTCTTGTTTAATCTACAGAAGTGTGCAATTAATGCTTAGAGAGGGGGAAACAGTAAAACTTGTGGAAAGTGTTGATTTATTCAAGTCCTAATTTCAGTTGTTATAGACTTAAAAATATTTTAAATCTGGTCTCAAATTATAATTATGATAAATGGACAGAATTGATCTATCATGAAAGTTAATCTGTGACATTCGATCAGCTGACTGGATTTACATGAAGTTACATATAATTTTAGCACAGGGATGTTGCACTGTTATTTGGGAATTTGCACTCTAAAAGGTCTTCTTGAATGTTTCCATCTAAATTTTTTGGCAACAAACTTATAAGTCTAAGCCAAAACTACCTCGAATCCCAAAAAATCTCTAAACAGATTTCAGTTTTAAAAATGCAATAAGTTTCTAATCATGTGACAACGACATTTTTCCAACCGCTAGTAAATGCGGGCGCTATAGAAAAAATTTGAATTATGGAATTTTTCCCACATTTTCAAGAATTCAGGGAAATTCGTTTATTAAATCAATAATTAATTTTAATTAATAATTAATGGTCATGAATCTTGTGGCATATAGTCCAGTTCAACTACAAACTCAAAAACTATAAAAAATAAGGGACACATGTATGCACGTATTTTAAGGTTGTAATTTAATGAAAAACTTTGTGTCACTACAATTCCACCCATGGAGAGCTTTGCTGCACTCCTCTACTTTCATCCTATAAAATTTCATGGAAAACCATGCAGGTGGCCAAACTTCACAGATTTATTAAAAATAAATTTCTGTCCCACTGTGCCCTATATCTTGACCCATGGATTCAGTAAACTTAAATGCTACAATGTTGGCCGATCGATGAAGTGTGCAGTTATTGTAGCACAAACATTTGCATGAAATTTAACATATTAATTTTTTTGGACAAATTTTATTTTATTTTTATTCATACTTAGGAAATTTATGAGCTTAAAATACCTTTTCGGGAGAACATTTGTATGGGGTCTAATGATTTTAGTAAACATCGTCCTTACGCCAAAATAAGGAAACGTGCCAAATTTTATCCAGATATCTTTTAAGCTGCGGTTGCATTTTGTTTACAAAGTTTACATTGATATTTTGAGCCAATATAATATAATTACAAATTAAAGACATATTCCAAAATCATTTCCCTTAAAATAGCTATATTCCTTCCAAGAGGTTTACTCATTGTCCATTGAGGCTTAGGTGCTCGTTAAGATATCATATTGATTAACCATTTTTAAAATAAAATAAAATAAAATAAAATAAAATGTCCGCCAAACGCGATTGGTCTGTTTGATGCAAGATATCAATTTTATCGCTTTTTAAAATTCGATTCTATAAACCAGAAAAAATAGTACACCTATTCACTCCCAACACACATACAAAGATTTATTCTTCTCCTCTCCCCATAATGGTTTTATGTTGCAAATTTTATCAACTTTATTTTTCTTCCTTAAAAAAAGTAAAAGAATTCTTCACATAAATAACTTTAGTAAATATTAAACAAAACGCCCAATATGGGTTAATGACCTGACTAAAAAGTAATAATGTTGAACATTAATTTAATTTATTATATAATTCCTCTATTAATGTACATCATTACCCCTGCGGGTGGGCAAATAAAATAAATTTCCCATTGGACTATTTAAATGGATTATTTGTTGATGTTTATAAAAGAGTTTATGCTCACAATTCCAGGGATATGAAATTTTCCATTTTTTTCATATTAAAACCATTGAAAAACTTTAAACCGGTTTAGTTGTTTATACTTTTTTACTTTCATCACACGATGTTTTGTAGTTTTTGCTGAAAGGCAATTATTTAAAAAAGAACGTAAATATATATTTTCATTATAAAAAATTGTAATATATAAATAGGTGTATTTTGTTGTGTATTTCTATGTGCGTTTCTTTCTAGTATTTTTCTACTTGATCGCAATACACTTTTCGCTTGTCACATTTGTGTCGCAAACAGGAAGAGCCCCAACAGCAATACATTTTTTTTAACGACCAACAGCAGGGAGACAACAAAACATCTTTCTTATTGTAGAACTAGAAACTGAAAAAATATAAAAAATAGAAAGAAAGAGAGAGAGAGAGAAAGAAAAGGCAACATCAACTATGATAACAGCAACAACAAAAACAATAACGAATTTATTATAAACAGTAGCACAACAACATTGTTGTAGTTTTATGCTGCGAAACGGAAGCGGAAATCAGTAACAAAATGTGCCAAGGACAGTTGCATAAATGTTTAAAAAAAGTATATATATTTTGTTTATATGTAAGTGTGAGTGTATTTTTTAGATTTTTTTCTATACAAAACTATAAAAACTGTCTAGTTTTTTTTTAGAAAAAAGGACAAGATTAAACGAAAAATAAAACTCAAGTTTCAGCAATGAAAACCAAACACATTTGAAATCTTTTTGGAAAAGAGCTTCTTCTAAGAAGAGAAATAAATATTTTATTTTATATTATTTATCACAAGATAAATAGTGTGGTATGTGAAATAACGGTAAAAAATATATCATGATATAACGTTAAATAACAGAGAAAATTTGGATCTTTAGTTCGAGAAAAGATAAAGGTGATCAAAAATAAATATTTTTTTCATTACCGATTTAATTTTTTAAAGATCTGAAATATTTCTATTATTGAAATGACATTCCCGTGTCACTGCAAAATTTATAACCAATGTATAACTGTATCATATTCATATAAACGCACATCATTTTTTGAAAAGAATCAAAAATATTAAACGAAAAACATTTAGAAAGAATTTCCTTCAAAATACTGCCTGACAGTGACTACACTAATTTCTTAAGAATATCGGAAACAATTTACTCCTAAATTTGATTTGCTTTTAGTTTTAACACTGTTAAAGTCATTATACTTTTTTGTAAATATTCCTTGATGTAAATTTTGGTATTCAAAAAGCCCCTTGTAGCAAATGCCGCAACTGAATATTTTTTGTCACACCAAGAAATTTTTGCATCCTAAACTTTTCATCAATAACCTTTCCAGAATGAACAACATAAAATTTACGACCGGAAAGTTGCTAAAATTCTGTCATAACATACTTTTTGTCATCCATCTATTGATTTTACTTCAATTTCCACTTTTTCTCTTAGAAACATCATGTGGACAATTTCAGATTTCATTTATCAACTTACAAATTCTCCCAGTACTGTTTAATAACACTAGAAATTAAACTTTTTGACTGACCTTTAAATGCTTGATCAACTTTTGTTAGGTCAACTTGTGTTAAGAATTTTTTGATCACACTCCTGAGGGTTTTTTCTGTGAATTGAAACCGATCCCTAGACTAATTGTCCAAAAGCTTTTGTCTTTAAACTAAGTTGAACCCAGTGACTAACTATTGAAGCGATTGAATCGAAATGCACTTTGTCTACTTCTATTATTAGTTTTCCTTTTGAACTTATCTACCATTAAACTTAAAAACTTAAAAAAACAAAAATCAAAATCTGAGAAAAAACTTCTAACACTCTCAAACAACAAACTTACACTCTCTTCCACTCACAAAAAAGTTAAAAAGTTATAAAGAAAAATTGTAAAGCAACATGGCTGCAATCAAAGTGAGCGGAAGTGAGACTGTAAAGTTGTTTGTTAAGTTGTCAGTTTGTGTTGCAACTGAAGCGACAATACAAAAGTCCTTTTTTTTGCAACTTGCCAATGAAAATAATATTATGACCCTTATAGGAATAAATGCTGAAAGAAAAATAACATAAAATATCAGCCAAAAACATCAAGTTAGAAAGAAAATAAGAAAAACTAAAAACGAAACTTAAGCACAAACGGCAAAAGGAAAACGTAACAGCGTGATCATCCTGGATTTACTATAAACAGCGGGGGTTGTAAAACGTTGTCCTTTACAATTTAGCTTTAAGTGTAAAAAACAAGTAAAAAAAACTTTTTCTGCGAATTTTGTTAAAAAGGTCAAAAGCTTTTAAGTTTTTTTATTTTTGTATCTTTTTCACTATTTTATTTTATATTTCATAAGCAGCATTATAAATGATGTTTGATCACATTTTCATAATTCCACTTTGGTTGACATTTTATAGTTAAAGGAAAGGGATTTAATAGAAGTTATGCTTTTAAATTCATTTTAATTCATAAGTCTATAAATGAACCATTTTATTTTTTTAATAAAAGGCTTATAATTACAAAAGTGTGATGTTAAGACTAATTTCGCCACCAATGAGTCTGCACCACAAATGAGTCTGAAGTAATTACATTAATCCACACACACACATACACACACAGCCGTATATGTAAAAGTTTTTCTTAATTTTAAAACGGAACGCTTAAGAAGTCATAAAATTAGTTTTATTTTTGCCTATAAGTTTTTTTCTGAACCGATTTGTCAATTTATAATTAAAAATTTTATGAAAATGCTTGAACTTAGACATTGTCTTATATACTGGACTATATTTTTTAATATACTTAGGCGATTTTGCTAGTTTTAAATAGGAAACTTTTCAGGACTATAACAAATACTCGGAAAGATATTTAAGTAGCATCTGAAGAACAGTGGGGCTTTCATAAAGTAATTCAAAATGATACCCATGATTAAGTTCATACCAAATTTATTGGAATAGATGACTGTATTTATGTCCTCCATCAGCACAACTGTTGAATGAACAATATTAATTTTGCCACAGTGTTATCGTTCACAGAAAATCGGGAATTGTCCACATGATGTTTCTAAAGTTAAATCATAGAAAGCATTTTCATTTGGTAGAAATGCAGCCCAGTAAACTCAGTGCTCGATTATTTGATACGAAAAGTTAAAGCTAATGTAGGTTTAAATGCTTACAAGGTTCAAAAACTTCCCGATAAGAGTTCTGCTAAATATCTGAAGCCAGAAACAGAGTGCGGAATTTGAAGTGAAGTTTTTTCAACAAAACATTTTTGTTTTAACAATTTTTTTTTGTAACTTCCCTCAACATGATTGGCTTCGCACAATAAAGCCAATCATTTCTTACAACGGGCTCTGCAAATTCTGAATTTTACATCAAGAATTTCTTGCAAACTCATTAAACTGTCCATTTATAGTAAGCCTGACATGGCATCCTGTCATTATGGTGAACAATCCCTTGAGTGCTATAATAACAAAAGAAAGTAATTTTTCAAACTGCCGGAGCAAAGGTCAGTGTAGAAATAATGGGTTCTTGTTAAAAAAAATTGAAGAGCACAAATAAGGTGTCTATCAGTGTGGTAGAATTTTGAAGGGAGATGGATTATCTGTTCGAGCAAAGAGTATAAAATCACTATAAAAACGTTAATGAAAAGGTTTTTGAAAAAGGTTCAACTTTTTATTGAAGCCCTAAATATGTTTTTTTCTGTTAATTTTATTAACAGTTTCAATCTAATAAAAAACAATTCAGTCCCACTATATGGATTTATTTATCCTTTTTTTCATTGAGTTACTTACGACATAAAATTCTAAAAGTACCATTAGAAAAATCATTTCATACATGATTCCGTATATATTGATGATTTGAAAAGTACGGCATAATACCGGAAACAATTTTGTATTCATGTAACTCAAAAATATAAAAATACTTTTATTTTGTCCTGAAAAATCATTCTATGACTAGATTTTTTTTAAATATTTAGCACTTTTATGTATCCATATTGCAGACATGATTCAAAGAATTGAAACCTTCCTCCTTTAATACATGTTTTCTAAAGAAAGTACCATGTTACTATTCGGGTTTGGCACTATTCATGATTTGGTGACCACCTTCTAGAGACTTACTTATTAACACATTTAAATGCATCAAATTATTCTTTTTTAAATTTGGCAAATTAATCTAAATAATTTTAAATAAACTGTAATTTGCCTTTTCGGTACTGAGTCAAAACCAAATTTCTCTCTTTTAATGATTTTATAATAAAAATTAAAATCCATTATAAAAATATTTGAGTCATAAGTATGAAAAATATTTATCTAAGAGAGTATCAATCAAAGGTACGATTTTTGTTAAAATGATACACTGGATCAAAACTTGTATCAAATTAAAGTCTTCGAATATCCAATCTCTAAAACTTTAAGATATGAAATACATACTTAAGTGTATAGAGATTTAAAAGAGCGTTCTATACATAAAACTTGTATATGTATTGATTTATAAATGACTTTTTGGAGAATTTGTAAGAAATTGACTAACTTTGGAGGCTTGACGCCTTTGTACTTCTCCAAATCAAGCAGAAAATATATCAGCAGTAACCATGTGAAATTTTATTAAGACATACAGATTTTTTTTAAAAGTTTTTTTAAAAAGTCGACTTGGCTATGGTCAGACAGCCAGACGGTTGGACACTGATTCTAAGACTGTTGGTACCTTTAATACTTATACATTTATTTTTCTATAAAAGAATTTAAATTGAAACTTTATAAATTTTAACAAAACATAATTTTTCTTACATTTATTTTTTTTATTCATTTATTCACCTAAAACTTACAAACACACATCTGCATATGCGTAAATATTGAATAATTTTTTTATTTTCACTCATCTTTCCATTCACCATTTTTTTCTTTCTTTTTGCATTTTATACTTTATCCATCTGTTCGTTCATCTTCATTCTTTGTATAAATTTACATTCAATGATTCAATAATTCGTTTGCTTTTGTCTACGAATGTCAACACCAATTCGACAATGGAATTGTAAATGGAAAAAAAATGTTAAAATTTTTGCATGTCTGTATGTATATATTAATTCTTTTCGCAAAAGAATACTAACACTCTTACAGCCAGCAAAACAAATAATGCAAAAGTGAATGAAAGAGAAAAAAACAAAATGAATGTAAAATAAATGAAATAAAAAATATATAAAATGTCATTTCTCAGCATGTCATAACTTATAATAAGCTTTTACTTGATGCCAAACTCATACATAAAAAATAAATACACACACATACCTACATTTACAAACATGAAAACCCAGCTAACTGTGTATTATTGTTATAGAATCCTGTTTGCTTTTGCCTCTTCAGGATTTGTTTGTTTACTTGGATTCTGGTGGTTTTACTACTCTCCACCACCACAAATGGTGAAGTAGATATATAAGCTTTGTCATGCCGTGCGTAACGCTAAGAAAGAATCTGATAGGATTTCATAATGTTTATATATGTTTGTCTGTCTGACTGACTGTCTATCTATCTGTTTGTCGTTGACACGCTCACATCCACAATAATGGACCAAGCTCAATTTATTTTGGCCTGGTTATTTGCTAAAGTCCTGAGAAAATTCATATTTAAAAGCAGCTAATTTCATTTATAATTTGGTAAATGAGAATAAAATTTTGTCATAATATTAAGTTATGAGTACTCCAATACCATTTCAATAATAATAATAATAATAATAATAATAATAATAATAATAATCAAGAGAAAAAAGCTTTAGTGAAAAATATAACATATTTTATGATTAATTTAATACAAAAATATTTATATAATGTATACTTTTGTGAGTGCATACCTTAGTATGTATGTACGAAACATAACTTATTTAATTCACACGCATTTGTGGTGGAGGGTATTGAAGATTCGACATAGCCGAATATGGCAATTTTACTTCTTTTATTTTGGTATTGGTGTCGACTTTGTCGTTAAATTTTCCTTTTTCTTTTGCCAATATTTTCACATATAGAGAGATCCCTGTGCTCGTAAACAAAAATATGAAATAAAATATTATAGAACAAATGTCACTATCAGTGTGTCAGCTAAAGTGAGCGAGGGTATATTTGTAAGTGTGTTTGTGCAAAAGGGAGCGTGATAATGCAAATAAAATATTTATAAAAATGAAGGGGTTACACAAAAAGTGTTTTTTTTTTTTTGTTTTTGTTTTTTTTTTTTGTCATTTCCTTAACATTTTTTATTTATTGTTAAATTTCTCTATAGGAAATCTTACAGAACATAAGTTTTCCTAACACAAATATTTGATTGTACACAACATATGTGAAGTATTGATCTGGATAAAGAGAAAGCGAGAGCGATAATAAGTGATAAATTGTAAAGTCATTGAACTGGAAATATTAATGAAAAAGGAATTAAGATAATTTTCTATTAACTGAGTAAATATTCAGAAAATTGTACGATTTAGATTTATTTTCTTGACCTTGAACAAATTTAGAAGAAATTTTGAGATATTTTTCAAAAAAAATGTTAAGAAGAGTTTAAATAGAAAAGGAGCTTAATTTGGCATCACTTATTTCTCAAATAAAAATCGATATGAAAATGAAAGGAATCTCATATTTTCATGTCAAATTTTAAAAATCTTAAACAAATATTTTATTAAATTAGCGCCTAAATAGAAAAAAACAGTGAAATTTGGAATCATATGTGCCTTATGTCAAAAGTACACATTTTCATGAAAATTTTCAAAAATCATAAATCGTAAAAATTTTTGTCTTTGTAAATATGCGCTTAAATAAAAAACGAACCTCAATGGTCAAAATTTCATGAAAACTAAATAAATTTTTAAATCGTCTTTATTATGGTAAATAAACGTTTAAATAGAAAAAGAATTTCATTTTAAGATCACTTGCATCCCATGATTTGGTATCCTGATTTCATGGTTAACAAGAGTGGTACAAGAACAATAATGTGGTATTTGTACCAAGCGACGCAAATCCTTCAAACTGCCTGGAGTTAAGATCAATGGAGAGATGTTGGGCTCTCGTTACAAGGATATCGGATAGCACAAAAAAGGTTTCCAAAGTTGTAGTAGATTGAAAATCGAGACGGACTATCCTTCTAAGCAAAGCGACTAAAATCTCTATAAAAATGTTAATAAAGGGTTTCCGAAAAAAAGTTCGAAATTTCAGCTTTCCGAAAAAAGTTCGAAACCTATAAAAATACTTCAATCAACAAAAAAAATTTTAGATGTAATTTTAGTGGTTTCGTTTTTATTTACACATATGTATGTTAAGAATTTTCGATTTTACTCTTTAAAATGAACTAACTTTTTACTCCGGCATCTTTAATACTTTATTTCGATTTCTTAAAATAAATATACATATAATTTAGAGATATGTGTAAATGTTGTTTCATACGTAGGATGAAGAAATCTTCTTATGTGCGTGTGTCTTTTATTTTTCTTTTTCCTGTTTCATAACTTAAGGCAAAATGAAAGCAACAAATAACATCATGTTCATGCAATGATTTTTACCTTCTTTGTTAAATAATATTTTATCATATTTTATTTTTAAACTTATTACATTTACATATTCAGCAAGTAAAATGTATGCGTATGTATGGAAACACACTCACACGCATATACAAGTTCAATGTATTAGTACCAATAAAAATGCCACAGAATATTATCTGCATATGTGTGATTTTATATGATTTTTCTGTTTTTATACCTTTTATAGCAGTACAAATGATGAATGAGGGAGGTGTATTGAGTTTGTGATTCCATATGTTACATAAGGGAAAATTTATTTAACATTTTGGAGCAACTCAAAATCTAATTTCGGTGAAGTAATGTTCAGAATATGTTCGTTTTTTTGTGAAGAAATTAAATCAATTTGGTATATTCGTAAAATATTTTCTATTCGTAAATCGCAGAATAAATAAACTTATAGTAAAATTAGCATCCTATTTCGAGATTTGGTGGTCGTGGAAGCTATAATTCCAGGAAAGAGTGTTACGTGGGATCTATAAGCATATATGCACCTTCATTCGCGCCATTTGTAATATATATTAAAATCAGTAAGGAAGATAACTGTATTGAATTTCAATAAAATTTTTCGTATTTAAGAGCTGATACAACCAAGTAAAGACCGATATTAAATGTGGTGCATTTAATGGAAGATAAGACAATATATGGGTATGAAATATGAAATGATGTAAAACTGTTTAACTCTTCAAATATATAAATTATCACCAAATTTTGATGAAGGGTATTTAAAATTCACCACTACCGCATACAATATTCCCACTTATTTTCTTTCGTTTTTTTTTTTTTTTTCATTTTCCCTTGCGTAATTCTACACTTTTTGTTTTACGTTTTGTAACATGATTCTTCATCTTATGTTTTTTCATTTCATTTCCCTTAAAGGTATTATATGGAACGTAAGATCTTTCAACATTTGCTGGAACTAAAGTCACTACAAATACGCTCAAATAAACTGAATGAAGCTGTGTTGGTTAAACGAGCTGTAGATGATTATCATAAATCTTGTGCCGCCCTGGGCGGTGAGACAGGCACTCGTTTACGTCGTTATAACTTTAGTGAATATACTTTTAAAAATTTCGAATTGTTTCTTTATGAAACGCTTAAGGCTTTACAAAAACCGGGCACTTATAATTTTCAGAATATCAATGAAGTTTACGAAGAGGTGAGTACGCATACATACAATAACATAAGAATTATTTGATCTTCTTCAACACAATGACATGAAGTTAAGTTGTCAACACTTGTGGAATTCATATGTGTTATATAAGTGTTATAAAAACATATAAATCTTTAAAATATTCCCTCTCTCTCTCACCTAGGCGGAAAGACGTTTAAGTCCAGATTATAATGCCTACGAAAAGGCTTTACAATGTACCACACGAACACATCGTTGTCTACATGCAGCTCATGCTTACACCGGAATACCTTGTGCCGCCTATAGTAAGTTTTAGTCCAAATTTTAACATAATTTAATTTATTTATGATTCATATTTTTGTTACTAAATTATCAAATTCATATAAATATATATATATTTACATATGTATTTACATATACATTTACATATTTACATCAATTTCCATAAACAAATATTAGTTTGCATTAATAATTTTCTAAAATTAATTAATTGTCCTTGTTGTATGATTAGATTTAATCTCTAATTTTGTCAGTCATTTTACCTTTGAGTTGCTATTTACATAAACTCTATTTATAAATGTATATGTATCTAGATATGTATCTGTATATATTTCTGTATATTTGTAACATGAAATATTCATTCATATATTGTTGTGGTTTCAAAAATTTATACTCTAATTCTATTCGTATTGAATATTTTATATGCCTGCAGATTTTGATTGAAATACATAATATTATTAGATAATCATCTCTTAAGTATTTTGTGGTTTGAGTAGTTTGTGATTTCTATAAATTTTATTAGCAATTAATTAAAGTTTTATTTAATAAAAAATAATTAAAGTTTAAAAAAATTATAATATATTTTCGGATACATTCAAAAGAATTGGGTCCCATTAGAATCGAAGCCAAAAGTTGTTGAAATTTTTTTTATGCCGATAAAGAAGACAACAAATCGGAAAAGTATGCACAAAGAATAACTCCATATGCGGAAAGTAAAATGGCCGACAACCGACAATCAACGCATATATATGAACCACAATAAATACTACCGCAGCCTTAGAGAATTTACCAACCTCCGTACAGTGTTTTGTTGATTCTTTTTATTTAAAAGACGGGAACAATAACTGTCTTCAGTATTCCAAAATATACATATTTTTTTTTATATTTAAATTGAAACCAATCGGTTAAGAATTAGAAAGAATAAAAATTTCACCGGTGACCGGTATAATCAGTTTATACCGGTGACCGGTATAAACTGATTAGTCCATTTTCTGAATTTCTGAATGACACTTTTTAATATTTTCAATGATATTCTTAAAAATATTTCTTATGGTAAACATTAAAGTTAATTTAGAAAAGGGAACTTATATTTGGACTGAGTGCAAATGTTCCGATTCACCCAATTTAACATGATTTTGTACAGGACGAAACTGAACCATGATACATTTCATTACAATTATTTCACAATTAACAATTAATGTTTAAATACTTACTCTTGAGAAACTTATCATCCATCAGCTAAATTTTTATGTTATAGATGTTCCCGACCAGTATAGATTTCGCAAAATGCGTAGTACAATTAACATCCGTCACTATTCAAGTCACATATTGCTCAAACCTACAAAGACACTGCGGTCCTTGTGGCATTCGTTAAAAGTCTTTGACGCTTTTAGTCACAAAGTTAATTTCTAATGGACCACTTTTTGAACAATTTCAAGAAATGGATCATGATATATTTGAGTGGTCCGTTGGGTAAAACATATCAGGGTCCTGCTACCATTCTTATTTAATCTCTATACACAGAAAAAATTACGATCTATTTTTAAATTTAAACTACATTTACACTAAAATAATGTTAAATTAACATTTTTTATGAAGGAAAAAGTTATATTATTTATATTTTAATTAAAAAATTCGGAACGCATTCACATAGAGTTAATGATATAATTTATGTAGACGACTATTCAATTAATGGGTCGTAGATTTGATGATCTTTGCGATCTTGTAAATGGTTATCTCATTTAAATCCACAGCTTCTCCACTGAACATATCTTAAACCTTTCACCAGCGACAGTAACGTTTTTCACCGCCGGAAATGAGACGGTAGACAAAGTTCCGACTGATAACCATCCGAAGATTTATGGGATTATATTTGATATCTTTTTATCTCTTCTGCCCATGCCTCTTAAATCAAGCATACTTTTATATAAAACGACTAGTTATTCAGTGGTAAACTATGGTGCACCGGAGAGGTCTCCTTCGATAAGTGATACGCCATAGGGAATTATTTGAAATTATTTGAATCATTCTCTTTTTGAAAATTTCTCTTTGACACAAAATGTCCTCAGTTCACCATCTACATGAGCGTACGAAGATCTTCCCGGTTAAGGAACA
Organism: Cochliomyia hominivorax; assembly: GCA_004302925.2. Classification (NCBI taxonomy): domain Eukaryota; kingdom Metazoa; phylum Arthropoda; class Insecta; order Diptera; family Calliphoridae; genus Cochliomyia; species Cochliomyia hominivorax. Next base: position 114,970,465 of record PYHX02000467.1, on the reverse strand, counting down.
CAATGAAATTTTTAGTAAGCAGAGACCGCCCACCCCCTACTGTGTACTGACCGTGCCATAACAAACCTACATTTTGCCAAACACCGTAGATGGTATTGTTAAAATTTCTACCGAAAGGCTGATTCATTAAATGTCCTTCATTATCCTTTTTTAATTCTTTATATGAACAATGTGGATAAATAGAGGGAGGAGGAGTATTTTTTGGTATTCTTGAATTAAGAAAGATTTATTTTTAAATCTAAGTTTTTTCAAAATATTACAAAAATTGAAACAAGCTAAATTTTTGTCGCGATAAATACGAAAAGGGGGAAAATTTGAAAAATTTTCTGGAACTTCAAATTTTGCATTGAAAAAAAACGAGTACCCTTAGAGAACCCGAAAAGCGCCAAAAAAATACTCTCCTGATACTCTCTGATCTATAAGTTAGTAAGGTTAGTTTTTGATATACATAGAGATTAATAAGGGATATTGATCAGAATTTTAAGTATTTTAGAATCTGTCAGATTAATTATATTTTTAATATCTGTGCGTATGCAACGTAAACATGTCTTCGACCTCTCGACTTCCCGTTAATACATTTCAAACTTTTTTTAATGTTTTAAAGAAAAATTGCTCTCAAGCAATAAAAATTATGTTAATTCAAATTCCAACAATAATTAATTAAAAAAGAAAGAAAATCTAAAAGTAAAAATGATATTTTAATTTCAAATTAAATTCCATTTAGAAAATTGTGAGCTGCAATTTTTAATAACTTAAAACCATTTTAATGCTGTTTTCCATTATTTAATAAAAACTATGTAAAACTTGAATTGCAACACACACATACACAAACCAAAGTAATTATATCTATATTTATATATATTTTCCAAAAAACACTAGTCTTTTTGATGTTTCCTTTTTTCCACTCCCGCATAATGAGATTTAAAATTACAACAAAACATGTCACATAATTTTTCTTCTTTACAATTTTATTTCTTCCATCATCTCATTTTCTTCTTGTCTTCATGGCATTTTTAGTTATTTGTTGTTGTAAGTAATAAAATTTTCTATTAATTTTTTTTTCCATTTTCCTATTTTTTTATTATCTTTTATTGCGTATTTATGATGTGAGTGAATGATGCAGTGGCATCATCATCATCCTCGTCAGCATTCCTCGTCAATGTATCTTCTATATTTTCGGTGTTTTTGTTATTTCTTTGTATTTTTTATGATTAAGGATTAGTACGCTATAAAATTCTTATTTAAGTTGGAGGATATTTACTTATTTATTACAAGCATTATGATGGATTACCAATGACTTTTGTTTTTTTTGTATCCTCAAAAAGAGGGTATATTAACTTAGTCATTTCGTGTGTAACGCTAATAAGGAATCATCACAGACCCAATAATGTATGTATATATATATATATATATATATATATATATATATATATATATATATATATATATATATATATATATATATATATATATATATATATATATATATATATATATATATATATATATATATATATATATATATATATATATATATATATATATATATATAACTGGGAAGTTCCCAATTTAAAACCAGTAAAATCGGATCAGTACATTTAAAGACATAGACTGATGCCTGAGGCAACCTCCATAGTCCAGCGTAGAATTTTGAAATTGAAATAAGATTTTTGCATAATATTATGTTATATGTACTTCATTATTGTTTCAAAAATTTCAAAATCGGTTCAGTCGAAAAGAAAGTTATACCTAAAAATATAACTAATTTTATGACTTATTAAATAAGTGCTCATGTGTTACATTTGAGAAAATCATTTATATATTGTATACGTCTGTGAGTGTAGTTATGTGTACGAAACATAACTTATTTCACACGCGTGTTGAAGATTCGGCATAGTCGATTATAGCATTTTTACTTGTTTATGTTTGAATTTGTTAATTTATGTTAAAGTAGTGAGATTTAATTTTTGGAGGAGACATTTTTTTCAAAAATAATGATAGAATTGAGAATAATTTTAGGAACATTTTTGATATTTTTTTTGGAATTTATATTATGGTTTTTTAGAATTATTTTCATCAGTGATACATGTCCTGTTTCTCTAGTCGAACGAAAATCAAAGGGAGTCAAATTGTGTTTTTTATACGAAGCTTTCGTTCGCATGGACTTACGTTATTTGTTACGTTTTGAAAATTTTAATTTTTTTGTATTTTTTTTACGAAATGTAGTAAAAATGCTACTAATTTTGTTGAAGAATAATTCTACTATGTTGAAAAACACAAAAGATAAAAATGATTAGTTAGAATTTTATAATCGGTCAAGATTAACTATGTAATACCCTACAAGCTAATAATACCAGATGTTGTAAAAATTCGATTAAATTTATATTGCTTATGACACTAATAAACAAACTGGCGAAAATATCATTTATTTTAAAGATGGATAAAATCACTTGCCCAATTGTAGAGCTTTAAGTTGAAGCACAATAAGAATTCATTGTTATTGGATATTTTATCTGATTGTTTTGTTTCAATCACACTTACAAGTAATTGCTAGAATAAAGTAAGCATTTGTTTTTTTTTCTAAGCTAAAGCATCCTTATTTTATTACAAAAGTTTATCAAAAGCTTTAAGAGTATTGAAAGATTTTTGATGAAAATCTTTTGTGAAAAATTCTTTTAAAACCCTTAAAGAGAAAAAACTCAAACTAAATTTTGAAAAAAAAATTAAAAAAAAATGTGTCACAATTTTTTGCAAAGAGGCTTTTTTGAGAAAAGTAAGAAAATGTGGTAAAAGCTTATATAAAAGTTTTTTTAGAAAAGCTCATAAAAATTGTCCTTTTAATGAATTTAAACAAAAACAAACTTTTTTAAAAAATATATATATTTGATCACAAATGTTTATATTAAAGCTTTTCGAAAAAAAGTAAATACAATCCAATTTTTTAAATATCGTATTCAAAAGATTTATTATGAAAAGTATGTTGTGAAAATATTTAAAAATAAATTAAAACGAATTAATTATGAAACTTATTTCATCAGAAATTAAAAGAAAGAAATATTGTCACAATATTTTTGATTAAAATAACAAAAGCTTTTTTAAGAGTTCAAAATAATTTAAAAGAGACATAAAAGAAAAATTTCTTTTAAAGCCCTTATAAAAGCTTTTTGAAAAATGATCATTCAACAACTTTTAAATGCTTCTTATGCTCAAATAAAATCATATCGGAAAGATAAATCAAACTTAGTTCTTTTTATCGAATTAAAAAAAAATATCAAATTTAATATTAATGTAAAAAGAAAAAGCTCTTCGAATCAGCTCACAAAATATTTTTTTAATATCTCATTTTAATGATTTTTGACAAAAAACTTATATGAAAAATAAAAATAAATTTTACAATTTTTTGAAAAAAAATCTCTTTCGTAAAAAGTATTCGTATTCATAGAAATTACAAAAATTTTTATAAAAATGAAAAATAAATTGAAAAAGGAATAAAAGAAAATCTTTTCAAAAGATTCATGACACAGCTTTTCAAAGAAGTGTAATATGCTTTAATAAAAAAAGCTTTTTCAAAAGGACATATAAAGGCTTTCAAAAATGCTCATAAACATTAAAATTGCTGAGTTTCAATTAAATGTAAAATTCACTTTTCCGAATATTTTCTTTTGTTTTCATCAATGCAAAGAATAATTAATTTTCTTTTGTTTTTTTTTTTCAATTCCTCATCAACCAGAATTCCAACATAAAATATGAACAATTTTAGTGCTCTTAATTCTATGTTTCATGTTTAAAGTTCATTACTTATGTTGGTTTAAAATATTAAGTTGTAACTAAAGTTTTTGTTATTTTCCATTCTTTCCTTTTTTCTATTATCTCCTCGTGCATTTATACTTTTTATTCTCCTATTTTAAGATAAATTACAGTTTGCAAAAATACTAAAAGAAAAAAACAACAACAAGCAAAAGAAATAAAAGTAGAATTTAATTTGTGACATTTATTTGAGAATTTTTGGTTAATGTTTATTGTTATTTTCCTTTCATTTCTTTCGAACATCTTACTTTCTTTCCTTTTTTCATTCTAACACATATACAACTATAATTAAGTTTATTTCTTAAATATGAGCAAATATTTAATAATAGCTTATATGCATGTATATGTGAGTGTATGTTCCTGTTTAAGTATTTCAGTGACGTCGCCACATGCTTGACGTTGATGCAAATGATCCCTTGATGTCAAAACCATCTGACGTTTTTTTTTTTTTTTCACTCATTTTATGTTCAGTTTTTTTCTCTTTTAGTCTTTTTTTGTGTTCTCTTGTTGTTATTGTTCTTATTGTATTTTGGTTTATTTATATTGTTGAACATTTTAGCGAAATTGTTGAAATATTACTACGAGAAGAGGAGCTTGTGCTTAAAACTTCCTTTTTTGTATATGTATGTATGAGTGTGTGTGAGAAAGTATTTGTGCGGTTGCATTGTTGTTAGCTTGAATGATGCAATTTTACAATGCGTCGCCTGAGGGGACACATCAAACAACTGTGTAGAACAATTCACCAACATCTAAAGCGATGTTTCTTTGACACAGTGTTTTATGTTTTACCATTAAGTCTCTTTCTCTTCTCTATATTATATTTACTTTCTTTCCTTTTTATTTTTTATGAGATTTTTTTAAATTCATGTTGTGATATTTATAAGCGAAAATACTTAAAAGCATCACTATGGTTATCTGCACAGTGGAACGGACAAAATTAATTATGATCATAATAAAGATTTAGAACTCAATTCATTTTAAATGGGAAATATGTTTAAAATTATACAATATTTTTTATGCAGCACAGTGGTCCAAACCGATTTTTTTTTAACACAATTCTGTAGCTTAGTAATCCCCCAAGAAGAAATCAATTTAAAATGTATAACAGTTTGTATCACAATAATGTACCACATTTTTGTGGTTTTTAATTCTCTTTTAACAAGAGCCTGATATCACTCCACTGATCTTTGCTCCCGGCAGTTTGAAGAATTTGCAACTTTTGATACAAATATCACATTATTATTCTCGTTTTGTAACTCAAGTCTTGTTTATCAAAGTGGTCTTGTTTACCATAGTGGACAGGATGTCACTACGGTAAACAAGACTAGATTTTCTATTACCAGGCAAGTTCTTTCGATACTGTTTAATAATATTGGAAACAGTATGACGGCAGACCCTTGTAAGATTGTATGGAAAAATTGGGTTTTGTTGAAAATATTAAACGGACTTTTTCTTGTTTTTAGAAAGTAAGAGGACAAGATATTCCCGATTTATTTTTACATATGAAATTTACAAATTTCTAAAAATTGTTTGCTTTTCATTTCCCTTTTACCCCACTGTTCCTTCAATTGCTAACATTTAGTTAAGGATTTTGTTTGAGATTAACTACTGTTTGTCTACATATTTATTTATTTATTTATTTATTTATTTATATTATTTTATTTATTTTCTAGCTGGGTTTTAATTTTGTGTTCCCATATTATCGCCTGAAATTTTCCCATTCTTCTCACCAAAACGAAGACAAAAAGCCACCAAAATGTTTTTGTTCTCAATATAAAGGAAGTAAAAATAATAACGAGAATTGGGATAAAAAGTTTGCTAGAAGTTATAAGATTTTTTTATTTAATGGAGGTTTTTTTTTTTAATTTTAATACATAAAAACGAATATATGTAGAAGTATTATTGTTGTTGTGTATGCATGTGCCACTTTAGTTTCTATAAAGCATACAAACACACATTCATAAACAAACCATAAAACAAAACCACACTAAGTCGTCATGGCTGTAAATGTAATTTATTTTGTAGTTTTCACTTTTTTCTCTGAAAAATGTATTTTTAGCGGGGTGGAAATAAAACCCTGAAACCGTTAGTAGTTGAAAAGTAATATCAAAAATACCTTAATACATTACTGACTTATATGTACACCCACACTTACATACACATACATCTGTGTTAAAATACTGGTTGGTTAAAAAGGACAATATTGTACGTTTTGTCGTTTTTTTTTTGTGCCAAGAGTTTTAGTTATTTTTAGCACAATATAAAGCGTTTACAAGTAGTCTATCAAATTGGAACACACGCTGCCAGAGTTAAAATAAAGAAGAACTAGAACTAGGAACAAAGAACAAAAAACTAGTACAATTGTTCTTAGAACCAGCTGGTTTTATAGTTTTGGAGCAAAAGGCACTATTGGTTTTAATGTTTTCGTAAATTTTCTAGAGCAATATTAGTAAGAGCTTTCTTTTAGCTCTTTTTGTAGGTGAATTATTTTTCTTTCTCTACTTTTTCTAAAGTTGGTTTGCATTGTTAAGAAACTATTGTTTGGTTTTAAGTTTGTAAGAAGAGAAGATATTAAAAACTATACATATCTGTTCTCAAAAAAAACTTATAATTGTCAAACAATTTAGGTTAAAATAAAATTTTTCAATCTTTTTATGCATTTATTTTATTAAAATTTAAAAAATATTAAAAAATTCTTAATTCTTATTTAATTACTTCATATTCTTTTCCAACTTAGCGTATACTTAATATATTCCTTTATGTAACAACCATAATATTAAGTATACGCAGCATAACCCACATAACACAGTTGTTCCCAAACGAAGTTTTTTATAAATAGTTCTGAAGATTTTAATTCTTTAAAGCAAGGGACATACTGAAAGACACTCCAAAGTTGCACCACGGGAATGTTTTATTAAAAAACAAGAAAGAATACTATTCGTCCGTGCAGATGGTTATACACTCTTTACTGCTGAAAAGAAGTGAGACCCAAAAATCTTTAACACATTTATTTGATATTTTACTCAAATTACCTTTGTAAAACATGTCAGTTATTATGTTTAATGTTAAATAAATGACATATTCTGATCAAAATGAGTGACCAGAAAAAAGTGCGTACTGAAACTATAATATATTTCAACAAATTGCCCAATCATTCATAGGTCTGCAGTTAAACTGTTTTCAATGCTATTGAACAGTACAGGGAGAACTTGTCGGTTGATAAAAAGTCTGGATCAGGTAGAAGGGTTGGTCTCATGATGTTTCTTAAGGCAAAATAAAAGAGCATAATAAAGTATTTTTAAAAGAACAGCCAAGAGCTGATAGGAAAATTAAAGTTAATGCAGGTTTAAGTACATACAAAGGCTCAAAAAGTTCCTGACAGGAAGGTATGTACTGGCAGATTTTTCGCAACTTCCTGATCAAAAATTGTTTTGCTGAAATTCGATGGAATGTTGAAGAAATGTTAAGAAAGCGTCATACTTTCTCAAAAAATAATGTTTTAAGAGGCTGCTTCCATTCATAAGACGTCATAATGTGCTCACATATTTTTGGACTGACTTGATATACTCTCACTGCGGTAAACAAACCTTTAAATGGTAAAAGAACAATAATGTGGCATTTGTACCAAGAGAAAAAATTCCCCCAAATTGCCGGGGGCCAAGGCCAGTGAAGAGATATTTGGGTCTTGTTAAAAAAGAATTGAAGAACAAAAAAAGTGTGATCGATTTTAATGTTTCAAGTAAAGTGGCAGAAATATGTTTCCAAGAAGGATTAATTGTAATAATAATTTCAATCAAATAAAAATTAAAACTGCTATTTTAGCGGTTTAGTCTATATTAAAATATATGTTATTTTTTATTTCACACGTTATATTATTTCATGGAAATCCATCCAGCCAATCTAAAGTAACAGATAAAATTTGTTACGGTTGACATTTTTGAGCCATGAGCGAACTTTTTTAATAATGGTGATAGTTGATCCATTATTTCAATTACTTCCCACGTTAATGTTCTCCGAGTAGTTCTTATTGATATGAAAATTTATTAAAATCAAATTAGCTTCAAATAAGTCTAATCCGAACTTTGGTTTATAATTGCGGTCTGCAAATTACCCTAACTCTTATTAAGACCCACGCAAACCATTTTAAAGTGCAAAAATTTGAATATTATTACTTTTACATTTCATTAAGTAAATCTGTACAGTCAGAAATTATTATAGCATTTTCTACGAATATCGGTCCTTAGTTTTCTATAGCCCGAATTTGAAGCAAACTCAAGTGGTATAAATCGAGTATTACGAGTATTATGTTTATTACAGGCATAAATCATAGAATCAAATTCTGCGAGGATCGAGCATTAATCTTCAGTGCCTGCACAAGAGAGTTGGGTACCAATTTTGAACTTTTTACCGTTTTTTATTGTTTTTTTTTTTAATATTAACAAACGGAATGTAAAATAAAGTTCATTAATCACGGGGAAGAGAACTACCCATTAGCCCTACCCTTTATTTGTAAATTAACAACAAGGAAATCCAGTAGCTTTTCGAAAACTCTAATTCGAAGACCACTTTGAAGATCTTTTTTTAACTTTATCAAAATCTACCAATAAACCTTCAAGAAAAGTGCAAATGTGAAATTATTCAAGAAGTTTTGATATAAAATTGAACTTTGCTAACTTTTTCTTAACCAAAAACCAAACTTCATATCCTTAAGCTTTTTGAGAACCACCCCATATGCCCCAATACTTCTGGAATTCTCCTCTATGACTCGAATATATCTTAACTTTAATCGAATTTTTGTGAAAAAATTATTACCAAACTTAAATTTGGAACCTCTGTCTATAATAGTTCCGTATAAAGGAAAAAAATTAAAGTAGTTTTTCTCTTTTTTTTAATTTGATAAATTATTTTATAATGCTAAAATTCTTTATATTAATAATTCATAATATTTTTTATTTTCTCAAATTGTTCATACATTAATTTATTCATTCGTTCATTTACTATGTTTTTATTAATGATAAACAGTTTTTAGCTTTAATTCATTAATTTCATTTCTTTGTTTACTCCTCCCACCAAATTTCTTTTTTTAATTCTATTTTAATTCTATTGTATTCATTATTTTATTTCTACTTTTTCCTCTTACAGTTCCCATGATGAATCATCATACAAAGCCAAAATTTGGTTTTGGACCATATAAAAAAACCGGTGTGGGTAGTTTTTATTTACCCAAAATTCTTACTACTGGCACCGCCTGCAATGGCAAAGTTGCTCTAGAATTATCACATGGTAAAAGTAAACAATTAATTTCACTGCCTTCAGAAAAATTGGACAGTAATAAAAGATATTTTGTCACATTTACCGTCAAGGAAACAGATAAACAACAACAACAACAAGGTGTTACTAGCGCAACCACTAATTGTGACAATAAATCAGGTGCTCAGGGTGCTGTGGCTGCAACAACAGCTTCCGTGGCTAAATAATATTAAAAAGGGGAAATTTGAATTTGTTATTGTATTAAGTAACCAGTTGTTGGACATTAGATAAGTTAATTTAATGAATTAATCCTAATTAAGCTCTTATGTGTTTTAAATCGATCTAATTTAAAATTCACTCTGTATTATAATTTAAATTTATATTTAGTTAATAATTAAAATTTTAAATTATTATCAATATCTTTATTAAAATTTATTAAATTAATCCGATATTCATTTTGAAATCATATTTAGTTGATATTTGAAATATTAATTTTAATCAATTTAAATGTAAAATCACTTAATTAGAAATTAATAAAATTAAAACTGCAATAAAATTGATGCGAATTCAATTATTTGTAAATCATTTTCTAAGTTTTTTACTAGAAGTTTTCTCAGTTAAATATTTTCATGTAGTTCATATGCTAATTTTAAGTAGTCCAAATTTAAGTTCAGATCTTACTTCAGCTTTAAGTCAAAATAATAGTTCAGCATTCAGATCAGAATCTTGCTTACAATATAAATTTGTTTAGGATTCTAGCTCAGGTACAGAAATAACAGAAATACTAGTTCAGTGTCTGGTCTAGATAACTGTTCTAAATAGACCTGGGATTCTAGTTCAGTCTTCTAAAGCTAATAGTTCGAAGTAAGATTTTAGTACAGATTCTAGTTTAAAATCGAGCTTAGATTTTCGCTAGAATTATTGCTCACAAAAAATGTTACAGACTCTTGTTTCGAATATAGTTTGGATTTTAGTTCCAATTCTAATTCTGATTCTAGTTATGATTCTAGTTTCGATACGAGTTCAGTTCTAATTCAGTTCTAGCTCAGTTTTAGTTCAGTTCTAGTTTAGTTCTATTTCTGTTTTAGTTCAGTTCTAGTTTAGTACAAGTTTATTACAGTTCAGTTCTAGTTCAGTTCTAGTTCAGTTCCAGTTCATCTCTTCTTCAGTTCTAGTTTAGTTCTATTTCTGTTCTAATTAAGTACTAGTTTATTTCAGTTCAGTTTTAATCCAGTCCTATTTCAGTTCTATTTTTTTTTTTTTTGTTTATTTCTAGTATAGTGCTACTTCCATTTGGGTTCTTTTTAAATTTTAGTTAAAACCAAAGTTTACGTCAGGCTCTACTTTAGTTTCCGGATCATGTTCCAGTTCAAGTTCCAATTCAGATTGTAATTATAGTTGTAGTATGAATGTAGGTCCAACCCAGTTCAATTCTTGTTCTCTAGGGGCATTTAGATTACTTTTTCGACTAGTTCTGTAAAGATCTAAAATAGGTCTACAGTGTTTTCAGATTTTGGGTTCAACGTAGACCATAATCATACAAATTGCAAGCAAACAATATTGTGACATTTTGTCGTTTATCCAAATTGATATTGAAGATTGGATCTTAAATCTGTCCTACCTAAATCTCAAGTTCAAAATTAAATCTTCTTTGCATTTCTCTCAATTAAGCTGATAATGTATTAAATTTTCATGCAAGCGCCAAAAAAGTTATAATTAAATTTCTTTTATATTACAAATAACCAGTATTCCACCTTCGCTATCTTCTTTTATTATGGAGTATATTCTTCTTCCCCCACTTTACCGTTACATAGTTAGTAATTGATTTGTTTTGTGTTAAAAATTTTTGTACTTTATTTTCGTTTACACACATTTTTCTTACATAATTTTGTTGCATTTATTTTACAACTTCCTCAATAATGCCTTTGGGTTCCTTATCGGTGCAGCAAAAAGATGTCATTGTTATTACTTGAGAATTCTTTTACTTTTACTCTCTTTCACACACATACATACATACATACAGAGATAAGCGTTGTTATTAACGCTTGTTGTACTTGAATATCATAGAATGCAACGTTCCATTCATGTCTTACACTTTAACGTGCACTTGTGTTTCTGAAAAGGAACAAATTTTGTAGAATGAAAAGGAAGAAAAAAAGAATGAAAATTACTGAATGAATGAAGTAAAGAATTTAAAAGAAAAATTTGAGTAGCAAAAGTACTTGGAAGAAATTAAAAAAAGAGGAGGAAGTACATACTTTTATATATGAATTATTATGAGTGGAGGAGTTTCAAAATTAAATGAGTGAGTGGCAATGAAGTTGTTGAAAAGTATGCCCTACGGTACTTAGTCACTTTTGCGGTAAAACGTGTTATTTTGAGTGATGTTTTGAGTTTGAATTTGGGTGTTATTTTTTAAAAGAAAATACTGTTTTTAAGATTTTTAGTGAAAATAAAGAAGAACTTTAAAGAATTTTTAGAAACTTTTATGATTTATTTTTAAAGTTTTGAAATAAAAAATATATTCTTTGGACTTATGCTGTTATATCATGTTTGACAAATTAACTATGCCATTTGCAGACATGTTATTAATCCCTTAATTTGTTTCCTTTTCCTTAAGGTAATATTTTTTTCACTTCCTTTTTTTGTATGCCTTTAAGGATGGATGGTAGGGTATGAAAAAAGTTTTCTTAAACGGAATATAACAACAATCATGTTCATGTGTTCGTCAATGTCTTCTTTACAATGAATACTTCGTTATGAATTAATATACTTGAGCTGGTTCCATCATCGTCATTCTTTATGTGTAATGTATTTTGAGTTTCCTTCTTATTTGACGTTATAGTCCCTCACACTTTCTCTCCCTCTTTCTTACTCTGGTGTTTTCTGAGATTTTTTTAATATAATGTTGGCGTATTATTTGTTATGTGAATGTAAATGTGTATTTCCTCTTAAATTTCTTTACCGCCTTGGTAAACAGAGATGCCGGAAAAACGGCAAAAGTCAAACTTTGGTCCAAAATTATATTTTGGAAATTTTTGAAAACTTTTGGGTCCTAAACATCTTCTGAACCATTTCTCCTATGTGAACAAGGTTTTATGTCAATGAACATGTTTAATAACCTTAGAAACAGTTTCGAGGCAGGTCTTTGAATGATTGATTAACTTCGTGTATGATCAAGTTGGGTACATGGTAAAAGCAATTTCTTTAAGGATCTTCAAAAAATTTTAATAATTTTTTTCAGCCTAAAACTTGTTTGATTTTGATCGATAACGTACGAATAGCTGTCAAATTTAGATTAGCTTTTCTTATGAATTCTGATGATAACTCAACCACGTACTGAATCGTGTATTTAAAATATGAAACTGCAGAGGACGGAGAGACAAACGGACGAAAGGAATACATACACTTCATGGGGTCATAGATTTTCATTCTTGATATAACAAAAATAAAGTTAATTTTAGTAAACTCTTGTGCTGATAGAGGGTATAAAAAGTTAAACGTTATTCCGCAGAAATTTGTGATAAACCCATATATCGGTTTATAAGATTTTATTAAATATTCTACGGCCTGATTTCATTGAGTTGTGACAATTAATATGGATATAAACATGTGGGATGGACAAATGGTCACAACTTATTTATCTGATATAAGTATATATATATTTTATTTTAATTTATCGAAATATAAAGTTCTCCTCGTCTAATAGGGGAAAAAATCATAAAAGCTAATATTCCCAATTCGTTATATAAATCCCTCTCATCAGGCTACACTACTAATCACAACCATATATAATATTTCCTTTTTTCCCTTTTTTCCCCATTCACATGTTCCCTTTGTGATTAATAATTGCACATCTAAAGTAAGTAAAAAAAGACAAAATAAAATTAAATAGATTTGAAGTAAAAAAGATATTTCAACGCACCGTAAAGTACTCATCATTTGTACTTCAAAACATCAAAGCAATATTAAAAGGCAAAGAGGTTAAGGAAAGAGAAAATGAGTAAAGAGGAGAAAAAATACATATTCCACATATAAAGTTTAATGGAAGAGCTTGTTGTTAAAAGCGCTCTCAGTAATATAATTTACATAAATAAACATACATATGTGTTTTACCTACATATGTATATGGTTTATTATACATGTAAATGTAAGCAGTAATATGACAAACGCAGTTATTTGCAACGGCAAAGATTATAATTATAGCACATTTATGAGAAAGTAAATAAATATACAGTAAATCACATATTTCTGCCTTAAGTCTTTAACTATAGTTATTTTAATAAATAGTATATTTCTTATAATCCTCCCATATTTTAGTTTTTTTTTTTTTAACTTGATTTTCCTCTTTTCATGCCCTACACTACCACAAGCGGAGAAGAGGGTATATTAACATTGTCATACCGTGCGTAACGCTAAGATGGAATCATGTCAGACACCATAATATATTTATATTTTTACATTAAATCAAAATCTGAACCGATTTAGCTAGGTCTGTCATGCTCACATTCGCAATAATTGATACAGTTCATTGAAAATTGGCCTGAGTATTTGTCATTGTCCTGAGAAGTTTTTATTTCAAACCTTCATAATCTGTTTATTATGTTAAATGATATCTTAGACAACATCTAAATTCAAGAGGAGAACAAAAATAATGTACATATACGAAACATAATGTATTTATTTATAAGGTAATTGTGGAGGATACTAAATATTCGGCATAGCCGAGTATACCAATCTTACTTTTTTATGAATATTATTACTATTATTTGTGTGTGTGTAATTTTTTTTGTAAAGGTTAAAATAATGATGTTGTTATATAAAACAGCGTTAATGTGTAAAAATTAAAGCAAAAAAAAAAACTTGACAAAATTGAATAAAATAAACATTTCATTATTGTATATCACTCTTATCACATACACACAGTTACCGTTATACACGTGTATATGTATGTACATACATAAATTTGTAGATTATTTGTTGTAAGTAGTAAATATATTCCTGGATTTAAGTACGTATTTATATATTTATTTGTACATCAGCTATTTACATATGTATGTAATGCACAGAGGTTTAAATGTATATGTGACCTTGTATTATATAAACATCTTATAAACCTACCAATACTACTGCTACATTCATGCATTAGTTTATTCTTTTTGATTTGATTATGTCCCTTTATAAATACATAAGGAGTGAGATCAAAAAAATCTAACATACGTTTTTCATTATAGTTTTTAGACAAGTTACCTTTGTTAAACATGTCAGTTATTAGGTTGAATGTCAAACAAATAAATATATATTGTTAATCTGATTAAAATGAGTGACCAAAAAGAAAAGAACGAAAAATTATTAAAAATTTTCATCTAACCCTAACTTGGTCCTTCAAATATTTGACCAATTTTCCAAAGACTTGCCGTCAAATTGTTTTCAATATTATTATAGAAAATAGAAAATCTGTTTCAGATAAAGGAAATATCCTGCATTTTTAGCATTTTTAAAAAAGCTCCAAACACACATCCGTTAGAAAAACTGCCTTGTTAGCTCAGTGATCGGGCAGATTGGTACATTATGCAGCAAGAATAGAAAAATATCCTTGTTGCTTAATTGATGACGAAACGTATCAGATTTTTTCATATTTCTGATCAAAAATGTTATGTTGTTGATAATGGAAGAAATGCTGAAGAAGAGATTGTAACCCAACAGCAGTCTAAATTACCAAAAATTTTCTTTGGTATGGAAAAAAGAAGCCAATCAGTTTTCCAATGCTGTTTCTATCTTTTAAATTTCATATTGTGTCCACCTATTTTTGGTTTGACTTGTATCCTGTGATTATATAAGCCCTTGAGTGGTACAAGAACCACAATGTAGTATTTGTACCAGGCAAAACCTTCAAAATGTCTGTATCTGGCCAGTGAAAAACTATCGGGCTCTCGTTAAAAGAGAAGTAAAAAGCATAGAAAAGTAAACCAAAAGCGTGTTTGATTCTAGCAAAGTAACAGAAAGCACTATAAAAATGTTAATGGAAGGGTTTCTGAAAAAGCCTGAAATTTTATCATTTGTGATTTAAATTCCTTTTTCCTTTTTTTATAAATTTTAATAATATTTTAAATTAAATAAAAATATATACAGTAGTTTCGTTTTGTTTATATTATATGTGTATGTTAGTAATTGTATGTTAAGAATTTTTCGATCTCACTCTTTATGTGTATGTACATTTATAGTTATTATTATTTAGGTAAGTAATATATTAACAAAATTTGTATTTATTTTTTTCCTTATTTTTTTAATATTTATGATAAACAAACAAAATATGTTTTTATTATGAACCTAAATTATTAAAAGCTTTTTTTATTATTTTGTTATATTTTGTGAGATAAAGTAATTCTTGGAATATTTATGCTTTTTTATTTAATTTTATTTCTTATGTGTTTTTTTTTTTTTTTTTTTTTTTTTTTTGACAAAAATAATGAATAACAGATTTTTACCTATTTTAGCATATTTGACTTAGTGGAAGAAAGTCATCAAAAGATGTCATATAACGAATAAGATTTTATTATTAGTTTTCCGCGGATATATTACAACTAACTTAATATCTTATATATATTATGTATTAATATAGTTAGATCTTATATTAGGAATACAGTAAAAACTAAGAAAGTGAGAATATTCTTCGTTTCATACATAACAGTGTTGCCAACACACATACGCTTATTTGCTGCAAAAGTGTTATTACTCACAAAATTATATAGTTACTTTTTCATAAGCTTATAGAAATATTGTTATTTAGATTAAACAATGTATTTTTAATTCACTACTGATATAAAGGCAAATCTTCCTATTTTTGAGTTAAAACAATTTTGCAGCAAATGAGCGATACAAAATTTAAGGGTATCGCATTCTCAGAAAACAATTGAAATAAAAATATTATTGCCATTATTTTTGAAAATTTCTAGCAAAAGTTTAGGCGTAGAATGTACTAAGTTTTTTGTCACTTCCTGATCTCCCATTCCTGCATTATTTTCTTTTTAAATGTATTTGTGGAAGAAACATGATGTTCTCAAATCTGTCTATCCAAGTCTTTTTTGCACTTTTATTCAAGTTATTCTTACGATGTTGATATAAATATTACTACATCATAAAATACTATTTGATCAAACCCAGTCGCCAAAATACAAGCCCATATAATGACACCAGTTCCATCATTTTTAAAAGACGCCTGAATATGTTTTTTTGCAATGTCAAAACATGTCTTAGATATGGACAATTTGAGACTAGAGAATTATTTTTAGTCCCGATTTTGTTTGCTTACTAACCTGCATCTTTTTCCTGCAAACTCTGACATCATACCCGACAGAACTTAGTATTCAAGGGGGTGAAATTCTGTACCAGTGTTATCCTTTAACTCTGCAGCAATTTCGGTCGATAAAATATTACGCTCTTTTTAATTATGTTTATTATTTCCCGATTTCCCGATCAGTTTTTGATGGTGGTTGTCCACTACTTGTCTGTTAATTGTTGGATTGTCCTCAATACTTTTTATAGTTCCAGCAATGGTGGTACGTGAACCATTAACCAATGTGCATTATTGTTGTAACTTTTGTTCATCTTTGTATGTATCTCACATACATATACCCTCACTCATACAATGAATTTAAACTATTTCGGAAATATAAGTGGAAAACAATAATTGACACTTTTTTTTTTTGCTTAAAAGAGATGAACTATTTAGGTGTGTTTTAATCTAACCATTTCAACAATGCTTATTATGGAAACTGTTTATTAGTTGAGCACAATTACAGAATTCGGTCTTATTACGCTCGGCATTTCGGAGTTTAACGGGATTGGCGGGTAAAAACCTTTGTTTTCAAACTACTTTTAACATTCATGTTTATGTAGAAGTGACTGACATCACTTATGGGGACATCCCAATCGAAATTGCCTTTGAGAATATCACAGCCTAAACTGCTCGTGAAAATATCACAAATGTTCGCTTTTGGTTAACTTTTCTAAAATCTATAAAATTATTAACGAAACATAATAAATTAATGGAGAAATCGTGTGGTAATTTCATGAAATATAAAAGTAGACATTTTTATAAACCCGGTAGTTTTTTATGACTGTCTTAAACTATTCATCCGAAGGTCCAAAAAAGAAATCAGTATGACCTTAATAAGCTTCCGACTAGTTATTTTATCATGGGTTTGGAGGCGAACTATTACCTCTTAACGTATTGTACTTTACTAACTTGTATTTGTAGGAGATACAATACAGTTGGGGCGGAAAAAGGTGTTGTATATACATATATAAGTAACTTATGTGCGATTTTTCTTAAAAGAAAAGAGTAAAACATTTTTTACCAAAAGAATCGACAATTTTTTTAATTCAAATTAGAAGGGTAATAACTTTTAACTTCAAGAAGATATTTTTGAGGTTGTATCTTTACGATAACATAAATACTGGTGCAAGAAAGATTCAAAAATAAGTGGACATATTTTAAAGTATTATGAATGGAAACAGAGTGTAAATTTAACATTCCCTTGAGCAACAATAAATAAGATTTTTGACCAGGTATTTGTGAAAGACCTTCCAGAACATAAGTTTCGTCATATGCAGCAAAAATGTTTTTGTTTTTTTGCCTCTAAATTTGTAGCAGATTTCCTGACAGGAACTTTTAGCTTGTATGTATTTAAAACTGCCTTAACTTTAACCATGACAACCAAATAGTCTGATCATTGACTTGACCTGGTTACTTTCTTCCCAGATGTTGGAATTCTTTTAAAAAGTATATTTATTTGTTTATTCACTAAGATTTTGGCTTAAGAACTAGGTACCTGAACCGGGGTTTCTGATAACGGATAAGTTCTTCTTGTATTGTTAAATATAACATTAGAAACAGTTTGATGACAAACCTTTGAAAACTTCTCAAACTTATTAAAGGACATAGTTGGGTTTTGTAAAAAAATATTTAATAATTTAATAAAAATAATATTTAGTGGTTGACATTAAACGTAGTAACTTTATAATCAAATAAAAAATCAAATAATACTTGGGTTTAAACTTTTAATAAGAAATGTATGTTAAGAATTGTTTGATCTTAGTCCTTATAGAGAATAAAAAATCTCTTACAACGATAAAATTACCAAATTCTTTGCTTTTTTATCCTTTAAAAAATATAAAATTATTTACAAATTATATAAGATTATAATGACATTTTTATCTTAAATTTCCACATAAATTAATAAAGTATTGTCAGTACAACTTAATTTTCCCCAAATATTACACAACAAAATTAACCCATTTAACTTCAATTACATAATATTTATCATCTTCCTATAAAATAAAAACATTTTAATTTTTTCATAAATTTAATCATAATTTCCACGTACACACATGTGTACATATTTATATCAATTCACAAGTTGTAAGTGGTTTGTTGTCTCCATTGAAGAAGACCTTGAAGTGTATATTAAATATCTCACAAAAACACAATAAAAAAGTCGTTGTTTAATTGTTGGCCACAATTTCTACATGAAATTGTAGCGATTCGTGACTGAAAGCATGAATATCCACTTAAATGTTTTACTTTTTTATCAGTTTTACGGTTTAATTATAATGTTTACAAAAATATGTATTGTTAAACCAACACACACACTCAGACATGTGCACTAGCACACGTTGTTTACAATCAAATATACTTAAAAATATAAAACACTTTTTCATTTTGGGAATTAAAGGTGTTGAAAGCAATGACATATTGTTACCAACAACAACAACAATAATATCCGTTTAACAATAAAACACTTCTTTTAACACACGCACATAATATATACATACACATTCATACACTTTCCCTGTCGATTTTTAACCCACAATCAATAAGTGACTTTGATATCGTAAGTGTTGGTCTGCTGTTGCTGTTTCTATTTGCTGGAGACAGTGTATATGTCAAGTAGGTAGTAGGTTTACGTGTGTCAATTTGTGTGTGTTTGTGTGTTCATATGTGTGACTGTTTATGAAGGAGTGGACAGATTATTAATGTATTAATTGTTGCTTGCTTTTGACTGTGTCGTGTTATTGGTAATTGTTAGCATGTTTGTCCTTGTTATCAATAAATATACACACCAACATATTTCAACATACATATGTATGTATATTCACTCTACCACATACATATGTATATGCTAACTTGTCATTTAAGTACCTGCCAAGTGTTAAGTGGTAGAAGGCGCAATGCAACTCATTTCTCACTACCGCAATGAACACACCCTCCCACTCCATCATTCTCATAATCATCAACTTCACTGCCAGCTCTCCACCATCGATATTATATGCGCACGTACATTAAACAAGCTCTCAACAGCAACAACAACACAAGCATGTGTGTGTCACAATTATAAGTTTATAACAATCAAACAGCCATACATTCATACTAATACAATTACGTACACATAAATATACATTTATTTTGCATGATTTATGTATGAATGTATGTGTGAATGTGTTTGCATGCAAATAGATATTTTTCTACGTGTGCATGTATGTTTGTGATATGTATTCATATTCAAGTGTAAATGTCATTTACTTGTTGGATTTAGTGACAAGTAGTGAAAACAAATTCCATCGTATACATGCACACACATCCCCATACATTTTTGTTTATTTAGTGTATGTGTTTATTTTTGTGTATTTAGTATTTTGTGTTGCCATATGTCGCATTTTTAAAATTCACGTACAAATATTTCAATTTGTTTATGTGCATTCGGATGTGTGTGTATTTTCACAGGAGATTTGTTTATGTATTTGTTAGTGTTTAAGATCATTTTATACGTATAGATAAAACTATTTGAATGCCATTTGGAGAAGCCAACTTAATTTTCATTAAGTGGTAAAGGAGCTGTAGGTAATTTAAATTTAAAAAGGAATTATATATCATTATTGTTTTTTGCGAAAAAAATTATATAAGGAAATCTTGTTAGTTCACTTTTGAAATTCTGGTTATTTTATGTGTAGTTTTGCACAGTGTATCTTTATTTAATTTTAATCGAATATTAAATATCATATTTTTTTTAATTAAACAAGTGTTTCTTAAATATAGCACACGAACACTTAGTGCATCATAAAATTAGTTACAATTTTTTGGCGATAATCTTTTCTTCTACTGAACCGATTTTGATCATTCGCAAGATTTATAATTTACAATTTTACGAAAGTTTTTTTCTTGAACTTAGAAAGTTGCCTTAAATATTGGTTTATATATAAAATAGAAACTACTCAGGACTATAAGTAATACCCAGGCTAAATTTCATTGAGCTCTGACAATTATTGTAGATGTGAGCATGTCAAAAACAGACAGATGGACAGATAAACGGACATAGCTAAATCGACTAAAATTTTAATTCGATGAAGAATATGTATACATTATGGGGTCTAAGATGATTCCTTCGTTACATACAGAATGACAAATGACCCTCTGCACCACTGTGAAGGGTATAAATATTTGCTTTTTAGACTTAATTTTTTTTTTTAATTTGTTATTGTTCCCATGGAAAAATTGAGGCAAATAATATATAATGGCAGTATATAATTTATCCCAAAATTGTTATTTTGATAAATTCCTGCTAAATTTCCCTATTTATTTCGATGACTATTTGTTTGACAACAATTTTTAAAAACATACTAAGAAACTTATGACTGTTGCTGCGTCATGTCTCATCAGAAGAGACAAAAACAGTATTACTTGGCTGTAATACCGTAATTTTAAAATATCTTACAAATGTTGTAATATGTGATCTGAAAATGAACGAAACTGCCAACGTGTTTGGATAGGAATAAAGGAATCTTTACATCAGCAATTTTGTTTTCTTCAGTTCAATATCTTATATATAGTTTACTTTTTATATCCTCCATCACCATAAGTTGTGAAAAGGGTAAATTAAATTTTTAATTCCATGTGTGATGCTAAGAAGGAATCATCTTAGGACAAATAATGTATATAGGCTATGTCCGTCTGTTTGACCGTCTGTCAATCTGTTGTTGGCATGCTTACATTCACAAAACTTGATAGAGCTCATTGTAATTTAGCACAAGTATTCACTATAGTCTTGAGAATTTTTTGAAACCACCAAAATCGGTTTAGTATTTTAAAAGATAAAGACCGATATCTGATGCTACCTCTATTTCAAAGGGATGAACTCCGTAAATTATCAATATAAGTCATTAGCTTGGAATGTAATTTTGCCATATTATATTACGATATGTAAACTTAATTATCATTCCAAAAATTATCAAAATCGATTCAGTAGAAAACAGTTAAAGCCAAAATATAAATAATTTTATGAATCATAAAGTGTTTCTGTGTTGTTTTTAAAAAAAGTTTATGTAATATATACGTTTGTGATTTTGTGTGTGTACATGAATATCTTCGGAACCTTACGTATTAAATTCACATGAATTTTTGGTGGAGGGTATTATATATTCGGCATATCCTAATAAAGCATTTTTCTTGTTTTTTTTTACAAAAATTTCAAATATAAAATTTTTTTAGGTACCTGGTTCTAAAACGAACAAAACTTATTAACTTCTTCACAGTTTATAAATCCCATAATAACTCCCTTATTACTCACCTTAATTCCAAAACATTTTCTTAACTTAATTAAAGTCTTTTTAATTGTTTATATTTTAAATTGTTTTTCATTTTTTATTTATAATCCTTGTATATTTTTTATTTTATTTTGAATTTTATTTTTATTTTATTTTAATTTTTATTTTTATTTTATTTTCGTTTCTAGTACTGAATACAATTTCGTAGTTTTGTTGTTTTTGTTTTTAATGCTTTTTTTTTGTAATTTATTTTCGGTGAAACTACAGGTTTTCATTTTTATATATAGTCTTGGATTATTATTAATATTAAATTATTTATACAAATTTATATTATAAATTATTATTTACTCTTTTTATTTGTTAAGGGAAAATATTTAAAATAAAGGAATTTTATTTTATAAATACACTTTGACATAAGAAATGTCACGAGTGTAGAATAAATCTCATAAAAAATAAAAAATTAATAAATTTTATTTGTATTATGACTAAATCTTAAAATAATCAGTTTAGTTCTTAAAGAATCCTTTTTTATAATTTATTTTCTATTATTTATTTATTTATTATTTTTTTTATTTATTTGTTTATTTATTTATTTTTTTATTTAATTTTACTTTAAATTATTATAAATTAAAAGAAAATTAAGAATTTTTAATATTTATTTAATTTTATAATTTTAATTTTTATTATTTATTATTTATATTTTATTATTTATTATTTATTTTTCATATAATACATTTAAACTAATTCTTATTTCGTTTTTTTTTTTTAGTTTTTAACAAGAAACACTTAAAAATTATTTTATTTATAATCTTGTTTTAATATTTTTAAATTTATATATTTTAATATTTTTATAACTATTTGACTTAATGGCTGTTTAACATTTGATTTGTTGTTGTTTTTTATTTTAAAAATATTTTTTTTATTATTTTGGTTTTCAAAGGTGACGCACAGTGATTCGTTCCCACACAAAATACAACCAAAATAGAAGATTTATTCTAGAGTTCTGAAAATTTGTAATAATTGAGAAACAAACATGTTTTGAGAAAAAAATCGGTTTCTGGGATTCAGACACCTCCCATGTATTTTGAAGTTAAAATTTAACAAATTGTCCACAATTATGATTGGCAAAATGTGAAAATTTCTTACTATGACTTTTATATAGTTTCAATTATATTCTACATACTTCTCTAATATCAGAAGAAGGATAATGGTACCTTTTTATAAAAACTGCATTAAATCATGCAAAAAACTTTTCAACAAAATAATGAAATTTTTATAATTTTTTTAAGGTTTTTTATACTACCAATATTCATTAAATTTGAATTTAGTTGACTTGAGATTAAATATTTTTTTATTTAATTTAAATTAAATGTTTTTACTTTTGTAGCGAAATAATATTATATATAATAGAATAGTTCGATTTTAATATATTAAATTATACGATTCCTTTTCTTAAAATACTTTTAAATAGTAAAATTTCAAGAATGTACTCACGAAAGTACAGAGAGTATACTTAATAAAATATATGTGTTTATTCATACATAACTCATACGCCTAAGTATTATTTGTTAATGGCTTAAATAATAGACTATTCGTAATAATAACAAAATTTTTTATTAATAATCATCGAAATCGGATGTAATTATTGAATCATCGTTAGATATATTATTAAAAAATTTAAAAAAATACATATTTTACATCTTTCCCAGTGAAAAAAATCAGTATTTAAAATTTGTGTAGAAGTTTTTTTTTTTTAATTTTATAGGAAATATTTTCTGGCAGCTGTTTTATTTTGATTATTAACCTAGAAATAAATACAGTTAAATAAAATATTGTAAAATAAGTGAAGTAAAAAAGTTATAAAAATCGTTTTTTGCAAAATTTGCAAGAAAATGGCAGCTGTTCTCTTTTGGTTATTTATATTTAAGTATGTAAAACTTAATTTAGTTTAAAAGTTAAAAAAAAATGTTTTTTTTTCTTCTTTCAAGCCCAAAATTCAGTTTTTTTCTAAAATTTATGAAGGATATGTTAATTTTGTTAGAAAATTTAACAAAAAACTAGCAGCTGTTCTCTTTTGATTACTAAACTTTAAGTGCGCTTTCTGGAGGAGTGTATAATAACTCAAACGTATTTTCAATTAAGATGTTATCAATTATTATTAAATCAATTATTGAACTAAATTTCAGTTCATTCTGAATACTTTGGTATTTTTGTCCAGGAAACAAATCACTGTGGGGAGGGCAATTATTTATAAAAAACGTTCATATATCATTTTTATATTTTAATTGTTTAGTTTATTTAACTTTTATCTAAAAAATAAACAAAGAAATATTTTTCTTTTATAAAGTTTTTTTTTATAATTTCAACACAATATTTCTAGTAAATTTTAAGCTAATTTTTTTTCTCTTAAATCTATTATTTTTTCTTCCATTTTCATTCTTTTATATTTTTTTGGGTTTCTATTATATAAATTCGATATTTACAAAAAATGTGTTTATTTGTATATACATGTATATATAGGGAAAATAAATACAGTCCCAAATAAATCTATTGGTACAGCAAGTGCATGTTTCTTTATTCCCAATTTTTAGCCGTTAAAAAACTTAATTTTATTAATGTAGTGAATAAAGCAATATTGTATGTAACTTTTAAGTTATATTTATGTAACTTTTAAGTGTTTTAGCATTGAATGGACTAAATTTCTTAACTTTCTATCCGATTTTTATCCATTATTCCTTTAACGCCTTTTGAAGATAATATTTATTTGAAATATATGTCTTTTTAACCCATCTGCCTAGTACTGTGGTGGGTGCACATAATGGGCGGTATGTCTTGGTTCGTTGTCTTGTTAGTATGTGAAACTTGTTTGTAAAATTTAATTTTTCCGCACATTTTCTTTTAAAATATTTAAATAAACGATTTTATTTATAATGCCGTCAATGAAAGCTCACCGACACCAACAACTAATATACAGGTCCACAAGATTACACTACCTTTTACATATTCTGTATTGGGCTTTCTCCACTCGGTATTTTGGCCATCATTACGAAATATATTAAATTTGTTTTTTTTTTCAGAGAGAAAATCTGATTTTAAAATGTAATAAGTTTACGTCTAAACTCTTGCGAATACTCTAAACGCTTAATTTGGTGTTTTGAAGAGATTAATGGGTGAACATTTTTGTTATATTCCTGTTAAATTTCAATATCCATTTCGGTAGATGTTTTTTTAAAACTATTCATTACGCTCTTTTTAGCGAAAAAAAGACTTTGTTCCGTTATTTGACATATATAGATTGCTTTAGTTATGCAGGTGCTATTTTTTTTTTTAGTTTCGGGCTCAGTTTCGGTTTCACCGATTAGAACCGACATACAAAAAGTATTATATTTTCATTCATGGTTGCTAGATTTTTGAAAATTTCAAAAAATAATGAACATGTTTTATTGAATGTGCGAATACTTTTGTTCGTCAAATTAACGAACTGTTTTGCTCTTTGTTTAGTGTATTTAGGAATATAGAAGTTGTATTCAGTATTAACACTTTTTCTTCAAAAAATTACTTAAAATGGCAGAAAATTTAATATAAAACATAAAATGCTTGCTGTGCTAATAGTTTTGTTCGGGACTGTATTTTTTTTTTGTTCTTTATTTTATTTATTTTAATTTGTTTTATTTATTTTCATTTTAGTTTAGCAAACATTGATAAATGTATCCTAAGAACAAATTCAATGAAATGTTTATTTGTTTTAATTATTTTATTTCCATTTCAATTTTTTTTAATATAAATTTTTCTATTTACATTGAAAGATTTTTGTTATGTATAAAATTTTATAAATATTTTTTATTTATTTAACATATTTTTTATTTCTGTCTAATCGGAAACAATCGATGATATTGTTTTCTTGTTTAAAAGAATTATTTGCTGTCATCTTTTGTCTGTTTATGATTGGAAAAGTAGTAAATTTTTTTCGGAAGATATCGATAGATTAATATGTTTTATATGGGAAAAAATACAGACATAGATTTTTATTTAAAAATATATGGAATCAATATTGGCAAAAAATATTATTCAATTAAAAAAATATTCTAAGAAAGTTAAAAAATTGTTATAAAATCAATTAAAAATATTTAGTTGAATAACTTCTTTTTGCGAATTTATAAAAATTATAAAAAATTTTATTTAATATCAAAGTTAAAAAAAGGGGGAATTATAACACAATTTTGTTAAAAAAAAACCAGCTTAACCAACTAATATTCTTAACGACCATTTACTGTAGTAAACTGATTGGGAATTTTTTCAGTTCAAAGGTAAAGAGACAAACATTATATAATTTAAGTACAATTTTTAACAATATAACCATTAAAAGTTGTTCCAGTTTTATAGGAAAAACATATCTCAAAATATGTGGTGTGAGATCAAAAAATTCTTAACATACGTTTTTCATAACAACTTTTAATCCAAATTTTATTGTATTTATTTTATTATCAAGTTACCATGTTAATATGTCAGTTATTATTTTTAATGACGAACAAATGAATACATTGTTTATATAAGTACGTTCTAAAATTATTTAATATTTTCAACAAAACACCACTTGGGATCAAACTGTTACTAAACAGTACTTGGAGAACTAGTCCTTTGATAGAAATAGTTTTCTAGTTCAGATAGAATGAATAGTCCACATGGTTCCAAAAGCCAGAAATAGTCATTTTGAAAAAAGATTCTAACACATCGGGTAGGAAAATAGCCTGGATAGTGCAGTGTCCGGATTATTTGGTTTGAAAAATCAAAGCTAATGCTGGTTTAAAAACACACAATGCTAAAAAAGTTCCCTACAAGAATGCTGCTAAAATGTAGAGACAAAAAATCATGGAAATTAAAGCCAAGATTTTTTTTAAATATTCTTTCGAAACGTATTATGTCATTATGTTAAACAATCTCTTGAGTTTAAACAAGAATAATGTGGTATTTTTAGCAAAAGAGAAAAATCCTCCAACCTTCCTAATGGGCTAAGGCCCGTTAAAAGAGAAGAGCACAGAAAGAGCAGAGTGAAAATGTAAGTTAAAAGGTTTCCTTTTTATTAACACACATAATTTCAATATTCCAATCAATTTGAAGTTGTTCTAATAATATTTGGAAAATATACCGGCAATTATTCCAAAACATATTTTTAGAGTAAATAAAACGACTTCCGTTATTTAGAAATGATCGAAATGTTGGTCCGTTAGTGTAATATTTAGCTTTTTCTAAATCAAGTTGCATTTAACACAGTTATGAGTTCAAAGTATGCTATCGAAAAATCTTGAAATTTGAATTTATAAATGGAAACCAAATGTATTTATACTGGAATTCGGAGAAAAATGCTTATTGGGTAATCTAAGCGTTATGTTCTTCAAAGGACCAAGTTTTAATTTTTTTGATATAGGAGCATCATATTAGTGACAGTTTTCTTATAAATTAATTTATAGGAAAAAACATTGTTTTAATTGCCAGCTTTATCATTTGTTTAGCATGATTCTGATTGATTTTGAAGGGGCACTTAGAAGTGCCCTAAGATTAAATTTTGATTCCTGTTGTTTGTTTGTATATTCCTTTTAAGAAATAAGTCATCTTTACGAAATTTTGGTGACTTATAGTTGACAGATTCTCATTTTGGAAAACAAAACATAAGATAAGATTGGAGGTATGAGTCCCAGTCATGGAACCGATTAAAATTATATTTGAAAGCACAATTATTAATGAATTTGAACTACAATTAAAATGTGCGTAACCTGTCACTTTACTTTAAGTTACCAATTTCACCCAAATTAATTATTGAAATTTATTGTAATTTAAATCATGTTTGAATGGCTTCTTGGTTAATTTAATGTTAATTAGTGCTTTTAATTACCTTTGACCTTTGAATAATTTTTTAAATTTAGTTTTTTCTTTGGTTGTTTTTGGAATTAATAATTGTGTACTAATTTTTTAATCCTTATAGACAGTTTATAATAAGATATTTTAACTTTAACTTTAACTTTTTGTTTATCTTTATTGGGGGACTTAAAAATTTGCGATACCAAAAGTTTTAAGTATTGAATTCGTTTATTAGATGAACGTAAGTTTTCAGTTAAATAATTTTATTAATCTGTTTTGAGGTATTAGATTTTTAACCTTCCATTACTTTTTATAGCTTAATAAGGACATCCACTATTACCACATGTTTTACTACGAATCTTTGTTTATATTTAATCATGTCAATCAGGTTATGAAATTAAAAACTCTACAGATGTAAACATTGTTTTCTTATCTGTTTTAAGTTATTAGAAATTTTGCAAATTACAAAATAAATGTAAGTCACTTCCACTTTAAGTGGAAGTTTTTTATTTTTGACCTTCAACCTTAATTTGCAGAGAGTTAAAAAATGCCCAAAATTCTAAATTTTTAAACTTTTTTCATGTTTCATTATTTAAGGAAAGGTTATTTGAGGAAATGTTGGTTATGTTAGCATTATATTGCCATTATCATATTAAAACAAATAAGAATATAGTCGGTTAAGGTCGATAAGTGTAGGTACCAAAAATTTATGAACCACCCTCGTTTAAAAGTGTCTTTTAATTTATGCTTAAGAGTACAAAATATTATACTTCTACGAACATCCATGGGATTAGTATGTTTTAAAAGTGTTTTTTTAACATGGGATCTACAAGAAATTATGAACCGTCCTTCGAAAAATTTCGCCATGGATTCTTGCAATATTACCAATGTATATGTAAGATTTAAACCCTTAACAAGGTGATATTTATAAGGGATGACACATCATTTTAGAATATAGTAACCCACATTTGAGTAAAATTTCAATAAAATGCTTTTTATTTAGGACTTTTTATTGCTGGGTGAAATGATGGACACATCACCACCAAATTCATCATTAAAGGCATCGACTTTAATAATGACGTATACCAAATTTTATTGAGATACCCTTAAAACTGCAGCCTATATTTTGTTTACAAGGTTTACATGGACAGCCAGTCAGCTTGCCTGATGGACAAACGGGCATCCTTATATCGACTCAGAAAGTAATCCTGACTCGAACGGTATATAATACGCATAATACCAAAACACTTAACCTTCAATTTAAATATATAAAAAACTAATTTAATAACTCCTTAATAATTTAATTATTTCATTTAATATTTTACCTTAATATTATATTATTTTCAAACAGATGTTTGTATTTATTTTTTTATTAAATTATTTCCCTTAATTTCCCCTTTTGAAAACAAATATGGAAAAATAAATATTTTAATTAAGAATCATTAATTAAAAATATTCATAAACATTAAAAGACCATAACCGCAATAAACAAATATCATCAAATGTTTCCAATAATTAACAATTATATTACAGCAGACTAACGTTATTTATATTTTTAATAAGGGTATTCACAGAAATTCTACAAAAAAGAGAATTGAAAAAAATATATAGTTTTAAATACAATCAATTATTTTTTCTATAAAAAACAAGAAGAAATAAAAAATATTCTCTTTCATTTATATTTAAACCCTCTGTGAATATCCTTAATATTTAGTTAATTAATTTATAAACTACTCACACAGAGACACATTCATACCTAATTATACAATACAAAAAGAAATTCAATTTATAATTAAATTTATTATTAGTTCAATTACTTAATTAACTTTTACACTAATTTATTATAAATTAATTTATTTTATAAGTAATTAATTAATTTTTATTTTTTTTTTAATTTATACAATATCAAATATTTTTCTGTTTAAATAAAAAACTTTATTTCTTACTAACTATTGACATTTTTGAAAAAATAAAATAAAATAATTAAAATCATAATTTAATCAGTTTTATAAGTTTACAAATTTTTTCATTTAATTTTTTCTAATTAAATATTAATTAAATTTTAATTATTATATTTATTTAATTTTTTATGTTTAAATTTTTTGGAATATTTAAGTTCCAGGGTTATTGGTTTCGTATTATTTGAGCGTAGGATCCAGTGTTGTAAATTCCAATTCACCACGTGGTAAAATAAGATCAGGGTCTGCAATATATACTACGTTGTTATAATAATCGTTTAATTGTATATATTTTTGTGTTAATTTGTTTTACAAGGAAAAGAAGGAAAAGGATGAAAATGTGGGAAAAATGGTTTAATTAAAAATTAAAAGAAGGAAACAATATGTGCAGGAAATTATTAGAAAATATATTAGAATAAAAAAGAGAGGAAAAAAAGATAACAAGAAAATAATTATTAATTATAATTTAAGTATTTATTAAGATAAAGTTACAATCAACATATGTTAACATTGTTTTTATAATTTTAATACATTCTTATAAACATACACATACATATTAAGCAAAAGTGCAAAAAAAGTTTTATTTAAAATAAAATATTTCAAAAAGTTTTAGTTTTTCCGTACACCACCTTTAATTAAAGTGGCAGGTGCTTTCGAGTTGATTTTGAGGAGTACAAGTTCTTCCCATACTGACCTCGTCAAACATTTTATTTATCAATTAAAACAAAAGAAGTTTTTGTAGGTTGTTTTCCTCAGTTTCCGAGAAGCCTAATTTGGGTCGGATTTTCAGCCAAAGTTTACATATCTTCCACAATTTTAAATATGTTTGAAAGCTTTAGTACCTGAAGATTAATAGATTTTAAGGAGAAAGTACATAAAATATGATTTCATGACAAAGATTTATGAAAAACACACAATTTCGATATTTTCTGTTTTTGAAGAAGTTTAATTCCAATAAAATTAAAACGATATTATGAATTTATCTACGAATCAGAGAATTACAAATATTCCCAATTTTCCAAATCATGTTTAAACAATTTCTAATTTCATTGAAATATTGGTTTTAACTATGTACGTGAATTTATCCACTAATCACAGAATTTAAAAAAATCCCACTTCATCATGCGAAAATACCCAAAATCTCCATCAATATAAAGCATTTTTAAAATTTAACTTTTTTCATATGAATTTTTCTAAGAATATTAAAGAGTTAAACCTTCAAATTGTACTAAAACGCTAAAACCTTGAGCATTAAAATTAAAAAAAAACTGTTTTTTAAATAAAAACTGCTTTTAAATAATATCGAAATGGATAAAGATATTTAATCAAAATTTCCTCAATACTAATAAATTTATCTACGAATCGGGCAATGAAAATTCCCATTTTACCATTCAGAAATATACAAAATTCCAATCCATGTAAATCAACTTTACAAATTTTAATTTTTTCATTAAATTGTCACCTTGTTATAACAAGGATGTGTTTACCTTAGATATGGAGCTTCATATTAAGGGTTATTTAAAGAAGATTCCAAAAAAATGTAATTTCTTTTAAGACCAAACTTGGAAAGTGCATGTGACAGACGTTTTCCTTTTTCCAAGCTCATCCAAATTACATGTACTTGTATGTACATATATGTACGTTAATTTTTCTAATTCAAGGTTAGAAAAAAATATTTTATCAGTGAATAAATGTTGCCACCTATTTGAAAATATATATATTTTTTTTAATTTCTGATTAAGATCACTTTTTGAAGGATTTATATACTTAAATGGTTACCGTGGAAATATATTTAGGAATTTTATAGGTAATTTATATTATAGAATTTAATGTCTCTATTAAGCGTGCTATTTAAAAAATGCTTAAAAAACTTTAACAACTCTGAATTTGTAAGAGATAACCTAAAAGTTTAATGACGTCTGTTATAGAGATTAGCAAGAACTTTCTTCCTGCAAAATTTTCATTTGTCTAAATTAATAAATGTTTTTTTGGCGAATTAAAAAAATCAGCCAAATTAACTCAGGTTGTTTCAAAGTTTGAACTACGGACTCATATATGAATATGGTTATTGCAGCAAGATTTTTTGAAATTTTACGGATATTCTGGAACATGTTTTTTTCAGAAGGAGTTTACTAATCCCGCTTAATTTTAAAAAATAGGACAATGAAAAATAAGTAAAGCTCATTTTGATTTGAATATCTTTGAAACTATGAGAGATAACTACATGCATAATGGTACGTTTATAAAGATTTACAAGCAATATATCTAAATAGAGCTTCAGTTGTCTTCATTAAAAACTGATTTTTTCATATATTTTAAAAAAAATCTTCTTGACAATACCACGGTGTAGAGTATTATGTAATCGATTTTAACCGATTGCATTTCCTTATAAAAAAATATGCAAAAAATGCTTAAAACAAACTCTAAATTTCCTAACAGTACAACATCTTTATCTTAGTTTTTTATCAAAAATCTTTCAAGCGAATTTTTGTTTTACTTAAAAATTTCTTTAATTTTCCTTTTATTCCCATAAAAAAGATTTTATTTAAAAAATCACTGCAAAACATATTTTAATTTCTGGGAAATAATTTATTTGACTGCTGTAATATTTTGGTTTAGACTAAAACGTCTGCATAAAAATTTAAATAAATATTTTTAGATTTTTTTTAGCTTTTTATTTCCTAAAGCATTTTCCTTAATTTTATATTTATTAAAATTCAGAAAAATCTTAGACTTTAGACTTTATATTCCCAAAGGCAAATAAAAATTTTTTTGTTTTTGTCTTAAGATTATTGTTTTTCAGATGGTATCTACTGATTTGCATACCCTTCACCATCACAAGTGGTGATGAGAGTATGTAAAATTTGTCATTCCCTGTGTAACGCTAGGAAGGAATTATCTAAGAAATCATAATGTATATGCATTCTTGTATCAGATAAAAATCTAGGTCGTTTTAGCTATTACCGTCTGTCTGTCTGTTTGTCTATCTGTCCGTCTGTCAATAAATTAAAATAAAATAAAATTTCTTTTCAGTATAAAAATGTTATAGTCGAAAATGTGACAGATTTTATGACTCATTAAATTTTCTTTAAGAAAAACGTTCATATATTGTAAATGTTTGTGAGTGTATTTAATATATATTTTTCTCATACATTTGTGGTGAAGGGTATTAAAGATTCGGCATAACCGAATATAGGATTATTATATGTTGTTTATTTAAATTTAAAGTCCAAATTAAATGAGTTTTAATTATTTTACAAAAACAAAAAGAAAGTTATTTTTCTATGTAATAATGATTCCCTTTTTAATCTTTCTTATTTTTTTTAAATGAAAATCTTATTTAAATTCAAATTTAATTAAATTAGATTTAAATTAGTTAATAATGATTAAGTAAAAATGTCAATAACATTATTTTAACATAAAATTGTTCTTTTCGCATTTTTGGGAAAAGGAATTTTTTGTATATTTTGAAATAGTAAAAGAAAATTTTTAAAGATTTCCTGGAAAATAAATTTTAAGAAAATTGTTATCATCAACTATATTAATTGATACTTTTTGCATTACAACACAATTAAATGATGTTTTCTGAGAATCTTAGGGAATAATAACATCACTGACAAATTATGAAATTTAGACAGATAAATTGACAGACATTTCATTAACGTTCACTGAAACAAAGAACGTGTATAATTTATAGTCACCTTTAAAAGAACCAATTTAATCATAATAAAATGCCATACTGGGCAATTGAATATATTTCAATTTTCTTCGATCTTAAAAAAAAGAAAATAAATTAATAATTTAATTAAAAAATACACAATCTAACAGAAGATCCTATCAAACAATTATTTTCAAAAGACAGACTTAAATTGAATTGTGTTGATGAAGACTTTAATTAAACTGAACACAATATGGTGAACAAAATAATGAATAAACCCAATAAAAATTATACATATAAAATATACAAGGAACTGAATTTTGGACGTATCAGCTATAAATAATGTTTAAATTTTATTTTAATCTAATAAGGAGTGAGATCGAAAAATTCTTCTACACATTTTCCATTAAAATCTAAGTATTATTCGCTTATTATTTTGTGTTTTTTTTATCAAAATTACAACAAAACCCATCTTGATACTACAAACAGTTGGCCGAAAATAGAAAAGTTATTCCAGGTAGAATGAATAGTCCTGATGACGTTTCTAAAGTCACAAAAATAGAAAGCATTTTAAAAATAGCTCCCAGAGAGAGTTTCGCCAAAACATTATAATATCGTTTTTCGCAAAAATGCTCTTAGAGTTCATTACACTTGAGAGAAATGTAATCAATATTTTGAAATGTTTCAATTTTTCATTTCTTCAAAAATCACGATTTATTTTTGATTTAATGATCTTTTTAAAGGTTGAAACCGAACGATTTTTTACATATTTTATTATTAAAATACTTCTTTTTCAAAATTTTTACGCTTTTGAGTGAGAAGTCTAAAATCTAAAATTAATTTGAATTTAGTACTTTTAAGCAGTCAATTATGGTGAACACGATTTTCAAAACGTTTCAAAATATAATGTTACATTTACAGAAATCATAAATTCATTACACGTGTATGCAATTAGCAGCAAAAAAGGTACAAATTATTAACAAAATAAAAAAATATTTTATATAAATTTTGATATCCTTTAGAAAATGAATTAAAAAATGACAGTGAAAAGGGATTAGAAGTGAAATGAAAGATATATTATAACAAAAAATTAATAAAATATAAATTTAAAAAAAATTCTAGTTAATAAAATATTTACAGAAACCAGGTAAGAATACTTTATTGGGCTATGCTGAATCTTTAATACCCTCCACCACAAATACGTGTAAAATATAACATTATGTTTTGTACGTACACTCTTATACACTCAGAGCCTTAAAAGATTTTCACGGAACACATATTTTTTGGAACAGTAAAGACGTATATATAACTTAATTATATGGAAAAACTTTTTACTTGAAATTAAAGGTCGCCTCAGATGTCGATCTATATCTTTTAAAATACTGAATCAATTTTCCTGGACACTTCAACTGAGCTCTGTCAATTGGCGTGGATGTGGACAGATAGACAGATATACATACACATAGATGGACGGACATAGCCAAATCGACTCAGATTTTGATTTGCAAAATATATATACATTATGGGATCTGAGATGATTCCTTCTTCGGCTTACACATAGAATAACAAAATAAATAAACCCTTCTGACAGATTGTGTTGGTGGAGGGTATAAAAATCACAACAAATAAACCAAAATTCCCTTTTTAGTATTTTATGTTTAAAATTGTTCAAGGGATTCGGGACCAGATTGAGAGGGTGTTTAAAAATGAACTTTCAATGCAAAGTTTATTTAAATAATTTTTTCTCTAGAAACTTATAACAAATATAATACAAAACCGAAAAGAGGAAAAAGCAGGAAAAAGGAACAGAGGAAAAATGTTAACAAAAATAGAAAAAGAGAAAAATGTGGGTTAAATTGTAATATTTTATTTGAATGTTGTTATTTATGTTTTGATCAAGTGTTTTATTTTATAATGACCTAATTTATTGTTTTGACCCTCATTCTTTGCCTATTAAAATATAAAATATACTTTTACCACCCCCTTTGCGCTTTCACTGATACGTTAACGGTTTTCCAAATTTCTTTTATTTAAGAACAGAAAAATGAATAAAAATTGAAAAAAATGTATGAGAGATGAAGTCGTTAAATTAAATATCGCCCTTTTATCATGCTGCTGCCACCATTATATATGATTTTTTATTGTTATGGCACTTTTATTTATATAAAAATGGAAAAAATGGGGAAAATTGTATTTATATACTTTTTTCTCTTAGATGGCGTCTTAAAGCCATTAAATATTTTTTCTTTATTTGTTTTATTTCTTATTTCAATTTTTGAGAAATTGTTAGGAAATGCGGAAAAATACTGGATACTGAGTTCTTTTTGACAATAAAACTGCTGGATTTTGTAGGAAATAAAATAAAATAAAAATCATTTTCCATGTGAAAATAAGTTCAAAGATATGAAAAGCGTGAACTTTTAGTTTTAATCTATTTTTAATTGTTATTGCATCTTAGAATAAAAATGGCGTAAAAGATTTTGTAATAAGAAACTTCGTAAAATTTAGAACCTATTTTTTTTAAATTATTAAAGCATAAATCTTAATTATGCCATGATCTCGACATAATTTTATCATTTATACTACTAAAGCAATTTTATACCGATATCTCCAAAATCTTCAACCTGTTATGGATCCAAATAAGCCTAAAAAACATATGGGATAAAAGAGCATGTTTTGATCATTATTCGGAGAGTTAAATTTCTTAAATCACTTTTTAACTTCAAAAGTTCTCAACTTTAAACTTTTTGGGAGCAAAACAATTTGGGAGCATTTGCGAATGGAAAATTGATAAACAAATGGATCCAGATAGGTTTATATGTGTATATAAAGTGAAGAAACTTCGAATGGATTACTCTTATAAGTAAAATGTGTTTAATCGATTTTGATCTTCAAAAGTTCTTCTCCACTAAACTTCCAATTTCAATAAAATATAGTACTGGTCAGAAGCATCCAAAACTCAGCAAGTTTAAGCGCTGCAATGACACTAGATATCACTTCAGGAATACTATAGTTTTATCTTTATTATGGCAAAAAATTGGCTATTTATCTCCAATATTTTCCACGTACTAACAACTTTATTGTAGCAAATCTGTTTATAACAACATGCCACGCCCATAATAAAAAGAATTTCGATCTAAGTTTCTGGCTGCATTTATTACAATGTTTTCGCTATAGAATGACATTAAAAATTTGGAAATTATTTGTTACAAACACGCATGATTTTATGGCACAACTTTATATCAAGATTTATGTTTTCTATTATTTTTTTTTAATTTTTTCGAAAATTAAAGGAGTGAAGCTCTTTTGAAGGAAAAATTTTGATCCAATTTTTCGACTGCTATATTTTCATCATATTTACATTAAAGTTTTGCAAACATCAACCAATGAATTTTTTATTACATATGCAATGATAAACTCAAAATACCACTTAAGTTGTTTATGGACCCCATAAATTAATCAGTTTTTTAAACTCTTAATCTAAGTCTTAACAAATTAGCACTTTAAGGCCTGTTGCTAAAGTTTTGTTGAAAACAAAACAAGAAAAAACGTTATAATTACATTAAAGACTTAATGAGAGTTTTACACCCACCCCCCCCCCCACCAACTTTAGGTTAGAAAACATCTTTGAATGTGTGAATGTTTTTATTATACTTATGATGACTTTATCTCTTAAATGTTGACTTTTGCATTGAAATTGTCAACAATTTCAGTTGTTGTCATAATAAAAGGATTCTTTTGTTTACTACTACATACTCATTTAGTTACTCTCTTGCACAACACAACTACCAATTGCAGTTTAAGTTATTGTGCATTTTTTTCTTCATTCATTTTTTCTCAAAAAAGTAACATTTTTCAAAAATTGTTTTTATTGTTGTTGTCAACAATGACGAGACTTTTATACAATAGTGTAAAGAAAATTACAACTACATATGTACATTTAAGAACTAACTACAACTACAAACAAACAAATAGGAAAAAATGTGATGTTTAAGTTTATCTAAATGCGTGAGTATAAGTGTTTCTGTATGTGTGTGTGGGAGTTTGTTTAAGTATGTTGGTATACTTGAATTTTAGTATGTGTGCTCATTCATACATTTGAGTACAACATCCGCAGGGGGACATTTCACTCACTTGACAGACAATTGACAATGTTTTTTCTTTTCTCTGTTTTTTGTTCTTGTTATTGCTTTTCACAATTTTCCAAGTTTTCATTTATAGCAAGTTAAAGTACGAGTGTTTGTATTTATAAGTGTGTGTGAGTGTTGTGTTGTTTGTATGTTGACTTTCAACAATTGTTGACTATTTGACAATTTGCTTTAAACTTGTTATAATTCTTTTTCTTTTTTTCTCTACTGGTTTTTTCATTGTTTGTCATGAAAGATGAAAATTCTTTTGTTGGTTGTTGCTATTTCTTTTTTCAGAATTTTTGTAGTAAACATTATAATTTTTTCAATTTCAATTGAAAATAGATATGGAATGAAGTATTTGAAGAATTATTTCAGAATGAGAATTATAAACGAATTTTTGTTATCTGAAAAGAACTTTTAAAAATTTTATTGACATATTTTTTTGGGAAATTTGAAGAAATGGAAAGAAAATAAATTCTTATTGAAGAAAACAACTTAAATAAATTTCTAAATATTATTTTCTCTAAATTAAAAAAAAAAATTAAATCTTTTGAAAATAATTATAAAAAACTTTGTTTGGTAAAACAGCGATTCCTTTTTAGTGGTTTTAACTGATAATTTAAATTATTTATGAAAATTTGAATTCTTAACTTATTTTCGTAATAATTCAATTCTTAATACAAAACATAAAATTCTCAGTAAAGTTGGAAATTTATTGAAAAAATTTACCCAAAATTTATTAAAAATACTTAGAATTTTTTTCAATTTGAATTTTCATTTAATTGCATGCGAAATTTTACGAAGTAAAATTAATAAATAACTAACAGAGTGGTGTAGGGTATTAAATGTTTTTTTGAATTCAAACCGAAATATTTGTTAAAATTTCCATGTTTTCAAGATGGTAATGGAACCGTTTATATCTTTTTTTATTAAGCACGAAATCAGCATCCCCTTCTTTTACTTCGGACGAAGATATGATCAAAAAATCTAATTTTAGGTTGTAGAAATGACATATCTATGGTGGTTTATATAACACTTAGGGATACCCTAATTAAGGTTAAATTCTCTAAGGCCTTTTAATACTGTTTACAGGCAACCATCATTTTAATAACACAAAATTGTTACCAAAATATTACTTTTTCCCAATTATAGAAAATATTATACAGTATTTAGGAACCCAAAAAACTGTCCATAAATGAAATACTTTCCTTCAATGAAATATGAACTTTTCATCAAATAATGTTACTTATCAAAGTGGTTTGAGATACAATATCTTTTGAAGCATTACAAAATAATTAAGAGCATTTTTTGGTTTACACATTTTATAATTTTTTCAGAACTTTATATCATTTCCAAAAAATCTAAATCAATATGAAAATCACCTCAAGTATTCTAAAAAAAAAATTAGATTCTGCAAATTTCTAATTTAATTTTATAACAAACAATAAAATTTTCTAAGAAACAGGTAGAAATGATGGTTTTTATGTGATAAAATGTTTATTTTTGTGTCATCAAATATCTAAAAAATTTTAAATGAAAGACAAATACATTGAAAAAAAACGTATAACAAACACCTACACACGACCTGTTCATAAATGATAAACTAAACACATAAACGCACATGTAAGGAACTATTTTTTTAAATGAAAAATGAAATATTATCTAAACATGTCTTTGTTTGGGAGAAAAAAACTTGTTTGAAAGTGTATGTGTATTTTACAACATGACATACATTATTTGCAGCAAAAGAGAGAGAGAAAGAGAACAAAAAGTCTTAGAAATATTTAGAGTATAGAAATGTTAAAATTGAAGTGAATTCATAAAAGTTAAAAGCATTTTGCAATTATGGCCAATTAAAGCCACAAGAGTGCTTTATGTGCCAAAAAATAACAACATCAAACACAAACATATACACACAAACACACATATAGAACTAAATTATATTGTATCTCGATTACACACACTCACATTTCCACTTACATCTAATGTGTGTGTATATAGAATTTAGAATACCTAGAAACACATAAATAATTTCCTTAACAAGTACTTAAATAATCGCTCATATATAAATTTAGGTAAAAATTTTCTTTTATAGAATTTTTTTCCGAAAAAGAAAGAAACGAGACAAAAGAAATTTGTGGTTTTCTTGTTCATATTACAAAATAAAAGAGAAGAGAATTTTTAAAAACAAAAACTACATTTTAAATCCTTAAAAGCCAGAAAACAAATTTAGGATATAGATTTTTTGTGTTTATACCCTCCACCACCGCAAGTGGTGAAGAGGGTATATTTAATTCATCATTTCGTGTGTAACGCTAAGAATTTTAGACCTGATAATGTATATATTCTTTCATCAAAACAAAATCTGAATCGATTTAGCTATGTCTGTCTGTTTTTTGACACAGTTCAATGAAAATTTTAAATCAGCATAATCGGTTCATTAGCTTCAGGAAAGAATTTTCGTAATACTGTCAATTAGAATTAGATTTTGGCATAATATAAAGTTATACGCATTTCATTATCATTCCAAAATTTGACAAAATCAGTTGAGTAGAAAGATATTTAGCGAAAAATTTAACTAACTTTTTGATTCATTAAGTGTAATTATATACGTTTGTTAGTAAGTGCGTATGTACGGTACATAACGTCTTTAAATCACACACAATTGTGGTGGAGGGTATTAAAGATTCGGCATAACTGAATATAGCATTCTTACTAGTTTAGAAACTAAATTGCTTTAGAAATAGTTGTAAAGAGAACAAACAATTCTATTTGAAATAAAATTTCTAGGTGCTCTTGATATTGTTACTTTCGTTAGAATGTTTGTAACTAACTCTTATCCCAGTAAATGTGTCTGGCTAGTAATAAGTACATATACAAATACCTTGATATTAAGGAAAATAAAGGAAATAATTTCCTTTTGTTTTCTTTTTCTCAAAAATCATGTAAATCTAGAGCAGTTGTATTCGAGAAAAAAACGTAAATTGCCTAAAATTGTTACAGTAATTTCAAGAAATTTATTTTATAAAAGAAGATTTTAAAAGTAAAAAATATGTATTTTTTTAAGTTTAATGGATTTAAAAAAGAACAAACCCACTGTGCAGTAATATGAGAGTTAAATTACAAGAGAAGTTATTACAGTAATATTTCCTGAAATAAAGAACTAACTGAAAATTATATTGAGCAGTAAAGAATATTTTATCAACTACATTTTAAGTTGAAGCTTTATTTAAGTCCATACATATATGTAAAAATAAAAATTAGCACTTGCAAGTCAAAATTTAAGTCGATTTAGCCATGTCAGGCTGGATGTTTGAAATATTTTTAAGGTCACAGTAGTGTTGATATTGTCTAGAACTAATTGCTGTTTAACACACAGCAAAATCGATTTATTAATAAATGGATTATTGGCCGATACCTGAGACAACCTCGAAATTTCGAAAAATAACTTTTGCCAATTTTACAAAAACCATTCACCAGAATAAAATAATAATAAATATTATGTAATTAAATGAAATCTATTACTGCTTATAAAAATTAAAGAAATAGACAAAAAGTTTTATTTAAGAATTAAAACGATTTCAAACATTTTTGGAACGAAATGGGGTAAATACAGCTAAATGTCATTCTTATCATTGAAAATTTAAATTTAGACGTTGCCTCGGATATCAGTCGTTATTTTAAATATGCTGCAGTAATTTTGCTGTTTTTTAAACAGGAAATTTTTCAAA
The DNA here is from genome assembly GCA_004302925.2 of Cochliomyia hominivorax. NCBI lineage: Eukaryota > Metazoa > Arthropoda > Insecta > Diptera > Calliphoridae > Cochliomyia > Cochliomyia hominivorax. The sequence continues at coordinate 114,929,472 of PYHX02000467.1, read as the reverse complement.
TTTGGATGTAAGAGTATCTACAACAGATTTATGGACAGACAGAATATTCCATGTACACAGAAGAAAAAATATGTCTCAAAATTGTCTCAATTATAAAATTAGTCAAAAATTATTGTACTTTGAAATATTTTCGTTATTATATAAATTAATAGAGTTTTCAAAAGTAGTATTTTTAGAAATTTTAAAACTATTGAAATTGTAAAATATTCTGTATTAAATACGAAGATTTTTTTCGGTGTACTTCTGTGAAAATATTAATATTTGATTGCAAATTAAATCGCTATAAAAAAGCAATAACAAAAAATATATCAGTATATTCTGGATAAAATTATTCTTAATATAGAATACCACACAGAATCCCACTTAGTAAACGCGTAACACCCAAAATTCCAATCGAGAAAATATCATTTCTGTGTTTCTAAAAAAAATAATATTTGATCACAAACAATATCGATATGTAAGGCAAAGTATAAAGAATATTATCCTTAAGACATAACATAACTCAGATTCCATTTTTTTGATACAAAATGCCCATAATTCCAATCTAAGCAAAGCTTTAAATCAAATGTTTAATGCATGACACAAAATCTCGCATTTCCAATCTGCAACACCTAAAATTTCAATCCAGGTAACACTGCACCTTTATAAAAGATCCCTGTTTTTAATGCTATAATACCAATATATAGAAAACTGATAATTCTGTCGTTATAAGACAAGCGTTCGTTATGGTACTAGATTATAAAGAATTCCAACCTTTTCGAAATAATTATAATTTCAATTTCTATAAGATTTCTTTTGGAAAAATAAAGAAAGAAAGAATTAAAGTCTAGAGAGAACTAGTAGATTTTTTAATAAAAAAAATGACCATATTTGTGGCAAAGTTATATTTATTCACAATTTCTTTCTCATTTTTAATCAGATTCATTTCGGCACATTGTGTTTGCTTAACTAATTTTTATAATTTTAAAAGAAATCAATTCAATATTTTATAGATAGAATGTTAAGCAAAAAATAGTCCTTACTTAGTCCAATAAACTAAAACAAATCATGGCCAAAGAGTGGGTGAAGTTGCTTGAAGTTATATCAGAACATTTTGTATCAAAAAATATTTTCCAATAAAACCATAAATAGAATTTTTACGATTTTAAAAATATTAATTACGTAAATCTTGAGGTCTATTCTCTGATTCAAGAGCTACTTAAATCTAGTGCTGGCACAAAATCAATTAAAAAATGTTCATACAAAATTTCATACCATAATAAGAAGCAGTTTCAAAGTCACAGCACTATTTCAATTGAACATCTTTTCGGACTACATGAACGGACGTATGAACGGACAATGTTATAGCGAAATTTTGGGTTCAAAAGTTTTACTACTTGAACGACATTAAAGAAAAATGATTTTTAAATGGTGTTTAAAAATAAAGGTTATAGTTAAAATAAAAAATATATTTTAGGTAAATTTCCTTAATTCCTCAATTACATCCTCCTCTAATAAAGAAAAAATTATACGTTCTATTCTACTAAAAAAAAACAAAAAATATATTTTGATAAACAGACCTTTAGCGTTAGTAATCTTCCATATACCGTAGGGTATTCAAACTACATATAGAAACCTTAAATTTGCCTGAAAATGACTAACTAAAAACAATGAAAATATTCATTATTTTGAGATTCTTTCATATACTAATGAAAAGAATACATAAACATACAACCATACAATTACCTAGAAACTAATACTTAGACACTTTAAATTATTTCTTTACAAAAACAAAAAAAAACATTTTAATGGCTTTAAAGCAATTATTTAGTTATAACAAAATATTTTTAAGTAAAAAGTGACAAAAGGACATAAATATATAAAAATACTTAAAATTCCAAAAAGAAGTCATTGACCAGAAAAATTAGTAACAAATTAAGGTTTCCAGGATTTATAAAAAATATATTAATAGCAAAATTAAATTAAAAATTCTTAAATTAAATTTTAAACGTCACTGCTATTTATCCAGGGATTTAGAACTCCTGTAGTTGTAGCTGTTTTATAGGGCACATATTTTTTGGACCAAGCTGCATTCAATAGATTTGTATTTGTTATGGCAGTTATCATATTGGTAGACGCATTATTTGTTAAAGCAGTGGAGGAAGATCCAGTATTTGATATGCTATTTGTATTAGTAGTGGTGGAGGCAGTGGAGACAGCAGTTAAAGGATATAAAGCGTAGCAATTAACAGCTGCTGAAGCATGACATTCAAGCAATGGCAATAAAACATCGCCTGCAGTTAAGAAGGTTGGGAAAGGGAAAAGTTATTAACACAAAAAATTATTTTAAAGTATTAAAAATTATTTATAGATAATTTTTGGGGATTAAATTTACTTTTTAATTGGTTATCAAGCATTTATGGTTATAATGCTTTCTGGTTTAGGGAAATATTTAAGAGTTTAGGTTTATAGACTTAGACAAAATTACAACAGAGGAGAAGAAGGAGGAGAAGAAAACTGCTAAATTTTAGTAGTGTTTATAAGCAGTATTTACATGCCTGTTCTTTGTTATATAATCAATAATATAATTTTAAAGATTAGATAGAAGGAATTTTACTTTAATTTTTGTTATCAAAACTACATCAAAACTATTATGATTTTTATATGGCGTGCATTAAAGATTAGCTTTATATTACAGATTGATCTTTATATTACTCTTTCCTCCAGTTTTTGTGATAGTTAGGGAAACCATTAAGATCTTTCAAAATAGGAAAGTGGAAAGTGGAAATAGATTTCTTCTACTTGTTATAGGAAAAACCACAAAAATACTATTTTAACATGGAATATTTCTACGTGTATGTGTTAATCTTAATAAAGTTTTATTGAGAAAAAATTATCATAAGAAATTTGAGTTCAAGTTGTTTTGGTTTAGAAAAATTAAGAGGAAATGAATTTATTTTCTTTTTACAAAAAATATTAATCAGTAGTAAGTGAAATTTTAGTAAAATGTCCTTATTTTATAAAGTTTTTTTAAAACTTGATTAATGTTCTTGATTAGATTTAAGACAAATAGCAAATTATTAACTACCAATAAATTACTAGACCAAGTTGATTGGCAATAGAAATCGTTTGATTAAACTCTTAAATGCTAATTAGTGAATAATTATCTTTTGTCTCGAAGTGGCCTTTTCAGAGTATAACGCTGGAAATATTTACATTTTATAAATACCTCGATTCCTTGAGGAAATAATTGGAACATTTTTTTTAATTCTGTAAGAGATCTTTAAATATTGAATAATCAATAATAATCAATATTTGGTTTGTAGAGGGAAAACCTCTCAACTGGGTTCTACATTTTGTCAAGAAAAGCAATATCAATTAAGAAAGTGATTAAGGTCAAATTTCATAACAACGTTTGTATAATTCTTTAGATATTCGATAACCAATATTTGCTTTGAATAGGGATTATTCCTTACTCTAATCCTATCGACATTTTTATAGGCTATTTCATTTTCGGGTATATTGGGATCTTTCAGTGTAAATTTCATCAAAATTTCCCCAGTCATTTTATACGTTATCACATCCTATTATATATGTTTCTGTGATCTGTGTGTTTCAATCCAAAAATGATACAGTTGTTATGCTATTGCTTATCTACGCTTCAGCAGCCTAGTGCAGATCGATGGAAAGGAAATGTAACATTTAAATACTTCAAACGGTTAATAGGAAGCTATACTTAGGAATAAGTGGTGTACTGGGGAAAATTTCACAAAAAAAATTCGGGTTAGATATGAGACTGAACGTATCGAATCCAGGTAATGAGGGAAAGAATAAAACGGTGATAGAAATCATTCACACACTAGATGGAATTTCCAGAGTGGTTCTCTGCATGGATGGATCATGACATGAAGATAGAGCGGAACTGGGTATTTTTTATAAAAAGACCAGAAAGAACATCCCTTCGACTACTCAACTATGGTTCTTCAAGCGTAGGTAAAGGTAAATCAATTATTTAATCTAAGGAAACTACCAACAAGTTGTTAAAAAAGAGAAAGCAAATGATCAATGTACCGTATAGATAAGTCGCGGAAACCTAGATTTTTTTAAACGAAGTAAAAATTGTAGAAATCATTATTAAACATACAGGGAAGCGAGACGTGAAATAATAATTTTATAAACAAATGTATAATGTTCTACGATATAAAACCATATTTTGTTAATTTAAAATGTTGATCATATTAATGCTAAAATTAAAGAAAACCTCTATTACACATCATACATCATGTTTCATTGAAATTAGATTTTCAATTCGTTTTATAAATCTCCATTTTTTGTAAATTCTAATAATTTTTCTTCACTACACAATGTTTGAACACACCATGGCGTATGTTCAATAAAATATTAATTATACGCTCCATTACTCAACAATATTCAATTTACGTTGACAAAAATTTCACATAAATCACATTTCACAAACACAAAATTTCCCATTATTTTTCCAAATAATGAAACTAACTGATGTTAAACAAAAATTTAAATTTTTCAAAATATTTAAAAACATAATAAATATTTTGTGTCATTTAAAGCAACAAAATAATTTAATCAAAATAAAATGTAAATTTTTGTTGGCAGGAATTAGAAAATACAATTAAATAAGACTAGGAAATGAAAATAACACAAAGTGTATATAGAACAGGTAAGAATGATAAACTCAGCTATGCCGAATCTTCAATACTCTTCACCACAAAACACATACATTCACAAACGTATACATTATATAAACGTTTTGTCATAAAACTAGTTATATCTAAGCTATAACTTTCTTGCTACCGAACCGATTTTTATCAATTATAGATGGTAATTTTATGAAAGTTCTTCGCTTGAACTTTGGGGTTGCCTAACATATCGACCAATATCTTTTATTTTCATATATAAAAAATTTTATTGAGCTCTGTCAATTATTGTGGCTGCGAACGTACCAAAAAAAAAAGACTGACGGACGTAGCTAAATCGACTCAGATTATGATTTGATACAACAATATATTATGATATTAAGTCGTATGAGATTATTTCTTCTTAACATTACACACGGAGTGACAAAATAAGTACACCCTCTTCACCACTTGTGGTGGAGGATATAAAAATATAAACACATACATACATACAAATTATAATGAAATTTTTGGTTGCTGTCACTATTAAAAATAAGTTAATTTAAAGCAGCAGTGTTGTTGTTGTTTTTGTTTTTACAAAAATTGTTTAATTGTTTATATTTAAAAAAATTAAATTCGATAAAAAATTGCATATTACATACATAAACACTACTACATATTAAAAAGAATAGAAAATTATAAATTACATTTAATTTGAGTTTAAATAAAATCAAAAATTAAAGAAAAAATAATTAAAATCTTTTAAATTTTTAAATAAAAATAAATATTAGAAGTTTTAATTAAAATTAAAGTACTTAAAACTTAATACTGTTGCAAGCTAAAGAATAAAAGTAAATATTAAATTTATTAATTAAAAACAAAATTTACTACAACTACTACAATCAAATATTTCTAAGACATTCACTTTGACAATAACAGAAACATCAAGATGAAATATTGAAATTTTACAGGAAATGAAATAAAAGAATTTAATTTATTTAAATTTAATAGAAATTTAAAGAAAGATAATCTAAATAAGCTTTTATATATGCAGCAAATATATATAAATAATTATTACAACTACAACTACAATTTTTTACTTTTATTATTTAATTTAAGCCATTTTCTAACTAAAAGAAATTTATTTGAGACTATAATTTATTAAGTATAGATTTGGGTATAGTACCGTTTAGACTGGGTTGAGCGTATTGTATGAATCCTTCTGATATATAATGATGCTGAGAGCTTGAAGTACTCGTACTACAACGTGGACCCATTGTATGGGGAGCTACACGTGATCTGATATCAGCAGCTCTTGCACCACCCATGGCAGCTTCTTCATCGTTAAGTTCATCTTCTTCTATGTACATGGAGGGGACATCATTGCGGGCGGGTCTGAAAATGAAAGAGTGAAATAAATATTATAATAATAAATATTATTTTTGCTAGAAATAAAGTTGAAAAATTTATAATAAAATTAAGTGCGTTTGATTGATTGACTATCAATCATACGTAATTCAGTCACCAGAGTATGAAAAGAAAAAAATTATTGTAATTTTTACTCTTTTTTCCGAAGGTTAATTAATTAGTTATTTTTCAATCAAAATTTTTAACGTTATTTTGCACGGAGCATAATCGAAACAAAAAAACTTACTTTACTCTTTTTTCAGTTAAGAGTAAAAAAGTAGGATTATTTTTTAACTCGCTCTAAAAATATGAAACAGTTGAAAAGGAAACAAAAAATGACCTTGCACATACACAGGCACACAAACAAATTTCTTGTCGCCATGAAACTTACTGTTGTTGAATTGTACTAAAAATGCAATAACAAAAATATTGAAGTAGTTCTGTAGCTTTTGAACTATAAATGCTATTTCATTTAAAATTTCAATTAAAGAAACTTCTCTAGTAGTGGTTTAGGTTCTCCTTCAAATGGACTTTGAAATCCGAAGGCATATTTTACTTATACTTTAGGGAATGGGCTCGCAGCTTCTGAACATTGAAGCTTTATTTAAATCATTTTGTGAAAATTTTAACAAAATCAGTCCAGCAGTTTAACTGTCTGCAAGCTTCAAACAAACATCAGGTTCAATTGAATATATATTGAAGTTATTTGTTTGAAATAATAGGATAATAATCTTATTATCAGGATAATAATCTTAAGAAATATCATTTCAAAAAAATGGTTCTTTAATATCTTTAGAATTTTGGAAGAACATTTTGTTAAGCATAAATTTATTATTTACAATCTACAAAAATAAAATTTAAAATAATTTTAAAAAGAAAAGTGAAGAACTGCTTGCAAACTGGGGTATTCAAAATAAACTCTTTTTAGATACCCAAAAAGACCATGTCATATCATAATTAAAATAAAATTCAACATAACATATACTTTAAGGTCTTTTTAAGGAAAATTTTACTCGATGTAAAAAAAATCTTATAATACAAGTCTCCAGTATACTTATAAGTTACTGTTATTTTATGTTATGCTTGCTTTATGATATAAGTTATACACAAACTTGCCACTTAATTAACACCGACATTATTTTAATAAACAGTTACCTTATATTTCAAGGTCTTTTCTTGTTAATTCCCCAATTTGTTTCAATACAAAAACATTCACTTTGTTTTCCTCAATTAAGATTCACCTTGACGTATCAAATATATTTATCACATCGAATTACAATATCACTCATACGTTATGCCACAAGTTTTAAAATAATATCCATATAACAAATAACTTTCTCTTATTTTGTTCATCTCAACATTACTCTTACTAACACATGGACATAAAACCAGAAAAAGCATATATACACTTTATTTCCTATCAATAGATGTTATAAAACTTGACCAATAAATTACAAATTTTCCATTGTTTGTAGTTTTATTTTTTTATATAATCTGCTTCAATTTTTTTAAACAAAACATAACACACATGGATACAGTTATACATATACATATATGAAAAGTAAAAGCTTGATGTCGTATAGTAATTTAATACAAAACTTTATCTTGTTTCTTTTTTTTTCAACAACCCGTATAATTGTAAAAATAAACACATATACATATACGAAAGTATAAAATATTTATATAACTGCTATATGGTAGTAGTGGTAGCAGTAGTCCAAGTTAAAATCCACCGTTATTAGCAAAATGTATTGTTTGTATTGTATGGGCTTTTGTTTTGTTGTTGTTGTTGTGATTTTTTTCCTTGTGTCATTGCTAATTGGATTTACTTATCGGTTGTGCTCAATCTCAATTTCACATTAAATGAGTTGTGTTGTAAACGAAGTATAACAAAACAACAACAACGACAACAGTGAAAAATAAAAACTTTATATATGTATAGTGAGATATTGTTGTTGTTTTATTTCATAACCTCCAACCAATTTTATTTATATAAGATATATATTTTTCTATTTTCCTGTGATCTTGTTATTTTTTATTTAAAGTACAGTGACAGTGAATAAAAAACTTTTTGACCGGGTAAATGGATTGATATGAAGGTCTACATAGACCAGACAGTAAGAATTTTATACCCTACACCAACGTAGGTATTTGTGTTTGTGCTGATATTTTTAACATACAGAATATGGTGTTACAGCCACCTTTAAGCAACTCTGAATCACTTTCTGAGTCAATTTTATCATGTCAGTTTGTCCGCCTGAAATTTTGGTACATATTATTATTTCAAAATAAAACACTGTACACTTAAGAATGAATCAGAAAATTAAGCAATTCGAGGATCGTATTCCTTTTTTCTAACTACCATTTATAACCAACATAACATAGTCAGGCTTGATCGACTTTAATATTCTTATTTGTTTTCACTATAATTTTGGAGAGCACATTGAAAAGTGACTTTATGAGGGTCGGAAACAAATGACCGGAGACATTTTATAGCAAACATATATCTATACCAAGAATAAAAGCTTTCAATAAATATCACTTAAATATTTATAAAAGTTCTACTTTCATTATGCCCACTGTGCAATATACTTTTCGCATTTACTATATAATATTTCTGCGAATTTCGTAAAATATATATTTTTTTAAAGTAGGAGTACCTTTTGTTATAAGAAGTGTATGTGTGTGTGTTTTATTCTAACTGTAAATTGTGTTATTTATATTTGTATGCCTTCCAATACATTCGTTTGTTTGCACACTTGGTAGCAACTATAGATCTGGGGTGTTAATACTTATATACATTTCCATTTATACAATTGTATTATCTTCTCGTTGTGTATTTGTGTAACAGTGTATTTGGTTGCTTATTTAGTTTACAAGTGTATTAAAGAATGTGTGTAGTTGTTGTCATTTAGTTGAGTTTACTTCTTATTATTAAGCGTTGATATTTAAGTTAAATCTGTGAAGATTTGTTTTGTCTTCTCACATCTGCTGTATTAAGTTTTTTCTTTATTGCACATACATATGTAGACACAATAGTTACTTACAAAGTATAAATCTAGTAAATTAGTGGGTAATTGAGTTTGTAACATATTGTGAGATTTTTGTTAAAGGGAAATAAAAATCTGAACAAGGATATTAAAAAAAATTAATTAAAATAGGAACTGAATTCGAAGTGGAATCTGAACTAGAATCTAACTTAAATCCAAACTAGAATCTTAAATGGAATCAGAATTGAAGCCAGAATTAGAATTTAAACTAGAACTGAACAAGAGCACAATTAGAACTGAACTAGAATGACTTGAACAGAACTAGAAATAGAGGTCAATTTGTATTCGTTGTATTTCCTCCTTCAAAACAATTTTCCACATTTTATCTTAACTTATAGACAATTGTATAAATTGATATTATTTCTTCTCCTTACTACTTAGAATACAAGTGTTTTCACTGTATGCGTTAGTTAGTAACAAAGTTTATTTGTTTTGATTTTCTGAGTAAAAGTAATAAAATCATTGAATCTATTCTTTCAAAATGTTTATAAACACACATTAATATATACATTGTATAAATATATAGATATGCATGTGAGTATATGTAAAACTTTGTCTTAAGAAATTTTTCATTTCTTTTTGCTTTTTTCACTTTTTGCCCCCTCCAAGTATACATTATTTCCTTTAGGCATTAATTTTAATTTCTAATAGAAATTTATATTCTCACAAATCTTTCATTTTATGCTTTAGTGGTAAATTTTTCTATTGTTTTATATATTATTGCTTTTCCCCCTTTATTTTGTGTCTAATCATAATTTTTTCACTAATTGGTCGATGTTGTATATTTTTTCATAACTTTTTTGTCTGCTTATATGAACAAAACAGAAATAGAAGGAAAAAAGAAAAGAAAATATATTAAAAATGATTTATTTAATAATAACAAAAGTCAAAAATTATGAAGAAAAAAATTGTATGAATTTTGCAACGTAATATTTAATTAAATAATAATGCAATTATCATTGACAAATCATGTATGATGTATGAATTCAATCACAGCAAAACAAATGAATTTTAATGCAAAACTAAAATTTAACAGTGTCTATAGATGTTTAAACAATGAGATATTGAGGCATTTTTTAGAATTTTAATTTTATCAAAAAATCACTAACATTTTGCAAATTTAATTTCATTATTAATTTATGCACATTTCTGTGGAAAATTGCTAACTGTAGAAATTATATTTTGTGTTATTTGATATTTCATATGTATAATACAATCTCTTAGTTATAAATCGAATCATATTATAAGTGTAATAAAATTAACGATATGTGTTCATTTGAGTATAATATTTCACATCATTATTAATAATTCTGCCACAATTTCATTTCTTGCTTTTCTTTTTTTATGGTTTTCCACATAAATATGGAAATTAAGAAGAAAACTAAATCAAAATCAAAGTTTTACTATAGTAGATTTTTAATTGAACATGAATAGCAATACATACAAATTAAACACAACTACATACACATTTAACTCACTTATACAAATGCATACATATTTTGTATGCTCTTATAAACACGCGTTTTATTCATTCATATACAAATACAGACATATGTTTTTATGGTTGTTTTATATTTTATGAAATATAAATGTGTGTGCGTCTAAGTCAGTTTGTATAAGTGAGTGTGTATCTATATATAATTTACCCACATTTATACTTGTTGTAATGATATTGGTTTGTCGTGTCACATTAAAAATATGAAAAAAGGATCAACGACAGAATGATGTCGTTTCCACTTCCGTTTGTTTGTTTGTTTGTTCATATTCGTACGTTCATTTTGTGCATGTATGTGTAATAAGTGTACTTGAGTTAGAGTGTTTCTATTTGTAACCATAATAAACATAAAATAAATTTAAATATCGTTAACTTAAATGTAACAGAGAGATAAAATTAATAAAATTAAATTCAAATAAAATTAATAATTTTTAAAATTTTGAAAAAAAAACTATACATCAATTAGCGTTCCTATAATAGAACCACTATAGAAATCGGTAGACGATGTATGCCGTACATCCAGCTGTGATTTTAAAGTTGAGGTAACATTTCCGACTTTTTTATTATTTAAACGATTAATGATTATAGTCTGATTAAAGTCTGTCCGCTCTTTCTGCTCTGCTGTTTTCCGCTGAGATTTCATTTACACATGTCACCATCTCTAAGACAATAAATATTATAAGGAATTTCTTATTTCTTCACAAAAATTAATAACAGCCGTTTACATTAAATACTGCACCTCCCAGGATACCGATCTTCCCACATTCACATTTATATGAATCGATTTAACGAAGTCTGTCCTTCCATAAAAAAGTAGTTCCAAAGTTAGTGACCTGTGCAACCATAATATAAAGGTTAAAAGGACAGCCGGCTTTTAACCTTGATATTATGGTTGCACAGGTCACTTTGGAACTACTTTTATATATATTTTTTTTATAATTTATATAAATTTCGATAACAATAAATATTTCCACGTATTTAAAGTCATTATTCTAGCGGGTTTAATAAAGTTCTCCGTCCAGTTGTCATTATAAGTTAAGAATTTCAAGGAATTTTCGTTTTTTTAATTTATTAAAATGCCATTTTCAATTTGTCATCACTTTCGGTGTATCGACTGACTCTGAATCACGATCCGAATTGATTTACTGATGTTTGTCCATCTGTCCATCCAGTTGTTATTTTAACATTGAGTAAACTCTATATTTAATAATTTTTTTCGATTTTTTACAAGAATTTTTTGAATAAGTCACTATGAGTGTATTGATCGGCTTAGAATTACTATCCCAATTGATTTAATGATGTCCGTCCTTCCGTTTATACGACTAACTGTCATTTAATTGTTTTGTTCACGCTACATGTTACAATTTTTAAGGTATAGTTTTTTTTTCCAGTGCATTACTTAACATACTCCCATGTTTCATGAGGTTGAAATCCTATTTTCCGGACAAGGTTTTCATTTTATAAAGGACCTAATAATAAAATTGAAATTTTCATGAAATTTGTGACAAAAAAAAATTCATATTATCCTATCTCTGTATCTCAAATGCTGCTAGGTCCATAATATCCTATAAACCTCACATCAAAATCACATGAGAGTTCATAATTTTTAAAAATGATCTTAGGATTTTAATAATATTCTCTTCAATTAAAGTTTATATAAGTTTATAAGTAAGTCATTGATACAAATTATACGAGGCTGGATTAGAAGTAGTAGATATCAAGGACTTAAATTAAAAGAGGGTCGCTACAGAATTATCATCACTCACTCTTAAAAGTCATAATAAAATTCTCCCTAATTAAGAAATATATAAGTAAATATCATTGATGACGATACCGCTGGTCTAAATTATACGAGTATCGGAACAAAATGTATTAAAAATATTTGTATTATAGTAAACATACTTGTGCTATATCAAGTAAATTGGAAAATATCTTTGGAATATTCAAGTGAAATTTTATTGAAAAATATGAAACAACTCAAAAGATAAAGAACTGTTTCCAAAAATAACAATCCTGGAATCGCTTTACGCCGTGTTTAACTATTGGAAACATTGTGGAGCTACTTTGTGATCTTTAATGTTAAACTTATAAGATAATTCGTCACTGCTTTAATAATTAACATTTTTATTTGTGTTAACAGATTTCTTAATCAAAATTTCGCTTAAACAAATTTATTCCTTTCACATTTCTTTTAACGCTATTTTTCTAAGTATTTAAATAGAAGAAGAAATAAAAAAACACAACTACAGATTATGTTTATTGTGCTTTTGTGAGTAATTTTTTTATGGAAAAAATAAAATTATTTGCACCGTAATGTATGCATTAATTTTAATGATTTGTTACCCCGACTTTTTGTATGTCAGTGTTATTTGAGTGTATATGTATGTCAGTGACAGTTTGATTTATAACTGTATTAGAGCATCCATATGCGTTTTGTTTGTATGAAAATCTAAAATACCCTCTTTTGAATATAACAAATTTTCTAAAAAGAAAAAAAACAGGAAAAAAATAGAAATGTTTCACATATGACAACTGGGAATGGGAAGGTATGCGCAGCAATAAGGAATATATGAAGTAAAATTTTTACCCTTAGGAAAATAAAAATAGGGTCTTTCAATATAATTGTTTAATTGTTTGTATTTAAAAAATGAAAAAATATTAGACAAATATTTAAATAGATATTTAAGAAAGATTTAGAAAAAGTCATTTAACCTTAAGGATTTTTTAAAACAAATTAAATTTATTATAAAACTTTTCAAGTAAAAAAATTTTAAACAAAAATGTCCTACATTTTCCATTTCCTTTCCTTAGAATACTTTCTCCCCACTCACACATATACACAAAAATTAATTCCAAACCACATAATTGTTTCACTTAAGGGTGTAGAGTTGTAAAAAGGAGGGAAAACACATTTTCTATATAGAGATTTTGTAAACCACTATTTAGATGAAAATTGGATATTTATTTTTACCATATAATTAGAATATGTTTATAAGTATGATGGCACCGATGTGATAATTATTGAAAACTTGTCATTACCACATAAAATATTATACAAAATTAGACAATTGTAATCATGTTTTCTGGCAACAAAATTATGAAATAAATTACAGATAATTTTATGAAAAAAAGCATGAATAATCAATACAGATAATTTAAATGGAATGGAAACTATTTTTGCCATAACATTATCAAATGTGTGATCAAACAAAATTAATATCCTTTTATTTTTTGGAGATAAGAATTATGAAATATATTGACAAGTCCTTAAGGAATTAAATGGTAGTTTTAAATTTTAGTTAAGCTAATTTAAACTGAATTAGGTAGTTGGGAGTTAATTAAGGAATTATTGTTTAATAATTATTTATAATTAGATAAAATTATAGTTATATAAAAGCAAGAATTTTTACACAGCGGTTTAATGTCTTTTACATCGCCCAAAAATATGCTGCAATTATGCAATGAAAAAAGATTCTTTTTTAAATCACTTCAATGGTTTTGAGAAAAACTGCCGTTACAACTACTCCTACTTCTATAAATTTAGTCTGATCTGTTGTGAAATATGGTGTAAAATTGAAAAATATAACTTTTATAAAATTTAATACTGTCACTCTTATTTATATTCTTTTGTCCGATTTTTTTGAAATATGGCAAAATAAGTATTACTTTAAACAACTGAACCCTGACTAAGAGTTACAATACCTGGCGGGTAGAATATACATCACTAAATCTTATCAATACATCATCAATTAAAGGTTTTTAGATTAAAAAAAACTGATTGATAACAAACTTCTAAATTAGCTAACTTCACCAAAGTTATAGGGAAATATCTAGGATTACCTTAAAAATGGACCCCAACTTCCTCATATTCGACATAAAAATGCACGATAAAAAATATTTTTTATTTAAGACTTTTAAGAGAAGAAAATATTTGCATATATATCGGGATTAGTTCGAAGAGGCTTTGTGTATGTTCTATATATATGTATAAAATTTCTTTAAGACCCAAGTCATAATCATAATAGGGGCAAAATCCTCACTTATACATTGATATTATAATAATAATTGATCAAATTAAGATAATTATTAGCAAAATTTATTTTAAAACGCATTAATTTATCGTAAATCTTAGAGAATAAATCAGAAGATTAAATTATACGAGGGCCATTAATTAATTTTCGTAACTACCAATTTTAATTAACATGTGGTATAGGGTATTAGATAAACGGGCTGACTTCTTTTTTCTTTAAAAGTGTTGGAAATATTTTCTAATAAGATTTATGATCACATAATATAAATAATTTGCCAATAAATAACTAATACCTCTGAACAATAACTTAATTTAAGGTTAATTCTTAAATAATAAAGAAACTAACAAATAAATAAACAAAAACAACTATAACAATAATTCAACTAATACAATCGCAAAAAACAAAATTTATAAAGGACTTTTTCTATTTAAACAAAATGTATTCCGAGATCATTAAACTCACTCACACATACATACGTTCATAACTTAATGGTCATTTACAAATAAATGTTATAAAGATATATTTAATTGTATACTTGTATGTGTTAGTGGTTTAAATACCTACAACTCACGTATTGTAAATATAACACGAGTAGAGTATAAATTCATCAAAAGCAATTATCGTATTTTTACTTATTTTCTGTCTATAGCTTTAAGGCATTTTTATGCTACTAAACTAATACAAATAAAAACCTATTCTTGTTGACCTTTTTTCCCTTTACCTTTCTTCTTATTTTTCTTCTCTTTTGGTCATTTATATATTGAGCATATTTTTTTCTTTATAACATTTCAAATATATTTTATTTATTTCGTATAAGTATGTATGAGTGATAATGTCTATATTGTGTTATTTATCGTGTAAGGCATGTATGTGTATTTGTAGTTGTAATAAATACGTGTTGTTTTTAGGTTAAATTTTCTTTCTTCTTCTTTCTCTATGTACACCCTACACACCCACAGTCGGTTTACTATTATGTGTTTGTGCTGATGTTTGTAACATACAAAAAATGGTATACCGTTTAGCCCAGAATCACTCCGTCAGTTCGTCCGGCTGGCTGTCCATGTGAACGTTGTTTATACTTTAATGGCCGTAATTTTTTGACACCAAGGACTACTACTGAAATTGGCCATGCTCGGTTCAATGTCCTCCCGGAATGAGATTTAAAGATCATAAAATTTTGCAAAAATAATCGTTGTTCAAAAATTTTTCGTAACCACTAGATTTACCCAACAATGTGGTGTAGGATATTAGATTGTCGGGTTTGATCGACTATAAGTTGTTTTTGTTTTTTTTATAGTTTTAGCTTTTTCCTCAACCACAAATCAAACATTTAAGACTTGAAGAACTCCGATGATGTTGATTGCGAAGGAAACTTACTATTGATGAGCCTAATTAAATTAATTACTCAAATGTTATACTGAACTTATGTTGAAATAAAAATAAAACCGCTTTTTCTTTTTCTCTTTTTTCTAGTTTGTTGCTATTGGTAACCACTGGATGGTGGAAGGGATTTGTTACCAAAATACAATTAAGTTACCTAATGAAAAATAATCAAAAAACGAAATAAAGTGTTATAAAGAAAATAGACAATAATTTGGTAGTATTTGGGTATAAACGTGGAATGTAATTTGAAAAAGAGTAAAATATAGATTTAATTAACTTTTTGTTAATTAAGTTTTTAAATTTAGTTTATTAGATATTATTTTATCGAATTTTAAATTATGTAATAAATAAAATATCACTATTTTTTTAACCAAAAATGAATTATAAATTTATTAATGAAAAATGTTTTTTTTTTCATTGAAAATATTGAAATTTTAATTTTAACGGAAAAAATATTACTTTTTCTTTTTTAATTTATTTTTATTTAAGTTATTAAAATCTTTAATGAAAAATAATTTTTTAATGAAATAAAAAATTAAATTTTAAGTAAAATTAAAAAACATATATACTTTTTAGTGAAAAATATATTTTTTATTTGCAATTAAAAAAAAATATAATAGAATGTAAACTTTTGGTGGAAATGGAAATTTAAAGTGAGACAAGTATTTAAAGTGAAAATTGATACTTTTATTAAAAAAATTATTAATATTTTTTTAATTTTGTAATTTTTAGTGAAAAAAAATTAATTACTTTGTGAAAATTTAAATTTAAAGTGGAAATGATTAATCAAAAAAATAAATTTTAAGCAAAATTTCAACCCTTTAATTAGAAATTAAGTTTTAGAGAACAATTCCCTTTAAAATCTACCAAACTTTTGGCCATCTTTCGTTTCTTCAATTTTCCGGGCAGTTAGGAAAAATGAAGAAATTGTAAATTTGTACCCCTCATAAAAGCATTTCGATATTTATAATTTGAATATATTTATAATTAAAATTTAAGATTAAATTTAAAATTAAAATTAAATTATTTATCAAAATTTGTATATTTACAATAACAACATAAAATACCCTTAAATTAACTACTTAATATTAGTTATTTTTAAACTTCAAGTTCATTACTCGTTCATTTTTAAAATGTTTAATTAAGACGTGTATTTTCAAACCGAAAAACAACAAATATATTTCACAAATACTTCAACATTGTATTTGGACACGTAAATACAAGTAAAAAAGTATTTAAAATTTAGTTTCTGTATTTGTCCTTGGAAAAATAAACGCACTTCTCGCAAAAGAGTATTAAAATATTTCTGTACAATACAAGAGAAGGAAAAAATGGGGAAAAGTACAGAAAACTTTGTTAAACCAAACGATGACAATACTTATGTAAATGTTGGCTTGCCAACAATAATATACACACACACACTCTCTCTCTCTTCATAGATCTCTATATAGAAACATGGAACTGTTCGCACTGTCTCTAAAGTCTCATAATTTTCAATCATCATAAAATGTAGTTGCCAAGTCCAGTTTTTAGGTTTTTTCCAGTTACATTTTTATAGAGTGTTAGAAATGGTTTCAGAGAAGGAGAGAGAGAGAGAAAGAGAGGGGGAACTATTTAACATGGAAAGAGGGATAGACAAACAAAATACTTTCTTACATTAAAACAAATACACTTATACATTTGGTGTGATTTTGTATAACAAAATATTGTAAGACTACAATTAAACTTTCCCTAGAGATGGTTTTGTTTTTTTATAGTTTTGTTTTAGTTGGCTGAAAGTTGGTTATTGGTATGGAACTGATGTTCCTGCTATCGTTGTTGGTGTTGTTTGATTCCAACTCGTACATTTAATAATGGTCATTATGATCATGGTCATGGCACCAGTACATGTTTTGTAGAGTTTTCATTGCCATTTAACATAAGGTATGGGTTAAAAAGGTTTAAAATTATATTGTTAAGGGTATGAATACTATCAGAAAATAGAAGGGCACTTGAAATTCGATTTTCGATTTGAGAACGATTTAAAAAACATATAAGTTATATAGAAATTTCTACCTGTAGATATCACAGAAATTATTACTTTTTTAAAAGCTAAAATTTAGCACTACTAGCAAGACCAAGATGAAACGAAATCATTTTTCCATAGTGTTTACCTTGGATCTTGCACATTGTGTTCTTTCCTTAATCCTATGTCTTTTTAAGTATTGAAAGTATCTCAATTAAATACCAAACGTTTAAACCTCAAGTAACATCCGAGTTGATTTGGAAGAGAAGAGATCTATATATAGTGAATGTTAACGTCTACATGTTAACTTCGGATAAATTGATTCCTTAAAAAAAGTTAACAACCAGATTTTTGTCTGAATTTGGAACTTAAAAAAAGAATTTATTTTTAGAGGATTTTTCCAAAAAAATGCTTTATTAATCATGGATTAAACCATTTTTTATTAACTTTTTCTTACTAATTTATAAAATGATACTAATTATTCAAAAATCTGCCCACCATATGGTTTATATAAAAAAATTGGATTGTTTCCATAAAGGTGACAAAATCTTTTTAGTGATAAAACCAATTTTTTGTTTTAAACTTTTAAAATTTTTATCCGTTTATTAAAAAAGTCTTACAGCCATTTTCAGTTTCTTGATTAAGGTAAACATACAAAAAGTACTTAACGTAGAACGGTCCCTTTTATAACAGGTTTTTCATTACAGTCGTATTTTAAGACATGATTTTAGCAGATTGAGAATTTTTTTTCAAATTTCTAAATCATGATTGATTTAGCTTTGAAATTTCAAATTTCAATTTGAAATTTACTTTTCAAAAAAGTTCCAAGTTTTTCAGAAATTTATGACTTAAAATGACTGACTTAAAAAATGTTAGTCTTCAGGTTTTATAATTTTCATACAAATACTTGTATCAGCTTTCTAGTACCCAACTTTGCAGGGTCAACGATTACGTCCTTGATCAGATAGAGAGCTAACCATGTAAAGTTTCTTTTAGATATCTCTAAGGGTTCAAAATAATCGAATTGAACACAATTTCAATAAAATAGGACAAACTGATCGGACGTTATATATATTTTTTGGTATTTTCACAATTTCCATACATTTGCCCATACCTAAGCACACATTTAACCCAAGAGATACATATACATTTACAATTACACAAGTATGAGTATGAAGCAAAGTTGTAAAACTATTGCCGTATATTTATTGTTCTTACAAAATAAAAAACTAGGCTCGTTTGCCTGAATAGATTTATATACATGTAGTTACCAACACTTACACACAATTACAATTTTTAGAAAAGTATCTGTACTGTTTATTTAAAGTTTTTTTTTTTTTTTTTTGCTTAAAACTAGATGCTGGATTTTTTTTGTTCTTGGCACCAACAACAACAGCAACATCATCACCATTCATACTTAAATTAAAAAGGAAGTTTAGTAAAGTTGATATTTAAAATGGCAGAGTTATAAAAAGGAAATGAATTAAAATTAAGGAAATTATGTCACAAATTTCTTCTCTATTTTATTTTATTATTTTTATTTTACAGTTCTTTTTCCGAGAAATGATAAATATTTAAAATTTCTTGTATTTCCATTTATTTGGGTTACAGATTGTTGCCATTCTGCCTCTCTGACTTTTCTGTTAGTTCCTTTTTTGGTAGAAAAGAAAAAAAGGATAATATTATTGTAATTAAGGTAAGAACTTTTAATATTTAAATTAAACAACAAAAATGCTTTATTATTTATTTTACGTATTTTATAAATGTTAAGAAATTTGTTAAGTTACTGTTTTTTATTTAGAGACAGAAATTAATTGTAACAAATTAAATGAAGATTTAATGTCCCGCGACGTTATAAATGAAAATGAAATGTTGTTTTTATTTTTGATTTTTGTACAGTAAGTTTTCGAGAACGGTGTGGTAGAAGAATCATCGAACACCACACGAATATAAATAATGTAAGTATGATTAAGGACTTGGAAATACTAACTCATAATGTTCACCTGATTTAAAAGCCGAAGACAACTGACTACTATAGGCCGCGTAATACTACATTTTAGCTGGACTACTCTAAAATCGGTTTGCATAAAAATAACTAGAGGCAAATGAAACAGCTGGAAAAAACGCTGTTGTCTGGATAGATATAGCAGATTGGCTACAATTTTTATTGCACATATTGCTATTTAATGAGAGTCTTAACAATTTTGGCATGTCCTTGAAAAAATCCCTTAACATTTAATTCAATAAAATTTGAAATCTTCTTCCAATAAAAAATCAAATGACAAAGTTATTGTCTGTCAAGTCCGACTATTTAATATCCAACAACATACTATTGATTATAAATTGGATCCATAAAAATAGCTGAATGCCACTTTCATAAAGTAAAAAATTTAATTGTCGGTAAATTTCGATTATGTAATACCACGTTTGATTTCTCAGGGCAGTTATATGGAAGCTGGAAAAAATTTTGGAATCATCCTCGTAAAATATCGAACATCAATTCTTGCTTATTTTTTCTTACGGGGCCTTTGAGAAACAGTGGACCGGTCCTCGCATAATTTAGTAAACTGTTTTAGAATATTATTTTTAGTAAAAAATATTGTTAGAATAATTTTATATTTAAAGCTTTGATGAGCTTAAAACCTCACTCCAAATTCAATAGACATCATACTTAGACCAAAATAAAGTTTCAACTTTGAAATTGCATCCTGCAACGAACGAACTTAAAAAATAAGTAATTCTAAGTGGAACGATATACTAAAAAGTGGAGGTGATACACTTTTCTTGGACGTTACAAACATCTTCACAAACGCATAATACTCTAATCACCTAAGGTGGTGTAGAGTATATAGACTCTTTTATGTAATTTCTATTTAATGGAGTATATGTGCATGTGAGTATGTTTATGGGTATTTATTAGATATAATACATAATTAGATAATGGGACTGTATATGTAATCTAAGGAATACCGAATATATCATTCTTATGTATGGACTTGAGTATTTCTTTAATATCGAAAAATATCATTCTGTATAAACTCCGTTTTCTTTTAAGGTTTAAAGTCGATTTAAAAGGTTATGAATCTGATAACTAAAATAACAGTTTTATCTTGGAAATCCCTATTTTAACATGGTATCGATTTTTAAACTTAAATGACTTTTACAAAAATTTGTATAAAGTTTTTCATTGTTATTTATTTACATAAACATAATAACAAATCTATATATTAACACATTTGCACACACACACGCGCACCAATATAAATTTTATCTCAACAAAACCTTTGATGATTAAATTAAAGTATTAAGAAAAAACTTAATTCTCTAGATATTTTTATAAAACTCATGTGATTTAAAAACAACTTAACACATTTAATTTTAATGTGAAAAGTCTTAACAAGAATATCAGTATTTTCTTAATTAAATGATTATTGTTTTATTCTTAATTTAAAAAAGTATTTTAAGTAACCAGAAAATTACTAAATGATTTTAATTTAGTCTTATCTAAGACAACAAGCAGAGATTTTATGCCGAAAATATGCAAACAAACAAAAACTTAACTTTAACAGACAATCAGAGACAATTATATTATTTTATTTTATAAATATTTTTACACCCTCCACCAACATGAGCTGTGAAGAGAGTAAAGTAACTTTGTCATTCCGTATGTAACGGTGAGAAGGAATCATATTATACCTCATAATGTATATATATTCTGTTATTGGCACACTCATATCCACAATAATTGACGGACTTCAACGAAATTTGGCCCGGGTATTCATTTCTTTAAGTCCTAAGCAGTTTTCTGTTTAAAGTCAGCGAAATGGGTTTAGTATATTAAAATATATAGACCGATTTCTGAGGCAACCTCTAAATTCAAGCGACGAACTTACGCAAACTTGTCAATTATAAATCGACAAATAAGAATGACCGTCCATCTGTCTGGCACGCTCACATCCGCAATAATTGACCGAGTTGAATGAAATTTGGTCAGAGTATTTCTTAAAGTCCTGTGTAAAACCAACAAAACAGATTCAGTATATCAAAAATTCTAAGTTCAAGCAGAAAACTTTCGTAAAATTGTTAATTATACATTGAAAAATTAGAATGATTTTTTGTCATAATATGAAGTTATATGTACTTCATTATCATTCCAAAAATTATCAAAATCGATTCAGTAGAAAAAAGTTATAATTTAAAATATAATAATTGTATTACTCACTAAGTGTTCCTGTGTTATATTTTTTATATATTTATACATTCGTAAATGCATATATACAAAACATAATGTATTTATTTTACAGGCATTAGTGGGGTAGGATATTGAAGATTCGGCACAGCCAAATATAACATTCTTATTTGGTATATTTTTTATTTATAAAAACAAAAATTTGTTTGCATTAAAAAACATTTTTTGTTTTAAGCAAAATTTGTAAATATTTTTCGTTTACATTTTTATTTGTTTAGAAAAACCGGAGAAAATTTATTACAAAAAATTTGAATTGTAAATTTTTTTTGCAACAATTTTTGTTGCTGAAGTTGTTGGAGGTGAATTTTTAAAATGTCTGTATTTGTGTTGTCATGTATGAATATATGTTTATTACAAAAATAATATGTATAAACAAAATGAGACATAAAAGCTTTGTACATTATTAGGTCCACCCTCTATGTATAAGCAACATTTAATATTTTAAGAGTTTTCTTTTATTTTTTAGAAATGCCTGTTTTGAGAAAACGCCATTAACTACAATCAACCAACTGTTTATAAAATGGAAGAGGCAAAAGAGAAAAGGAGCCGTTTTGAAGTGAACTGGAAATTGCTACAATTTAAGTGGCAATTATAAAAAGGGTCATAAATAACTAAAAACAGCACCAACAACAACAAATATACAAATACCAAAAAAAAAAAGGAATTTTATACAACATTTTTGAAATGCTAAAATGTTAAAAGGAGAAAAATTATGCACGAACAAATAAATAAATATAAAAACGTATAAACAGCACCAGCTCAAATCTCAATCATCAGCTTACTAATATTAGCAAAGGATCTTTGATTATGCATGAAAACATACATACATATATAACATTTATACGCCTCTCTATATCAACATATATATACAACCCACACAGCCAAACGTGTACGGGGTTTACAGGATGGGAAATTGAAAAGAGTATTTATATATTAAAACAAACAGTGAGAAAGATTTAGCAAAAAATTGGAAATAATTCTAATAAATCTTAACCAATGAGAACGTTTTCATTTATATATTAGAGAAAGTTGTGATTTAAACATTTTGAAATTCAACTAGTTACCTTATTTTGGAATGAAAGGAGAACCTTTAATGTAAACGCTCGCAAAATTCTGATAAGACTCTTGACTCTTTTTAAAAAAGTGGGACAGGCATTGTGCTACTCTTTGAAAAATCTTAATCTAACAAGTTTTTCGGACATTACAGATAAATATCGAAAATATTTTTTAAAATAATTATTTAGAAAAATTTTGTGTTTTGATAATAAATTTAATGGTAGAAACACTTTTACATTAATGCTAAGTAGAAGGTTTTAGTTTATAGTTTGGTACAACAACTTTTTTGCCAATTTTGCGACCATGTTATAAGAGTTTGAAATATGATTTCTCTGCATTGAATGTATGTGAAATCCGTCTAAGTGGTTTAATTTTTTATGAAATTATAATCCTATTTTCAAATGGTCAATTCGGCCCATATTTTAAAAGTTATAACTGCTCTTTTGCTACGTTTATTTAAAAGCTTAAGTAGTTCGAAATTATTTCTTGGAAGTTAAAGACGATTATTCAATAACACTCACTTTGTAACTGTGTGTATTATTTGGAAAGAACTTAGTTAAATGGAAGCGGAAGGAAATTTTAATTTTGACAATAGCAAAACATAACAGAACAGAGTCAAATTTTTGATACAGATTCGAAATTTGATACTCAAGGAATTTTTTCGTATAGAGAACGAATTTGGGACAAACAGGGATTTTTAGTAGAAAATTAAATAAATTTTGATGGAAAATTTAATTTTTAGTACCAAATGCAAATTTTTGAACTTTTGCTATAAAAGAAAATTTTCTTTAGAAAGATTTTTTTGTCACAAAATCATTTTTCACAAAAAATTGGATCACAAGCAATTTTTCTCACAAAAAAAAAAAAAAATATATATATTTTTTTTATTTTCTGGAGCCAAAAATAATTTTTGTCCTAGAATATTGCGGACAATACTAATTTCTGGTAAAAAATAATTTTTAAAACAGAAAAGAATTTTTGCTACAAAATTTTTGCGACAATCGGTCCCAAAATAAATTTATATATTTTTTTTTTATTTTTTCATTATTTTGAATCAGAAGATAAAAATTTGGATATAAAAATATAAAAAATAATAAGAAAAAGAATACAAAAATGGAATAATTAACATTTTTTCCACATAAGCCACATTTATTACAGATCTGATAAAAGTTTTTACCAATTAGGATTCCCAAATATGTTAATAGATTTAAATGCAGACTTTGACATTTTAGTGCAATGTAAAAATTTTGATTAAAAAAAGTTTAGATTGGAAAGAGTCTGTAATGGACCTTGAAAGACTCTTCGACATATAATTTTAAGCAGGATTTTTCAAGACGTTTTTCAATTCTGTTTGTAAAAAATATTAAACATAAAAAGGAGTGCAAACACTTTTTAGCCCTCATAATTGCCAAGTTAAAAATTTATATGCTTTCAATAAGTACATTTTCTTAACTTAATAGCTCCACATATGGACCTCAAGTGAAGCCCTGGCTTGCAGAATTTTGCCGTTGTGCTTCTCTGCTATGGTTTTGTCAAATCAGTAGTAACATAATTATTTTCTAACATATCGCATTTTATCCCACTGTGTTTTATTTAATATTTAGTTTTTTGTTTTATTTCTCTTTCTACCATAAAAAATGTTATAAATATATCAAAAACGCCTACATTTCAACACATAAATACCAAAAATGTTACCTAAATTCTGTTAGGCATAAACACCTTTACCACCAATACACAAGTAGTTAAATAACCAGTATAAAGCTATTAATAAAAATGTAAAGGTATGTGTAGTTTGTAATTTAAATTAACTTTGATAGTGTTGGTATAAATTTGTTACAGGTTATTTTATTTAATTCTCTTTTTTGTTTTGTTTTTGTTTATTTAAGCCAAATTGTTTTCCTCTTTTTTTTAATAATAATAAGCAACAACCAAAAAAACAGCAGAAACAATAAAAAAGGTTATTTTATTATATATAACTTAAATTATAACGGATTTATTTTCAAAAGGATTTTTTTCATAAAATTCTAAATTTCATTTTTTGTTTATAATATGTATTCTATAATATATATTTTATAATAAACCAATTTTATGTAAATATTCCACTTACCTCATACTTTTACGAACATCCTGAGGCTCAGGTGGACGAGGTCGATGTTTGCATACCACCACAATACCGGCCACAATAATTGATGTTATAACAACAGCTCCAATAGCCACAACAGCAGCTAATAGTAGTAATGTTGATTGTTTTTCAGGTCCACCACCAATACTAGCACCCGTACCACTTGCTGCTACACCAACATTACTACTCACATGATGTGTTGTTTCAGCAGGCGTAGGATCTTCTGACAATATGGATTCATCTATTGTTGTTAACATTATTTAACAAATACATAGAAAAAAGGGAGAAAACATTTATAATAAATTAGTATTTATATTAAGATTTATCTAGGGATGTAAAAAATTGTATACATATGTAGATAATGTATACCTTCTAGGTCTGGCTTTCTAAGTATGTGTGTCCGTGAATGTAAAACAAGTGTAGAATATTGTTTTTTTTTTTTTGTTTAAAATAAATTAAAAATTTCCCTTGTTTATATGTTTTTTATCATGTATTTCTTTCTTTGTTTTAATCTAATACATATTCCTAGTAAAAATAATTGGAGTGTGTAATATAAAAAGGGGGATATTTTTATTTATCTAGATCACAGAATAATTTTATACGTTTTGCAGAAAGTTGCCTTTTATATCTGTATTTATATAGTTAACATATATTGAGGGGTCTATTATACTATTTGGCTTTAGACCTATAAAAAACACCTTTACTCTACGTGTTTCACATCCCCTATAAAGTGAGAGGTAACAATTTTTTCCTTATGTTCAGAATATCGAAATAAGTTTTATGGATTTTTACTGTAAATTACTTATTTTTGCAAAGAGATAAAATATGGTAAAAAATTGAATTTGTGGACCAAAGCCTAATATTTGTAAGTGTAAAAGACGTTTTTTTATGTTCAAATCAAAAAGGTAATTTCGGTACAATTAGGTGAATTTGGTACCACTATATATTATTATTATAATAACTTTGTTTTCCTGCGTATAATGATAAGAAGGAATCACTTAAGATCCCAGATATGTATATATATATGTTCTTATATATTCTTCGATTTGAATATTCTTATACTCAAATCGAAATCCTATTCCAGTTTGCTGTCTGTCCCTCTGCCACGCTTACATCCATAATACTAAAAAGAGCTCAATGAAATTTTGAGACAACCTCTATGTTCAAACGAAGATCTTTCGTAAAATTGTCAGTTTTAAATCGAAAAATTAGAATAAACATTTTGCTTTTCTTACTAGTTTTTATATTATTTTAGAAAAATTTGAATATAAAAATAAAAAAAATTAACTTGATTGAAACTTTTAATAATTTTTATTATTATTTTTTAATCTTCTTTTGAAAACGCAAATTCTCTTTTTACAAAATTTAAAATTTTTAAGAAAAAAGTACTGCTCAAATAGAAAAGAATTTCTAGAAACTTTATTTAAATAGTTTACAAATTGGAGGCGTATGATAAATAATATTTTGTTAAACTCAATTGATAATATTTACAAATAATGAAAAATTTTTGGAACTGAATTTTATCTTTTTTCCTTAAAGAATCAGTTTTTATGTGATCTTTCTATTTACTATTTTCTTAAAATGTCTATATTTTATATTTATGAATTTTCAAATATTTTTTAATTTCTTTCGGAATCTGTTTATTTAAATTTTCCTGTCAAATAATATATTAAAATTAATACAGATTAAAAAGTGACGCAAACATTTACATATTTTGTGATTATTTTTACTTTGTAAGATATTCACCATCTTTAAATTAACAAGAAATTTCTATTCCCTGGAAACAAAAGAAAGCAGAACAAAAAGACATGAAATAAAATGACAACATCAAATATATTTTGTTAACAACAATTTGCAAAAATTACGTCTCACACGTGCTTTAGTTGACAGCGATAATCTCTACATAAATATTTTACCTCTATTAATCTTTGTTTCAATTAGCGAACAAATGAAAATAATGTCGACAACAATAGAAACTGATGCTTATTGAGGCTAAATAAATAAAGAAAATATAAAACAATAAGAGGAATGAAAAAATGAGCAAAATGAAAAGCATAATTCCTATGACAACAGAATGTCAGACTCAACTACTCGCTTACATCATTTCCCTTTCTTCCGGTAGAGAAAGAAATCTTTGTTATTTCCTGTTCACTTTTTGCAGCTTCTTCTTTTTTTAAGGATAACATGCAAAAAAAGAACAATGTGAAATAAAAAAGAAAGAGAAATGATACGCTTCAATTGTATTATAATAAAAGTAACATGAATAGACATTTACAACAATTACAAAGAATGAAAGAAACCACATTCACGCATATTCATATAAACACTTATACAAAGACAGCTTTTCTTTTTATTATATTAAAAAAAAGTGCGAATGCTATGCCGTATCTTTAATGCCCTCCACCACAATTCGTGTGAAAAAAATATTTTTTACACACATACACTCACAAGTGTATAGATTTTATAAACGTTTTTCAAAGAAACGCTTTATGAGTCATACAATTAGTTACATGTTTAATTATAATTTTTTGCTAATAAACCAATTTTGATAACAGATTTTTATTTGATACAAGAATATATAATATACATTATGAGGGTCTGAGATGATGCCTCTTAGCTGCACATATTTAATGACAAAATTTATATATCCTCTTCGCCACTTGTTGTGGTGGAGGGTATAAAAAACATAAGAAAAACTTCTGAGAAGGACAAATATGTAAAGAAAAACAAAAGAATTTTAAATAAATTATTAGCAGAAAATGTTTTTATTTTGTATGTGTATGTAAATTCTCAACACGTATGTAACATTTGTCTTTTGTGCTTTTTTAACTCATACTATTACAACTTCCTAATCATATAAATATCTGTGTAAACAAAAAGGAAAAAGTGATTTTTTAGTGTACAGAGTGTTAAAGCGAAACACTCATTTCACCTGAGGTTAACTTTTTCCACCTTCATATGCAACGAAATAATTCCAAGAATGTTTAGTTTTAATAAATGGTTTAGAAGAATAAATTTTTTAGTTAAAAAATGCCTTAATATTATGAATAACATCTGAATTATTTAAACGTTATTTACAGTTTTTACTTTAAAATAATAATACTTTTATAAGTATAAGAAAACTTTAATAAAATTGAAAACTTTAATGAAATGTAATATGAACTGTAAGCGTATGATTAATAATCCTTATATCATGAAAGTATATTAATCATACGTCTTTTGTTTTATTATATTTATATTTAAGGTAGACAGTTGACGTTTCTAGTTGTTTGTTATAAAAAATATGAGTCTTTTTAATTATTTTTAAGATAATTATGCTTAATGAAAACATATGAATTAAATTAATTGTCGAGCGTCACTTTTGTTAATCATACGTCTTTTATTTTACACTTAATTGTAAGACATATGTCAAATCTTCAATATCCTTCATTAATAGCTTCCACAAAATTTACTTTAAATGCTGCAATAGTTCCAGATAATACTTATAATTAACCGAAAATACTACTGCTTCAATCCATGTCCAAAACATTATATGTCTTATTTTAAATTGTCTATTTACATAAAAATTTCATGAAATTTTCACAATTGGTTCTAAAAAATATACATTTAGAGAGATATGCGATGAATAAATTCTAACTTCCAGTGTTTTATCTCAAAATTACATAGTTTTTTATACTTTTTATTATTGCTTTATTATATTTTCCAAAAATTTCATTTTATTTTCTAAAGAAGTTTCAGACATATGCGCTATTAAAATGTTTTGTTGTAAAGTGGACGTCACTCCTCTGTGCCTTATTAATAAATTAATTTATTGTAATTGCTGTATGTCCCAAATTTCATGAAACATTATCTTACAGTCACAGAGATATGTTCTGTTAAGAATTTTATTTGTTAGGGGCCAACAGTGTCCTATACAAACATTTTAAAGTCTCTCTTGAACACTATCCATAATTTTATAGTTCCGTATCCTTTACCACTATGGCAATATCTTCATCCATGTTCAATATCTTGAATTGAAAGAATTTTATCGGCTTAAATTAACGTTAGCAGATAGACTGATAAAAAGATACACAGACAAACGAACTTAGCTAAATTGCTTTAAATTTTGATTTGATTTTGTTGGAATTAAGATATAAAACTATATAAATTTCCTTATTAAAATTTTATAATCCAATAAGAAAATAATAGATAATTATAATAGATAATTAACTTTGCTACGAAAGTTATGTTTTTTATAACTTATAAATAATATTTATGCTCGTTTTTTTATTAATACCACTCATACATATTGTAATACATTATAAGAAGGCGTATGATTAACATTATTATGTTTAAAATTATTAATATTACTCATACGTAGAAGTTATTAAAAATATTATTCAGTAGAAAATATTAAAAAAAATAAGTAATAGAAAATATAAGAAAAGGAAAGGAAATTAAATTAAATTAAATTGTTCTTAATTGTTTATGAAAATTATATTATTCGAAGGCGTTTGATAAATAACGTTTCGTAAAATTAATTAATATTACTCATACGTAGAATTTTTCTGCAGTGGACATCACTAAAAATTTTGAAGAAATAAAAGGTATTATATAAAAGACAAAATGTGAAAACAATTTCTTTAAATATTTATGAAAAATATATATTTTTTTTTTGAAACCAATGAATATTACTCGTACGTAAGATTTTTCCTAACTGAAATAATAAAAAAACTTATTTTCAGAAAAATATTGAAATATACTTAACATAATTTTTTATTTATTTAAGATTTCTCCTCCCCAATATAATCCACCACAACTTCAACTGTGGCAGATTTTTAAAAAATATACAACAACATTATTTAAAAAGCATACAAATCTGTTAATAACACACACAAAATGGCTTTATCGAGTCAACCAAAATAATTTTAACCTCATTTTAATACCAAAAGCTTTCAGTTATTAAAAAATAATTCTCTTATTTTAATTTTCATTTAACTCGTTTCAGGAGAGGGATTGAAATATTCTTAACATAGGTTTTTTATTTGAATTTTTACTGAAGTTTTAATTGATTTTTTATTGTGTAAATGTCAAACAAATAAATCTGATTATTATGAATGACCAAAAAAAGTGCCCACTCAAATTATTAAATATTTTTAACGAAACACAAATTGGTCCTACAAAAAGCTAGCCAAGCATTCAAAGGTCTGCCATCAAACTATTAGCTCAGTACTTGGACTATTTGGTACGAAAAGTTAAAGTTAATGCAATTATGAACACATACAAGACTCAAAAAGTTTCCGACAGGAACGCTGCATGGAAATTGAGGTCAAGTTTTCTAAAAAATATCTTGCTGCATGGATGAAGAAACATAAATTCAGGCAGATTTTCACAACTAACTTCCCAAAAATTTTATGTGGCTGATGCTCAAGGGAATTTTAATTAAAAGTTAAGGACCCAAAAGCAGTAGAAATTTAACAAAAAGATCTTGCAATATGCGGGTTTGGTAAAAGAAACCACCCATTTGTGGTAACTATTTCTATAAATACCGGAACTAAGACTAGTGAGGTGATATCAGACGTTTGCTAAGAAAAAACTGGAGAGCACAAAAGGTGTCTTAAAGTGTGGTTGATTTACCTTTTTAAACAAAGTGACAGAAAGCTCAATAAAATTGTAAATGGAAGAGTACCCGGTAAAGATTAATAATTTCATCACAAGTGATTTAAACTTAAAAAATACTTTTTTTCTAAATGTAATAATAATTTCATTTTGAATAACATTTATGTATGTTAAGAATTTTTTTCAATCTCACTTCTTATATTGCAAATAAACCAGCAGTTAATAATAAATAGAAGGAAATTTTTTTAAAAAATAAATTAATTTTTTAATAAAAGTATAAGATTTCTTTAAAAGCAATAAATATTTTACGTAATAATTTTGGTTATTAATTCATCAACAAATCAAATATTGATCACACAACATGATATTAAAAATATTTTTTAATTGGATAAATATGAACGTGTACATGAAAGCGTATGTGTATATATGTGACTGTAAACCACAATATTGTTATGTGAAATATTTAAACTTTAAACCCAGTGAAATTTATTTTAAAATAAATTAAATAATTTTTACTGAAAATTATTAAAATTAGTTTTAAACTAAGGACAGAAATCTATTATTTCTTAACATACATTTATGTTAATATAAATATTTTATGATATTATTTTTACAACTTGCAAAAATAATGTATACTTTTACAGTCTTAATTACCTTTTTTGAACCCCTTTCACTAGTGTTTCATAGCATTTTTGTCACTTTGCTTAAATGCGTGATCCATCCCTGTTTAAAATCACGATACTTTTGGACACCTTTTTTCTGCTCAGTAATTCTCTCTTAACAAGGGCATTATTTCTCTCCAATGGCCTAAGATCCGGTCAATTTGAAGGATTTCTCTCTCTTTGTACAAATAATACACTATTGTTCCTGTACCACTCAAGAGCTTTTTTACCATAGTAACTGGACGCCAAGAGAGGTCAAAAATAAATGGCCGCATTATGAAGTCCTATGAATGGCAGCACTATTTTTTGTAAACTTTTTGATATAATTTTTAGCATTTATAGAACCAGTTACCAAACCAAGAACTATTTTCGAAATTTGGAATGATTTTGGGTCCTAAACTTTGCTTCTACATTCCCTAAAGAATAAGCAACATAAATTTGTTGACCAAGTTTGGTTTTAGGCACTTTTTTGTGGTCACTCATTTTAATCAGAAAAACAATAGATTCATTAGTTTCACATTAAATATAATAACTGAAGTTTTTAACAAAGATAACTTAATTAAAAAACTCAAATGATACTTGTGTTAAAAATTTTATTAAAAAACTTTTATTAAATTTTTTTTATCTCTCTCCATAATTTTCAAAATTTCTTTAATTTTTCTGAATTTATTACAAAAATAACCTTCAAATTTTATTTATCATTAAATTTAAAAAAAATTTAATAAATTCACTGTTTTAATTTTATTCATATTCACTGTGTTACATCAGGTAAAATGAAATTAATTTTTATTAAATTTAATATAAAAAATTGAAATAAAATTAAAAACAGTCAATTTGTTATTTTTCATTTAATTTCATTATGTTTACAAACAAACAACTATTCGTTTACAAAACTTTCTGAAAAAAATATTAAATCCTTTTTCTCTTTTCCATAACATGTTCACCTACACAAAGAGGTTTTGTATAATAAATACACATAATTATGTTTATTTGTATTTTTGTATGAACACACACTCACTCCCTCTCATCACTTGGCATAAAAATTAAACCACACTCATATATTCATTAAAATACAAATACAAAAATATCAAAAATTATTTAAATAAAAAAGGATACAAAAATTAAAAATGAAAAAACGGAACCGAAAACAATTTTTATAGAATAGATTCGGTTATGTCGAATCTTCAATACTCTCCACCACCAATGAGGGCAAAGAAAATACGTTCTGTTTCGTATATGCATAATCACATATACACTCACAGACATATACATTATATTTTCTTATATATAACACGGAACAATTAATGAGTCAAAAAAAGATAAGTTATATTTTACTTTATAACTTTTTTTCCACTGAACCGATTTCTATAGTTTTTGAACGTACAACAGAAAGACAGAAGGACAGACTGAAAGGCAAATCGACTCAGATTTGAGTTCGATGCAAAAATATTTATATATATTATAGGTTCAGAAAAGATTCCTTCTTAACGTTACACGTGAAAAGTCAAACTTAATATCCTATCATCACCACCTGTGTGTGGTAAAGAGTATAAAAAGCAGAGATTGTAGATTTTTATTTGATATTTGTGTGTATGTGCGTGTGAGTGTTTGTGTTAAATGATTTTATGTTTATTTTAATTTTAATGAAAAATGATTTAAATATGATTCATCATAAAAAATATACATATATTTGTAAAATAATATTAATATGAAACAAAAAGTAAAATAAAGAATAAAATTCAGCATAAATTGTTTGGGGTTGGAAATTATTAATAAACTAAGATTTTTTTTTGGCAAATTGGGTAAAAAATGAGGTTATGTTTAACTAAGGAGGAGATAAAAACAGATAAAGAATTTTTAAAAACCAACATATTTACATCTCTCCTGCAGTACATAGTGGGACAGATTTGGTATTTTCGGAAACTGTCAGCTCTTAGCTCTAAGGATATACCAAGTATTTGACGTAGTAATACAATGTTGCCATAATGGGCCTAAGAACTTAGTTATAAGGGCCCAAAAGAGCTTTTTTGGCATAAAATGTTTAACCTTCCACAGTGTATTCAAATCGATTTTAGATTTTTTTAAAACGATTAGAGTTGAGGTATTTCCTAGCTTAATTGAAGGAGTTCAGGTTTCCATATGGTAAAAGGCGTAGTCTCTTCGCGTTTGCTGATTTTTTGTAAAAGATTGCCATAATTACATTTTCGAATTTTAAGAAGTGAAATTTTGAATACGTTAAGTCATAATAAAATTCTATAGAAATATGTTATGTTGAATTCTTTAATTCTGAAACAAGTTGCTTTACATTATATAGGAAGTTTAATTATTTTTTATACATCATAGTTTTTTTAATGTGTTAACTTTTAGACACTTGTGTTTCCATAGATGTCAAAAAATTGTGTTAAAATTGACTAAGACCGTACTGCAGGGTTTTTCTTTAACTCTTATGCTAAATCATTTTAGTAATTCCATTTTATTTCTACACGTGTCTTAATAAAAGCCAAAGTTCAAAAATAATCATTAATTACAACATAAGATTTATTTACCAAAAAAGCTTAAAATAATATATTCAACAACATATTTAAATGTAAATAGAATTTTTTAAGTAAATAAAATTTAAGTAATAAAATGTTTATAGAATTTATATACAAATAAAATATTTTTAAGCATAATTTTTCTTATTAAAAAGAAATTTTTCATTTAACAATTTCGTCTTTTCTTCTCTTGTGGTCATTCCAAATCGCGATCATTCACCAAAAATTACTTCAAATACGAGCATGTAGTAACGAATCAGGCTTGATAATATAAGAAGGATAATGTGTCTATGCATCCGACCTTGTAATATTCTCAATCAATTTTAAAACACTTCAGCTCTAACTATGTGCAATTTCATTAAGATATTTCTGACAGTTAAAAAGTTACAGAATTAGTTGAACTGTGTGATGACGGAAGGATGAACGGACAGTGAAGAAAAGTTACAAATTGGATTCCAAAATTTAATAAAAATCTACAAATACGAAATGACAAAATGTATATCTGTTATGGATTTAAAATCTTATTAGTTTCAAAATACTACTTTTAAAACTATTAAAGAGTTTGCATTCAAATGAAAACCGACGGACGGACAGATGTTGCTCTATAGACCGAATTAAAAATTTTAGTTTAGTCGTTTTAAACATAGACACTCTATATTCTAAAAGTGGTGGCAAAGGTTCTATAATGTTTGTCAAAGCGTAAGCAACGCCAAGAAAAAATAATCTAAGACTAAATATTTAACATCATTTTAAAATATGAGTCAATTAAGGCATGTCTGCCTGTCTGTGTGTCGAGAAGATTTTCAAGTCAGATTACATGGATTATCATGTTAAATAAAATTTGCTCAGATTATTAATTTCGCTTTTTTACTTTTCAAATGAAGATAATCTGTGATTTAAATTGTGGTGAATACAAAAAAGATAACGACACTTTTTCTTAACGTTAATGGATCCGTTATAGGTCTTAAAGATTCATATTATTTATTTCTCTATAATTTTTGTCCCTCTTTCAAAATGCTTCATTGTTTCATGGAAGATCTGAGGTCTTATATGAGAAACGCTGCAGTCGAGCGAGACATCGCTCAAAGTGTGATTTTTAATTACTCACTTTATATCTCAAATTTCTAAAATTAAGATTGTAAAGCAAAATAAATAATCTCTCGTTTATAGGATTCTATAAATATAAAATAACAAAAATTTGAAGGCGTTTAATTAAACACCTTTAACTCTCAAATGTGCAAAACTTTTTTTTTTTAATTTTCCTCTCAATTTTATGGTCTCTTAACACTGTAAAATGCTAAATATTCTCTTGCAAAAATATATTATTTTCATTCTTTAGTTATTAATAAAATTAACTCCTCTCCTTTCCCCGATTTAACATTTTTAGGAAGCTTAGAAAGGTATAATAAAAATGTATTGTTGTTGTTTGATGGTTGTGTAAATACAGGTGTGTATAAATGTATGCTCAAGTCAATGTCAGTCATTATAAAGATGTGTAGGTATTACAGTGAGAATGTGTGTGTTTATTTTTATTATATGGATATGATTTTATGATTATAAAAAGGCATATGTTATGTAAAGCCGTACAGAAGAACAGTGGTTTTAAAGTCATTTAAACTTATTAAATTAAACTGAAACTAATTTAAGTGTTTTAAAAAATGATTAAGCAAAATCCATGATAAAAAGAAAATGGCAGAAAAAAAATGTTGTTGAAGTTAAAAAAACATAATTCTTTTTTGGTTATAAAAAATCCCTGAAGAAAACTTTTTGTATTAACAACTGTTTAATTTGTAATTTGTTAATATAAAATTATAAGAAAAATTTCTTATATAAATTGTGATTTCTGTCGAATATATTTATGTATTAAAGTTTTTTACAGGAAAGTTTATTTTAGTTTTGTTTTATTTTTTAATCAAAATTTGCGTAATAAATTAGAAAGTTTCTTTAAGTAAGAAAAACAGATCACAAGACAAATCTGAGCATTAGCTAATTCTAAACTACTGTTTATAAATTATGTTTTCTCTTTTGGTTCACGAACACCAACATCTACTAAACTACAATAAAATTTCAGATAGAAAACATAAACTGTTCATATGTATGTGTTGGGATATCTAAACGTAAGTATATTTTCATTTACTTAATACGAACAAACACAAACACTCATACAGGCATACACACACACATGTGTAAATATTAGGTATTGGTTAAATTTTATGGCGGCACAAAAACACGTTCCTGCAACATAAATTTCCACAATGTTTTGACCTCGGGCCTTAAACAATGGTTGAGATTGCTAACAAAACAACAAGAACAACTAAAGCAGCAAATATTAGAAACAGCAATAGCAAAAACACAACCAATAGCTATAGCAAAATACTAAAACAACATTATGACTATAGCAAAATAGCTTTGATAACCTCAAGAAAACAACAATGTTTAAGCAATGAAAAATTTCCCATCTCTCTTCTTTACCACTTTCTCAACAGCAGCTTTTTTGTTGTTGTAGCTGTTGTCTGCTATATTTATGCACGAAATAACTGAAATGGTATATTGAAATATTTTGTTAAGTCTTTTGAAAATTTTCACCTCCTTAAATGGTGAAAATTCACTTGAGGTCTTATAAATCATACATCTGAACCGTATCACAATCTACAATGATGGAGGTTAACGATACTAAATTACATCCAAATTTATAGACTGAATACAAGAAATGATCCTCCAGATTATCTGATAATAGTTTAATCAAGGCCTTATACACATAACAGTTATAGGCCGATATCTGAAAGAATTTTTAACTTAAGACAAATTTTTTTTAAAGTTACAAAAAAAAAAAATAAAGTTTTAGTAAAAACTATTCCAAATTCAAAAGTATCATTCAGTAATCTTAACTAATGACCTCTTTGTTTTAATAATTTTTAAAATTTCTCTTTATTTCTTTAATAAAATTAAAAAAAAAAACATTAAAAATTATTGGTGAAACATCTTGTACATAATTTGCACCTCCTCTTCATATAATCTAAAAAAATTAAAGTGGAATCTAAAAGGCTAAATCATTTTCTAATTTAACTTGTTTAATAGGGTCTTAAAGATTCATCATTGCCGAATACAATATTCCCATTTATTTCTCTAACTCAAAACAGCTGGAGCATAGTAAGTCAAGACCCTTAAAATTTGTATGACAATTTTCCAAGAAAAAAGATTCTATGCGGATAACTGAGAGAGTGACCTGAAAGTAGGGCCTTTGTTTCGAAAAATGTAACAATATTTGCAAGTCCATTTAAATGCCTCTTCTATAAGTAAAAATTTTAAAAGGACCACCTTTTCAGATTGATTAAGAAATAAAAAGTTTTCCTCTCCTGTGCAGAGAGGGTGTGGACTGTGGAATGCCTCAGAATTACATGATGAAG
Source organism: Cochliomyia hominivorax (assembly GCA_004302925.2). Lineage (NCBI taxonomy): Eukaryota > Metazoa > Arthropoda > Insecta > Diptera > Calliphoridae > Cochliomyia > Cochliomyia hominivorax. Next base: position 114,891,842 of record PYHX02000467.1, on the reverse strand, counting down.
ATTTTGGCCTCAATTCTCAAAATTCACGACACAGTGGCCAGTTAAGAAACATCTAGACACGTTTGACACTCCAAAATTTAAGAAGTCGCAATCTGACATGGGAAGACGTATAAACGACTACTGCCAAAATATGCTCCAAAGATGGATAATGAAAAAAATGTATAGTTTTTAATGTTTTAAAAAAATTTCCCAGGCGGTAGAGAGAGAAAATATTGACAAGAACAACGAAACTTACTTTCGGTATGTAAAACAAATTAAAAGAGCTTGAAATATTACTTTATATTTTTATAAACAAAGGCCGCTATTGAAGCCTAGAGATGCTTGATCTGCAGAAACTGAATAAGCATATTGCAATTTTCGCATCTATCGTTACCTCAAATAACAACCTCTAGGTGTGAAACTAACGTTTCATTTTCTCCATAACCTCAGACTCCACTAACGTCTGTTATTTCCTGTATCTTAATATTTTAAACAATATAAAAAGCCACATTTAAATATTCGAAGAGTCAGGTAGCCTTTTTTACCATTAGTCAGATTTGAACCCGAGAAGTTTGAAATAATTGTTTTAAGAAAAGCACTTTAAGAGTCATTAAAAAAATGCCTTTCATTCTGTCATCGATAGGAAGAAGATAGGAAGTACAAACGCCCGCCTGAAAATTTTGAAGACATAAACTCAAATGTGTTTTATACTTTTTGCATCTCTCAAATGAAGCTTTAAAAGGCATTTTTGATCTCTAACTACACATTTCTATACCCTCTGATCCACCGGTATTCATTGTATTCTACAGTTTTCTAGTTAATATGTGTTAAGTAAATGATATCTTCCTTCGTACATATATGATAATCAGTAAGTATAAATATTTGTTTAGTAAGCCAAAAAGGAAGGTTGTTATATTTACTTTATTCCGGGCATATGTATTTGTTTATCTTAAGTGTATGAGTGTTTAAATGTGTATATATACATGTTGAAATTTACTAATAGCACAAAATATATGAAATAAATACCGCCCAATGTACAAAATGGCACAAGGCTTTTAAGGTTCTTGATGATTTTCACTTAAATATGTTGATATATACAACAAATATTCTAATATATGTTTTCAGGGGTATTTAGGTAAAAAAAATATTTAATAGAAAGAAAATTATTAAAGAAAATTGGTTAATTGTGACTTATTCGCCAGAGGAAAGACCAAAATATATACCAATGAAAATCTCCACTTTTCTATACCTTATAAACTAAAAACCTTTAAAATTCTCTACTTTTAGTAAATTTTCCTTTCTCTTTCCTTCCTCCGTTTTTTCACCACCATACTTATTTGTTGGTTTATGTGTTAACCATTGTGTTATTTGGGAAATGAGCTAAATACAAGCATAATAATTTATGGAAAATTTTAACAACATCCTTTTTTCAATTTATTGCCTTTTTGTTGCTGTCTTTTAGTGCTTTCTTTCACTTTTCGGTAATTCCCCCAAAATGTTGTATAACTCATGTTTTTTCCCAAGTAGTTTACAAATATATTTATAGATGTATGTATATATGTATTTCTTTGTAAGTGATTTTATGGCTTTTTCAAAAAAAAAACCTTAATTGTTTCTCGTACTGGCGAGGGGCTTGCAACAAGCAAGCATATATTGCAACCGAAACATTAGTTCTAATCACTTGCATTATTAAAAACTTCCATCATATTGTTAGACATCTACATATGTTTATGCAAATTTGTTAGTTATTAGAAATTGTTGTAAGCGAGAAAATGTTAAAATCTAAGAGAATATTACATTTCTAGGAAATTTTGTAAAATAACAAAATTTTCACCAAATTTATTACAATTCCCCCCCATTTGCATGTTAGATATTTGATATACTGCATATATTTCTTCATAAGGCATGAAATACACTTGAAGCAATATTTGAATTCTATTACGAGGTCATAACAAAAATTTGAAATTCACATGGATTTTTAAGAGAAATTGACAGCTAAATTTATTTGTTTATATATACGGAATTAATATGAATTTTCTAAATATTAAAATCTCAATAATTCAAAATAAATCAAAAATATATTTGTCAAAAATTCGTTAACCTCAAAGAATTCTTCAAAAAAAAAAATTGTAAAAGTATTCATTTTCAAAAGTGTAGAAGAGCAACTGGACATCTCATCCAAAAGAATATGCAACTAAACTAGAATTGAACTAAAATTGAACTAAAACTAAACTAGAATTGAACTTGAACTGGAACTGAACTGGAACTGAACTGGAAGTGAACTGGAACTGAACAAGTACTGAACTAGTGCTGAACTAGAACTGAAATAGAATCTTAATCAGAATCCAAGTAAATATTACGTATCCTTAGAAGCCTAAAATTCAGTCGATATTTTAATAAATAAATTCTAGCAATTTCCGTTCTTTTAAAGAAATAAATATGAAATACAAAATTGTAAATCCGTATATGACAACCATGAAGCGTAAAATCTCATATGAAAAAATTTTGTCAAAGGACCTTCAAAATAATTAAAATATACAAATATTATTTTACTGAATTAAAATTGAAATACATGTGCCACCTTTGATCTGTAAATTTGTTAAGGTTTTTTATCTTTCTAAATGAAAAATTCCTATTAAATACCATTCATGCAAATTTTTACCTTTTTCTCACATTTCACGTTTATTTAAACCTTTTTTCTTATAACACTTTATTTATATTTAAGTCAAACAATTATCCAAATAAGAATATATTTACAAAGTTAAATACACCGATAAAAGAAATTGTCTCAAAAAATATATTAATATAGAAAAGAACACTTATACTTATACTAAGATTGTTATTAAATGTAATAGAAACATAAATGTAATTCAAGGCTCTAAAATGACTTACAAGAAAGTAAAAATGATAACAACAAAAATTATTATTACTTTTTTTTCTTCAATACACAAATTACCAAGATGAAATAAAACTGAAAAAGGGAGGAGAAAAAGACAAAAGAAACAAGACATTTCAGACATTAAATATTTTTATATCTCACAAAATCTCTTTAACAACACATTTTCTTAAACACTCACACACACACACTTATAAAATACAAACCCACTTTACACAAATATGAGCTTTTGCCGTTAATAGGAAACGGAAAAATATTAAACTCCATTACAGTTACCATATAAATGAAAAGAATAAAGTAACAATAAATACAACAACAAAAAGAAACAAACCAAAAAGTATTTGTAGCAATTATGTAAGCAAAAATAAATTGATGAAGAAAGATGAAGCCGAATCTCCAATACCCTCCACTAAAAAATCATCAACAAATCATGTTTGCTACACATACACACTAACACATACTCTCACACATCTATAAAATATATAGAAGTCTTTTTTTTTTTTAATCACTTAGTAACTTATAAAATAAATGAAATTTTTGACTGTAATTTTTTGCTACCAAACCGATTTTAATAATTTTTATTGAGCTCTGTCAATTATTATTGATGTAATTATGCAACAGATATGCAAGCAGACGTACATAGCTAAATCGACTCAGATTTTGATTTGATGAAACATTATATATACATTATGGGTTCTGATATGATTCCTTCTTAGCGTTATACACTGAATGGGAAATTTAGTATACCGTCTTCACTACTTGTGATGGTGGAGGATATAAAAACGATGAGTAAGAGATATAAGAGATAAAATAAAATCTTTTACTCTTTTATTTCTTGTTAAATGTGATGAAAAAAGAAGTGGAAATCAACTCAAATAAATAAATAAATGCCTCTTTGAAATACTTCAGAAATTTCTTTCCCCTTACATATATATGAGTGTATGTATGTATGTGAGTATTTGTATATATGGATATGTGTATTTACAGTCGATTGCATAATTTTTACTTTAAGTGGATTACAATTAGTTAACTGATAAGACTTACATTTATTTTATTTTTTTCCCTAGAACAAGAAGGGAATGAACTCTTCAAGGGGGTTTTTTAACTTTTCCCTCTCTCTTATGTGGGAATCTACTTATAGTTGAAGTAGTAGAAAGTTTAATATCAAAGAGAAATTGTTTTTTATTATTGTTGAGTATCTTTTAAAAAGGATTATTACCTTAAAGCTTAAGATATTTTGATTTTAAGTTTAAAAGTTTTTTATCAAGAAGGAATTTGATTTAATTTTTAGGGAAATTGTGGTCAGTTTAAGAATTAAATAATGTTAGTTATTTCTTTTTTATTATATATATCGTTCCAATACTTATCTTTATATTTTCCTCCACCACAAGTTGTAAGAAGTCTATATTAACTATATCTATGTTTAACTTCATGTATGTACAAAAAAATGAACCGATTTAGATATATCCGTCTGACCGCCTGAAGGTCTCACATTCTAACTTGCTTGATTTCAAAAAAATTGGCCAGACTACTTCTCGATATATTGAAAATTTTGGCATTTAAAATTAGTAAAATCGGTTAAGGACATAAAAATTATAGACCAATATCTCGAAATTTAAAAGAATATGATTTATATTTTTTCTTCAATGAAATGTGAACAAAACAAACAACTTTTTTGGTGTATGTGTTAGACATGTTGTAATGACGTTATTACTTTACATGAGAATGGCTTGAAGGCTACTTAAGTTTTTCATAACCGGATTTGTTCTGCGAGCCAATAACTTATCGGGACTAATAATTTGAATTTAACCATAAATAAACATGTCGCATATTTTGTGAGGTTACAATAAGAACGTCTTGACCTGAGTAAAGAGATTTCCTTCTAAAGATAGAGAAAATAGCTCACTCTTATTTTACAATAAAATAAAAGAGAAGACTTGCAACAGGATTTGCGATGGAAGGAATCATTTATAACTTAAAGAGAGAGACAGAGACAAAAAAGTTTTTTAATATAAAGACCTCATTTTCACATATTCATTGTGAAATTTATACATTCGCTAATTGCTTGGACAAAATTAGTTGAAAGCTTTTATACATCAAGGTATTTATCTGAGAGAACGTTATGATATCAGCAATTCACAATTCATCCATTTAAGTATAATTTCTTTGAGAAGCAATACAAAGGTGCCATCCTACTCTACTATACATTTGCCTTTGTAAGAAACAGCCTATAATTGTATTGAATTAATGCTCACTCCGTTCAAATAGAAGGAAGAAGAGCAGTTTATAGTGTACGTGAAAAGTAAGCAGAATTTTTACAACCTCGCTAGTCGAAAAATCTATCTGGACGATCAGAGATCTTGATGTATCATATTAACTTGAATTTAAAAACAATAACTGGATTCTGAAAAAGGCATTTGCAAGTGATTTGTACAAAGAGAAATATAGGTTTATATTTTTAGATATATATGAATACCGACCAACATCTATTCCGCTATTAACACTAAACCGAAGTTAAATAAATCTCTTAACTTTTGAACTTTTCATTCAGAATTTTTAATATTTAATATTTCGAACAAATTTATTCTCTTATTTGACTGATCGCAGATCTAAATATCTTAACTAGTATAGAGTAAAATTGGGTTAAATTCTTCTGAAAATATACTAAGATCTTGAAGAAAAAGCATAAAAAAATAGTAAAAAACTGAATTTTATGAATACTTAAATGGGTTCACATAAGTCAATGTGGGAATCGAATGCTATACGCGATTACCTGTACCTCAACGAACCATTTGTATATTAACATGAGCTTAAAGTGAACGTCAACAAAAATTATCTGCTGACACAATCTTACTATTTCCAAATAAAACTACTTCTCTGTGTATTGATCACAGATCTAAATCGATTTTTACCTTATACCTTTTAAAGTTAAAAATCAAGCTAATTATGTGATAACATGTGATTTTTAACTAAAATGCTTTAATTTGTACAAAATTATCATATAAATGGTCTATGTCTCATTTAAGAACTGTGTTCAAAAATTCTTAAAACATCTTATCTTTAAGATTAATTTAGTTTCAGAGAAAATAAAGCTCCTTTAATTTTCATCCTTTAAAAAGCTTATAATAATATTTTCTTTGATATTTCTGATGTTTTCATCTTTTTTATTTTTCATTTCATTTTATTTTTATCTTTCAAAAGATAATGTTTGTTACTATAAGAGAGAAGAATTAACAAAAACTTTTGTTTAAGGTGATTTAGATTTCTAAGAATTCTAATAAATTCAATTGTAATTGTATAGTATGTTTTGTTAGTGTTGTTGTATATTATTAGTTTTTTTGTAGTCGATTTGCTACTTACATAACTTACCATATGGCCCCAATTGAGCAGCCACACGCACACGTTCTAAAATCACTGGTGGATCACTGCGTCCTTTTGCATTGACCGCATACACCACAAATTGATATTCACGTCCTGGCTCCAAGTTATTTAAACGAAATTGTGGATTAGGTTCTTGCATGCGAAATATTGGTGCTGAGGTAGCCTACGCAAAACAAAATTAGAACAAAAAGAAAATATTAGAAACAAAAATAAATTATGTATTAAACCATTTGCCTTTTAACTTAAAAATACTTTGGAAACCGTGTAATATATGTGAGTTGTATTTAGAAGCATAAGTTTATTGATGTTGTCCTTTAAACTTAAGCGGGTTTTTGCTAAAAAATAACCCAAAACCAAAAGTTTTCTAAGTAAGTAGTCGGGAGAGGATAAACTTTATTGGATTGATAAAATTCATTCAAGCCGAAAAAACAAATGAAATCCTAACCCAAAAAGTTATAATGAAATAGTATGAACAATTTTAGTTCAAATCCATAAATATAAATTTTAATACAAATTTTTCTTAAAGAGTTAAAAAGAAGAAAATGTATAAAAGACTCACGATGGTTATGATTATGATGAAGATGAATTTTTCTATGAGAGATGACTCAATTTTCCAAATTAAAAAAAAAGAAACGAAACATAATACTAAATGAAATTGGATAAAACAACATCGAAACAACTTTTAAGAAGTGAGATCGAAAAATTATTAACATACGTATATGTTAAAAAACGAAACCCTCAGTTTTAATTTTTTGATTATGAATACATTTTATAATTTTTTTCATAGTTTTAAGCACTAGTGATGAAATTTTGTACCTTTTTCGGAAATCCTTTTAATATATGCCACTCTTTTTTAAACCTTTTTTATGTTTTATTTTAACAAGAGCCCAATATCTTTCTGAAAAGTTCTCAAATTTCAGGAAGTCAAGTAGGCGAAAAATAAATGGACACATTACAGAGTCTTATAAACTTCCGTATTTATAAAGCCCGTTGTAAACAATGTTTAACTGTTTTTCAACATTTCCTCGAGCAGCTGAGCTAACCGGGCAACTTTCCTACCAGCTGTTTTGGGTGATCTTTTAAAAACGTTTTCTATTTTTTATTGGCGTTAAAAACATCATGTGAACTATTCCTTTCACCCAAACCAAATTTTCTATCAACGGACATGTTCTCCTGGTGCTGCTTAAAAACATGACGGGAGATCTTTGACGAACTTTGGCGAACTTTTTGTGGAACCAAGTTCGATTTTGTTGAAAATATTTAATAACTTAGTATGCAGTTTTTTTCTGGTCACATCTTTCATTCAGATTAAAAATATATTCATTTCTTTGACAATTAATAAAATAACTGACTTAATATACAAAGGTAACTTGATCAAGAAATAAATCAAATAATACTTGGTTAATAAGTTTAAATGAAAAACATGTGTAAAGAATTTTTTGTTCTCACTCCTTAGATACGTTTTACGTTTTCAGTTTTTTCATTTTTCTGATTTCTTTAATTCAAAAGAATCTTTTAAATGCTGCATAATAAAAATTCTCTTCAATTTTTTGTTTTGTTTTTGTTTTGCTTTTAAATTTATTCTCTTTTGAAATAATTATTCATGCTTGAAAACTTTATTAAAAAACTTTATTTTATTATCTTCTTTAATATTTTTCCCTTCAGTTTTATATAGAAATTGTTGTTATTTAATATTTCTCACTATTTATTTGTTGTTGCTGTTTTTCTAGAGTTGATTTCTAAGGGATTTACAATGTTTAGATTTATATATTTTTTCATCTGTCATTTACAAAAAGGTAACTTATAGACAATAAGCTTAATATAATCAAGCTGTCATTGTGTAAGTCATTTACGATTTTTTAAATGAGTTAAGAAAGTTTTTTCTTTCTTAACTCTCATATGAATTCAGTATAGTTTTAATTTATTGAATTAAGTTTTTGTTTCTTCGTCCTGAAGTTACAAACAGAAGAAGGGTTTAGTGAACGATTTTGTGTTAAAGGATATTTAAAGAGCATTTTATATATTATGACTACGGAGCGAAAGAAAGCTTTTCTAAGTCGTATTAAAGTTTGATATATTTATTTTCTATATACACTAGACTTCAAAAACATAGTTTAAGTTAAGGTATTCTCACGTGAGGGAGTAATAAAATTTATCGGCTACAGAATTTCTTACTTTTAATTTATGTATAGACAAGGTACGATTTGCGACTCTTTGCTTTACTCTTCAATAGATCGGATTTTAAAGAGTTTCATTTTAATTAAAAAAAGACTAAAACTCAAAAAAAAGTTAAAAATGAATAAATTGCACAAACATTACAATAAGGTATGGTTTTTGGCTCTCTTCGTCTTCAGATCATTCTAAGAGTTTAATTTTGACAAAAAAAGAGCGTATTCCAAAAAAGAGTTTAACAATGAAAAATTCTCACAAATTGTTTTGAATTCATGTGTAGCAGTAAATTATTAAGTAAAATAAGAGCTGTTTGTATGTTTTAACCTTTTGTTGAATGAATTTTATGATTTTATGAAAGAACAACAGGGATTTTTTTTGCCAAAAGAATTTTGTTTGTGTGCTCGAATTTTTTAGTTTTTCAATATTTTCGTATTTTTGAGCGATTAATAGTAATCTTCGCTAATGAAGATTAAGAATAAAGATTATTTGAAAATAAAGATTTTGCTGTAAGTCTTTCCATACTATGCATTTACTGAGAAAGTTATTTAGTAAAACAACTTAACTACTACAAATAGGATAGATGTTGCAGGAAAAACTGCATAAAGGAAAAACTTTAACATCAAGAGAAACATCTTAAAATTACGGAAGATTACTTAATGAAGATGTCCATTCAGCCGTCATCTGTCCATCATAAACCATTCATTCAATACTTTTGAAATAATTCTATAACTCTTGTAATTTTATAGATATCTTTTGGAATTTCATAATGTTATAAATGAGTTATATTTCAGTTGATTAGAAGAACTAAAGTGATATTCCAAATTGGCCATATCTTTTATTTTTCCATTATTTATTTTTTCTATAAAAATTGTTTTGTGGTAAAAAACATGTGGAAATTTTAAAGATATTTGATGTAATTTGACACATATCGCTTTTTTAACCGTATCTATTGAAACCTCCTTCTCTCGAACATAAAAGTATCAATCAAGTTTTATTATCTAAAAAATTCATCTCTCTTGTGTCGTTAGTACGAAAATGTAATTAATGAAAGATGGAGAAGTTGAGAAATCTGTATTTTGAGCACATTGGACTTAGAAAAGTCCAATGTGCTTAGAATGTTTATAAAAAAGCCTGTTTCCATACCTCAGACTTCATTCCGTGTCCACTTTCTTTTGAGCTGACTTGATAGACATCCTGTTACTTTGGTAAATAAGACTTAATTGGTAATGTGATATTTCTACCTCCAAATTGCCCGGAGCTAAGGAAAATGAGATATATTGGGCTCTTATTAAAAGAGCCCAAGTTCCCTAAAGATTCAAAATTTTCTTAAATGCGACGTAATTTTATTAAAATTTTAAATCTTATCGTCATTTAATATTTAATTAAAAAATTAATTAAAAATTTAAATAATAACTTTTCCGGAAAAAAATAATAAACCCCATTGAACAGCTGCTAAAAAACTATTGTTCATTTAATTGTAACTAATGGTTTTTTTGGTTAAACACAAATAATTTAAATCTTTTTTGGGGCAATACATAATTTATAGTAGTCCACTTTTCAGAAACTTAATGAACTTTTTTCCTTTTTCCAACTTCCACATTTTTAACCCTTTAGAGGAAACTTATTGGGAAGTAGAAAAAGGGATAATATAAATAACATATGATAGTTATTTTCTTATTTGCTACACATGACATACTGCAAATTTTTTACGAATCTTAGTGAATAAAGGAAGTAAATTTATCTACATAATTTAACTTGGCAAATGTGGAAAATGTTATCAAAAGATTTTCTGAAAATTTTCATTGAAGCGTAAAAGATGTTAGTTAATTTAGTCAAATATTTTATATTAAATGATTTTCTGAATCAAACAAAATTTAACAATTTTAACCCGACTAATAAAAGGACAAAGTAAAAACAAGAACAAGAGCAAGAAACGGTCTAGTTAAACTTATACATAGAAAATTTAAATATTGTGAGTTTGTGAAATTCTTTAACAAAATTATCCTTAAGGGTTTTATTTTGTTTAGAAAAAAAAACATATTTGTTACTACAAACAAACATATAAACAAAACACACATATTAATAAAAAATGGAGAATATTTCAAAACAATTCAGATCAGTGAACATCATCAAATTTTACATCTGTTATTAATTTGACCATTTTTTTCTAACAAAAAACAACAAAAACAACAAAATCTTCTAAAGATATTTTATTTTACAGAAAAAATAAAAAACTATAAATATTAAAGGATTCCCTGTTACGTATGTGTGAGTGTATTTATTTCAACTCATTTTTTTTGTTTCATTGTGTGATTGTGAGTGCATAGAAAAAAGTATATTTTAACAAACGCCTTTGGCAACTTTTAAAGTTCCTGTGTGTCTCTCTTTCTGTCTTTATTGCTTCATTTTTTCTTTTTTTTAATTATTCAAATAGAAAAACTTTTAAAAACTTAAATATTTCCATACAGATATTGAAAGCTTTTTTCTCAAACATCTTTTTTTAAGCCTAAAAGGTATTATATCTGCTGTTGATATGTTTGTTTATGCAATAGTTGTTACTTGTATCAAAAAAACTCTTAACCCTTTGAAGACCACAGGGAAGTAAAGTTTTCTGCGGGTTTTTGGCTTATATATATAGAACGAGTATGGAAGCGGATTGAGACAACAAAAATACAGTTGAGTGCATGTTCCTAACTGGTTTGAGTTGTATCATAAGAGGTTCCAAATTTGCCTATAGGATGAATCGAAAATTTTCATTCCTAAAAAAACTTTACAATTAAAATCTCAAAATTGTGATTAAATTTGTAGCTTTTAAGTTTTTTTTTTTGGGCGCAACTCTGTTTAGTATTTTACATTCACATATTGTTAAGAAAGGGAAATGAGCTTAGTAAAACTCCCGTCAATACGTCCACTGTTTAAACATTTTACCAAGCTTAGGAGTCATGCCACGTAACCGATTTAATGAAATTCCAGTCAATCTCCACTTTTGCGACAACACTAAGGTTGATGTTAACATTCTTGGCTATAAAAATTGGGCAATTTTAAAGCACATCGACAAGGCAAAGCGTTTTCTAAGAAGCTCTCTATCGATCACTATACAGGAGTAGTTTAATGTTCTTAATGCTTACTATTATTTACCAAGCGATATGGACTACTTAGAGAAAATCCAAGAGTTCAATTCATTTTTAGTCAATTCTATTAGGCAACAGATTTGAAAACAAAATAAAAATTTAAATCGCTTCAGCCGAAAATGTTTGTTCGTCTTAGGGTAAAATATAAACTATGAAATACAAGATACTTTTTTCTAATCTCAAATAACCCTTAAAATACACCATATTTTTGGTAGGAGTAATAAAGACACAACATTTTGTGTTTAAATACACAAAATCGTTTTTTTAATATTTTTTTGAATATTTTTTTATTGAGTTAAACAATATTTTATGTAAATATTTGTTGTTGGTATTTATCTTGTTCCTTTGCAAAGATTTTCTTTGTGTAACAAATTAATCTGCTTAAGTTTATATTCCTGGAATATGGACTTACTTACAAATAACAACAATTCTAAAAATAATTTAAATAAAAACATGTTATTTTTATGGAATTTTTAATAAGTAATTTTTATTAAAAAAAAAGAATTTGATGTAAAAAATAAACGTAACAATCCAAAAATTCCTATTCTTCCTATAAGTGCGTGAATAGAAATGTTCATCCTAAATGAAAATAAACCAAAAAGATGTTGTAAATGTTATGCTTGAAGAAAAGTTCTCCTTTATTATCATGAAATTTACACACGTTTTCTTCACATGTGCATTTCATGGAAAGTTTTTGTTAAATATGCGATTTAGAAAAAATTGCTCCATAAATTTTCTATAAAAAAAAAAAAAATAAACGATAAATCCCATATTTAGAGACAATTTTTTCTAAATGGTCTATTTAATGAAATTGTTCATTAGGTCACACATTGAGACATATTTTTCGACAAAACGTCTTTTTCCAAAATAAATCCATAAAACGTATTTTCGGTAAATCGTCAATATAGAGAAAATTTTCGATAAATTGTTAATTTAGAGAAAATATTCGATAAATCGTTAATTTAGAGAAAATTTTCGATAAATCGTCAAGTTTAGAGAAAATTTTCGATAAATCGTCGAGTTTAGAGAAAATTTTCGATAAATCGTCGAGTTTAGAAAAAAATTTTCGATAAATCGTCAAGTTTAGAGAAAATTTTCGATAAATCGTCAAGTTTAGAGAAAATTTTCGATAAATCGTCAAATTTTGAGAAAAATTTCCAATAAATCGTCAAGCTTAGAGAAAATTTTAGATAAATCGTCAAATTTTGAAAAAAAAATTCCGATAAAACTTTAATTTAATTTAAATTAATTTAAAATTTTCGCATTTAGCAGAAATTTGCAACAAATTTCAAATGTTAGGAAATTTAAAAAATCGAGTAAAAATATTTAAGTCCGACTATATAATACCTTACACCACATTGGTAGTTACTAAAAATATATGAACGACCCTCGTATAATTTGATTTTCTAATTTATGCCTAAGTTTGCAGTACATTGTGACACTTGATGATAAGAAATTATGCACTGACCCTTATGAAATTGCTTACGTCAATTTTTGTTTTTGTGTATCTTAATTTCACAAATAATTGTTACAATGCCAACGCATATGTATGATTTAAGCCCTTCAAAGTGGTATATTGAATGAGGGTTGTGTAGAACCTATTAGGAATAATGCTCAGATACATATATAATTGGATACATCGTTTTGGAATATTAAACGACAATCTTGTGAGAAATATCATTTTATATTTCAGACTTTATAAGCATAAAAGTCAAAACAGAGAAAAGCATTTGTATGTCAAAAAGATAAAATAGTGAACTTGTCATCACCAATGTCAGTAGGCATCGTTTTTGAGCCAAAATAATGACATGTGTCATCAAGTTAACATGGACAGCTGGCCGCCCAGTCTTCTTTAAATCTACTCAGAAAAAGATTCTGAATTAAGATTGGTAGTAGCACAGCTTTTCTGTATTAGCGCATAATACCTCAAACGCTTATGGTTTTATAGGTTACAAATACGTATTTTAGGATTTCTTTGACAATATTTTTGCGATATTGTAAAAAAATAAGTTTCCAAAATTCCGTTTGCATCTAGAAATAACAATCAGACAAATTGTTCAGGGGATTATTAGACAAAATTTTTAAAATCCTGAATATATATTATTTTATATATTGGAAGGCATTTTTTTGTAATTTTATTAATAAATTAATTAGTTTTTGATATTTGAGAACCCAAACTAAAGGCAGACATATTAATTTCAAACTAAAAAGGAAATTTAATTGAAAATATAATCACACATATAAATTCATTACATGTCATGACGTTATTTGGGAAAAATGGGTGGAATTCTGCAAATAAATTTTAATCAAACACACTTTTGTGTAAAATAGAAAAATGGAAGAAAAATTCTGTATTTAAGCGAAATTTTCATATTTAAGACATTTTTTATAATTAACCTTCTCTCACTTACCTGATCATTCATAGTTGAAATTTCATTATCACCTAGACTGGCATCACTAAATGTTCTTGTTGAATCACTGGAATATAATGGATCACCACCCACGACTTCTAAAATAAAGTATTGAGATAGACCACCATCATTACCGGCCACGCAAACCACTTCTAAAACGGTATCATTGCGAATTTCACAAGATCTAGGAGCTTCTGGGGGATCTGGAAACATTTTAACGTTTAACATTAATTAAAACTCTTTTTCACAAATGAAATTTCTTTAAAGACTATAAACTTACTTGCTGGTAATATATGCACCAAACAGGGTGTAGTCTGACGACCCACCGCATTACTGGCCCAACAGGCCAAAGTTATTAGTTCCGAATCAGTTTGTGGCAAATAAGTGACAGTACTAACCAAACCATTCGATTGTATTCTCGAATTGAGCACCTTAAACAGAGAAAAAGAGATAAAATTAAATTGCAAATTAAAACAATTGCTTTCTGCATTTATGGTCTTTTCAAACTTATACAGAGAAAGAAAAATTCTGATGGTGAAAAATTTCAACTTTGTAACCACTTTTAAGACCACAAATGACATTATTTCTTATGACTGCATGTGTATGTGGGCGTATGTTTGTAATGATATTAGAATTCATTTATCGATTGCCAAAGTATTAGTAGATTGTGTTAAGGACAAAAAATGACTAAGTTTTACTGTCTACTTGTCTTATGGCTTTTCCTGGTATTATTCTTATGTTTTTTTGTGTTCTTTCATTTACATACAGAGTTACATAAAGGGAAAAGGATATATAAGCAGGATTTTGACAAAAAAAAAAAAAACATAAGCAATAAATTAGGAATTCTTTGAGAAGAGTAGGAAATTCTAACTAAAGTCACACAACCTTTTGTAATAAAATGAAAATTGTTGAAATTTTTATTAACCCTTGAAATGGGGAATAACATTTATTTGGGAGCAGCAGAAATAGCATTTTAGAATTACTTTTTATTACTTTTTATTTAATTTTTATATAAAATTCTTTAAAACTTTAATGATCTGTTAATTTACAAAAATAGTAATAATAATAATAATAATAATAATAATAATAATAATAATAATTAATTAATTAAAATAAACACTGATGCGTATTCTTATAAACACATTTAACTTTTTTCTCTATTTTCTTTTTATTTTCGTTTTTCTTAACCAAAAGTCAAACTTTTTTAATGAGAGGCAAATGAACGTTTTTTTCTAATCTTCTTCTTTGCCTTATTCAGGGGATTAAGGGAACCTTTCTGTTCTATCAAGAATTTTCTTCAAGAAAGATCACTATTATGGTGATCGGGAACCTACCAAGTGAAATATAAAATTAACAAAAAGGCATATTAACCTTATAAAACAAGAAACAACCCGTAACAAATTGAATTCTACACAAATAAAGAACAAAAAAAGCGGGTCTTTGATATTTCGGTTCGAGTAATATTTTTTGCAATAGGAAAATATAAAATTTCCTTTGTTCCACCATAAATGAATACCATAATTTAAGACGAATTGCTAGAAGATGCTCTTCTTAAATTTTAATAATAGTTTAAAGGACACAACATACCTCCTTTGATCTAGAAACCAATAGGGAACTTTAATGCCCAAAACGAAAACATATTGAATTTAACAGAGCAAAGACTAACTATAAAGCAAATTAGAGAACAAGTAGATTCCAATCTTATTAAAATATGCACCAGTATATATATTTTAATACATTCGATGCATTTTAACCCTTAAAGTGAGGATAATACTTATGAGGAAAATATATAAATTTAGGTTCATGAATTTAGTTATTATCTATTACAAAAAGGGAAAAATATATATTTTATTTTTTGTTCAATCTAAAAAATACATTGATATCTTAACGTATTTTTATATCTTAAACAATCATCTTCTTTCTTCTTATGCTTTTAAATTCCATTATTGATTGCACAATAGATTAATTCAGTATTTTATGTAACTATTTTCTAAATTCATGTCTCAAATTCAATACTGGGTATCAGATATTTATTGAAAACTAACATTAAATGAAATGTATCTATATCTAATGGTAAATGTATAAAAGTATCTTGTATTTATCGAATAACAAAAGAAACCAAAACTGCATACATTGAACACACAAACCAATACATATACATATACTTCATACTATATAAAGATATATATAGTGTTAGCATGTAGCTGTATCCCTATAAGTATGCAATATTAAAGTCATTATGTTGCCTTGGTAAATGTATGTTAAAGTGAAATACAATACAAGTTGATCATCTTTGAAAGATGACGACCATTTTCGATACATTATAAATAATTTATAAAATTCGATTAGATTTTGTAAGCCAAGTCACGTATTTGAAATTTCATCTCTGGTGGCTAAAATTCACTCAACATATACACACAGACATACACAAACAAATATTTGTCCTTTTTTCATATTTGCCAACCATGTGTTGACAAAAAGAAAATCATCATCATGATTTTCTTTTCAAACACCAACATTCAAACTTTAACTTATATAACTATTTACAAGCTTTTTTTTAACAAAAACTATATTTTTTATAAAATTCTTTCTTAAAGCTAAAAACTACAACAGTAGTCTGCTTTCAAATACCTTAAGTTCAGTTTATGAGACAAAATGTTAACCAACATTTTATGTGGTTGACATACCTATATGTGAGTGTCTCTATGTGTTTATGAGTATGCTTAATATGTTTGCATGTGTTAGAAAATCGTTGCTTATCCCTCTGCTTTTCTATCAATAACCTTGAGTTTTATTTGTGGAAAACCTGAGGGGAATAACAAAATACTTTTTAATGAAAATAAAGAAAACTACAGTTAAATGTTTCATAAGGAGACATGAAATGACAAATTAGTCAAATTATCTGACAAATGTAAGTTGAAAGTCTGTGTTTAAAGTGTTTGTTATATATAAAAGTATTTCTTTTACAAAATGTAATTAATAAATTAATTATCATCTTAATTTCGGAGAATACAAATTCAAAGCAGACGTATTAATTAAAAATTAAAAAAGGAAATTAATATGAAAATAAAACCACACAGACAAATTAATTTATCACATGTGATGAAAATTTAAAACATTTCATATTTAGGGAATAAGGAATAGGATGCCATTAAATACACGCAGAGAAAGAATATGGTTATGGTTACCATGATCGAGAGACAACATGTATTGTTGTCGTTCCATTATAATATTTTAAACTAATAAAATACAATATTGTTGTTCTGACATAAAATATGGTTGCATCACTACAAAATATCATTGACTCACAATCATATTATGGTTGCGCAAGCTGAAACATCGTTAACACGTCGCCATATTAAACTGCTGACAATTTTCTGGTTATCAAAATATATTAAAATTATATTAAATGTGTGTGTTAGTTGAACAATGTAAAATAATATTTTACTTCAATGTTAATAGTTTTGTTGCAAGAATAAAATGTTGTTAAGTTGAACGTATTACTGTTGGCGATAACAATAAATGATTTTCACGAAAATTGTTGTAGTTACGACAAACATACTGGAAGAATGATTTTTCTCTGCATGTAGGAATAATGTAAAAATTCCCTCGATCAAAAAATTTTTAAACATTAAAAAAAATCGAAAATAAAAAATTTTGGAACAATTTTTTCTTAAAAGACAATTAATCGAAAATTTTTTATATGATTTTCTGAAAATTTCTTTAAATAATGATTTATTAAAAATTTTTCCTATAAAAAAGATCTTCGAAATGTTTTTCTAATTAAGCGACTTTTCGAAAATTTTCTCAAATTATGCGAATTATTAAATATGGGATTTGTAGTAAATTTTCACAAAATATGCGACTTATTGAAAATTTTATCAAAATATAATATTTATCGTAATTTTTTTTTCAAAATATTTAATTTTCTCTAAGTATGCGTTTTACCGATAAATTTTTCCAAATATGATTGTCGACAATTTCTTTAAAAATGTGATTTTTCGTGAATTTGCTCTGAATATGCGACTCATTGAAAATTGTCTCAAAACATGCGATTTATCGAAAAATTGTCTCAAAATGCGAAAATTTTTCGAAAATTTTCTTTATATCTCAAATTAAGGGGTATGAAGAACAAAAAAAAACTTTTTTTAGTATCTATCATTCTCTATTACATCATTTTTTAGGAAGCAAACTTAATAAAATCTAATATAAAGTGTGTCTTTTCTTTAAGATCAAACATTTTGTAAACAACTACAACATGTGAAATCACTCTCGAGACTTTTAAAAGTTTATTTTACATTAGCTAATTCTTTTTTAAGACACTTTAAATATGATATATTTGACATAAACCTCAATATTTCTTTATAGTCTTTTCTCAGCTGTTATTTTATGAATTTTTAACAATTTCTCTAGGGGCTAAAAGTTTAGAATTTAGCTGAAAATGCTCCAAATATTTGATTTGTAATTTATCGATTTTCAATTGCTTATAATCACAAGCTCATATTTAGAGAAGAGTAAATAATCAAGGAAGAAGTATAATAAGAAGCTTTAATTGAACAAAAAAACTCTCATATATGAATTATATAGGTTACTAATAAGGCCATCATTATAAATATGACATAATAAGGAGCAAAAGTTTAAAATAATAAAAAAATACTTTATGTTCATTTTGTGTCAAGGGTCATTTACATTTTTCAATTTATTGCATAAGAGTCCCTAAGATGATTATTGCCATAAGAGGAACTTTAAAAAGGAGAGTGAAATGAATTGAAGAGGTCAATTATAAAAATTTTATATCAGTTTTTTCCTCTTCTTTTGCTAGAGACTCTAAAAGATGAAATATAATATGTGATTTTTTTCTATTCTCTCATTATAAGTTGTTATAAATTTACAAGTGTCTTGGTGGTCGTATATATATATATATGTATTGTTGTGTATGTTTATATGCTTTTATCCTTTTCTGTGTGATTTTATTTATGCCAAAATAAACTATGAAATTTATATTAAAAAGAAAATATTTAGTTAAGTTTGTTTTCCTTGGCTGTACTCATAGGATTTAGTATACATACATATGTATAAGTGTATGTATGTATTAGTGTATACTTACTGGTGACACATTTCTGGTGTTATTATAAGTCCAACTAAATTTTACTGAATCCGGTGGATCGGCATCAACTTCACATTTAACCGGTATTGAGTGCATATTTATAGCGCCAATGGATGTTTGTTCAGTGCCCGGTTTGCAACGTGGTGAATCTGTAAACAGACAAAAAATTGTATACCAGAATTCAAAAGAATTTTTATTTAGAATTAAAAACTGAGCAGAAAAAAATGAAAAAAATGAGAGTACATTAAATATTATCAGGATACATGTCCTTTTATAAAAGAACAAAATAAAAAATAATTTATGTTTCTTTACTTGGTTTATTTGTGGCATTTTGCTAGTTTTCCGTAGTTTTTTGTTTCTCTGACTACATACATATAATTTTCAATTTTCTTTCTTTATTTCTTAGTTCTCCCTGTTAAGAGTGGAGATTGTAGAGAGAAAGAGATTAAAAACAATTGGCATAGCCTTGAGCGTAGCAATTAACTTGGTCTACTTCAAGTGTAAAGAGAATTTATCAATGTTTATTTTTTATGAACAGTGTTCACTTTTTTCAGAGAGCAACATATGTTTACTAATACATACAAACAATATGTATCTGAATAATGTGTGGGATAAAGTGTATCCCACATATTATTTGTATGCATTACTAAACAGTTTAAACTTTTATAACACGATGATCAAAGTCAACACTAAGAGGAAAAACATTATTAACAAAAATAATCGATTTATAGAAAATTTTCTCTAAATTGATGATTTTTTGAACATTTTCCCTAAATTGATGATTTATCGAAAATTTCTCTAAATATACGATTTAACGAAAATTGTTTCTAAGGATGCGATTTATCGAAAAATTTTACAAAATAGACGATTTATTAAAACCTTTTATTAAATAGACGAATTATCAAAAATTTTAAGGAATTGACGATTTATAGAACTGTTCACTAAATTTGCTCTGATTTGAGGATTTATCGAATATTTTCTCTAAATTACCAATTTGTATAAAGTTTTATTTAAATTGACGATTTATCGAAAATTATATCAAAGTCGGTTCAATAGAAAAACATACTGCCTTAAATGTAGTTAATATTATGACACTCTGTGTTATAATGATTTTATATTGTATGCACTTGCGAGTGTATACAAGTTAGTGTGTGCGTGTATTTGGTTTTGTCAAACATATCCTTAGTTAACTGCCATATTTATATTTCTATTATTTATCAGTCTGTCTTTCCAGGTTTGACTGTAGATAGAATATTTTCTGTTTTTTCCTTAGAAAATCCTACATTAAAGACTCTTTAACATCAAACTTAAAAACTGCAAGAAAAAGTATCCATTTCTTTATTCATATCAAAACAATATTATAATGTTTGTTTGTACACAAACACATTTATATGCTTACTTATACTCCCACAGATATAAAGAACATATAGATGTAGAATTTCAACAAAAACCGTCATCATCATCAACATTATTATTATAATATTTATGGAAAACATATTCAGTTTATGCAATTCTAATAAAATTTTATTATATTTTCTTATTAATGTGAAAATAATGTTTTTCTTTATTCATTCTTTCACTCTCTTGTATGATAAAATACGGAAGTTTCTCAAGCACATAAGCCTGAGGACTTGAAGACAAAAATTCGAAAATTTTTATAAAAGAAAAATATTTTCTATTCAAAATTACGAAAAAAAATATTAAACAATACCAGCTGGTATTCGGAAAATAGCAATAATTTGAGACAAAAAATATATTTTATTCTTATTTTTTTAATTGAGATTTGATTTTGTTGTTGTTTTTTATGAAAAAGGAAACAGGATTTTTTTAAATAATAAAGTTTAATTTTAGATATTTGTTGTTATTTCATCTTCATTTTCATATTTGTATGTATTAAATTTTATTTATGATTATTTTTTAGAAAACATGAAAACACACTTTATTTTTTAAAATCATTAAAAAACAACTAAAATGTTTTTATTATAGTTTTGTTTATGAAAAAACTAACATAATAACAAGTAAGTATGCTATATTCGGCTATACCGAATCTTCAGTGGCCTCCATCACATATATGTTAGTTTCGCACATACTCACTCACACACATATATGACGGACCTATACAATATATAAAAGTTGTACAAAATAATATAACACGGAACACTAAATGGGTCATAAAATTTATGATATTTTTCACTATAACTTTATTTCCTGAACCGATTTTGATAATTTTTAGAATGTTAACTTAATGAAGTTAGTGGTTGACTAAGATATCGGACTATATCTTTTAATATATTGAACCGATTTTGCTAGTTTTTAATAGGCAACTTTTCAGGACTTTATCAAATACTCAAGCAAAATTCCATAATTGATTATTTCTTAGCGTTACAGCCGGAGTGACAAAGTAAATTTGCCCTCATCACAGCTTGTGTTGGTTGAGGGTATTAAAAAATGTTTCATTTTGTTATGGAAAACTAAAAAAATGTTTTTTTTTTTTTCAATAAATACACTTGTTGCTTTAAAAACATATATTTGTTTTATGCACCTTATAACCAAAAGCTATTTATAGCATTTTCTTGCTAAGTTGTTTTTTTTTTTTTTTTTTTTTGCTTAAAAATTTTCTTTTTCTTGAGTTTTTGCTAAAAATTAAAACTATAGTTTTTTATGAGTTTTTGAAAGAAAATATATTAAACTGCTGTTATAAGTTATAACATTTAAAAAAATCAAATTCAAAAAAGGCAAAAAAGTGTTAAGAAGTATCAAACTGCTATAAAAAAGTAACAAGAAACAAAATTTTTTTAAAACATGTGCAAAATATTGAATGTATTTGAAAAAATAATAAATTAAGATCGAAGAAAATTGTTAAAATAAAAAATGAAAAGAAATATTTTTCTAAAATAAAGTTTTGTGAGTTTTGTTGATTCAGGTTATTAAATAAAATGTAGAAATTTGAATTTCAGTTAAGGTGAGTTAGTGGAAAATATTTATTTCCTCACGTATGATTAATATTAATTATAATTTAATTAAATATTAATCATACGCAAAAATATACGCTGTTTGGCTTAAGAAATCACATGCATATTTGATATCCATTTTGAGCTCAAGATAAATCTGTCTGCTACAGCGTTTGATAAATTTAAATAATTTGACTAAGAATATAAATCATACGTTCAATATATTTAATTTCTTAAATTAAATTAATGTTATTTTAAAAGAGAGTAAAAACGTTAGTATAGTCTATTTCATCTAATTGTGGGAATACTAGAAGGTCGATAGTGTAGGCGTATTACGATGTTCTCGCATAATATTGTTGCTACATACTCATTCACTCTGCAATAGTTAAGTTTTAGATCAGCCATTTTTCCTATTTTTAAGTTTAAAATGACAAAGTACTCACGCAAACAGCAAAGTAATAGCTGCGTATGATTAATTTCAACCTTTTATGGTTTAAATGTTAATTAAACGAGCATATTGGCATATTGGCCATAAATAGTTGTATTTTAACAAAAATTCAAGAATTTGTTGAATAGTAATAATTCTGGTCTTCGCATTTCTTTTAAAATAAAGTCATTATTTATTTTAACCCTGGGTGTATGATTATTTGATCCAGAAAAATGATATTTAATATTAATCATACGTATGATGAACATACAAAATTAATTATAAACACTAATAATTAAAATACAAGTTTACGAAACGGATTTTAAAATTAGTTAAGTTAATTGCTTCAATTTCTTTTCAATTGACAGTAAAAGTACCCCAAAACGAATGAATTAACTATTCAGAAATGTCATTTAAAGTGTTCCCGATCTAAAAGGTTGATAAAAGAAATGTACTTCAAAGGGATGAATCTAATTTTTTTATCAAAAAGGAAATGAATTTATTCATAGTACCTAAATTATTACAAAGTATATTTTTACCTTATAATTAATGAAATATATCGAAAATTTTAAAATTTATAAGATTAAAAATTATAAGATTATAAAATATAACAATAAAAGAACGTGGTTGAACACGTTTTTAAATAATAAAAACAAATTTTGCTGCCCAGACAAAGGATCTGTTTATCAAAAGAAAACCCCTGGTGTGAAAATGCTTCTTTTGATTAGTTTCTTTTATTAACACTTAATTAATAAATTGTTTCATTGTAGTAGATTTCCCCCATAATTTAATATCAATAAAACTTTCTATAAATGTTCAGGTATTTTTATTACAAAAAAAAAAAAACTAAAATAAAATAAATAAAAAAATATTTTCTTTCATTATTTGTATGTTTTCTTTTTCAATAAAATATTTCTAAAACATTTCAAAGAAACAGAAATTAACCCTCAAATAATAAACTCCAATTTCGGCATAAGCTAAAAATGGAAAAACAGAGACCAAAACGGCCAATATTATGAAATAATCAAGGTCAATAAATAAATTTTTGTCATGCTTAAACGAAAACAATTTTAACAAATATTTGACTTTATTTTCCATAAACCAATAAAATTTTTTCTATATAAAAATAAAATATAAATATGAATATACACACACCAATACACATGAAAACAATTGAAGCAATTTAATTTCATGACAATTTATTATTTTTTTTCATTTTTGCTGGTCGTATAACAATAGATGGTGACAATATTCACACAAGTATATAGACAAAACATACAGAAAAAAAAACAAACAAATAAATGAAGCAATGAATGAAGTATATGGAACCCAAAAAAAAAAAAAAAGAGAGGGAAAAAACGAACTTAAAATATGCTTATAGAAGACGACAGCAGGCAAAGTGTGAACACACACACACTCAAATAACTCCCATTCTATGAAGATAAACAATATGAACAACAACAACAGCACCCTTAAACAAACAATTTTTAAGGACTCATAAAATAATAAAGTACTGAATAAAAATTTCAAATGAAAATAAAAGAATAAAAGTAAAAGAAAAAATATATATAAAAACAAATCAATGAATTCAAATTTGTATTATTTTATGACTTCTTTTTGTCATAATGTACCAACCAATACTTCAGCAATATAAATATAATTTTTTCACACATACGTACATATTCATACATGATTCCTCTCTTGCTTAAATTTACTGTAAGCAATATTTTAAAGTAAAAATAGAGAGTCTTTCTAGGGAGTGAGAAAAAAGGGCAAAAACAGTGACTCAAATATAAAAAGCAGAAAATCATTTGTTTGTCTTTACTTTTTTTATTTATTATTTCATATCGCAACCATTTCCGTTTTCCCTACATCTTATTCTGAATTTTCTTGCTCGAACTCGAAGAAAATAAATATAAAACATTTGAGAGTCTTCTTGAGTTGCTTGTTGTTATTATATATGAATGAATTTGGTAGTTGTTATTTGTAGTAAGTGAAAATATAAATAAATATCTACATTTTCTTTGACTTATTTGTTTTAAAAAATAACTATTGGGGAGATTTTGTAAAGAAAATTAATTAAAATGTATTAAGAATATTAAGGGAAGCAATAATTGATTGTGAATCCAAAGAGTTGTAAAAAATAACCAAATTTTAATTTAGAATTAGTATTAAGAACAGCGAGCGAATATTACGAAACATGAAGTACCTTAAGTTTTCAGTAATGTGTTGTACAAAACGATATTTCACTTCATTTGCTATTTCTATTAAAAGATTTAATTAGAATATCATTAACTGCACTGCCATCTGCTAGTAATTACAAATGGTGGCACAGGAACAGTGGTAAATCATATACTCCAGTGAGCTAGAGTGAACTACAAATCCAAAGACTCAACGCATATATAAAATCAAATCGTTTGTATGTAAGTGAAACTGGGTTATTATCGAACACTATCACGCAAAAACAACAGGTTTTTATGACCCAAATGCCTCAGAATTTTATGGATTAAAATATCAATGATATAGATCTCTAGAACATAACCAAACAGGAAACTCAGACTATCAGAAAATTGCCAGAAATTATAATTACATAGCCCTTGGCTGAAATACTCAAGGTTCAAGATGTCGAGGAAATAAAGGAAGAATGCAAAAACAATTGAACTAACTAGTATAAGATGGTGATCCTTTGCGGAAGCCATTTGCTCCTAAGAGAGATAATGAAAGGAATTAAATTTTTATGCAATATACTTGATAGGATTGCATTATATTTTGCCTAATTTTAATCACGATAATTGACTCAATAAGATCGAGTATTTCTGAACTCACTGTAACACAAAAATCCAGCAGTTCCTAATGTTATAAAAATATGCAGTCAATTATGTATTATTGTTCTGAATCAAAAAAATTTAAATCATGAAACACTTTTTCATATAAACAAATTTTTGTTAGTCATACGCTTGATATATCTCATAAAAGCTGCTTCTAGTTGACAATAAATTCAGGGTAGTGTTAATAGGTTATTCCAGCAATTGTCAGAGTTGCAATTTTTTAATCAGAAAAAATTCTTACAAGTGACAAACGAATGGAGGACCAGCTATTTCAATATTTTCAGTTAGAAAATCTAATAATATTAATTAAACCCTGGTTTAGCAGACCGGTTTAGTTCCAGTTTGTTGCCGCTATTGGAAATACTTTAGCTTTAGCAGTAGTTTAATAAAAACTAAAAAAATAGCGTATGATGAATATTTATTGAAATAAAAATTAATCATACGTATATAGATATATTAATTACACCTTCAAAAACCCCATGTCATATAATTTAATCTAATTTATCTCAATTTGAAAAAAAGTATAAATTTATTACCAAAAATACTGATAGTTTTAGAATCATATGGAAATTTGGTCGCGTATGATTAATATAATTGATTTTAATTTGATGAATATTAATTATACGCATCTATCTTTTGATAAAGGAAAACTAAATTTATGTAAATTAAAATATAAGCCAACGTCGATTCGCTGGTGTCAGGTTTCGACAGGCAAGGAGAAAACTTGTTTTTCACTTTGAAAGATTTTTTTTCTTTCTTTTTAGAAATTTCGAAATCAAAACCTTTTTGACATAAAATCAAGTATATTGGTGAGAAAATTTCAAGCGTTTCATAAAACTTATTACTTAGATATATGACTGAACTATAAAAGATTAAATCAGGCTTCAAAACTCAGGCATGTAAAATCTTCCTCAGGGGAAACTAAAAATTTGCTACAACTTTTAATTTATTTCATTAAATTTTTTTCGCATCAGTGTTATATATAAGAAAATTTTGCAACTTCTTACAATCTTTGATCTACGAAACAACCCTCATATTATATACAATTCGAGCACAACTTCCTTTAAATTGGCGGTTGCAGCTATTTCTTTTCCTTTTCTTCAACATTTTCAGTTTGTTGCAATTTTTATCCCAAACAAAAGCAACACAACACAAATATGACTAAAAATATAAAATCAGTATTTTTACAAATATAATAATAATAAATATAGCGCCTTTTCTCACACTTCAAATAAATAAATACTTAAGAATTGAAAGTTGATGCTGTTTGTATTCCTCTTGCCAGATGATTCCTTTATTTTCCTGCTATTTTTGTATCCAACCAAGATTGTTAGTTGTATGTGTTGGTTTTTGTTGTCGCCCATTAAATATTCATGAAAATTCAAGGATATCAAGGATACCATGTAAAAAAGCTTCATACAATGAGTTTTATGTTTATTTTTCGTTATATGATTTTGTTGTGTTTTGCTTTAAAAAATTTATAATAAATTGTTTTTTATTCTTTTTTGCAAGAAAGTAAGAGCAAAATCTAAGAAGAGAGAATATGTCTGTTTACATATAAGACATTGTGTCAATAAATTTACAAATAAATGTATTATATGATGTATGTAAAAATGTTGGATATATAATGTAAAAAACATTTACATATGTATAAACATAATACATAAACAAATAAAACATTTGTATTATTTAAAAAACATGGTGTAAGTTTAGGAATATTTTATATGTTAAGTTCAACTACCTTCCCCCTTTTGCACACTTAGTGTTGAGAAGAAAAGCAAATAAAGAGAATTTTAATTTTTTTAAATAAAAAAATATTATTTCAGCTTTTTTTTAATAATAAATTTTGAATTTTTATTTACATGAGCCACCAATACAAATTGAAACAGAAATATTTTTTTCAAGGTTCCTTTTAGTACAAGTTGAGGATTCGAAGTTTATCAGTTTTATATGTATCAGGAAAGGGAATATATTTGAGACAATATAGCATTATATCTTAGATCAATTTAGATTGTAAGCAGATTTTTCTATGCCTATCCGTCTGTCAGTCTGACCGTATACATTCAATGAATGTTATCCAGATTTTTCGTCCCAATTTTTAGCATTTTTTACATTATGAAAATCTATATATTTGGTAAAATTTAGACTTATATTTGATATATGTTTTAAATTCCAATGCGATATTCAAAAGATTAAATTATGATCAAAAATCAATTTTGCAATGTCTGTCTTTCTGTTTGTCCGCATGTAGCTTGAATTCAATAAAATCTATTTAGATTGTCATTACTCTAATATGCAGCCGAGAAAATCTGACAGTTTGGAAACTAATGAGGACCGTTATTATATACCGATATTAAAGACAGATATTGTCTGTCCATCCACATGTGGTTTGAATTCAATAAAGTGAATTTTGATTGACTGCAATTATCCTAAGAACTTTCTTAATGAAATCTAAAAAATCTGCCGGTTAAGCAGATATTGAGAACCATTATCCTGAAGTTGTATTTAGAAAAATTTCAGAACTAAAATGAGTTACCCAACAGTACTAAATAATAGTTTGAAATGATAACGTTCGCGTGTGATTTCAATTCAATACCATCCAATACGCATGTAATTTTAAATAAATGAATTTTCATCTGATTTTCCCAAGTCCGTCTGACTGTCTGCAATCCCCGCATGTAATTTTAAATAAATGAATTTTCATCTGATTCTAAATATTTCGGTGTAGAAAATATGCGCAGATAGCAAGAGTTTATGTACAGAAATTATAGACCTAATTAGGATTCACAAAAAATTCAAATGCAATATTAAATGGAACCTAATTAGAATCTAAATCGATTTTCCCAAGTCCGCCTGTCTGTCATTCTCCAATATAAGAACAAGAATATCTATTCACTAAGTAATTTTATGGATCGAACTCATAGATCAACGTTTGAGATCATCTTTTAGATCAAATGCGACATTCACTGCAACCTTCTGTTCTTTTTTACTTTTGAAGTTTTTTTATTTTACTTCTCTTCTTGTATTTATTTTCATTTATTTGTGCCAACTTAGAGCTCCACCAGAAAATCATGATATATTCAAATTTCAATTTTTGCTCCCAAAGCAATCAAATAAAGAAGAAAAATATATGCCAAGGTCTTCTTGGTTTTTATCAAGCTAAAATTATGAGGGTGCGGGTGGAAAATTGAAAAATATATATTCATATTTATCATTCAATTAGATATTGAAAATTGAAGTCTGTCATCAATTTGTTTGCAATGATATTTTAAATAGATTTGTTATCTATAACACCACGTATGAGTAATATTGTTTTCTAGTTTCATTTAAATATCAATCATACGTTCGGTATGTGTTTATATGGAAAATAAAAAATTCATTTCATTTAACAGAAAATTTTGATGGCACAATAATAATATAAACAAAATTAAAAATAGTTTTATTTATGATTTCACAAGCTCTTTTTAGTTTTTACAAAAATCTCTAAAATTCATATGGAAATATAATTTTATTAATTAAAGTTCTACAAAATGAAATTTAAGTCTTTTTTTGGTTTATTTTGTTATCCTTTGAACGTTTTGTTCAAAATGTATTATATTAATTAAATTCATTTTACCAACATTCTCTAGATTAAATCAATTTATTTATTGTATTAAATTATTTTATAGGTATTTTACTTTAATTAAATTCCTCGCATGTTAGAGATTAATGAACCACATTTATTTATTTTTTTTTAATTAAATTTTTTCTATAAATAATTTATACAAATTTTTTGTATATTGTTGAAATAAATTTCAATTGCTCATTTTTAAATTGGCATTATTAAAGTGCAGTTGGTAATTGACAACACTTTGTTCAAGTTTTGTGGTTGTGGAAATGTTATTGTCGGTTTTTAAACATATTTTTTTCAATAGAATTTTATAACTTTAAAGGATTTTAAATAAAAAAACTTAAAATATGTTAAAAATATGTATAAAAATTCATTAAAAGGAAATATAGTTTTACCTTTTCTATAATAAAGAAAATCGTGAAAAAGTGCAGCATATTATTAGGGTTGAAAAAAATAAAAACTTTTTTTAATTTTTTCTATAGTACTTTCATAATTCGAGAGGTTTTTAATTTTACTTCATTGTGTTCACAGAGTTCTTGTCTCTCGTAGAGTGAATTAAAAAATTGTATATTGCAGGGATTATGGAAAGTTAAAATCAATAAACAGGCTCATTCCATGAATTACTTTGATCTAACATGAACTTATGTATTACCTTGACCTTTTTCATATTAATTTAAGTTTAATTTACTGCAAAATCTAAAGATTGTAACAATTCAGAAATTTTGATGAACTTATTCCTTTCTATCTTGAATGTTCTGTAAAGTTCTCTTATGTCATTAGAGTTGACATTAAAGTCACATTAACAGGTATCGAAACAAAAGTGTTCTAGTAAGAGTATTGTCTCTCAGGGAGAAAAAAAGAAACTACAAAAAATGTAGCATATTATTAGGATTGTAGGTGAATGAAATGTATATTACAAAACCACAGCACTATTCTGATTAAATAGAAAAACACTAAATTGAGATTAAATTGTTTTAAATTATTGAAATTCAAAATACTTATCGCTTTGGCTAAAGCCTTAACTGCTATAGAAAAACGTTGAAATGTCGAAGAGTATAAAGAGAAATGTATTGGAAAGGTGTAAAAACCGTATATATTTCCAGGAACTTTTTATCTTAAATGTATTAAGTACATAACCTCATTTTTGCAATAAGTATTCTTGAATTGATTCACATCTAATAATTTTTTTTCTCCATTATTTCTTTCACTTTCTAAAAGTAATCAAAACAAACAAATTTAAACAAAATTTTCTCTCTTAATAAATCAACAACTTTATTAACCCTAAAGATTTCAATTTAAAACCTAAATCCCTTATGGTTTCTTTTCATTATTTTCATACTCTAAATTCAGCTGAAATCACTTCTGCATGATAAATCTAAATGAAAACCCCTTCAAAAACGAATACAAGAAAACAAAATCAAAATATATCAATATTTCTTCTTTTATTCCTTTCTACTCTATTGGCAATTTCTTTTTGATTTGTTAAAACGTGTTATCGATTTCATTCAAATTACACTTGAACAATCACAAAACTTAAATCAAAACATACGCACTCACATTGAGATTTAAATGCTCCTCTTCTGTAGCAACAAAATATGTTATCGATAGAAAATCTGCATGAGCTTTAAAGTAAGTGTTACTCACACATACAAACAAACAAATACGAAAATTTTCAATTCTCTTAAGTTGAGAATAACAAACGTTTAACGTTTTGATATTGGTGAAATGAGAGGAATGAATTCAGTTTCGTTTTTTTTTGGAAATGTGTAAATCTGTTTGGAAATCAACGATTTATGCGTGATTAATGTTTTGTATTTTCATGCAAATTTTGAAGAAATTTGTGTTACAAAGTTTCTTTTTCTTAACCTTGACTATGATTCCATTTCTGATTATTTCAGCCCTTTTTTCTTCCATTCGAATGGAACACATAAACAAAGGAAGGAAAAATGTGAGAAAAAGTGGATTTTTTTTTGAGAATGATGATTGTATTAGCTAACCAAACCTTTAAATTTTTAGAATATGGAAAATTTCTTTGTATCTTTGTTTATTTCTTTCTTATGATTTCTGTTTCTTTTCGCTTTTTTTTTCTTGACATATGTGTGTGTGCTTTTTGATCCCTTTGTAATTCTTAGACATCAACATTTTGCTTAAAGGTTTATTTTTGTATTTTTGACATATTTTCATTTTTCGTTGTTCTTTTGCTTTTGATTTTCTGCTATAAATCAAGTTTATTGGTTTATTCACTTTTTTATCTTTATGGAAATTTCTGAGAACAAAAAATCAGCTTAAATGTAAATTTAAGAAATTTAAGATAGTTGAAATATGATTTTGATGCCGATTTAAAAGAATATTATAAAGGGTTATGAAGGAAGGGGAGGAATTGTTAATATCATACAAAAATCAGTGGTTATTATATATATACTCATGACTTTAAAAAATATGTCTTGAGGAAGGTATAATAACTATGTCATTCCGTGTGTAACGCTAATAAGGAATAATCTAAGAACCCATAATGTATACATATTCTCGCATCAAATTAAAATCCGAGTCGATTCAGCTATGTCCATCTGACTGTTGGTCTGTTTGTTGTTGGGTCATTCACATCCACAATGATTGACAGAGCTCCTTTAAATCCTTATATATTTTTGTACTTTTTAGAACAATTTGTTCAACATTTGTTCAATAAGAATGAAAATATTCCAAAAATCTATGACTTTGATTTTAATTTATATTTAAAGTTTAGTTCTGTACAACATATAAAAATCGAAAGGCATAACAGAAATTTTACTACCAAAACACAAAAACTGTCATACTTGTCTTCAATAACTTTAATTAAACACAATTACACCCCTCTATGGAAACCCCTACACAATTATATATTTTATATTATATTATAATTTGAAGCCCAGAATTGTAATCTTTAATTTAATTTATTAATTAAGCATGAATTAATACAAAAAAAATCAAAACTGACACAATTTTAATACGGAACTAAAATTAAGATGATCACAAATTTGGATTGAAATTTTTCATAAACTTTTAAAACTCTGTTAACTACGAAAAAATATATTTATCAAACTTAAAATAATGAATATAAACCAATCTATACTTTGAACTTTTCATAAAAAAATAAATTAACTCAAGCAAAAAACATAGAAATCCCTTCTCGATATGCAATGATTTTTATCTAAATGTCAGTTAAAAAATAAAGAAATTAAACTGAATTTCCATATTCAATGAATATTTCTATACTTTTATAATTCACCCAAAAATAAAGAAAAAATAAACACATTCACATACAAACAAACACACATAAGATATAAATATCGCTGTACAACAAACTTTAGGGAATAAAATTTTGCTCAGTCAAGGCTTTTTCCCTTTAGAAGAGAAGATGAAAGCTATTCATATATGTTGCCATTTTATGCAACAATTTCTATATATTCGGAATTCTGATAAGATTTTCTTTTTTGTTATTTGTGTTGGTATTTTTACCAGCTTTTGTTTTGTTACATAAATAACAAAGAAAGAAAGAAAAACAAACATCTTATCTGTAATTGATTCGCATAGAGTTTGAAATCAGTTTGAATTTTAAACCCCAGCAACTGTGAGACAAATATCAGGAAAAACACAAGAAATATATAAAAAAAATAAAAATAAATAAAATAAAATCATTATAAAACAACAACAATAACAGCAACAAAAGAATAAATCAGCAAAAACAACAACCAGTATAACTCTGGGCATGATGACAGTAGATATATCCGTCTCTTATACTTGTTCTTATGTTGGAGAGTAGATATTTAAATGTAAATGTCTTAGTATTTCCTTGAAAATGCAATACATAAGGGATCACATATTATATTGCATATTCATACATGTATTAAAAAAATGTAAAATGTGTATTAGTATGTGTGTTTGTATTAAATTTTAAGAGGAAAGAAATTACATTTTCTTGATATATATAGAAATTACATTTTTATATTTACAATGAATATAAAATATTATACTACAACATACACTCATCTTACATTTACTTGAATTTTTGTTCTATTTATATTTTTATTTCATTTACTACTCACAAAAATAAACTATAAGAAAAAAACAGGAATAAAGCTCACACACACACAAAACATAACGCACCAGAACAAAACAGGAAAACGTATAAAGGATTCAAAAAAGAACAGAACGTTAGTTATAAGAAACGCATTTTATTGTATTGAAATATTATAGCATAAAGTAAGGCGTCTTCTGCATTTTTAAAATCTATATAATAGTATGCATGTATTTGTGTTACGTTTGTGTGTGTGTAAGACTTTTACATATGCACGAGTGATTTTGTATTGCATTGTAAAGTTTTATTAATAAAGTTCTCTTATTTATGGGGAGAAATAACGTACCAGAACAAATACTTAAATAACGATGTAAGATTTCATTTCTTTTTCACATAAGCTTCTTAGAGGGTCCCATTATAAAAAGCATAGTGGGGCGGAATAAAAAATTTATTCGGTAATGAATAGACTGAAAGAATAGTATTGTAAGAAAAAAATTTAAACAACAAAAAAGATAAACGTTTAAAAAGGTTATGTGGTTTCCCATAATTCTCAAGGTAATGTTTTGATGGATTATAGATCTGAAAATTTAAAATTTGTAATTTTTTTTCATAAAATCTTCGTAAATTCGTTTTTAAATTGTGTATTTATTTATTTAATTATTTATTTATTTATTTATTTATTTATTTATTTATTTATTTATTTATTTATTTATCTATATTTTTATTTTTATAAAGGACATTATTATCCTAAAAGTCTTAAACAAATTATTTTCATATATGGTAGAGAGTCTATATAATGGAGGAAGAATTCGACTAATGCATAAATTGAAATCACTTCAGTTTGTTCTTTAGTTCTAGTAGTCTTCTCCGTGGCCCTTTTTCCTATCATATAGCAACTAGCACTTTATTTATATTTACTGAGATCCGACAACTATTTGCAGAAACTACATCAAATTTTTGGCAATTTAAAGTCACCCAGTGTCTACATAAAGAAAATAAATTAAGTTTATACTAGGAAGTTGTGCCAAGAGCTGGAGACGTAAGCAAAGAATTAAGTATTAATTCTCTTATACACTACTTTAGTTCTCTATGTAGTAAAAATGCTTTTAATAAAACTTGTGTTACCCTTTTGAAGATATTTTTTGAAGTACTTCTAATAATGAAGTAGAAGAATATTTTGGTGTAATTTACTTATAAAAATATTCATGATTATTTTCCAATTTGATATATCTTAACTGTGAGTTCTGTTCATTTATTTATTTATATCATTACCCTTCATATAGTAAATATAAAGAAATTGTAACTTATTTTTATATCTTATATCATGACTTATATCATATACAGACATAATCATTTATTAATTACCCTACAAAAACCAAACATAGAACTTATTCCAAAAACGTACTTAACCATCTACTAAGATACTTTTATTTCTACTTCAAGTTACCAAAAAAAATCTGTAAGATTTGAAAAAGTTAAGTACTGACCCTTACCTACATTACCATCATAGGGTATTTTACGTATGCATGAACCAACATTTGTCAAATGCATGAAGCATTCATAATGTTTATATCTAATGTTCTTTCCTATAAACAAAATGTTTATATATGAATGCTTTATATCTATATACCCTCACATAAATATTGTCACCATTATGTTACACACATACATACAAAAAAATATGTATGCATACGCATCTATACACATTTATAAAAACGACAATATAATTCATCATTTCTAAGCAATTTCATCGCTGACAATTCAAATTGCTTAAAAATCCTTATGAAAAATATACATAAGTTTTATACTTTATACATCAACATCATCACCAACATCAAACGATATATATTAATACATTTGTATGGTTATGCAAGGAAATAAAAAATAAATATTATTTAAGTAAAAGATTTATTAATAAATATTAAGTTTATTTATTTAATAAGTTTGGAAAATTTTGCAAATCTGGTTTAAATTGTTAATTATAAAATTTACTGTGACTAATTGGTTAATTAATACTTAAAGGAGGGAAACTAAACATTTTGGTTGGAAAAACTAATTTTAATTTAAAGTATTTGTTTAAGGAATGTTAATTGTTAGTTAAATAAAAAAAAAGATAATTTTGTTGCGTAAGCAAATTCCATTGAGTATACTTAATATATTAAATTAATATTACTCATACGTTAAAGCACAGTATCTGTGACGGAACGGAACTGCAAATGGATCAGCCAGACAATATATAATGGTCATTGAAAATAAAATGGTAAACTGGGAAACCGTGTCGAAATGCTCGCGTTATTTGGCCCAGTTACAACATTCCGAAAACGACTATAACTGAACTCAGTGTTTTTGCCTTCACAATAAGTATAACTTCTTTTGCAGTTGACAGGAGAGCTGGAGTAAGAGAACGGATGAGACACCTACTTTATCACTGCCCAGAGAACTTGAAAAATACGAAAAAGAGGATCCTTACATTGTAAATCTATGGTAGCACATTTCTCTCATTTCTAATAGTAACTGATTTGGAGAAGTTATTGAACTTCCCGCATTAGTTTTAACAAGCTTTCTGCTTTGAATAAGAAGAAGGTAGTATTTTAGGAGCCCAGGCGAGAAGATTGAGTTTCGCCAACAACGACTCTTGTAGCAGATACCACGATTAGCCAGATGGAGAAATTGGAAGATGGACTTACTGTTTTGCTAACCAGGACTTAGAAAACTCGAGAAAGACGTACTTGGCATGAGTATCTAGCAGAAAAAAAGACTTGTTCATCCACAGTAAAAACTTTAAAAGCCTAGTGGATGATTTGGGAATAATGTTATATAGAAAGCTGAATAGCGGTTAAATCACTTTGCGATTCTTTGGGGTACCAAAACAGGATCAGCAATATATGGACTCAAGTGAAATATCAGTAGGATGCAGCCCTCGAAACTAACTACAAAGAATAAAATATACTAAGAACTTTGGAATTGCTTTTGTGTTTTGAATCGGAAAGATTTTTGTTTTTGATAGAATATTTATAATTTCTCTTGTTCCCCAAAAGTTTGTTTCATTAAACTTCGAAATTTATTGAAATATGTTTACCTTTGTTTTTAAAATATTAGTTATAAAATGACATTAAAGTTCTGTTTTAACTAGAAATTTATTTTTCTACAGCAAGAATGATTCCGTTAAGTTGAATTCCTTTTCTTTATTTTCCTCAAATTTAACTTAATATTAATAAAATTTATTTTAATAAATTAAATTAACTTTACATTCCTTTTTATGAATCTTCATTTAAACCCAAATAAATGATTTTTTCAATATAATAAATATTAATTTCACTCTTAAAACATTTATTTAATAAATAATAAATATTATAAACACATAAGTATTTAATTTCTCTAAATTCCCCAAACAAAATATATTTTATTACGAAAAATAATAACAATAATAATTAAACTTAAAAATAGAAATAATTTGAGAAAAAAAGAAAATATGAAAAAAAAATATAAACTTACATTGTACTCTTAATGCAATACTTGAACTACGCGTTTCCCCTTCTGTATTTGTTGCACCACAAGCATAAGCACCAGCACTTTCACGTTCCAATTGAGTCAAATGCATTATTTCTGAACTCTCGCCAGACATACGCATACCCTGTAATGATTGTAAAACAAATACAAATATACAAATAAGTAAATATATACACATGTACAAAATCAAATAGGGAGTATAAAGTAAAATAAATAAAATAGAAGAGAAAGAAGAAAATAATTCAAGTAATGATGTTTACAGTTATTTCTCAGTACACACTGTCTTCTATCATTTTTATACCCTACACCACCATAGGTGTAACATACAGAAGAAGTGGTGTAACACACACTGTAATCAAACAGTATACTTGTTCGACTAAGAATCACTTTTATGAGCTGATTTAGCAATTTTAACGAAATTCAACAAAAAGATCCCTTACAGTATTTCAAGTTTATGTACCAAGTTATGCAAGGATCGGTTCAAAACTTCTCATTGGATCCACGCAAACTTCTTCTGCCCACTTAATGATAAAACAGAAAAGCAAATTATACGAAGGTCGTTCATAAATTTTTTTGTAGCTGTCATTTTAAACCAACAATGTGATGTACATATTCAGGGTTTATCGACTTGTTTTTATTATATTTCCTCATTCTTGTTATTAGTTTAAAAAACAAACTAACATGATTACGTTATGTAGGTAAAATATACAAAGATGTGTTCGTAATGACAGTGCTTTAATTAACATTATTTTCATTATAAAGACAACAACAACAATAACGTTAAATAAAAAATACAACAATGTAATCTTATATTTAACAAAGACATTATTAAGTCAAAGTTGATATTTGTAATATGAAAATAAATAGAAAATATAGCGAGTTTTTTCGTTATAACATTGTCATTGTTTATCGGTGTATGTGTTGGTATGTGTGCATTTTACTACATGTGGGGTTTGTTGTAACCATGTGTGTGAGTATGATTGTATATTTACTTGACTGTGTGCTGAGGGATACCAAAATAACGCAAAAGAAAAGTATCATCATTTTACTTTGTTAAGAAAAAATCTGAAATTAATGTCTTGTTAGATGAAAAACGAATTAAAAAATATAAATCCTTGTACAATTGTTATATAAAGAGCTTTACAAGAGATAAAAAGGGAAATTAAATACCCTATGACGTAGATTTCAAAATATATTACAAAGCACAAGAGTCTAGAAAATAATTTCATCGTACATGAATTCCAAATCTTTACTGCGGTTCAGTAGTAAACATACTTGTAACCAAAAAATATTACTTAAATATTTATAATTGTGGGCGTGGCATACCAATAAAACATACGTTTACGCTACATTTAAATGAAAGTAACCTTTTTCAAAAATGTATCAAAATTTCTTGGGGAATATTTTTAATAAGAGATCAATTTTCAATTAAAATTAAAGCAAATATATTGAAATTGATTCAAGCAAAGACTGACATCAATTGCGGGCGTGACAAACTGTTAAAATTAGATTTATTATTTAATTTCAAAATGTTCGCGCATTTATTCACAAATTTATTTTTATTTCTTAAAGAATTTCTGTAACAAATGATAGACTTTTCAATTTTATAAATCGTGAACATAATGAAAATATGGCAGCTAAAAATTGGATGAAAATATTCATAAATATGGGCGTGGCATGCTGCATAAGACAAACGTTTTATTTTATTATATAAATGAAAGTGAATTATAGTTTTTTTAGTAGAATAGAACATTTGTGGATCAAGTTTTGGTAAATTTCAATGCCAAAGGAAAGCTACTTGTGTACACCAGTTTGGAACAAACACTTTTTCTATATGAATGGAACTTTTCCCAACATTGTTTGTTATTCCTTTTTAATTTAATCCACATTTGGATATAAGTCATAAGTCATATTTTATCACAGTTTATAGACCTTAGTAACCTAAGTTTAAATAGAAGCAATTTAAAAATAAACTCTGCCATCTCGATGTTTCCACATTACCGTGTGATGATTTAAAATAAATGTTGTATTCTACGCTCTGTCCTTAATGTTGTGCAACATACTCAATAGTTACAAACCGATAATTCTGAATGTCAAATTAGAAAAAATTCGCCTTATAATGGACTATAGCTTCCACACATAACGCCCGGTAGAAAATTTCCAAAAATAGGTTGAATCTCACAAAAAATGTCAATGTGATTTTAATGTTTGTAATCGATTTATACTATTTTTTTGCATCCAATGATAAATATACGTTTAACATTAATGACTTTTTTTTAATTTTTTTTATTAAGTCGACTTTAAAGCTTTAAATGATCAGCAATTTTATAAATTGGGTATTTGTATGAAGTAAAAGCAAATAATTTAGAAATTATGAGAAACAAACAAAAAAATATCCTTGCAAAATTATTATCTTTCGTAAAAAAGTTTCATTACAAATTCATATGTTTAAATCCTTGTTAAAGGAAAATCTGAACCGATTTAGAATAGAATATTCTAAATCTGTTTTCAGTCAGTGTGAAATGTGTAGCTCCAAATCTTTAAAAATTCTAAAATAATAAAGACATATTTAATATGACTTTGTCAAATTTATTATTTTTAATGTGATTTTTTTCTTTCTGTCCGCCCTCCTTCTCCTTCTCGATGGTTTTTGTTTGTTTATTTCTCAAAGTCTTGTTTAAACAGCAGGTTGACTTGTTTTACCATAATTATCCCCTGAGTAAAGAGAAAAAAATTAAAAGCAGTCAAAGAACTTTATTTCATTTCTTTTTCATTTTTCCTCAACTTTTTTGGGCTTCTGTCTATGTATGATTTGCTCTTGAAATTCATTCATTTGTAAATGTTTTTTTTTTGCTTAAACAAATAAGCAACCAAAGAACGCACACACGTACATATATATTCACCTCCACTTTTTTGTTTTTTACAAAGAAACATGTTAAAAAAAAAGCTCAAATATTTTAATGAGTTTTTCTTACTTGTCATTTACTTTGTTTTCTTATTTTCTTAACAGATTTTCAGCTTAAAGTTCAGTTTATTTCTTTCTTATGCTGTTTTCATCTATGTCTCTCACCTTTCTATTTAATAATGTTCTTGTTGTTTTTTATTTAATTTTAACAGAACAGAGAAGTGGAAAAAAAAAACTTATATAAAATACACTGATATTGTATACTAAGCACTAAACCATTTAAACAATTACACATATAAGCTTATACACTTTATAACATGCACACACACATACACACAAACTCTGTAACAGTTGATAACAAATAAAATAGAAGCACACATACACTTGTGTATTTTATTGTTTACCTGTGTAAACGTTGTGTGTCTGTGTGTGTCTTGGCAAAAATTTCATTTGGCATTAGTGGTACTTATTACAGAGCAAAATAAGCGGAGGACAAAAGAGAATTAAACAAGAAAATAATGTCCTTGTCATAATAAACATTACCACAGATTTATGCCAGGTTTTTCCTAAATATTTTCTTATTATTTTCTTTGTCATGTTTCAAGTATTATAAACAAACATACCCACCACACGGGTAATACATCAATGATAATAAACAGTGGGGCGAGAGGGAAAAAAATTAAAGAATTGCATTTCAGAAATTAAAAAAAAAATAATTTTAAAAATGGTCCACAATTTTTAAAAATTCTAATGTTCAATGACAATTTAAATTTTCACCAGAAGTTGAAATGTTCACTCAATTTTCAGCAGAAATTCAATTTAACACTGAAAATACAATTTTTTACTGAAAATTCAAATTTTCACTAAAATTCCATTTTTCACTAAAAATTAAAATTTTTACTGAAAAATTAAATTTTCCATAAAAAAAATTAAAATGTTTACACTTTTACTAAGTGTTATCTCTAGTTATTTTCGAAAGTGGGTCTGTATGAGAGCTTCGGTGATTTGTGGATCGATCTTCTTGTAATTTGAGATATTCAACATTTATTCGCAACAAATTAAAAAAAAACGTCTTCAGATTTGTATGGAAGTTACCTGAAAAAGATACCTGAAACGTGATAGGCCTAAAGATATAATATTTCATCTAGACCTGAAATTTGGCTCTTGAATCAAAGTGACAAATTTTATCAAGACGTCTTTAAAATTGAAACCTGTAGCGTGTTCACAACGTTTACACTATCCCTGTAAACGTTGAGAACACGCTACAAACGGCCCATATTTAACTTATTATTACTAACATATTCTTTATTCCATTGTTGTTCTTGAAAATCTGAGTTTCAATCGAACTTTTTTTTTACCGATGGAAACAACTTCTGTGTGTGAATTAGATTATTACGCTGAAACCACTTTAAAAGTCTTTGACTAAATCTCTTTTTATATATCGTCTTCCAAAATGAAATAGTAAAATATTTACATTTGATTATCCTTTTCCACTGCCTTTTATGTATCTGTGTATATGTTTTATATGTTTAACATTAATGTTTTTATGAATTATAAGCTTTTTCTCACACATACATAAATGATGTATAAATGAAAATAATACTGATTACATCTAATATGTCATAAGACTATTTATTATTTTTGTTGCGTATTTTGCGTCTCTTTACTTATTTGTCTTTTTTCTATTTTTGTTTTTCATAACCTAAAATTGTTCTATGTTTTCT
The DNA here is from genome assembly GCA_004302925.2 of Cochliomyia hominivorax. Lineage (NCBI taxonomy): Eukaryota > Metazoa > Arthropoda > Insecta > Diptera > Calliphoridae > Cochliomyia > Cochliomyia hominivorax. The sequence continues at coordinate 114,850,756 of PYHX02000467.1, read as the reverse complement.
TTCTTTCTTTTCTCATATAATTTATCTTATTTTTATTCTCTTAACAGTATTTGTTTATGGTGTCTTATTAGACATAATGTAGACTTTATTTTTTAATAAACTTTATTTATTTACCAAAAAGGAGACGAAAAATAAACGTTATGGAGAACACAGACAAATGAGCAAATACGCGGGTATATTTTAAGATACAAATACATGAAAACAAGTGAGTGAATGGCAGTCCTCCTGAGTGGTTAAAATTGTGGTTTATTAAGAAATATTTGTTAGTGGTTGTTGGCAGTGTGAAACGGTATTTGGTAGTTAACCAAAAAGAAAAAAATTGAAAAATTTAATTATAAGAAAATCTGTTGTTTCTCACACCAACACACTACTAACTAGAAATTGGGACGTAGCGGTTAAAGATTTAGGGAGATGAATGTTTAAGATTGGCATATTAACTGAAACCAAGAATATTCAAATCACATTGTTTTTGGTGTTTACTTTTGGATTTAAATTAAATAAATAATTTAATAAAAATTTAATTTTATCAAAACGCTTAATTTAATGAAAACAAGTACGAATGCTGAAATTTAAGGGTTGACTTGGATATCGGACCATGTTTTTTTGATATGTCGAAGCTTTACGGAATACATTATGTTTCGAACATATACACGCACATAATAAACACACATAATATATAAAAGTTTTTCTTAAATATAACACGGAAAACTTAATAAGTCATAAAATTTGTATCATTTTTTCTGAACTAATTTCAATCATTTTAAGAACGGTAATCCAGTTCATATAACTTAATATTATGGCAAAATTTCATTCTAATTTGTTGATCTATAATTGAAAATTTTTTGAATTTTTCTTCGCTTCAGTTTAGAGGTTGCCACAGATATGCCAACAACAAATAAGTATACAGAGAGACAGACAAACAATCAGACTAAGATTTTGATTTTATGCAAGAATATATATACATAATTGGGTCTGAGAAGATATTCAGACGAAATGACAAAGTTAATATACTCTCTTCACCACTTACTAAATTTCTTATTTAAAATAAATAACAAATAAAAAATTTAAATTTTTCACCTGTCTTTTGACAAAACTGAACATAAATCTTCCTTATTTTTTTAGTGCTACAATTCCTGTGATAAAACACGTTTGTTATTTTTATTACATGTTTGTTTGTTTGTTTGTGTTCAACAATAAAATAAAGAAATGTTTAAAAATACAAACATACTACTACACATACACTTTTTTCTAAGTAGAATAAACGTACATAAATTTACATATTGAAACAACTTTAAGCTGATTTTCCCAAAATCGGAAAAATACATCAAATGATAAAATTTCAATTGCATGTTGAAAAAAAAAAATTGAGTAAATTTTACAAATTTATAACAATACACTAACACATGTTTGTTTACTTTCACACACATATATATATAAATACATAGAAATGGGAGCTTGTTGATTTAAGGCTAAATTCAGCATTTTTTAATGTCATTTTTGACTTAAATCTGTTCACAAATATATAAAAATGAACATCAGGTGGAAAGAGAGGGAGTGAGAAGAGGCAAAGATAGAATGAAAAAATATAATGCAGCATAATATTAGGGGAGAACCAGAAATCAGAAATATTTTCGAATAAATCTAAAGTAATCGAAATTCAAATTTTAATACCTTTGACCTCAAAATTCAACAATTTCGTAAACCAGAAAAAATCTAAAACAATTTCAAAGTTCGGAATTTTGCAAATATTTTCTAATACCCTTATTTTTGCTATATCATGTACAATGGTTCAAAATAAAAGATATTTGGACATATAAATATCTAAACTTTAATAGAAAAAAGCAGCAGAGAAACAAATTTAAAGAATTAATGTGGCGCAGCTTAGTTTCTTGAGGACTAAAAACAGAACACAGATTATATAAAAATTCTTCATATTCAGCCTGTTTTACAGTAGATTTTTTTAATTATTTACTAAAATTAATTTTTGACTAAAATTAAAATTCAAAATATCAATAAAAATTAAAATTTTCATTAAAAGAATCAAATTTTCGTTCAAGAACTCAAATTTTTATTAAACGATTCAAATTTTCAATAGAAATTCAAATTTTCTATAAAAATTCGAATTTTTATAGAAATTAAAATTTTTTATAAAAATTTGAATTTTCAATAGAAATTAAAATCTTTTATAACAATTCAAATTTTCAATAAGAATTCAAATTTTCACTAAAAATTCAAATTTTCATTAAAAATTCAAATTTTCACTAAAAATTCAAATTTTCACTAAATATTCAAATTTTCACTAAAAATTCAAATTTTCACTAAAAATTTAAGTTTTCATAAAAATTCAAATTTTCATTAAAAATTCAAATTTTCATTAAAAATTCAAATTTTCATTAAAAAATTCAAATTTTCAATAAAAATTCAAATTTTCATTAAAAATTCAAATTTTCAATAAAAATTCAAATTTTCAATAAAAATTAAAATTTTCATTAAAAATTCAAATTTTTAATAAAAATTCAAATTTTCATTAAAAATTCAAATTTTCATTAAAAAATTCAAATTTTTAATAAAAATTCAAATTTTTAATAAAAATTAAAATTTTCATTAAAAATTCAAATTTTCAATAAAAATTCAAATTTTCAATAAAAATTCAAATTTTCACTAAAAATTCAAATTTTCAATAAAAATTCAAATTTTCATTAAAAATTCAAATTTTCAATAAAAATTCAAATTTTCAATAAAAATTCAAATTTTCACTAAAAATTCAAATTTTCACAAAAATTCAAATTTTCACTAAAAATTCAAATTTTTACTAAAAATTCAAATTTTCACTAAAAATTCAAATTTTCACTAAAAATTCAAATTTTCACTAAAAATTCAAATTTTCACTAAAAATTCAAATTTTCACTAAAAATTCAAATTTTCACTAAAAATTCAAATTTTCACTAAAAATTCAAATTTTCATTAAAAATTCAAATTTTCATTAAAAATTCAAATTTTCATTAAAATTTCAAATTTTCATTAAAAATTCAAATTTTCATTAAAAATTCAAATTTTTACTAAAAATTCAAATTTTCACTAAAAATTTAAATTTTCACTAAAAATTCAAATTTTCATTAAAAATTCAAATTTTACTAAAAAACAAAAACTCTGAACTATTAAGAAAACTTTGGAAACATATGCATTTTAATTTTAACCATTTAAGTTCTTCAAACCCTGTTCCTTTTTTATAGTTTGCTCAATTTTTCACAAAAATAAAACTAATAATTTTAATCTAAGGCAGCTGCAGTACATACATTTGCAACGACCTTAAGAATATACCGTTAACTTTACAGTGTTTCGATGAGTTCGGAATAACATCGATTTATCGATGATTTTCTTGTAAGATTCCAGATAAATTCAGAAATTAGTCACAGGTGATAATCTTTATTTTATAAGCGTTTTTTGGAAGATAAGTTTTGACTTGATAAGAGGACAGCGTAATCTCCCGAATATTGATTTGAAATTTATACGATCTAAACTCAATGATTGTGACTTATAAATATAGGCTACAGTTGATATATACAAACAAAGAAATCAGTTATCGATTTAACGAGGATCGATCCATAAATTTCCATAAATCTTAATTTCAATTCTTCTCGTTACTTGTGAATTTTTAAGAGATGTTTCTATGTAAATCTATAATTCCTATTTTTTCCTTAATAACATCCCATTGTATTCTATCGCTTTAAGGTATATCAAATAGCATAAAATATAAAATTTAAAAAAAGTATACAACATAAAAATTCTACATTCATATATATGTACATAAACAATGTGTATTTGTATGTATATTATTGCGATCATCACAACAGATGTGATAAATTTATGAACCAGAGGCCTTTGTTTTTATATATGCTTCCATCACAGCCACTAATACTCGAAAAATGCCGAAAAGCATGTACAAATAAACATGTATTAGTAATACCATATGTTGCTAAAAACCTATATACTTACAAAAAAATTTATTCTCCATTTACATATACATACAAACACATCTGCCTGTAACATAATTCATTTTCAATATTTCTGTTTTTCAGAGGGGATTTGAAAACAAAAAATGTTTTTTTTATATCTTCTAACTTCATTTCAATTATTTTGGTAACTGATTTTTACAATAAATGCCTGCACCAAATATACTACATGCACATATATTTGTATGTATATGTGTAAATAAAAATAAAAATGTTTTTGTGGTTTTATATCATGTCCATAACAGTATACAATGTTTTAATGCATGTGTGTGAAATATGTAACTGTAAATGTATTATATGTCTGATGCTCTTGCTTTTTTTCTAAAATTGCTGAAAGGTACATGAAAATCAATGAATTTTAAATCAATATAAGCAATTTTTTCAATTTTTATTTCTTTACATTTTATCTTTTATTTCAGTTTTTTTTAACAGCGTTGCTGATAGCAAAATAAATAAATTAAATAAATGTATATGAGAATAAAAGAAATGAAATAGTAAATATTCAGTTAAAAATAATAAAAAATTATGCATTTAAAAAAGTACTAACAAATCGAATAAAATTCACAAAAAAATAATTCGCATAAAACTGAAGATCATGATATGAATTAAGGAATAGGAAAACTACATCAATGAGTGATTTGCATACATTTATGGAGTAGAAAAAACAAGAACTGTTAGATACCTTAAAACGTATAATGAATAAAGCCGCAGCCATTAACAAGGCACATATACATAACACGTATTATTGTTTAATGTTTTTGGATATTTTTCGTCACACATAAATACATATATTAAAACTAACTGTATTTTATGAAAAAATAAAAAATTTTACAACTTTATACTTCCAAATGCTTCTACAAGAGGCGTGAAAGCGTAGAGATCAATTGTAGTTCCACTTTATCTCTGATTTGGTTCTAGTTCAGTTTAAGTTCAGTTCTTGTTCAATTCAAGTACTTTATAGTTCAGTTTTAGTTCAGTTCTAATTCAGGTTCTGGGTTAGTTCTAGTTCAGGTGTAATTCAAGTTCAAGTTTTGGTTTTGGTTCAGATTCTAGTTCATTTCAAGTTCAGTTCTAGTTCAGGTTCTGGTTCAGGTTCTAGTTCAGTTCAAGATCAGTTCTATTTCAGATTCTGGTTCAGCTTCTAGTTTAAGTTCTAATTAGGTTTAAATTCAGGTTTTAGTTCCCTTCAGGTTCTGCTTTAGATTTTAGTTCAAGTTCTAGTTCAGATTCTAAATAAATTTTAGTTCAGTTCTAATTCAGAATCTACTCTATGTTCTACTTCAAGTTTCAGATTACGTTTTAGTTCGGGTTTTAGTTTATGATCTGGTGCGGGTTTCAGTTTAGTTCTAATTCAGGCTCTAGTTCAAGTTCTAATTCAGATTCTAGTTTTGGTTCTCAATCAGCTCGACATCATTTTCTGTTCAGTCTAAGAAATTTGTAAAAAAAATGTTACTTATATTTTTCAAATACATTTAAATTTTTACTAAATATAAATTTAAATGAAACCAAATATTAACTGTTTAATAATATGAATTTATATCAATTTAATACGATCTAATACGACCCAAATATTTGGCACGTTTCCCTAAAAAGAACCTCTTAAAAAACATAATCGACATGTTTCGACATTCAATTTCAATAAATTATTAAAAAAAAATAACAAAAAATTACTTTCTTTTGTCGAATATTTGAATTTTTCGCCTAATGGCAATAACAATCTCATTTTAGCCTCCAAATCTTCTGTTGTTTTTATTGTTGCCATTGCTATTAGACGAAATTGTTATTGTAGTAATGTAAACATTTGACAAACACGCACCCGCAACATGCGTAGTCAATAAGTCAAATATAATAACAACAGCAAACAAAACATAAAAAATAGTAATAATAGAAAAATGAGAAAAATGTCAGTATTATAAGAAGAAAAAAGAAGCAAATATTAATACATATTTTGTTGTTCTTATGCTGCTGTTTAAAACAACAATTCTAATACTAACACATTAACAATAACCGACTTAACATTTGTAACTCTTGTGAAGGAGGAAAAGTCAAAAAGGAAAAGTAGAAAAATCTTTAAATATTAAACAATTCAATGTCACATTTATCTACGCAATATTTTGTTTATAATCACCAAGGATTTCTGTCAAATTTTTACCAAAAAAAGTCAAATGATATAACAGATATTCCAAATATTATACGGTGGGGCGGAATTGAAGAAGTTATAAAATTTTATTTTAGAAAAAAAAAATCAAAAAATAATTTTTAGAAAAATTATGGTTTGGACAACTTTCAAAATCGGAGTTAGAACATTCTTTACTAACGCCTTGAACTGAAATAACTTAATTTTCAGAATCTCAACTGAAAAGTGAACAAAAATCTTTACTGAAAATCTGAGCTAGAATGCTCAATATGAACGGATCTATCATGTAAATTTGAATCTGAAAAAGATCTTCAACTGACGATCTGAATTGGTATCTGAGGAACAAATCTGTAAGAAAATTTAACTTGAGTTTGAACAAGAATATAAACTAAACTATGAAGCAATATCTAAATTATACTCTGATCCAAATTTTTTTTAATAATCTATCTATGATCTAGAGATTTCTTAAATGGAATCTCAGTTGCAATATAATATAGAAACTTAAATTAAATCAGGACTGCCGTCTGAACCAGATAATTTATCAACGGTCTGAGCTGAAATTGGGACTCAAATCTTAATGCGCATCTTAAGTAAATCTCAATTGAAGTCAGAACTAAAATCTTAATTTAAAACGTGATGTACCTGAACTTCGATCTAAACTAGATTTTAAACCTGCGAACTAAATTGTAATCTGATGAATTGAACTCAGATTTAGACACTTAACAGAAAGATAAGCTATAATCTCAGCTGAAATTTAAATTAAAATCTGTTCAGAAATCTGAACAGGATTCTCATCTATCGATAAGAACTGAAATCTTTACTACTGCCCTAACATAAATTTAAGCTAGAATTTGAAATAAATTCTGAAGTCTGAATTGGAGTTTAAAGTAGAATCTGAGCTGAAATCTAAGTTAAAATATTAACTGGAATTTGAACTGGAATCTGTGATACATCCTTAACTTAAAGCTAAATCAAGATTAGAAATTCAATTAAAACCAACATTAAAACTACTATTTGAACTGAAATTTGAACTGGAACCTAAAATATTATAAAAAATAAATAAAAACTTCTCATAATAAAAAAACTATAATTTCAGCATTCCAAATAAGTTCTCTGGTCCTCCAATATTGAAAATTGTAACCCAATGTGCCAGCACAAGACAGCATGCAATCAATTTTAATACAGATACGACATTTCGAAAAGGGTCTCTTATTAGAGAGATGAAAATTTATAAAAAAAACTTTCTATATTCCGTATATAACAGAAAGTTATAGAAAATTTGCAAAATATTATTATTGTTTTAAAAGTACGAACACCCTTTTTTGGAATCCATCGATTTATAATCACGCAATAACTTCTCATACTTTTGTTACAAAACATTTGACAATCAATTTAATACATTTTAGAAGAGTATAAATGATGTTTATTTTATTTTCTATCATTTCACTTTATTGACACATACATAGGAATCTAAACACACACATACACACATAAACACATACATGAGACATAAACAAACCATTGAATATTTTAGTAAATTGAAATTTGTTAGAAAAACAAAAAGAGAAGAAGAAGAAGAAAAAAAATAACCGAATATGAAAATTTGTTAATATTTCTATATGAATTTAGATTTGAATGAGGTTAATGCTTAATATGAAATAACAAATATATATTTATACTTATATATGTGTATGTATATGTAAGTATCGGAATGTTTATATTAATATATAATAATACACAAATACATATTGATAGCATGAGTAACTTTATGCTTTAATAACGCACAACACATACAAATGTGTGTGTGTGTGTTTGTTATGTAAGTAAAAACAAAATTATTGTTAATTTATGTATGTGTTTATGGTAGAAAATACAAACACACAATAATGTTTTTTTTTCCTTTCATTTTCTATTGTTGTGTTAATAATATATGTCTGCTTATAAGAGTGTGCGTAAGTTAATGGATTTTGTTTAGTATTAGTAGCAGCAATAGGCATCGATTGATTATTACGTTTAGTATTATTGTTTTCCTGTTCCTTTGGTATAATTTGGTGATGATTTTTGTTAAAAATATTAATGTTAAGTCTGCAGACTTTTTCTTAAAGGGATTACTTTTCTTAAGATTTAAAGGATCTTATAGGTTTAACCACAAACTTTGCTAAGGAACTGATAGATTCGAAAATTAATTTCAGATATTATTAAAAGATTAAATTTAAGTTGAGAATAAAATTGATATTATGTGGAAAAGAAGATTTTATATTTAAGATTTAATTCCAGAAAAAAATCACTTTCTATTTTTCTACATACTTTAGATAATTCTTCAGATTATACCGATTTCAATTTTTTTCTTTAATATAAGTGTTCTTTCGCACAACACTTTGTCATAGAGTCAAGTTTAGTTCTTACTCGATATATGTTCGTATTATTGTAGGGATTCTTTCAGATTCTAGTTCAAATTGTAAACAAAATTCTAATACAGATACTTATTCAGACACTAGTATTATTTACTTCAGATAATACTTCAATTCTAATTCAGATATAGTTCAGATAACTGTTCAGTTTCCAGTTCAGATGATACTAATTTTCTACTTATATTTCCAGTTAAAATTTAAGCTCAGTTCAAATTCGATTTTAGCTCACTTGGTTCAGATTCTATTTTAGTTTTCAATTCAAATAGATGGTAGTTGAGTTTCCACCTAAGATTCTAGTTCAGTATCAAATTTAGACCCCAGTTCAAATTCTAGTTCAGACTTTAGTTCAGATTCCAGATAAGTTTCCATTTCAGTTTTTAGTTCAGTTTCTAGTTCGGTGATCAATTCAGATTCGAATTAAGTTTCTAGTTCTGATTTCCACTTCAGACTCTAGTTCAGATTTAAGTTTAGATTCTAATTCAGATTCTGATTCAGTTAAGTTTCGTATTTCACTAGTTTAAGCGATTTTTTAGTTCTACCGTTTATTCATATTTTGACGATTTGGATCGAATTGAAGTTTGTTACTCATTATTTATATGAAAAATGTTATATAAAAAGCCATAAATACATATGTAAATATACAAAAAAAGATTTACATATTATATGTAAAAAGCAAATATGCATATTTTATATAAAAAATAAACAAAAAATTTTAGCATTAAAAACGAATTATAATCATGTATTAAAATGAGCTGAAAAAACTACATTATCGAAAATTTTTGGCCAACAATGAAACTAAGTGTTTGTTTCAAAATATATTAAATGCAGAACAAGAAAGTATGCTATATTTGGCTATACCGAATCTTCTGTACCCTCTACAATAAATGCATGTGAAATCAATACGTTAACACTCACACATATACTCACTAATGAATACATTATATACTACATAATATACAAAGTTTTTCTTAAATAAAATACGGAACACTTAATGAGTCATAAAATTAGTTATATATTTGGCTATAACGTTTTTAATCTGAACCGATTTTTATAATTTTTGGAATGGACGGATAGACATAGCTTAATCAACACAGATTTTGATTTGATGCAAGAATATATATACATTATGAGGTCTGGGATGATTCTCTCTATAGGTGACAAAGTTAATACACCCTTTTCACCACTTGTGGTGGTGTAGGGTATAATAACGATTTAATAGCATTTATTGTTGAAACCCATTAAAAAAATATTCATATGAAATATTTATTTAAATTTTCAAGAATACAAAAAAAAATAATAATAATAATTCCAATTTAATATTAAAAAAATTTATAAATACTGTAATTATTGTTAAATTAAATATACAGAAATTATTTAACAAATACTAAATTCCAGAAAAAAAATTTAACAAATTTGACACAGTGAAAAAGAACTGTGTCAATGTTTTGCATTTTATTTGCGCCTTTTTTTGAGTCATTAATTAAATAAAACAGCATATTTTATAACACACACAAATACACTGACATATTAAATACTCACTCATGCAAGCACATAAATAATTTATAAAAAAAAATATTTCTCAAACCTCTTGTAAAATAAAAGAAGCAGAAATAGCAAATACAAAGAAAAAGCGAAAGTGAAAAAAGTGAAATTGTAATTTTGTTGAGTACATCAGCATCGTCATCAACACGAATAAGTTTTTAATTCAATACAAATACAGTTTTACATAGAGCAATACATACACAATAACAGTGAAAGGCAACCACTTGGAGAAAAGTTGAAAAGTTAATGATTTTAATTAGAAAAACCTTCCACTTTCATTTAGTTCATGTTATACAATTTCCAGTTTAGATTCTGTTATCCTAATTGTATCTCTGATTCTAGTTTAATTTCCATTTGTTATTATCGCTCAAAGTCCAATTTGTTTAGATTGTATTTCAGATACCGGTTCAGATTCCCTTCGTCGTTCGGATACTAGATCAGATTTAAGTAAAGATCTTAGTCCATATTCTGTACCAAATTCTAGTAAAGATCCAAGTTAAGATTTTCATTCAGATTCTAGTTAGGATCCTGTTTCGGATAAAATTTAGTTACGTTTCAAATTCGAATTCTAGTTTATATTATGTTTAAGATTCAAATTTAGATTCTAGTTCTGCTTACATTTCAGATTTCAGTTGAGAATTTAGTTTAAATTATTGTACGGTTTTCTGGTTCATATCTTAGTACAGGTTTTAGTTTAAATAATGGTTTAGATTTTAGTCTAGATGCTAATATTATAATTTAGGTTTTCGCTGGTATTATTGTTCAGCTTTTAGTCGTTTAGCTTATAAGACAGATTATGGTTTATTTCAGAGTTTAGTTCAGATACTTATTCAGGCAATTTTCAGATTCTGGTTTAGTTTAGATCTCAGTTCTGCCTATAGATCAAATTCTAGTTAAAAGTATAGTTCAGATTCTTGTTTAAATTATGGTTCAGATTATAATTCATATTATGATTCATTTCACTCTTTCATTCACATTTTAATCAAAATTCCAGTTCAGGTAGAGATTTAGCTTCCAGTTAAGTTCTTTATAATATCTTCGTTACTAAGCGATACCTAATAAAATTATTTTAAAATCTGAATTACCAAAAAATTTAATTATAAAAATTTCCTGGAAATTGGCCTCCACTGTATGTGATTTTTCATGTGTTGGCATGTATTTGCAGACACTTACATAAAGCAGAAGTGAATTTATAGTATTTGTCAACAATCAAGTACTCAAACAAATACATTTACAATTTGTGTTTAAATACACTCTCATACAAGTAACAATGTTTTAATTATGTATGTGTGTATGTAAGAGAGTATTTGTATTTTTTATTTTCATTTTAAATTCTTTAAGCCAAAAATCTTATCTTATTTATCTGATAGTGTGTATAATTATTCATCATTATTTACGTTTAATAAGTGAAAACTGGAGGACAAAATAATAAGGAAAAATAAACAAAATGACAAAAAAAACGAGAAAACAAAAAGTAAAAAAGAACACAAATCATGGAATTCGAAATACATACAATTACAAATTCGAGGAAAATGTAAAAGATCCTTTTGAGAAAATTTATGAAATTTCCGCTCAAAAATTAATGGAAAATAATTAAAATTTTTGGATTTTTTTCTTTTTGACTCAAGTTAAATTATGTTTTTATTTAACTCTTTAAGTATTTTATTCTCAAAATTGTGTGTTCTTTTAATAAAATATTAAAATTATTTTCCAATTCAATATTTTCTTTTATTCATTTAATATTTTCACTTCAATATTTGTTTATAAATAATATTTTATATATAAAAAATCTTTTTAATACAAATAAAATATCTTTTATCAAACCTCTAAAATTAATATATTTTCTATACTGTAAAGATCAAGAGTTCAAATTTCTTACAAGAACCTTGAAAGTTCTTCAAAACTAAATCGCAATAATATTAAACTTAATTTTCATATTTAATTTCATTTGCCAGTAAATTCTTAGAACTCAAATATTGAGAAATAAATATTTCACTTTATGCTACACTCAACCGCTAACGGAAAGGGAAATGAAAGAAAATTAAAAAGCAAAGTAAAAGACTGAAGAAGAAATTGTATGTAACTGTTGAAATAAGTAGTATATTTAGGAAACTAATGTTTATAAAATACATATCGCATGTTAATTCTTGACCTGTTCCAATTATATATTAAAGACAAAAACTCACATATATTTAAATGGAGTTTAATATTGGATGGTAGAAAATGCGAAAAGAATTTTGAAAAGTTTACATTTTTGATTCTTGTTTTATGTCATATTCCAGTTCCAATTCCATTTCATATTCAAGCTCAGATTCTAGTTTGGGTCCTAGTTTTTTTAGTTTAAATTCTAGTTTAGATTCAAATTTAGATTCTAGTCATAATTCTAGTTAATATTCTAAATCATATTCATAAATCATAAAGCACATTTAATTTAAATTCTAGTTCAAATTTTAGATCACATTTCACTTCAGGTTCTGGTTCAGATTCTAGTTGAGATTCTGGTTTAGATTCTAATTCTGATCCTAGTTAAGCTTCTAGCATAGATTCTAGTTAAGATTCAGATTCAGTTGGAATTGTGATTCAGATTCTGGGGCAGATTCTACTCCAGATTCTAGTTCAAATTCTGGTTTCAGATCGAGTTTAGATTCTAGTTCGGATTGTAATTCAGATTTTAATCCAAATTGCAGTTGAGATTTTACTTCTGTTTAAAGTTCAGATTTTAGTACAGATTCCAGTTCTGTTTATATTTCAGATTGTATTTCAAATTCACTTTAGTTTTAGATCAGTTCCAGTTCAACTCTAATTCAGTTCTAGTTCATTAAAGAAATTACTATTGCTCTCACCCTTTAAAAAATTAAAGTTAAACTGTTAAACAAAGAACATACCTCCAAAAGAAGAAAATATAATGCGAAACTTTGGCATTTCAAGATAAAAAACTTGCTGATAGCAAAACCCGAAAAGAAAATAAATAAAAGCGACAAATAAAAAAAATAAAAATGAACGGCTGCAAGGAAAAAAGGATTGAAATAATTTTATAACAAACACAAACAACATGAACGAAAATTCTTAAAAGAAAATGGAAATAAATCAATATAACATTGCAAAATGACACATACGCAAACAAACAGATAATCGAGAAAATTACGTGGGGTCAAAAATTTGTTACCAGGAAAAACATAATTTTTATATGTAGATGAATAAAAGTATATATTTGTATGTTTTTGATTACAACAGTATGTGTAAAAGTTTATGAAGCAGGATACAATTTTATTGAAGTTGTATTTGTGTGTGAATAATGTGTTAGACAGTTACATTTAAAGTACTCAAATTCAATCTTCATTTTAGTTTTTACTAAACCAAAACATGTCTAAGTAATAAAAAGGCAAAACACACACATTCTTACACGCACACATATACACTCACACACAAATACATAGAAAGTAAATAAATGAATGAAGGATATTTTACGCAAAACTTCGCACTAATCTTACGACAAACAATGTCTACATTTTTTTGCTGGTTACAAAATTGTGGAATTTTTTGACGACTGTTTTTATGAAAATACTGACAGAAATTGTTCCAAAGATTTGGAAATGAAATATTTGTGGAGGGAAAAATTGCCTGACAGCCTAAACGCTTAAGCGTTTAAATGCGGACATGATTTTGCGTTCTTTGTAAATGAATGACCGAGTTTTGTTCTTTTAATGATCGTTGTTGGTAAACTGCTGGAAGGTTGTTTTTTAAGGAAGAATAATGGGATTTTTTAAGATTCTGTAATAGCGAAAAATCAAATGAAGGAAAGTAATTATGTGGCCAAAAAATTATAAATGAACAAAATTACAAAGTTTTCTAAATTGATCTTATGGTTTTGCAATTTTCTCCACGTGCAGATATGGGACAATAAAATGGAGTTTTATAGTGTGAGAAAAAGTTCTTTAGTCATTTAACATACAGTAATTTTAACTGCACTGTCAACAAAAATCAGAACTAATTTTAGAAACTGAACTAGTCTCTTTTTTTGGATCCTGGAAAAAAAATTTTTTGGAATTCATTTATGACCCAAACTAGAACATTTTATTATCATCCTTTGTATTTCTAAGACTTTCTACAAAAATTCAAATTAAAAATATTTTTATTTTTTCTGTTCATTTTTCTCATCCACTGTTTCATTTGTTCTCAGGAAAAACGTTATGGCAAATGTGCAAAACATTGACATTTTCTAAAAACACAGCAGCTTCACATAACAATAATAAAATAAAAAATTAAAAAAAAAAACCGGAAACGACAAAAAATACATACTAACACAATCAGCATCTAGAAGAACAACAACAACCGTATTTGTCCGGTCATTACTGGCGTATGATTAATGTTTTATCCCAATTTTTGATTCATCATCTCCCTAAAATTATGCTGCTATTGTTGTATAAACGAAAACAAAATGAATGAACAAATGACGAAATGAATAACTGACATTCCAAATGAATGACTTTTAAACAATAACAAGAACAGCGATCGCTGATAAAAAAAGCAACAGCAAAAATCTTACCACAACTATTCAAAGCTCTACAACAAATATTTATGACAGTAATTATGAACATTCTTGTGGGCAACAAACTAACACACTAACAAAACACGCAAAAACCGGAAATATTCGGAATTGACTTGACTATTGAATGTTTTGGAAATAATATCACTTATTAATTTCTAATAATTTGCAATTGAAGTAAAGACAACTTTAGATATCATTTAATCACAATCACTCTCAGTAGTATTTACAAATGTTAATATTTAAGTTAAAATGCAACAGAGAGACTTACAACATTTGAGCCAAAGAAATGTTGTTAAATCAAATACATAAATAAATGAATCAAAAGTGTAAAAGTTTAAATTTATTTTATAAGAATCTTTTAAAAGAAATTCTTGTTAATATAAATATAAACACTGAAGCATATACCCAGGAGCATCTACTTTGCTTTCCTCAACCATATCTGACTAGCTAAGATTACATAGCCTCATATACATACATATATATTATATGTCTGTGTTAAGTAGTTGTTGTAGTAGAATTTATTTGTTGCTTGTCTGTCATTTAATAAAATGTGTCATTAGTTTGAGTGCAGTTTATAATTAAATTGTTAGAATAGAAGTATTAAAATCTAAAATATCTCAAAAGCTTTTAAGCACATTATATTCTTGTTGTTGGTACTGTTGCTTTTACTGTTTGTTGTGAAAATCAAATATAAACCCTCTCTTTCGCTTTCAACTTGAGAGTATGTTAAAATTTCCAAAATATTTACAGAGTTACCATGTTCATCTTTAATAAAAATACATAAGAATATTTTATAAAAAATGTGCATAAACATTTTTTATAAAATATTTATAAATAAAATTTACATAGTCATTAGTTTATACACTTGGATTATGTTTTCATTTGAATTTACATAAGAGTTTAGAGAAAATATTTATATTATTTAAACAAATATTCTTGACTACTAAGAATTGTGAGTGTGTTAGTAATGAAGAGGAATGAAAAATATATAAATAACGTTGTTGTTTTAATTATTATTAAGTCAAATAAAGTTTACAATTATCATGTATACTTTACTTGCTATACTGCACTCAATCTCATGCTCGTGCATTATGCATGTTTGCCTTAATGTGGCAGCTCAGTCCATTCATTAAAAACTGCAACTGCACAAATAGATGTTGTGTGCTAAACTTTGAGTTTACTTAAGAAGACTAAAGGAATTAATTCATAGACTACAACTGAAGTAGAATTCAACTAGTACTTAACAAGAACTGAGCTAGAAATAACTAGAACTAAAGTAGAACTAGAACTAGAACTGAACCAGAACTGAAATAGAACTGAACTAGTACTGAACTTGAACTGAACTAGAACTGAAGTATAACTGAACTCAAACTGAACTAGAAGTGGACCTGAACTGAACCAAAACTGAACTAGAACTGAACTACAACTAAACTTTAACTGAACTAGAACTGATCTAAAGCTGGACTAGTACTGAACTTGAACTGAACTAGAACTGTAGTACAACTGAACTAGAAGTGAACCTGAACTGAACTAAAACTGAACTAAAACTGAACTATAACTGAACTAGAACTGATCTAAAACTGGACTAGTACTGAACTTGAACTGAACTAAAACTGAACTAGAACTCAACCTGAACTAGAGCTGAACTAGAATTTTGATTAACTTTGTTTTCTTCTTTTGTGGAAATTGAATATTCTCTCGAAAAAAAAAATCCTTTTCATATCTGTTCCTTATATTTCCTTCTGAATTTGATACGGTAGATGATGCATTGCTCTTTGAAATCTACTGTTTTAACACACACATGTATGTGTATGTGTAACGAATTTTTAATTCAACAACAAAAGGATTAAAAAGGAACAAGTTTAAAGCAACATGCATGCAACACAACGCTATTTATATAACCCAACATCATTATTCCCTTCAAAACAAAAAAAAACTAAAAAAGTTAACATTAAAATGTAAGTGTAGATGAAAAATAAAATGTTAAACTCTTTTACATATACACTTACACATACATGTATATGAAAACTCTTATATATTTTATATTGAAATGGTTTATTGAAGGTTTATCCTCTTTCAGTTTTATAGTTCTTTTGTTTTTTTTATATTATTTGTTGCTGTTGTTGTGCATTACTGGTGCAACAAACTCATACTTAATACTCGTAAATACTAAGGCTAAGGATTCAAAGGCTTCAAATCTCTCTCTATATATGTACACATATATATGAAGTGTTTGGAAGTAAATACATATGTGAGTATGAAGATAGAGAATTCTCTGACAATAAATTGAGAACATTTCAGACGGAAGTTGTGAGTAGTAAAACAAAAAATATATAAAAATATAAACAAAAGGAAGTGGAGTACGAAAAAAAAGAAGGAAAGAAAAAAATGTTTAAAAAACAAAAAATAAAGCCACCTACTGAGTAAAGCAGCATTCATTTAATCTCATACAGAATCATGAATGCAGGTTCCTCAAGATTAAATATAAGTTTCAAATTACTTGGGACTTTGGCAAAATGGCGATTTCTAGAGGTTAACAACATGCTAAAGAAATTCATAAAAAGTATTAATTTATATTTTTTTTAATTGTTTAAAAATTCTTTTTAATTTTATTTGCTTACTTAGAACTGTAGGGTTTATTCTTCCCTGATGTTTACCACACATATATAAACATATATATCCTGCTTTGGTTGTGGTGGTACATGTTGCTGTGTATTTGTTTTCTTTTTTATTCTCTTTAAATTTGTATGTTGCATTGCGTACAGCATCAACATATACAGACATATTTACTACATAGTAAAACATGAACAACAGAAATAACAAGAAAATTGTAATGCACACACATATACACTGATCTACAGAGTTAAAACGGAAGTCAGTACTCTCATATCCGGTTTTAATCTTATACGTTAAATTATTGAAAGAAAGTCTACTTTTTTCTGGTATTTCTTTTAAAACAAATACTCTAGCAGTCAGAGGTAGAGTTTGAAGTAGCTCACATTCTTAAACAGGATACACAAATACAACAGTAGCAACAATAATTCAATGATTTTAAATGCAACAGAAAAAATATAGTTTACAAATCAAAAAGAAAGAAAAATTGTAAGAGAAAAGGAAAAATGGGTTAATTTATGGTTGGTTAAAGAAAAAAGGATATAAAGGTATAATATTTTTATATGGAAATAAAAAAATAAAAATGAAAAAATGTAGGAATTGTTTTATTTGAAGAGTAATTATAAAATTTAAAATTTAAAGAAAATATTAAAAAATATTTAATAAACTAAAAGTAATTACATCTTAAATTTACTAAAAATTTAAAATTGTTTTCAAGAAAAACTAATCGCATAAATAAAATTTTTTCTTATGTCTTCAAATGTTAAATCTGCATTTGTTACAACAAAGACAGCCAGTTGGACGGACTGATATAGTGAACTTGTATTAAGCATTTTGAAACGATTGCAGCATTAATATCATACTTTTTGTGAGCTTAAAATTTTAATAAAAATATTTAAATTCCTTTTTTGTTGAAAAACAAGTAATAATATTATAGTCGGTCAGACCCGACTATGTAATAAAGTAAGCCACATAAACATTGTGTTATTTGGTTTTCCGATTTATTCCTAATTACGCAGTACATTATTGTGACTCTAACATTTATGTAAGATTTTAAGCATTAATTTTCCTTTTTTACCTAATTGTGATTACAATACAAACGCTTATGTGAAATGTATGTCTTTCGAAGTGATATTTGGAAAGAAGCCCTCAACCCTCGCATAATTTGGCATATCAGTTTAAAATATCATAAGACTTATTTTTGTTCAAATCTCTTTAAATTTAGGAATGTCATGAGATTTAAATCCATTTCGGGAGGACATTTGTATAAAAGTTGTCTGAAAGAAGATTAGGACTGAACAAGATGAATTGAAATAGGCATCGTGCTTGGACCAAAATTAAAATATGTATCAAAATTTTATCAAGATATATTAATAATTGTAATCCCAGGAGTGTAACCAACATTTAAATGAACAATCAGTTGGATAGAAGGAAGGGAGGACGTCCACCCAAAGGCTGGTCTTTGGTTCTATTATTTTAAAATTTATTCCATAAATCTTTATTTTTATAGAATCTCTGTAATTTTCACTGGAATCATTCTGGGAACCTTGACTTATTAGATTTTATCCTGCAATGTCCATCTGTCTATGAATTTATGGTTAAAGTTAATCTATATTTCACGATTTCGGCAGTCACTAAAATTTTACAGATTTTGGCAATTTTCCTATTTCTTTAGGAAAAATTTAATCAGGATTTATTCTTTATTATTATGTTATTCCATTTTAGAAAAACATCTTTATAATGAACTATTAGGATCGAATCTGCTACTACAGTTTAAATGTATTCAAGAGTTACTACCGGATATAATTGAAACCTTAGAGTTTTTGAAATTGATACTGATACGTGTCCTTTCCTTCGCTGGCTAAACAAGAATTTTCATAAATAACAATAATTCGGGCAGTGTAGTTTAGTTTTAATTTTTCTGATTTATTTATTTTATTATTATTTATTAATTTTTTTTTTTTATATATTATACATATAGTTTTATCATTATACCCTACACCACCGAAAATAGTTGGGGTATTATTATAATTAACTTGCAGAAAAAATGATGCTACACTTAACTTTAAGTGTACCCTTGGGCATAGAAACAATTTCTGAGTCGATTTGACGATGTCCCGTCCGGCTGGCTGGCTGTCCATGTAACGTTGTGAACAGTCGCAATTTTTAAAATATCTCGATGAAATTTGGTACATATTAATATATTGGCTTAAGGATGGTCCAATATTTCAGGAACCTCTTCTCATAGGTTTCATAAAAATCCTCTCCCAAATATAATTTTTAATGAAAAAATCCTCACATACACGCAGAAAAAACTTGAATCAAAATCAACTTTGAACATAGTTGATTTGAAATTGGATAATTTTTTTTCATTTACTTTAAATTATATGATTTTACGTTTGTGGTGAAATAATATTGTACATATTAGAACCTTTTGATATTATTATATATAAAATTATACATTAAGATAATATATGTAGAAGTCAACATGCACAAACCCCAGAAAATTTAATTTTAAAACGCATAAATTAATTATAAAAACAAATTATTTTTTATTTCTTTTATTTATAAACTGTTGCATACATTTAGGAAAATTACGAATAAAACAAATCAAATATCCTAAACCAGTTTTGAACAGATAGATACATAATTGTTGTAATAAAAAAAGAAAACTCTTAATAATAGTCACTTCTCTTAAAAATTTAACAATTTCCCTAAAAAGAGCTCATTGATTTTTTAAAAGATTTTTTAAATCAAAAAAAACAAGACCGAAAATCAACTTTCACTTAAAACTAGGCTAACTGCCAAATAAGTCGTAAACTTTTCAAATAATTCTAGTATTTCATTTTTATTTTTCACTTTTTTCTCTCCTTAACAAACATGTACAACAGTTATTTTCAAAATGTTAATGTCGTTGACCATAACACGCCACATCACACGCCACACCACGATGCAGGCAACAGTAACGTTATAAAGTCCACAACTGAACAAACACACATACACAAAAGATACATGAAGAAGTTTGAAAAAAGTGGCAATAAAATTACGAAAAACCGACCATAAAGCCAGAGTAAAAAGTATTAGAAATGAGAAAAATCAAGTCAAGGATAACGGTGATGATAGAGCACAGCTGGCCAAAAAATCATGACTGTTACATACTAATTGACGATAAAGGAGGCAGATATTGAGCAAAAACCAAAAACAAAAACAAATAAAAAAACGAAATAAATAAGAAAATGTATTTTGAGTAAATTGGAAAAAAAGCATGTTATTGTTTGTTTGCAGAATACAACTGTAAGATTCTAAGGCAACCGCAACAAAAAAATATCCTTTTAGAAACATATTGTGACCACAAAATAACGTTTCAAAGGCATCTAAAAAATGCAAAGTCCATAAAGGTACATAAAAAGAGCGAAGAAGGAAAAATTAAGGAGAAATTTGGGGAGAGCGTTAATATGGCGGCAACATATTGCGACTTGACAAGATAAACGTCAGTTAGTTGTTCTAGTTTTTTTTTGTGTGCTAAATTTTAAGGACTAGACTTTGAGTTAAAAGTTATAAAAAGTTTGTCATTTAGAATGGTAACATGTTGTTGGGGATTTTAATATTTTTATGTGGAAATTGTTGAGAGTAATTTTCGAACATTAAAAATTAAGGAGGCAAATTAAATTAAAGTTATTATAAACAATTAAATGGTTGTTAAATTGTTAACAATATAGTTGTTAATTTTTTTAAATTAATTCATATTTTGTACCCCACCACCATGTAGGTTGGAAGAGGGTATATTAACTTTGTCATAAGAAGGAATCATCTCAGACCTCATAATGTATACATTTTCTTGCCATTTTTGGGAGGTTATATCGAAGCAAGGAGAAATGATCAGACGGCATCTATTTTAGATTATATTTATCTTAATTTGACCAGTTATTATTACAATACCAACTTGTGTGCGAGATTTATGATCTTTAAACTGATATTAGGGAGGGAGCTGTATGGAGCCTATGAAAAGTAATGAACCGATACTCGGAGGACATTTGCAAAGGAGCTACTATAAATATTGGATCGAATATGACCTTTTCAATAGGCTTCGTTTTTTAGCAAAATGTCTCAGAAGTTGCAAACTGTTAACAGTAATTCAGAGTAGAACGGTATACTTAGAAGAACATGTTCCACTATTTTTTCTGTATATTACAAACATCAGCATAAAACGCAAAATACCCAAACCATCTACAGTGGTTTAAGGTATAAAAATTGTTAAAAACAAATACAAAAAATAGACATTAAAAAACGCGGAAACATGAAAAATGTTTAAATCTTGAAACATTAAACATTTTTAAAAAAGGAAAAAAACTAAAAAAAACGTAGAAACATAAAAAACCGTTAAAATCCGCATCGCATAATCGAATTTATGTTCTTATTCTTTTAAAATTTATTAACAAAAATTTTATTTTTTGCAAAATTTTGACGAAAAACGAAACATTCTTTCAAAGAAAAAGACATTTAAATATAACGAAAACGATAAAAAGTCCATAACTGAAAAAATATCGATAAAACCCAAAATATACATAATTTATGAAAATTACAAAAAAGTAAAAATTCTTTATTATAAAAAAATAACCAAAAATTGCAAATTTTGAAAGTAATTTGTCATCCAAAAATTTTAACTAAAAAGAGCCAAAAAAATAAAATTGCTTAAATTCTTTAATTTACAAATTTAAGTAATTTTTGTGAAAACTTTAACATTTTAACTCAAAGGATCTTATTTTTGAACAATTCAAATTAGAAATTAAATTTTGAAGTTAATTTAAAATAATTTTAATGAAAATATTTTTTATTAAAATGCAATAAATATATTATCAAATCACTAAATTAACTTTTTTAATCTCCATGAACTCCAAAGTCTTTTGACTTTTTATTAAGCCATCAAACATTATTATTAGTTTCTTTTATATCTTTATTTCATCATCTTATTATTAGTCACACATATAAAGGTCACTTAATTTAATTTTTGCCATATTGCAATAAAGCGTTTTTCCTGCTTCTATACACATAAAAGCATCTTATTATGCTCTTTGCTTAATATTAAATTCTCTTCTATGTGTGATTAAGAGTATCTCTATTGTTAGGAAAAATAACAATGATATAAATGACCTAAAACCTAATAAGAGAAAAACGAACATACACATACAAACACAATAGTGGTTTCATTTAATAAATATGTAGAAAAGCTAATAATAGAAAAAGTTTTTTTTTCTGTGAAATAATAAAAGAATATTTGATAAGAAAAAATAATATTGAATTACTTACATTTTTAAACCAAGAATATGAAGTAACGGGTGGTCGAGCATCAGCACGACATTTAAAGGTAACATTTTGACCTTCGGCCCGGGTAACAATACGACTGGGATCTTCATTTGCCAAATGCACAGACACAGTAGGGGGATCTAAAATGAAGAGAAATATGAAATGTTAATTTAATAAAATATGAATTACTTATTTTCATTCAAAATCTTAAGAATATTTTCTTAAAGAAAAAAATCCAAGAAGAAAATAATGAAAAACGCAAATAAATGAAATGAATAAATTGGGTAATTGGTAGGCGAGTTTAATGAGCGTTTGCAAATTGAATCATAAAATGCTTAATAATAAATTGAAATGACTAAAAAGAAGGTGCTGCACAACAATAACACAACAAATAAACAAAACAAAAAAGAAAAGTGGAAAAAACGTGGAAATAAAATCTACAATCACACAAAAATTTTGAGAGAATGGAAGATTTGTTGAAGGTCCTTTTCAAAATGAGATATAAGGAAACTCAGTGTGAATACTATAATCAGTCAGGACGAATTTTAGAAATCCTGTGTCACATTTAGAAATAATTTATAAGTGAAATTTATTTACACCATGTTAGACACATACATAAAATGTTCCACACGCTCTTACTTACAAAAGCTTTAATTATTTTTTAATTTTTTGAACTTTGTGGTTTTCTCAATTATCGGTGTATAACTTATTTTGCTTCCAGGCCGATTTATTTAATTACAAATAGTGGTTCATGGAACACCAACAAATATTATTTAATTTAATTGGAAAATATAGTGAAATCTTTTATTAGAACTTAAAGATTGTCTCAGCAAATGATCTGAGTGAAATCCAACAACAACATTACGTCACACGCACACATACACAAAGGATGTCAAATATTAACAACTTTTAACAAATATAACTACCGATACGTAAAGGTCTATAACTTTTAAGTACTTAAACAATTTTGTTTATTTAAAATACTGAAATACCCAGATACAGATACCCAGAATAACAAAGGATAATGTTAGGTAATTCCAACAACAACAAGTCACACAATTATATTCTACTATCAACACAAAAACAATATACAAACCTCGTTTCTGCTTGTTTGAATATTAAGGTTGTTATAGAAATCGTTCTATAACTTTATTATTTTCGGGTCGATATTATTTGTTTTTATCCACAAGTGATATAAAATATCGCCAAGTAATCTCGGTGAATTTTAGCAAATACGAATATTTAATATGATATAAAAATTTTTAATCTGATTGAAATTTTAATTTAAGTGTAATTAAATTAATATTTCTAACATATACACAAACATATAAACAACACGAACTTAAAAATCGGTTGCAGTGTAATGCAAATCTTATCTAATATGACAAGTTAATCGTATTCTTTAATTCCATTGGAAAACATATAGAAAGCTTTTATCAAATATCGATATATAAAAATTTTTTTACTCAATCAATCTCACTGAGTTTAAATATCCTGATGCTGCAAACTGTAATAAATAATCTGAATATCATTTTATTAGAATCGGGTTATAAGTTCACATAAGCATATAAAATCTGACTTTAGAAAGTTCTAAAAAGTATTTAAGGTAACAATGAAATGATATATTTAATACTTGTTGTAGTGTAGGGTACTCAAAAACATCAAATCATATCTTATGTCTGTCTTCAACCTATTGTGAAATGAAAAGGAAAAGTGTTTTGAGAGCCGGAGTTGAGTAGAGAAATCAAGAAAAAAGGAAGAGTATTAGTTAAATTACATTTATTTTGTTAAGCATAATAATACACAAGTGTATGTGTGTGTACATATATATTGGTAGTTGTACAATGAGTATTCATCCATTCTAAGCCATTAGTTACGGTTGCGTACGCATTCATCCGTTCCATTTTTCCATACATTGAATACTGTTTCTGTTTCCCATTTTCTCCTTTTTCGTTGAGATTTTTTTCTCACTGCAAAAAATACAATTTGAATTGCTTACGCATACTTTCACAAATGTACATAACACAAAATAGGACTCTTACTCATACCAATTTATGTACTATATTCATTATGCGGCTTTAAAGAAAATGTCCAAAGCGAAACAACAACAACAACAACAGCAAGAAAATATTGTGTAAGAAAACTGCTGACGCTTGTTGTGAATTATTAAAATGTTGTTCTTCTTTTTATTATTTTTTTCTTTCCTTCAGTTTTGCTTGTATGTCGATGATGTTCTTGTCCTGTTTGGTCTATTTTTGTGGTGAACAAAAAAAGGAAGACGGAAACTGGTTTCGTTATGTTGGTTGCAAAATGAAATTCTGAGAATTAAAATGTGATCCAGTACGACCACAAAAAAAAATACTTCATTTTAAGGAGTAACTTTTATGAGAATATCGGTTTTAAACTTTCACTTTTATATGTTTTACATTGTGTATTATTTCTATATTATACCATCAGAGTAAATGAATATTTTTTTGGAGAAAGCCTTATGTAAGACTCGAATGGCCTCAGTGGACCGAAATCCAAAACACTTCCATTTGGTACTTTTACTAGTTCTGGGAATATAAGAAAACTTATAAAAAATTTATTTAAGCCTAAAATTATGCAATATTTCTTTCTATTAAATGAAATATGCCTAGAAATATACAATTTATTGTTATAAGTGTATTATTTCTGATATATACTTTCTACGGAAAGGAGCCACCAAGTGAATATTTTTTCTAAGAAAAGTTAGTGGAAATATTCATTACAAAACTATCATTTGAGAACTATTTGTATCCTAAAAATATGCAATGATACTTAAATTTCTTTTTATTTTATTTTATTTATTTTTTTGGGAAAATGAAGTGAGGACTTCATGAAAGAAAGCTGCCTTCAGTTTTTTTTAACGAAAAAAATTATTAATTTTAATTTAAATCCAGCAAAAATCTTTTAATTTTTTCATTGTTGAAAATATCAAATAAATTGAATTCTCCTTAGTTTTCTGTCAAAACTTACATACATATTTAAAAAAAATTAAAGGACACTATTCTATGTTGATATCCTGTATCGCTCTAAATAAATAATTTCAATAGATTGTTGAGATTCCTATTAATTATTTGATATTCATAATGCAACTGTTGTTTATATTATTGGAAAATTTTAAGGTCCTTTTAAAAGTGAATCTGAGCGGATATGAGAAAAAAACAGGAAACACATTTTTGCTGAGACATTTTGCAGGGACATTTTTGTACATATCAATATATTCATGTGAGGAAAACTTTTGTAATTGCTGCGAGCTAAATTCCGGAAGTTACTTAAACCATCGTATAAAAATAGTGAGATTATAAACGATTATAGAAAAGTTTTATAATTAGAGTTTTAAGAGCATTATGACCACACCCACGAAAAGGGACACGTGTCCATGAAAAAATATTTATTTAGAATCATTTTCCTTCAGGCCACAATAAGTCCTTATTTAATACAGGGTGTAATTAGAAAATCAGATACTTTTTGTGATATAGAAACTGTTCTATAAAACTGAGTAAAATATTCTTAAATATCAACCAAAGAAATACAATTACGATCAGCAAAAACTAAACTCAAAAACAAGTCGTTGAATACTTTTTACAAATAACAAAAATTATTTAAATACACGCACGTATACACAAACATTAAAATATTTTATGTTGTAGTGGAATCATACAACGGACGATCAAACAAATAAAAAGACACAAGTGAGAATGCTATGTTCGGCTATAACGAATCTTTAAAAACCTCTACAACAAATTATTGTAAGTAAATACGCACTCACACATACACTCACAAACCTATATTATATGTAAACGTTTTTATTAAATACAACACAGAAACACTAAATTAATCCTAAAATTATAACATTTCATTATAACTTTTATTTTTACTGAACCGATTTTGATAATTTTGAAATGAATTTTACAAAAATCTTGTCGATTTCTTATTGAGGGTTTTACAAAAATTCTTCGCTTGACCTTAGAGGTTGCCTCAGATGTCGATCTATATCTTTTGGTATACGTAACCAATTTGCTGATTTTAAATAGGACTCAGAACTATGGCAAATACTCAAGCCAAATTTCATTGAGCTCTGTCAATTATTGTGTATGTGAGATGGACATAGCTAAATCGACTCAAAATTTGATTTGAAGAAATAATGTATATATTTTGGAGTCTTAGATGATTTCTTCTTAGCGTTACACATAGAATAAAAAATTACTTTATCCTCTTCAATACTTGCGGTGCTGGAGGGTATAAAAATAAAATTGAGACACCACTCAAGTATTTAATAGACTAGAACTAAATAAATGTCAATGGGAGAAGGATGACAATGACAATGCGATTGTGAATATTGTATAAGTTTAACTAAAAATGTAATCACACAAAAAAACTCAGCAACTAGACCTTCACTGTCATCATTATATAGACAATTGTTATAAACCAATACCAATAATAACAACAACAGCAACAACAATAACATCATTATTATCATCATTATACGCTACATAGAGCTTTCAATGATATTGAAATAGATATTTTAAGGAAAACGCTGAAACACGCACAATTCTTTGAAATACTTAAATATATGTATATAGAAATATATATCCAAGAAATACTTAAGTCCATAATAATGAAGATAATGATGAAAATATTGCTAAATTCCATGAAGATGATTATGATGATGATGTTGATAATAAAAGCAAATAGGAAATTGTTGTATTTTCCATAAATTACCCAGTAATTACTAAAGTATCTAGTATCTAATAACCCCGAATGACTAACAGATATACAATTGTATATATCTAGTGCAGAGAAGATACATATTTAGATGTAAAACTAAATAATCATTACAAATGCTATAAGGAAATTTATTTCAAATTGAACTTCAACTCAACTCAATATTCAACTGAAACTAAAAATGAACTGAAATGAACTCTAAATGAAATTGAAATTGTAACTGAAACAGTATCTGTATCTGTATCTACAACTGTAACTGTCAATGGGACAATATCAAAACAATATTAAAATAGAAGGAAGGAAAAATAAATGTAGTATAAAAATTGCTGGCAAGAGATTACTGAGATACATATTTATTATTAAGCCCAGCAAAATATTTGTATGATATATATTATATATGAAATCTATTTTGATGGAATTGTTATGTAAGTTATAGCAAAAAAGGCAAAGAACAAGGAGAACCAAATTAAAGTATGAAAATTAGGCAATACATTTATAAAATTAAGTATTATAATGAAGCGTGATAATAGATAATAAAAACTTTTATATTACTTTTATTATTAGCGCCTAGAAATAGTCATTGTTGCAAAATTAGCTATAGAAAAAGTAATTTTATTAAAGAAAATTATTTCGGAAAAGGCGAATGCGATTTGTTTCAATGATTAAAATTAAATAATTTGATGTGTGGAATTTAAAAATGGCTTTATATAATAACTTATTGGTTTATTTTACTATTTACCAAAAAATCCTAAAATTATGCTATAAAGTGTATATTGTTTTAAACGCCTAAGTTTCTTTAGTAAAATAACCCTAGATAACAACTTCTTTTGTTTAAAATACCCTATTAAAACTTTATTATATATTTTCAAATATTTTAGATATAAAAAAAATTTTCGCAATATTAAAATAAAAATACAATTAAAAATTTTGTTATCCTTATTCCACATATATCACTTTGATTTTTAATATTAATATACAAGTTATTTACCGGGATTGATGTTATGCTTTAAAAAAGGTTCATTGCTCACATTTATAAATTATTATCAGGCCTAAAATTATCTCATAAAATTAAAATCTTTAAAACAACTTTTTTACAAATAAATATCAAATATTCCTGTATTTAAGCCTAAAATTTGCACAGGTTATTAAACTTATTTGTCAATCTTTATGTTATGCTTTATGTTAATCTTTATTGTTATGTTTTTTTTAATTAATTATTAACAAATCATTGTGCCTGGACTTATGCAATTGTTTATTTCAATTCTTAAACCTCCTAATTATATACAATTTTTCAAGTATCATCTAAAAATCTAAACGCCATCTTTTCTCAATATCATAGTGATTGATGTTTTAATTATAATGTTTTTTTTTTCGTCCTAATACTATCACTGTTTGAAGTTGTAAACAAAATATCCAATTAACATTGACAATCAAGTTCATTTTGTCATATTATTGGCCCAATTTCAAGGCAATTATTTCACTGGCCAAATTGCCACTAAATATAATTTTTACAAAAGTATTTATCGATTGCTAAAGGACATCATCTATTTATTTATTTGCAATTCCTCTTCACAATATTATTTCAATTCTTTCTTAAGCCAATCAATATTGAAAAAAATCAGGATTTCTTTCTGTTTTTTTTTGCTGATTTAACAAATAATTTATGAATGTAGATACAAATGAAAATAAAATCACTCACACACACGCAGAGAGACACTCTCTGATACAAAATAAGTTTATAGGCAAACTGCCACAAAAAATAACAAAATGGTCATACAACAAATACTTATATAGAAACAGGATATGAAAAAAATAAAAATGTATAACAACAACACTTTCAATAAGGAAAAACTTACATGCTACACGTATGATACGTTTATCTTCTATGGCGCCACCAGAAAACCAAGGATTAGATGCACGACATGTCAGCTCAGCATTATCATTTTCCGAAGTTACCTTTAATGTTAAAATGCTGGTTGTTATATTGGAGTCCTGCAAAGATAATAAAACAAACACACATACACACATTGAATAGAGAAATGTTAAGAATGTTTTAGTTTTTATACGTATGTGTTGTATTGTGCTTTTTTTTTTTTTGAGTGTAGTTTTAACAACAAAATAAGATTTATGATTATGTGTTGGAAAATTATTTGACTTTTCGCCATAAACATGTAGAGAAGAAAAATAATAAGAAACTTTAACAAAAACTAATAGTATTTTGCCAAAATTGTTGCTGAGTTAAGGAAATCTTATTCAACTTTCCCTCTACAACAAAAACAATCACATAAAACAAATTCTGAGGAAGAAGCGGAAATAAAACTTATGTAATGAGCATATTTTTAGAGAATACGAATAATTACCTCTCGATCACTGTGAACAGTTATCTCAGCATTTCGTATAGGTTCACCATCTAAAAGCCAAGTTATCTTGGCCGCTGGATAAGAACCCCAAGATTCACAACGTAAAGGCACAGGATGACCAGCAGTAAGCAGGTCATTTGGTGTTATAATTTTCACTCGTAAAGGTTTTACTAAATCAAGAAAAAGTAATATTTTTAGTTACCTCACAATAACCTCCTTTTCACTTTTACTTACATTGTACTTGTACCGGCACTTCCTTTATAACGGGCTCTATCAGTTTTGTGCCTTGGGCACGACACTGTATTTTGGCCCCATTATAATCACGCGTTGTTGTTCCTATTAACAATTGATTAACTATAACTGTGGTACCCTCCTCCACCGATGTATGACTAGTGCCAATTAATTCGGTATTACCCATCCACCAGGTAACTTTTGGTGGTGGTCGTCCTAGAAATATTTATATAAAAAAATGAAATAACGGGAAATATATAAATATAAATATGAAATATTTATTATAATAAATAAAATGTAGTTCAACAAATAAATCATAACAAAAACAACCAGAAAATAATAATAAATAAAATAGAAGAAATGAAAGAGAAGAGAAAAAATATAATAATAAAATTTACATAATTTTCACTATAACGTACTATAAATCATATTTTTTGGTTGTTGTTGTTTTTATACAATGTCATTCATTTAATTTATATACCTATATATGTATATGTATGTGTATTATGTACACCAATACCAGTATTCATAAGTTTTGATAATAATATCTCATGTATGAAACATATAAAAAATTATAGTTTATCCACTACAAAAATATCGTATTCAAAATAGTCATATATATATTTAAATCGTAGTTAAGTGTTGTCATGAAACCAACAACAAAATACAAAACAAATTATAATATTTCATAGAATAATTACAAAGACTTTTTATGATTTTATTTCCAAACGATTTCATAGGAAAGTAAGTGAGAAATCTATTTGCTATAAATTGCACGAAAATTGATGCTGATGGGCAAATTGAGTGAACAACTACAAAATTTTTTTTAAACGAAAGTTTTATAAAAAAATGTTTGAATGACAAAATTAAAAATTTCCTATAAATAGTAAAACTAACAAAATTTCATAACAAAATCAAATTTTACAAAAATTTCCTATAAAAACCAAAGAAAATTTATCAAAAATTTTCTCTTAAAAGAAAATTTATCAAAAATCTTCTCTTAAAAGAAAATTTATCAAAAATTTTCTCTTGAAAGAAAATTTATCAAAAATTTTCTCTTGAAAGAAAATTTATCAAAAATTTTCTCTTGAAAGAAAATTTATCAAAAATTTTCTCTTGAAAGAAAATTTATCAAAAATTTTCTCTTGAAAGAAAATTTATCAAAAATTTTCTCTTGAAAGAAAATTTATCAAAAATTTTCTCTTGAAAGAAAATTTATCAAAAATTTTCTCTTGAAAGAAAATTTATCAAAAATTTTCTCTTGAAAGAAAATTTATCAAAAATTTTCTCTTGAAAGAAAATTTATCAAAATTTTCTCTTGAAAGAAAATTTATCAAAAATTTTCTCTTGAAAGAAAATTTATCAAAAATTTTCTCTTGAAAGAAAATTTATCAAAAATTTTCTCTTGAAAGAAAATTTATCAAAAATTTTCTCTTGAAAGAAAATTTATCAAAAATTTTCTCTTGAAAGAAAATTTATGAAAAATTTTCTCTTGAAAGAAAATTTATGAAAAATTTTCTCTTGAAAGAAAATTTATGAAAAATTTTCTCTTAAAAGAAAATTTATGAAAAATTTTCTCTTAAAAGAAAATTTATGAAAAATTTTCTCTTAAAAGAAAATTTATGAAAAATTTTCTCTTAAAAGAAAATTTATGAAAAATTTTCTCTTAAAAGAAAATTTATGAAAAATTTTCTCTTAAAAGAAAATTTATGAAAAATTTTCTCTTAAAAGAAAATTTATGAAAAATTTTCTCTTAAAAGAAAATTTATGAAAAATTTTATCTTCAAAGAAAATTTATGAAAAATTTTCTCTCAAAGAAAATTTATGAAAAATTTTCTCTTAAAAGAAATTTATGAAAAATTTTCTCTTAAAAGAAAATTTATGAAAAATTTTCTCTTAAAAGAAAATTTATGAAAAATTTTCTCTTCAAAGAAAATTTATGAAAAATTTTCTCTTCAAAGAAAATTTATGAAAAATTTTCTCTTAAAGAAAATTTATGAAAAATTTTCTCTTAAAAGAAAATTTATGAAAAATTTTCTCTTAAAAGAAAATTTATGAAAAATTTTCTCTTAAAGAAAATTTATCAAAAATTTTCTCTTGAAAGAAAATTTATGAAAAATTTTCTCTTAAAGAAAATTTATCAAAAATTTTCTCTTAAAAGGAAATTTATAAAATTAAAAAAAAAAATTTCTTAAAATAAAATCATTACAAATTTTCCTTTAACCAACTTCTTTAGGAATATATTATGTATAGAACAAATTAAAAAAAAAGATTCTCTATTAAAACTTTAATTCTCCTATTCGTCTACTTTATACCTTCCTATTGTTATCCTCTTTAAATAAGACCACAAAAATAATTTCTAATAAATCTCCTTTTGACCTTCGCTGTCATATCATCGTATAAGCTGAATTTGAATTTTAAATTGAAAAAGAATGAAACACAAGATCTTTGATTAATTTGATACTCCATGACATTGAAAAAAATATATAAATATTTTTCTATATTATTTAAACAACAATTTGGAGCCCTAATCCACCTCATACATCTTTATTCTCGTCAATATCTTCTAAATATTTTATATGCTTTTCAAGTACTTAAGTTAACAAGCAAATTATATATTATTATGATTATAATTTAAATAGAATGAAATGTCAAAAAAATAAGAAGAAACGATAAAAAATTGTATATTTATATTTTTTCCCAAAAAGAAAATAAAACACAAGTTAAAGCGTGATGGTCGGTCAAATCCGACATATAATATCGTTTTTGATATAAATTACAGCTTGTAAAATTTTTAACATTTTATCTTAATATTAGGAAAGTGGCTTGTGTGGAACCTATGAAAAAGTATCGATATAGAATAACATAGGAGTTATTTGTATCGAATTTCGTTGAAATCACTTTATGTTTAGGACTTTTGTGCCCCTAAATCCTAATTTCGGAAGGACATGAGTATAGGAACTACCTAAACTATTGGTCCGTCTTAAAAAAAAATTCACAACATTCAAATACACAGCTAGCCGGACAGAGAGACGGACAGATTTCGTTAGATAGTCTTAGAAAGTGATTCTGATTACTATGGTATACTTTAAAGTGGTTGATATACCACTTTCGGTGTTGTAGGGTATGAAAATTATAAAAATATCATCAATCTTAATCAATAGATTAATTTTCGTCTATAAAAAATATTTATTTCTTGAGTGTACAAAACGTTTGAAGAAAGACAGAAAAAGAAGAAGAAGAGATAAAAAAGAAAATATTTTACAATGACAGATGTATAGGCTTTGCACATGTAGTGGTATATTAGAAAAATGTCTAAAAATGAGAGAGTGACAGAGCTCTATCTCTGTAAAGATACAGAAAGGATATTTGGTTAGACATTTGGTAAAACATTGTTATCTGTCTTATCGCGATGTGTTCAATAATTCTTTTGGTTTTTGAAAACAAAAAAAAAATATGGCTGCTGTTGCTATTGCTACTGCTACTATTTAGCCATGATCATGACAATATTTTTCAGTTGTTGTTTGTTTATTGTTGTTGTTACTTATTCTTGTTGTCATATAAATATTTTGCATTGTCATCATCAATTTGTATACGAGGCGTGTGGGACGAATATCTTATATCTCCTTTTAAGTTAAAGACCCAAAAATACTCTTGAATTAATTTTGTTAACGAAAAAGGAAAGTATATTTTATCTTTCATGTTGAACTTATCACTCTTCCCTTTTTTTCTTCTTGAAAAATAAACAACATCAGCTCCTAAATCCTTGATACATAATGTATTTTATGCAAACAATATTTTATTAAAAAAAAGTTCCAAGACAGAATACTGACACTTTAATATTTGAAATTTTGGAGCGTATTAAATATGAAATATTCCATTTTTTGCTTTATTGCCAAAAGAAATGTGTAACAGTTTCTGGTAGCCATTTTTTGGAAATAAATACAAAAAGGAAGAAAAGGAGTAAAATTTTTATTCGAACATAATAAAGTATGTGAAAATGTTATCATGCCATAAAATACGTATGATGTTTAATACAAGCACCAACAAAACTCAATCCTTCACGCGTAAAAAATCCCCCTCCCCCAAAAGAATTATTTATTTGTATACAAAATACTGTTATTTTCAAGTGGATACACACATGAAGAGATATATTTAGAATCAGGATAGACTGAAAATTAATTTTAAAAACTTAAACAAGAAAGTCACAATAACTTGGTGAATTGCAGATGCGTATGACTATCAAGAGGGGAAATTGTAGTTTAACGTTGTAAACGATTTGTAGTTTTCAAAAATTTTAATTTTGCCGATAAAGAGATAAGAAAGTCAATAATCTATAAAATTTTTTTTTTGGGAAAGATCCAGAATAATAACACAAATAAATATGCTTTCAAATCGCTTTCTTAAAAATATCCTGGAAATTTTCGTTACTAATTTTTTAAAAGATCAGTTGAAACCTATAACAATTTAAATTCATTGGAAATGTTTAACGGGTTTTGATTACGATAAAATAAAGTAGCGAAATAAATATTCGTAATTGTGGGCGTAACAAGCTGTTAATGGCAGATAGTTTATGTTATAATATAAAAAATGCAATTTTCCTTATCTTAATCAGAAATAAATTATCATAATCTGGATTAATATACTATTTTTGTTATTGTTTTTTTTAACAGGATAAAAGTCCTTTAGAATTGGAACTTTTCTCAAGGTTATTGAATTTTTTCATCACGTACTTTTTCGGCTATTTAAATGTTTGATGTTATAGATCTTTTGGGTGACAAAAGGGAATAGAAAAATTTAATTACCGAGAAAAGCTATAAGTATATACTTTTGTCTCAAATATACTTTTATACATGTTTGGATATGTCACTTGAACACTTTTATTCACTTTAGTAAAAGGACATTCATCATTTTTTCGGTTTAATTTTTTTTCATAAAATTAAAGTTTAGTGGAATAGAACTATTGAGTTTTGTATTACCAAATGATTGCTATAGGTGTAATTATTTCCCTTCATATATTTTTTTATAGTTTTGGACACTTCTTATAAAAATTTCTTTAATTTTAATGAAATGACTTTCATCAGTTTTTCTGTTAAAAAATATATATCTCATACAAAATGTACGTTAAATGGAATATAACTTTTGAGTGTTAAAATGGATTAAAAAAATTTTACTACCATAAGAAAGCTATAGGTTTACGCTTTTAACCCATATATACTTTTAGATCTGATTGGTCGCGTCTCTTGAACAGTATTTCAACTTTAATGAAAATGCTCCCAACCTTTTTGGATATTTTTTTATTAAAACTTTTACAAAACGTCACAAATTAGGACATCTTTGTCATAAAGTCTATGGGCATTAATGATGGTCGTTTTATTATTTCTCTCAATATTACTATTTCAATTCATAAAAACTGTAAATATAAAAAAGATATATAAAATTTATATTGTAATTAATCTGTGCTCTAAATTTTAGGGAGGTTGGCCTAGAGCAGTTCTATAAGACCCAGGCAGGACCAGGAAGACAGGTACCCTCATACAAAGTGTTTTTTTAATTATGTATTACCAATAGAAATTTTGAAGCGAGAGATTTTTATTAATTTCTTAAAGAACTACATTATTGAAAACAATATACGAGTGGACAGGGCCACGTGGATGTTTAATTTTTGTACTAATGAATATTAATTATCGAACTTCTATAGGCATGATAGAACCGACATAGGGAATTATTCTGCTACAAAGAATTTTGGGCGGATAGGACTATGTTAGTTAGTGAATATATGTATGGAAGGTTATAAAAGGGCTTCTAAAAACCTCATTTTGAACTCAACTTGCTACATTCGAATCAAATTTTCTCACTGGTTTATTCTCAAAAAAACCTTTTCCGTTCTTCCTCGTCTTGAAACTCCTACCTATATAAAACATTCATTATCACAGAGAGTATTTGTTTACATATTTGCAACCATCAGTCACAAACAGTTACAAACACCGTTAGCAGTCAAATATAAACATATGTTTTAATAGTTTACGCGTTCTTGCCAGCAAATACAAGCAACAAAAGTTATATGTATGAATGGATATGTATATGAATATATACGTGGGAGTGAGTACCACATTCGCATAAAAGGAAAAAGGACAACCCTTTCACATCATTACATCATGTAGAACGTGTGAATGAATGTAATTTTACTTCGAAATATATTTATTTATACTTCAAAAAAAAACGCACACATAACGAAATTCTCGTTTATATACTAACACACATAAAACGACAAACAAGATACATCAATCTTATTTATTCACGTAAATGTTCTTTTGGCTCTGCATGTATGTGTATGCGTAAACTAACACATTTTCATTCAAACAGGAACATAAATAAGTTCATAAAGCTTATATTCATATTTTCATATTCATATGTATTGGTATATGTGTAGTTGTATCCTTATGTATATTTTTCGTCCTTTTTGAGTTGATGTGGTTTTTGTTGTTTTGCTGATATCTTTTTTTTTTTTTTTGAGGAAAAAATATATCTACGCAAAAATTTATGTCGCTCGTTGTCGTTATCATCTTTTGCTGGTTATTTTTACCAGCATTTCTTTTATTTATTCTGTTGTTGCTGTTTGTATGAAGTTGTTGTTGACAACAATTTTACGCTTTTTGTTGCAAAATATTTATATTTTATAAATTTTTCTTCCAGAAATGATTCCATTTTTCATCGTGC
This sequence comes from Cochliomyia hominivorax, assembly GCA_004302925.2. Classification (NCBI taxonomy): domain Eukaryota; kingdom Metazoa; phylum Arthropoda; class Insecta; order Diptera; family Calliphoridae; genus Cochliomyia; species Cochliomyia hominivorax. Next base: position 114,814,127 of record PYHX02000467.1, on the reverse strand, counting down.
TGAGTTATCATGTGGTTTTTTTGATTTGATCAAATTAAATTTTTTTCAAAATAAAAAATTTTTTCTAAAGAATTTGTTTTTTTTTTTGCAATAATTTTACAAAAAATTAAATCAACAAATAAATTAAATTAAATAAACTAAATATTTTATATTAAGAGGAAAAATTACAACATTTTTTTATAAAATTCTGTTTTAAAGAAAATTTTATCAAAATTTTATTTAAAGAAAATAAAAAAATATTCAACGAAAATTTCATAAGAAAAATAAATTCATGCAAAAATTTTCTAAGAAATTTAAATTCAAATTTTTTAGGAAATTTTTCTAGGGAAAATTAACAAAAAATTAATTCAAAGAAAATTTTCTTTAAAAAATTTAATTCAACGAAAATTTTTTAAGTATTAAAAAATCAGAGAAAATTTTCCAAATGATGTTAACTTAAGGAAATTTTTCTAAACAAAATTTTCTAAAAAAATTTAATTCAAATAAAAAAAATCCCTAAAAAGGAATTTTATAAAAAATTTTCCCTAAAAATAACTTTTATGAAAATTTGACCCTAAAAGGAACTTTTATGAAGAAATTTTTTTTCAAAAATTTTCTCTAAAAAGAATTTTTTCAAAATTTTTCTCTTAAAAGATTTTTTTTCAAAAATTTTCTCTTAAAAAATTTTTATCAAAATTTTTTTCTAAAAGGAATTTTATCAAAAATTTTCTTCAAAAGAATTTTTGTCAAAAATTGTCTTAAATAAAAATTTTATCATAAAATTTTTCTTAAAAGAAATATTATCAAATTTTTTTAAATTGTTCTTAAATGAAAATTTAAATAAAATTTTTCTCTAAAAATAAAAATTTAACTAAAATTTTTCAAAAAAGAAAATTTAACGAAAGAACGTTATGTCTTAAAAGAAAATTTAACAAAATTTTCTCTGAAAGAAAGAAGAATTTACCCAACATTTTTTCTGAGAGGAAAATTCAAAAAAAAAAAAAAACAAAATTGTAAAAAATTTAATAAAATTTTTCTCTAAAAGAAAAATTTATCAAAAATTTTTCTAAAATGAAATTTTTACTAACATTTGCTTTAAGAAAAAGATTTAACGAAAATTTTCATAAAATTTTTTTTTGAAAATGTTTTCTCAACAAAATTCATAATTTTGTAATGTTTAAGAAAAATTAAAAAACAAAAATTACAATTTTTCAAAAGTGTAAAAAAATCTCAATTGTGACGACCATGTTTCTCGTATTTATTTCAATAATAAAAACTTTTCTTAACATTTTGTTAGAGGAGATATAAATTTTTATAGCTTTGAAAAGCCGATAAGAAATTGAAATTATAGCAATTAATATTTTCCAAATGCTGCCAATAATAAATTTCTAAAACACACAACCACATTTACACAAAAGTAGCAGCAGCATTTGCAACCATAAAATTGCTGCTGTTGTGTTTTGCTTAAGCTGTCAACAACATAAAATCAAACATTTAATGACAAAAAACGTTTTTTAGTTCATTAATCTCATATTAAAACTTATATTCACTTAATAAGGACTACAACTATACGACGTAGTCTTTATGTTTAACATAAAAATGCACCATAAAAAAACTAAAAATAATTAAAGAAATTAAATAAAAAAGAAGACAAAAGAAATAAAATTAAATAATAACAAGGAAGAATGCTACATTCGGTTCTGCCGAATCTTCAACACCTTTATCACACAAATTTGTGTGAAGTAAATACTTTATATTGCGTACATATACACTCCCACATACACTTACAGATGTATACAATATCAAAAAGTTTTCCTTTAATAAAACACAAGAACAACTAATGCATCATGAAATTAGTTATATTTGTGGTTATAGCTTTTTTCTACTGAACCGATTTTGATAATTTTTGGAATGTTAATGAAGTACATATAGCTTAATATTATGGAGAATTTCATATTTATTTCCTGATTTACAATGGATAATTTTACGAAAAATTTCAGAACTTTAACAAATACTCGGCTGAAACTCAGACAGACATACAGACCGACGGATTTATCTAAATATATCTACATTATTGTCTGAGATTATTGCTTTTAGTGTTACACGCAGAATGACAAAATTAATATACCCTCTTCACCACTTGTGGTGGTGGAGCATATAAATCTCAAAAAAGAGGACAAAAACTTACCGCCTTTAACTTGACAACATAAAAACAGTTCGTAGCCTTCACGAAATGGGCCGGCAGTCTGTGTCTGGTTAATTTCTTTGCCTTGAGCATCAAATATACGAGGCTCTTCGGGAGGAACTACATTAAAAAAAAGAGACAAGAAAAAATAGTAAATAAAACAGACAAAATAAATAAATTATTTACAATTTGGAACTGGATACGTATTAATAACAAATATTTAATAACTTTAAGGATGAAAATAAAAAAGACAAAAGACACAATACACAGAATGAAGAAAAAGCAAAAAAAAATAAATATCAACAATTTCTCAATAACAAACAGGATACAAAAAAAAGTATCCTTGAGATAAAAAAAAATGTAAATAATAATAAAAAACAAACATGAGCTTAGAATATTTTTAGGTTTTCTGTTAAAAAAGACTGTTTATGTGTGTGTGAGAGTTAAGCAAGGACAAATTTTATTTGTTTAAGTATGTGAGCTGAACTAGTGTGAGAGTCTACTTATGTGTGTTATGCGTGTTTGTTTTAAGTGCGTGTGTGGCTGAATGGTTTGCGTCTTGTTTCCTTTTTTGGAAATATTTTTTTTTATTTTAACTTGTTTGTTCTTTGTCATGTGCGTAATCACAATCTCACACTTTTCACGTACTTTTAAACACGCCAACCTTTATCTTTTTCTAACACTAACGAACAACCCAAACTTTACAACTACATAAAAAACTTTTTGCAATAATAAAAACAAAGTTTAATTCTATTTTTATATCCAAGAGGAACAGAAAGGTAACAAAAGAGATGGTGGACAGCTATATATATAGGGCTAAGACGATTCTTGAGAATACCCTACAACTAACACAAGTGTTTTTATTAGAAATAACCAATAATAATTGCTTGGGTTTTATCAGTCTCTAATATTCTCTATTTTTATCATGTTTTCGAAATTTAATGCAAATCTGTTCAGTTAACCTCTCGAATTTGTTTGTAATGGATCAATATTACTGCTACTTATTGATGATTATTTAGATGTTCTGAAATGGAGGTCATTTCAGATATCGGTCTTTAACTTTGTAATACTAATCTTATTAAATTACATAGCCTGTAACTGTCTTTAAAATGTGTTATTGTAATTTAATACAAATCGGTGTACTAATTTAGATATAATCCAATTTCTTTAAACTCGATTTCGATGTACAACTCGTTTTGTACTAATCTGATTTGATATACAAGCGATTCACACCTTCAATAATTACTTGTGTTAGTGTAGGGTACTTTAAACTAACGCCTTAACATTTTTCCTCATTTCTACTAATTTTGTTGTTTAAGTTCGTGGTGTTTGTGTTGTGCCAACAAAAAAGTATAAAAAACGTGCTAAAATGTGTCTTTTTCTAATTTTGTTATAGTTTTTTCTCTTCTCAATCCTTACAGAAGGGAAATAACATGAAAAGAGTAGGGATATTTAGGAAACTTTTTTTGAAGCACAGAGAAAAAATCTTGAAAAGAAATTGATGCTATTAAAGCGCAACATTTTTTGGGTTATTAAAGGGCCAAACCAAAATGGAAAAGGATATCAGTTAAATAAACAAACGTATCCCTTTAAAAGCTAATCGAAGATTAGTTTTTTTTGACTGATAAAAAAGTAAATTAATATTATTTTTCTTTAATATAATTTATATCATAAGGAGTGCAATTGTAAAACTATTATTTGATTTTTTTATCAAGTTATACTTGTAAAACATGTCAATTATAATGTTTAATATCAAACAAATAAATATATTATTTTGGTTCTACCAAAAGTTAGCTCAACATTCAAAAGTCTACCGTCAAACAGTTTTCAATTTAACATCCTAGTTCAGATACTAATTCAGGTAGAAGAAATGGCTCACATTATGTTTCAAAAACATTTTCAAAAGAACTCTCAACACATCCGGTATGTAACGAGGAGTTGAAGCTAATGAAGGTTTAAACACCTACAATTCTCAAAAAGTTTTTGACTTTTTGAATTCTTGACTTTGAAGGTCAAAAACAAAGCACGGAAATTCAAATCAAGTCTCCTTGAAAAAAAGTCTTTCTGCATAATGGATGACGAAACGAATGTCCCTCAAGTTTTTTTCCATCTTTCTTGCCAAAAATATTACGTTTCTTATAATCGGGAGAGTGTTGAAGAAATGTTTAGGACCCAAAAGTATTCAAAATTTCCCGAAAAGCTCTTAGTATGACAAGCAATATGAAGTTACGTCAAAAGACTCTGAAAATGTCGAAGTTGACATCAGGGAATCTTTACAAAAAAGGCTGCTTCGATTCATAAGATTTCATAATGAGCTGACTTGGCATTCTGTCACTATGGTAAGCAAACCATTGAGTGTTACAACAACATTAATATACCAAGAGAGGGAAATTCTTCAAAATTCGCAGAGTTAAGGCCAGTGCAGAGATATTCGGATCTTGTTAAAAGAGAATTGAACACAAAAAAGCACAAAAAAGATATCCAGAAGTGTGGTAGATTTTAAAGGGTGTTGAACTACTTTTTCGAGCAAAGTGACAGAAAGCACTTTTTAAACGTTGTTGGAAGGGTTTCCGAAAATGGTTCAAAATTTCATCACTAATTAAAATTAATTAAACCTATAAAAATATTTGTTTATAATTTCTATTAAATTTTTTCATCAAATTAATATTTTAGTGGTTTTGTTGTTGTTAAAAAATAGGTATGTTAAGAATTTTTCGATCTTACTCCTGTTAAAAAAACCTGTCTTTATGCATAAAAGTTTTAGGATTTTTAATATTAATAATTAACTATACGTTACGTCCTTTTTTCAAATTGCCCTACTTTTTTTAAAATATCAGCTACTAGTGTGTGTGTTGTATTCGTGTGTATGTGTTTTATATAATTTTCTCTGTTATCAAAATATTAAAAGCACAGAGTGAAATATAAAACTTACCAACTAAAGTTAAATTTATCCTATAGTTACGTGTGGGAAAATTAAAAAAATCTACTCTACAACGATAAACACCACCATCAGTTGGTTTAACATCTCGTATTTGTAGACGTGAATCTTTGGGATTATCACCAATCGAAAAGAATAAACGTTGACCCAAATCGCTAGCTATGGCAGAGTGTGGCGCTAATTTGACATTTCCTCCACGTGAATCCAAACTGCAAAGAGAAAAGAAATATAAAAAAAATTAATATAAATTTTTATTAAAAAAGGATTTTTTTAACTTTTATAAAAATAAGGCCAAAATCCTGTTGCCCTAAAAAAACTGAATTTTAAAATTTCTCATTATGAGTTTTTCTATTATTTTCTTTATTTTTTATTTTTAACAAAAAATATATAATTATTTTGCAGTTTTCATTGCATACTGCAAGGGACTAGACCTTAACATATGTTAAAATGGTTATTAACTTTTTCTGGTATTAACTCTTAGAGTCTGTTTTTAGAATGCGTGTGCACGATAAATTACTGCAATTTGTTTTGGTTAGTTGCTGCCTCTTGTATTGTTGCTGCTTCAATTTGATGAACGTTTTTAATTTTAATTTGTTTCCTCGTTCTGTTGTATACACACATGAGATATATATGTGTATGTGTGTGTTTTTTAGAGCAAATTAATGTTTATGTCGTGTTTTTTTCATAGTTTATTATTATCCTTTCTATAGTTTGAGAGAAACATAAATAATTTTTCTAAAAAAAAAAAACAAAACAGTGGGCTTAGAAAGTCAACATTTATATGGGGAAATAACAATATTTTAGATACAAAAATATTTGTTTGACTATATTTCGAATTGCCAAAATTAGCAATATAAGACACAAATTTTCTCTGTATCCTAATATATGAGAGATATGGGACATCCTATGAAAACTCTTTAGCTGTTTTAATTTAAACTGCTTTTTAAGAGAGGGAGCGATGTGAAGCAAAATTAAAATACTAAAAGGAAAATTAAATTTGAGAAAAATCGTATTTATAGTATGATGAAAATGATAATAAAGCTTAGAGGTTATAATGCTTTAAAGCTTTATACCCAATTTAAAGAGTTTTATATAATATAATTTCTTCTTCCCTCAAAAATTTATTCAACAAAAATAGATTTTAAATTTCTAATGGATCTGAGAGCTTTTAATAACGTGGGGTAAAGTATAAAGAACGACTATGGAATTAGACTAGAATTGCTTTTATCTCAAAGTTTAAAATCAGAGCATTAATGATATTGTGCATTTATAATATGATGAACTATATGATAAAGCTTTAAACTGATAATTCAAAAAAAAAAAAAATTAGATTATAAAATTTTAATAGACTATAGAGCCTTTTCAATCTCTCACTATTACTTAAAGCACAAAAATAAGTATGACTTTATCTTAAAGCTCAGGGAGCTTTTTATCTCCTTCATATTAAAAAGAGCTTTTCGTTCGATATTTTTTTCAGCAAAACTGTTTAATATAATTTCAAAAGTTTTAAAAGTTTCTGTATAAATTAAAGAAGGAGAGAGAGAAAGAGAACAAGTCTTAAAGAAAAAACTTAGTTCAAAAGCCGGTTATTTAAATTTAATATAATTTAAAGCTTAAAGCTAAAGGTATTTCTTATGAGTTAAATACTTATTTATAAATTGAAAAACAAAAACAGAAAATTTGTATTTTGTTTCAAAAGTTTAAAAGTGTGAAACATTTGTATTTCTTAAAATCTTTAAAAAGCATTTCTTATGCTTTATTACACAAGAAACTACTTCATTTTTATGACCATAATTAAGGCGATATAGACATAATATAACCCATTAATGGTGTCTACACTTTATATTTGACATAAAACTAAAAGTGTTAAGAAGTTAACACCAATAATAGTTTTATAGTGAAACCATAAAATGAACCCTTCTTACGAAATTTAATTTCGTTTAACAATCCTTTTTATATGCTGCATATTCAGAACTTGAGTGCTTATGTATGTGTCATTTTTTTAATATGTGTATTATATTTTTTCCAGCCTAACAAATTGTTCGTCCATTAAACTAAATATGACTTTATTTCATTTGGCGGAAACTGCTGCAGCAAATAATAATAAAACTGAAAATTTTTAAAGATTAAAAAAAGTTTGCAATTTTACCAACAAAAAGCTTTAATTAACGTTTACATTAAATGTCATTATTAGCAATTTTGTTTTGATGGAAATTTTTTTCAAAGCGTTTATTTTCAACTTTGAGTTTTCTTTTTTTAAGTTTTCGTAAAGAAATAAAGCGAGAAATTGAGAAATAAGAAAATTAAGCAAATTTTTGAACAAAAAGGGAAAAAGGAAGAAAAGAAAAAAGACATCAAATTGATTTGCAACAAATAAAGCAAAATAACAACTTGAAGTTTAAAATAACTTTAAATTTTAAATAAATGTTTTATACTCTCCACCTCCTCAAGCAGTAAAGAGGGTATATTAACTTTGTCATTCCATGTGTAACACGAAGAGAAATCATTTCAGACCCCATAATGAGTTGATTTAGATACGTCCGTCTATCTGGTACGCTCACATGCACAATAATTGACAGAGCTCAATAAAATTTTCCTGAGTATTTATTATTTACTTCACACGCATATGGGATGGAGGGTATTGAAGATTCGGCTTAGACTAATTTAGCATTCTTACTTGTTTTTATACCCTACACCACCATAGGTGTCTGGGATATTATGCGTTTATGCACAAATTGTAACGGGCAGAAAAAACGATCACTTTTTGAGTCGATTTAACGATGTCCGTCCAACCTCCAGTTCGTCTGGCCAAAAGAACGATGCCTATTGGAATTGGTGATGATGGGTCCCATATTTCACCTAGCCCCCATATAAATGTTCTACCAAATATAAAGCGATTTTATTGAAATTTGACACAAATCAGTTTTATGATATTCATAAACGATGTGCCATATTATACGAAGATCGGTTCATTATTTTACATAGGTTCCATAAAACTCGCCTTCACCTGGAAGGGCTGTCAATCTCACAAATATATGAAAAATTGATATGTAAAATTTTACGAGGGTCGATCCATATCATCTTCTAGTTCCCATGTTACGCCCATAGAAGAAAATGCTTTTAGAACGCACTAATCCCATGAGAATGTAAGTACCAGTCTAAAATACTGTACTCATAAGTATAAGTTAAAAACACCTTTATACGAGGGTGGTTCATTAATTTTCCACTAATAACCAACAATGTGGTGTATGATATTAAATAATCGGGCTTTATCGACTATAATGTCTTACTTGTTTTTGATTTTTTTTATAATTTTCTTTTTTTCTTTTTTTATTTTCTCCAACATTCAAAACATTTCTTCTTTTCTTCATCGTCTTGCCATAATTTAAGATCAAATTAATTTTTATTTATTACATTTTTCCCTTTTGCACGTTTTTTGTTATATTTTTATATTAATTGTTGTTTTATATTCATAATTTTTCCTCCACTTTGTATCCTTTTACTATTCGATTTTTTCTTTACATATTTTTTTATTTAAATGTAGTTTGTTTTCACTTCAAATCAAGTGAATATATAAATAATGATTTCAGGTCCTAATAGCCGGTAATTAAATGTTTTACATTTTCACATTTTTAATGAATTCTATGGCCGGAGAGTAGAAACAACATGCAACATTAAATTGTTGTTGCATTACTAAACTAAAAGTTGCCACTTTCTATATAAAAAGTGGAGAAAAATGGTATATAAAATATTTATGGAATAAAATGCTATAATGTGTAGTTACTCTAGAATATAATTTATCAGAAAAAGAAGATAAGAAAAAATAATGAATGGGAAAAAAGCTAATAAAGGAATAAATTATTAATAAAGGGAAAATATATTTGATGTGACTAACAAAGACTGGAACAAGAGCTACAGTATTAGAACTTTCCAAAAATATTCAAAACTATTTTCAATTTTCAGAATTTTCTTTGTTAATATAGAGATATTTTGATTATTCCTCTATATTTTATCTAAACATATAAAAATCATTCAAAAGCTTTCCTTAAAGCTTCAATTTTTTGTTTAAATTTTTATACAATAATTCTTGTTTGTTTTATTCTTTTCAAAATACACAAAAGCTTTACTTTCCAAACGATATACAAATATATCCCAAAACAACTTTTGAAAGTTTTTAAAGCTTTATAATATTAAAAACTCTTTATTTAAAAAAAAACGGTATTAGTAACCAAAAATTACTCTTGATTTTTTCAAAGTTTTTAAAAATTCTTAAATTTTTTACATTCAAATATATAAATCATTGAAAGCTTTAATTCAAACTTAAATTTGGGTCGAAACTTTCCTTTTATAACTTTCTACCAAAATATTCCAAAAAAACTTCTGAAGCTCTTAAAATTATCAAGAGAAAAAAGAACTTAAATCGAAAAAAATTCCTTTAACTTGACTTCAAAGCTTTCAGAAAAAAGCATGATAAAATACATTTTTGAAGATTTTTTCTTAAAGTTTAGGAAAACTATTTTTATCTATAAACTTTCCCTGATTTTTTCGAAAGCTTTCAGAAAAAAAGCTTTAAAAAAAGTTTACTTTAACTTTTTTATATGATTTTATAAAATTTTGTGGAAAATTTTAAAAACAAAATTAAGATCATAAATAAACAAAAAACTTTTTTATCCAAAAACTTGTTCAAAGATTTTTTACAATTTCTGAAAAAATAATCGTTAAAAAAGAAAAACAAAAATAAAATTAAATACAAAAAATATTAATTTAAAACAGGAAATACATTTCTTATATCTCTTCTTCTTTAATTTGTAAAGGAAAAATATCCTTCTTATAATTTTTTTAAAAGCTCTTTTTTGATTTTTTTTTTAATTTTCATTTCACTAAGTTTACTATGTTAAAAAATATTGGAAAATCAAGTCTTATAATATGAATTGGGTAATCTCTTATATAAGAAAAGCTTTATTACAAAAGCTATCTTTTAAAAAAATCTAATAAATATGTTTTTTATTACAAAAAAAATATATGTGAATTGAAAACTTTGCAGTTCTGAAATATAATTTTATAATGAAATAATAGTGACTAAATTTTTATCAAAAACATATAAAAGCTTATCTACATAAGAATATAATTTTCTTAAGCTAAAGCTGTTTTCAATCTTTCAAATTTGAAAGAAGCTTTTTTCTTAAAAATTTAAAATTATTTAATTAACCTTTTTTTCCTTTTCATCAAAAAAACTCTTTAAAGAAAAGCTTTTGGTAAAGACATTTAGCAAGAAACTTAAAAAAAATTCTTTCAAACGAAATGTATTTTAGGCACATGTTAAGTGATCTGATATAATGTATGATAAAAAAAGAACTTTTAATAAAAAAACACAAAAGCTTGAATATACTGTTTCCTCCTTTATGTATTACAACAATTTCTTAAGCTTTGAAAGCTTTCAATAATATTGTAAAGTAAAGCTGAACACCAATTTGAAAAGAAACATTATTTTCAATGTTTTCGTAAAAAATCTTTCAAAAAACTTTCTTATTAAACCTATAATACCTAAAGAAATAGTATAGTTCCAAAAAAATCTATTGTTTCCTCTGTTTACAACAATGTCAGGAAGGGAGAAAAAAGTTTTCTAACAGAAACACGAACATCACGCTCAATTGAATGCATGCAATTCAAAGAGAACAACCACTTACAAATGACATTACAAATTGATTTATTAACAATGTTAATATTTCAAAGTAACAACAACCTAAAAATCTTTAAATTATTTGCTAAAACACAATTTTTTTCCTAAAATAACTAAAATGACAAATAAAAGAATTTAAAATCGAATCATAATCCTTAAGCATTTTTTAAATTGCATTGTCGTCTTTGATTACCTTTTCTTTGCTAACGAGGTCTGTGGCTTTAAACATAAATTCTAGAATATAATTGATGTACTATGATGCAGATTACAATCTTCAGCTCTTGATGTTTTTCTCTCTCTCTAGAATAGTTTTTTCTTTATTTTTAACAGATTTAAATGGGTCATCATATCAGATACTTTAGAAAAGAATGTACAGAAAAAGAAATAAGAATAACACACAAAACAGGATAAAGCAATAGGAAAAAATAGCAGAAAGAGCAGAAAAAAGCAAGGTACGGTTTTCGACTCTTTTTGGTATTCTTCGTAAGATCGGATCTTTTTAAAGAGTTTTAATTTTTTGTTGCTCTTTGAAAAAAATTTAATTCCAAAAAATTGATTTTAATCATTTAAGTTAAAATACCAAAATGTCAAAAATGTTTTCTGTAAAGCTGAAAAAGGGATGTCTACATGTCACAATATGTGTTTATGCACAAGCACATTTTTTCCTTTTATGTTTTTTAATTATTTTTTTTTCGCGAATTAAAAAATAATGCTCATTTTATATTCTTAACTGAAAGAAGATTAAAATTATATTTTTAAGATTTTTTGAAACAATTTTGATAAAAAATTTAACCGATAAGAAGAGTTTAATTTTTTAATCTTCATAAAGAAGAGTTAAAATTAAGATGATTTGAAAGTAAAGATTTTCCTCCGACCTTCTTCATACTCTGAAAAAAGCTTAAACTAAACACTAAAACTAAAACTGAGATTTTATTCTACGAAACAATTGAGGATTTACACGTCAAGTGGCAATTTGCAACAGTTTATAACAGGCAGCAGTTAGTGTCTACTACAAACTACTAAATACAATGTTGGAAAAAACGCAACGCAACATTATAACATAACAAACACACTCACTCATACAAATAACGAATAAAATGAAAGCCAAGCAACAGCTTTCTAAACGGAAGGAAACTCCCACCCAACATGAAGGTTTTGTTTAGTTTAGTTTGAATGTATAAGTAGACATTTTAACGGTAAACCACCATATTTACAACAAAGTGGATTATAATGATGACACTCCCTTTTTAAGCAAACAATTTGAACACAAAAAATTTATATTTTACACAGGTCACACACAATTTTACACCTTTTCACTCGTTCTCTCTCATCTACAGCCACAAATTGTTAACCTGTAGTGGTAATGGAAAGAAGTGTTTGGATCAGGAATGGAATATTAAGTAAATAATATTATATTGAAAAAAGTAATAATAAAAATAAATATAATAATGTTAACAATTGTTATTATTGTTGTTTCTTTTCTCATTTCTCTTTTCTCTAAATAGAACAAGGCTTAAGGAATTTTTTAAAGGATTCAAAGAATTGTTATTGTAAATTGTAATTGTTTGTATAAATTATAACTTCATTTGAATAAATATTTAATTGAATTGAATTTGAATTAAATGCTTGAATACATTTAAACAAATGACTGGAAAATAGAATAAAATAACAAAAAAATAAAAAACAAATAATATAAATTCTATAACAATAATTATTGTTGTTGCTATTGGAAAAAAATAAAGAGAAACACAACTTCCTGTTTCCGTTTTGTTATACAATTAAACGGGAATAATGTTAATTTTATTATAGAAAACAATTAAAATTTTTTAAGTTGTTGTAATTCGATTTGATTTTCCTTATTATTGTTTTACAAACAAAAGGAAATGAGGGAATTAAAGTTAGAGGTAAAAGGTTTTGTTAAAGGAAAAATAAGGTTGAAATTTGAATTCTTTTGGGTTAATTGAAAAAAAAAGAAATTAAAGCGATTATAATGAAAATGTATATATTTATAAAACTTAGGGAGGCTTTTAAGGTGATATTCTTGAATTTTAGTTATTATGCATCTGTAACATACAGAAATAATGGTGTTTCATCCATTCTTAAGTAAATTGATCGACTAAGTATTACGTTCTGAATCGATTTAATGACGTTTGTCTGTCCGTCCGGCTGGCTGTACGGATCGTAACTTGGTTATTGGTCAAGGATAAATTATTTTGATATAAATTATACAAATGGCCTACCGAAATGTACTCTAAAAATCATAGAACTCAAAGATATGAATATATTTTATTTATATTTGGTTCAGATAAATATTCTAAAATTCACATGACAATTTTCTTAAAAAAAATATCCATAATTGACCGTAACAAAAGGTGTCTAAATTGAAATTGAGTTGAGTTTATAATTTTTTTTTGAACCATTAGAGTTAATATGGAGGAATACATGCCCTAATCTGTTAAGGAGCGTAGGCTGTCATCCTCAAATAGTGGCCACCACAAGTATTTTGATTCTTTTAAAATTTTACAATTTAAATTCATTCATAAATTAAGACAAAAAACTCTTTGTGCAAAGATAATCCTTATAAATTGTTATATAAAAATGCGATTGAATTTGAAGGTTATGTCTTATAGTTTCAGAAATAATCAAGTTGAAATAATTCTTAGTTTTTTCCTATTTTTACACTTATTTTTCATCTGTTTTACTTAACCTAAATTTTTTTCACAAATGGTGGCTACATTTATCCCCTCATAAAAACATTTTTTGTTCTGATTCCGATAAAATCTTTCTGATTTATAGAGAAAACTTAACAAGAATACGTACAAATTAAATTCTTATGAGCTTGAGGCAAAGAACTGTCAACAATCTTTATCCAAATTTGTTCAAGTATTTTGTTCTTAAGTGCTTAAATCTGGAATTAACTTTAAATTACCTTGTAATATATAGCTACATATGCGGGGTAAATACCCTTAATAAACATAATTTACACGGATTGAGATTTTGGAAATTTCCGTATTAAAAAGTGAGAATTATTTAGTTTTAAAAAAGTATGGAGAAATCCATATAAAACATTTTGAAATTCGTTACTCGCTTTTATTAAAGTTTAACATTTTGTTATTAATATTATTTTTCAAAAAAACAGAGTCAATTCGAAACTTAAGCTTTTTATAAATTTTTGAAATCTAACATTTGATTTTATTTTCTTCTCCTTTAAAAATTGGGAGTCTTTAAATTCTTGTCTTTTCATTGATATCAAATACTTGTGTAAAAAGTATATACCTTAACTGAAAATCCAAACTTAACTAAACTTTCTCCGGTCAAATAAAGCTATTTTCCCTTAATTTGTCATACAAGTAGAAATGTTTCTATTTCGACTTTGGTTTATCTTTAGGTGTTAGATTTAGAGATTTTCAAGGGACATTATTCCCTTTGACATAATTCAAAAATGAATTTTTGGTGAATTTAAAAAAAATACAGGTTAGAGAGCCGAAGACTACGGCTCTCTCCAGATAAGTGTCTGTTCTTTTCGGCATCAAACAAGGATTCTGCTCTAACCATGTGGTGTTTTTTAAGATAACTTTAATAGTTTACTAGAGCCAGAATTATTTTCCAAAAAATATTTATAAACCACAAAGTGATGGTATTTACCATCAATTATACCCTTAGTTACTTCTAATTATATCCTGTATTTGCTAAATAAATTCCCTAATTTTTTTTTAAATTACCCTTATTAAATCTAAAAAATCTGCTAAAGTTTCCTTTCAGATTTTTTCCTTCATCTCAAATGTTTACTTTAACAATTTGTCGCCCATTAAAACAACTTTTTTTAATCAATTTTGTTTCACTTTCATTTCAAATAAAAAAAATTAGTTCAAGTACAACAAAATTTAGCTTTAATTTAAATTAAACATTTTCTCATTAGAATTAAATTAGTTTACACTACTCAAGGCCATTAATGATACATACTACAGCGAAAAAAAAAATTTAGTTATAATTTTAGCACAAGGAAGAAAAAACCTTAAAACCAAAATGAGTAGAACAATTTGTTTTTACGAAAAATTATATCCTTTAATTTCATGACGGTCTTTGAAACATAAAACAAAAATCAACTAAAACCGCTCTTACAGCATAATGTGTTTTTGTAAGGTTTTGTTGTTGATGTTTCTTTCGTTTTTTTTTACTTTTTGCTTTGTTTTCAATGCCCTGCGGCATAATCCTTTCTATTACTCCAAAGCTCTCTTTAATTATTATGGCCAAAATGATTGCTTTAAGCCACAAAAAGTAATAAATTTAGAGAAAGGAGGGAACCAGCAGTAGCCACATGTATATAAAAAAGCATCCTTAATATGAGAGCAGAGCGCTAAGAGAACTGAGAGAGAGTGAATAAGAGAAGAGAAATCTTGTATTAACAATAAAGGAAAATTTCTAACAAAAACCCACTAAACAAATTGTCAACATGAACGAAAATTGTTTGATGATTTTAAACTCACATATACATATACAGGCAACAAGAGCATAATAAATTTAAAGGATTATAAATGACATGAGGTAACGGCAAATTCACCCATACTTATGAAACTTAAAAGAAAATCATATAGCAAGAAAAATGCATTACAAAGCAAAGTTATGCAACAGAATATAAAACAGTTAGTAAAAAAGTTGTAGTTGTTGCTGCTCCTGGTTCCCTACTTTCTACCGCTTTACCGCTACATAACGTGTTTCTTGTTACTGGTATAAATGGATACACTGGGATGAATTTTAACATTTTTGGAATAAAATTTGTATCTTCTTTTGTATTGGTTGGATTGACATAAATTTTTTACAGATGTTGGAAAGGAGCATTTGATTTCAGTTTAAAAATAGAGACTTAATAGTCTATATGGGGACGGAGCTATAGGTGCTCAAATTTGGGTAACTCTTATATTAACATTTTTATTTTAAAATCTTTGGTTTATAATCTGATTGTGAAAGAATAAAACACTTTAAAATCATCTTTATTCTTTAATAATTTATCAAAATTTTTTATGCACCGTCCCCTTGTGCAGCTTCACAACAGAAAGCAGATGAATAAGGATTCTTAAGTGGACGTTAAAAACCACGTAAATATAGTTTACAACCGAAACTACTAAACACAACAAACCAACTACAATACACACATATATAAACATATACACATACACTAATACATATTCACAATGCCATAGTTAGTAAAACCTTATAAAAAATTTTGTTTCTATGTTGTATAAGTGCATCCAGGAGTTTAACTAAAGGACACTTGTACGTTTTTACAACATTTTATACTTTGGCGTTAAATGGGTTGGTTGATAATGGTTTCTTGTTGTTGTTGCCGCTGGATTTTTGTATTTTTTGATTCTCTGTACTTACCACTTGTAGCAATTGTTGGTTTGATTATGTTATGTTGTTGTAAAAATATATTTTTTTGTATTTAGTAGCTTGTTTGTTGCATTCATGTACATGATTTTCGATATTTTTTTATTTTATTTCTGGTAACAAGTAGAGCAGAGACAAGTTGTTGGAAGTTGTGAGTTGAGTTGCATTAAGCTGAGGCAAGTGAAAAATCAATTTCCTTTTAAAATTTATTATATTTACGATTATGAAAGCATTAACAATAAACTGTTGCCCCCAAAAGACATGTTAACGGAAAAAGTAAAAGAAATATTAAAAAGAAGAATGAAATAAAATTAAAACATGGATTTTTTAAAGGACGAGAAAAAGGGAGGGGAGTAGGGAGAAGAAAAAACAGTGAGATTTAGCTGCACATATATTGAAATCAGATTAAAATTAAAAAAACGAAGTCTCAGAAAGGGGATTTTTGTTGTTTGTTCTTAAAAAAATTAAAATAAAAAATTTCATAAAAAATTAGAAATAATTTAAATTTTTATTTCAATTTCAGGTTGTCGCTGAAAAAATTCTATTAATTCAAGGACTTCAAAATTGAATAAATGTTCGAATAGAACTGTGTTTTATCAGAATTTCGTTTGTAATAAATTGTTGTTTAATCTAATTGAAAATGACTTCATCAGTATGTAAATGTTGCCAGCCTTTTGGAAACAATTTGGGAATGCCAAATGGGATGCCTTAGAAAAGAATAAGACTTTCTTTCCAAAAATTGTCTTCACTCATTAAATCCTACATATCCGTAAGTAGTTGAAGTATTGTGTGTTTATGGTGACGTTTGTAACATACAGAAAAAATAATGTTGCATCGACCTTTAAGTATACCGTTAGCTTTCTGATTCCGTCCAATATTTCAAGTAGCTCCCAAGCAAATGTCCTCTTGGTGTGGGATTTTTAGCTCATAAAACTCACAGTTATTATGGCATTTTATTAAAATTTGGTACAGATAAGTCCTATATCAGTCTAGATCCATATGCCGACAGACACATTTAAGTGCATAAAGTCTCGGTATCTGGTTCTCAAGAGTACAATGGACACCTGAATAAAGTCTTCAGAAAAGTTCGTATTGCGATGTTATTTCATATCAGAAAACACCAACAATTCATAAATTAAAATTCTAGGAATAAATAAAAAATCCCCTTTTAATTTATAGATGTTAAAACTATATACATTTGTTATCCCTTAAAATGTTTAATTATATTTAAACGCTTGTATCGCATGTTTTTCATATTAAATAACGCGAACATGAAAGAATTAATTTTGTATTTTCTATGAAAAAATATGAAAATTTACCTGTAAAGTGGAATTCCTGTTGTATCTTTGAACCATAGTAAAAGTTTTACTGAATCCTGCGGTGAAGGTGGTGTAAGATCGCAAGGTAAATCCACACTTTTGCCCACTGCTGCCCAGACCAGACGTGCAGGAACTGGAAAAAATAATAAAGAAGAAAACAACATATTAAAAAATGGAAAAAATAAATGCAGCAATGCCATTATATGGACACACACACACAGTTTGAAAAGAACGAAAAGGGAAAAGCAAGGAATATAAAAAATCAAGGATATTAGTTTGATTTCATTATTGATTTAAAATAATGTCTATGTGATTGTAAAAAGACATTATTGAAAAGTGGTAAGAGAATAAAACTGAACTGATTATAAGTATATTTGTATGCATGTATGTGTATGTGAAGACAAAAAATGAAATAACAAAAAAGAAATAAAATCATGTACCAACTTTATCCTTCCGCCATTTAATAATGCAGTTTGACATTTAAACACATACACACATAAAAACATTTTCTTATTATATGTTTTTATATGAGTGTTTGTGTGTATGTCAGTATTTGTAAAGCTCTTAAAAGTCACGTTAAAAGTCTTAAATTCAATTCAATTGAATTTCTTGTTTTCTTGTGTTTTTATTTTTTTGTCTTCTTTCTTCTACTTTATTTTGATATAAATAAAAATAAATAAAATCCCATCGCAGCAATCGTTTCTGTAATATTTATGATGTTATTTTCTATGGTTTCCTTTTTAATTTCTTTTCAGTCTTTAACTGAGAAAAAAAATTAACCAGAATGAAATAAAACACTCATAATGCAAGAGATGAGAAAATGTAAGAAAATAAAGGACATTATGGCTTCAATGTTGGCTTGTTGAATTCTTCCTTTTTTTCACTCTCTCCTCTCGAAGCCTTGTTCTGAATGCTACAAGTCAGGAAGTGGGTGGTTGTAAGTGTATTAGTGTATATGTGTGAGATGATTATAAATATGTCTGCATGTTTATTTGTTTGATTTGAAAGCAACACAATTTCCTTTATTGTTGTGTTTCTTATAATTTATATTTTTATTCTTTGCTGTTATACAACAACAACACAATATCTATCGAATATAATATTTTTTATATGCTTTTTCCTTATGAAAACATAAACTGAACTGTTGCGCTTTTTTTCATGACTTCCGTTTGCCGGTCGTTATAAAAAATAGGAAGAAAACATATACAAAGATACATTAATATAAGCATAATGTGGTAGAGGGAATAAGAAAGTATTTATAGCATTTTAATATTTTAAATTTGTATTGAGATCCAAAAAATTGTATATTAAATTTAACAAACTATAAGTAACACCAAGAAAATCGAGTTTAAATGTACTGAATTATAATATAAGGTGATCCAATCTAAACATCCTTTGGTATTTCAAATGGATTCTTTTTATTAAAAATAGTATCACAGGGTGGCACCTCAATAGTGCCAACAAACTCGAGTTTACGTCAAAGCAAGTAATTTAACATAACATTTAAATATACAAACTAACAAGGATGAAATCATTCCAAAGCTGATTTCAAGCATCGCTTAAGTGTATGGTATTTTTTATCCATCTGCTTTTCCACGAGTTTAATGGACTCGATGTAAGCGAGCGCAATGAAGTTTATGTAGGTTGGTATCTGAAACTAAACAATATGGGCCTAGTTTTAAAAAGGCCATAGGCAGATAACTAAGACAACTTCAGAGATCAGATAAACAATTTTGTTAAATTCTACAATAGAAATGAACAGTCTCAAAGTGCTTCTAGGGTGCAAATTCAAAGCCTTTTGGCTGCTTTTCCCTTCATTTTTTGGTTAACATTTCTCGGTCTCTGGTTCTCACGAGTACAATAGACACCTGATTTTAATGCGTTTTATACAGTTCATCTTCTATTACTTTGAAGTATTTTCATTTTTTTTTTCAATGAAAAATAAACAAAATTAAAGAAATTTCGAACAGTTTGCCAGAAAAATCTGTACTTCTAGCTACTGCTGGACCAGATATGTAGAAATTTAAAAAACAGTTCTGAAGACCAATGTTAACATACATCAAGCGATTTGATTGCTTTTGTATTTATGTTTTGGTTAAGTTATATCCGTCTGCTTTCCGTTAATTCTTCGAACTCATTGACAATCCAAAATCAAAAGAAAAAATATATACAGATAAGATGATAATACCATGTGCACTTTGAAGCAAAAATTTATTAAAATCGCTTCTGTGGAAAAAAGATCAAAGTCAATATCTGTGATAAACTCAAAACCAAAGTAAATAATTTTATAATTTTTCTCAATAAAAATATTAAACGATATTGGAACAGATTGAGAGATAATGGATCACTTTTGCCTTTGGTTTTCCAGACCTGATGTTTAGACTTTTGCGAGCAATATAAACACGGATCTATATTCATGTGCACATGGCTTCTCAAATTAATCACTATCGATTCTATCGAAAAAAGTTGCAAAGGCAACCTTTGTTAATTTTTTATGAAAATAAAATGAATTAAACAATATTGGATCAGATCGGAAGATAATGTTTCACTTTTGCATTTTGTTTCTCGGACAAAATTGTAGAGATATGAAAATCATACATCAGCTCATGAGAAGTAACATTAAAACACATCATGCGTTTTGATTGTTTTACCCTTAATGTTTCATTATTTTTCTATGGATCTCACGGGTACATTTATGAGCCGAATTTAATAAAGTTTATCTAGATTATTTCTTATATCCATTTAAATTTCTCTACTAGAAAATATTATATAGACCAGGTTATGAGACAAGCTTTTAACTCCAGCAAGTCACTTTCTAAAATTTTCGATAAAAAATCACTAAATCAAACAAAATTTAAACAGATCGAAAGTTAGTTTCCCTCATCGGATCTATAGGAACTTGACAAATATGGAATCAGCTTCTAAGGAAATTATCAAGATTTTTTGCGAAAAAACTTCAAGAGGTTTAAAAAAATTCTAAAATTTTTTATGATTAAGAATTCCTTTAGCAAAGGGTCTTTTGAATTCGTTCTTTCCTCTATTTTTTTTACTTTACTTCTATTTCCTAGTTGTTAGGTATATTTTATATTCTTCTCCTTCTCAAGAAATTGATATCCTTTAGCAGTTTTTAAGGAATAGGATGTTTAATTTTGCTTCCGTTTCAATTTTTTCTAAAAAGTCATAAATCTATTTACATTACATTTTAATAATGTCAAAAAAATGTTTTATTACAAAAATATTATATAATATTTTAGAGATAAAGATAAATAGACATTTTAAAATTTCAATTTTAAATAAAATTGTAACACGAAAATCATCAACAAATATTGATTATAATTTAGTTTTTCCAAAAATTATTAAATCTAAAATCCCACACTTTAAAATAATACCAACGCCTTTCTGTCTAATCTAAGCGAATAAAAAGCTTTAATTAATATTTTAACTCTAGAAAATCTCATCATCAGTATTTTACCACTGAAACATTAAATAGAAAATTCTCAATGAAAATACAAAATAGAAAAGAATAAAATAATATGAATTGTTCTCAACTGAAAATCACTGAAAAGTAGGGAACGAGTGAGTGTTAAAGGATGTTATCCTGCTTTAAAGCTTTATTTAATTTTACTAATTGAATTTATGCTTAAATTCTTGAAATGTACAATATTTCTAAAACTCGTTCATTTACGTATTTAACTTTTTTTAGTTTGGAAAAGTAATGTTATAATTAAATTTTTATTTGGTATAAGATAAAAACAACTATTTTTCATATTTTAACAATATATTTTCTGGAAAAATTCTAGCATAAAATATTTTCCGTTATTTCTTCATTAAAGTGATGAAGCAATAGTTCAGAGTTTTTGCCACAATTTTTCTTACGTTTTTTTTTTTTGGAAAATAATATTTTCATTTAAAGCGAAATGAACATATTTTGTAGTGAAAATAAAAATGTTTGTGAACACATGATTTTATTATTTTAGTGTTTATAAAGCAGAAAATAGTTATTGTTTGGAGTACATTGACCTTAAATATGATGAAAACTCTAAGAATTTATTTAATAAATAAAAATTAAAGAATAATATGAAATCTGCAACAAGTAAAAACGCTATATTCTACTATGATTACCATTTTTGAATGGCAATGAAGTACATATATCATAATGTTATCGCAAAATTTCATTCGAATTTCTCGTTTGAATAAAGAGGTTGCCTTAGATATGGGTATATATCTTTTAATTTACTGAACCGACTATAGCATACACTCAGGCAGAATTTCATTGAGCTCTGTCAGTTATTGTGCATGTGAGCCTGCCAACTATGAATAAACAGACGGGCATCGCTTATCGAGATGATTCCTTTTCAACGTTACACACAGAATGACAAAGTTACAAGTTCACCACTTGTGTTGGTGGAGAGTATAAGAAGGGAAAAAATTATTAAAATTAAATCTCCGAAAAAAATTTCGATAAATTCAATTTATAGAAAAATACTGATTCAAAGAATATTTCCATTAATTAAAATTGTTCTTAAAACAAAAAATATCTAAAAAAATTGTCTTCAAATCGAAAACACAAGATAATCTCTAATCAAGATTTTTCTAGTTATACCCAACACCAAAATATTCTAATTATATATTATATGCGAGGGTTGGTGCATTTCATTGCATTGATTCCATAAAAGCCTTTTTTCATAGTTCAAGGCCATAAATCTCAATATATACGTTGGAATTTTTATTAAAATAACTTGTAAAATGTAGAGAAATATAATCTTAATAGATGTTCGAAATTATACGAGGGTTTCATTTCTTCAAGCTCCGATATAATACACCAGAAATAATCCCCTTAAAATCAGAAATTTCACATTAATGTTAGTATCATAATAATGTACACTTAATCACAAATTAGAAAACCCTATTATACGAGAGTCGTTCATAACTTTTGCGTTTATGTCATTTACAACTAAAAATGTGGTGTAGGGTATTACATAGTCTGTCTTGTCTGACTATAAAACTATAAATTGTTTTGATTGGGATATTATGCGTTTGTGCTGGTGTTTGTAACATACAGAATAAATTGCGCTACGCCGTAAACTTTCTGAGTAAATTTAACGATGTCCGACCGTCTGTCTATCCTTCCGGCTGGCTGTCCATGAAAACGTTGTAAACACTCTATAGGTCGCAATTTTTAAGATACCTCGAAAAAATTGGTTAATATTATTATCTTGGTTCAATGACGAAGCCCATTGCAATTGGCCATGTTCGGTCAAATATTTCTGAAATGAAAATATCTCAAAAAATATTTTTCGAAATAATAATTGAAGGATATTTTTTCAATTAAATATGATTCAAAGAAAATTTTACAAGAAAAATGATTCAAGGTAATTAACAAATTTATGGAATAAGTTTTCTATAAAAAATTAACAAATATTTTTTTTAATATTTACTAAGAAAAAATTCCTAATTAGCCAACCGTCAAGATGTAGGGATGAATACAATAAAGCAAGAAATTTGTTCATGTCACTTTTAACATCGGGAGGTGAAATGTATATTTAAAAAAAGTGTAAAAAATTTTAAGATTTTTATTTCCTTAAAAAACCTTTTTATAAATTAAATTTATATTAATTTTTAAATTAAATTAAATTCTTCACATAAAGAATGTTATATTGAAACAAATGTTTAGATATTTTTGAGTTGAAAAATTTGTTTTTTATTTATCTTCTATTATTGTCCTCATCATTCCCAATTAAAATGATTAATTTAATGAACTTAAATACCATTAAACTATTAACTGCACTTTCTCGTTTTACCTTCATAAAATCGAACAAAACTTTTGTTCATATATTTAAAATAAAACTAAAACTTCTAATGCAATTTATTAATACTCTACTTTAAAGCATTTTATATATACGCTGCATTTGTATGCCAACAAAAAGTCCTTTTTTCAACTTTATTGCAAACTTTTTTCATATCCTCCCCTCACACTCTGTCATCTGAATGTAGTTTTGAGTAAAATTCTTTATTTTATTATGCCAAACGTGTCTTCGACCATTAGTTAATAAATTAAGAGACTTAAATCCCACAAATAAAACTAGAGTTTTAAAACAACCATTAACTCAACAATACCGAACCGAAGAGCAGGACGTGGAGTAAGGAGAGAGGTGAAGAAGGAGTAGTACTAGATGATGATGGTGAAACAGAAAATCCTTTTTGGCAAATGATAAATAGACAAATAATTTGTCTACTGAAGTAAGTACACAGAGTTTAAGTTTAAGTGTTAAGGAGTGCAGGAGAACAACAACAACAACTACGAAAAGAATAAAAATAATATGAAGCACCAAATAAAAACAAAAGACAAAAAATGGAGCAAAAAAATAATATAAAAATGTATATAAAATCCAAGTCATAAAAGTTATTCACACCTAATCCTTACAAATGTGTTGCAATTGTCGTTTACTTTCATCGCTTGTCTGTCTTTGCTACTCACTCAAATACTTAAGCATTTTTAAGTTTCCTTTTCCTCTCAAATACTCTCACTCTCTCTGTCTCCTGTGTGTTTGTAGCTCTTTGGATTTTAAGCTAAACATATGGCATTTTAGTTAAAATAACTGTTCTTTTTATTATCGAAGTAGGTGTTTGTGGGTTCTTTTTGGAGTCATTCTTTCTCTATCTCTTTCTCTGATGATCTCTTTCTTTCTATGTTACACGGTGGTCTTAAAATGGGTTTTTTTTGGAAATAATTCTATAATTTGGGAATTAATAGACATGACTGAGGTGGTTTCCAATTGATTAGGAAAACATCGTCGTACCGAGAGCATGACAAGGAAGTAAGAGAAAAATTTTCGAATCCTAGATTATATCCGAGTTCTCGGAGAAAGTAGTCTTCTCCCAGCATATTTTTTTCAGTCAAAACAAAAATAAAGTTTCGGCGGTTTTTTAAAAAATCGATCCCGTCCCACCCCAAGACCCACGGGAAACATGTCCTTCTCCAAATAAACTTAGAAACACTTCAGAGATGTCCACGTAAAATTTCAGTTATTATTCAGTAGTTCCAAAGTTAAAGAATTATTTAAAAAAACAATTTCGAATCACTGTGTATGTTAGTAAATAATTTGTAATAGTATTAGTTAAATTCGTTTGTATGGTTAGTTAGTTTGGCTTGTTTTTTTAACTGCTTGCTTGCACCTAAAAGTATGCAATTTATTTTTATTTGTTTTATGGATTTAAACGGTTTATTTTGTCATTTATTTTTTCTGTTTTATTTGGTAACATTTATATTATTAAAATGTATTTGTGTGCATTTGTGTGTTTAGTTTTGTTGTTGTATATTTATTATAATTTTTATTATAAATTTTAGTTATTAAATTTCATTCTAATAATAATTTAAACAAAGATTTTTTTGTTTTATCTAAACAATATTTAATAACATTTAATTATGTTTAATTTAATTAATTATAATCACTGCTGTTTTGATATAATTTTTCCCTAGAACTTTAGCTAATTATTTGTTTTTTTATTAATTTCGTTTATTAATTTTTTTGCTTTATTTAAATCCGCTTATCAATCATCATCATCATTATCTCATCATTGTTTTTTTTTTGTTCGTTTATAATTTTTATACCCTCCGTCACCACAAATGGTGAAGAAAGTATATTAACTTTGTCATTGCGTGTGGTAAATTTATATATTCTTGCATCAAATAAAAATCTGACTCGATTTAGCTACGTCCGACTACTTGTTCGTCTGTTGTTGACACGCTTGCGTCCACAATAATTGACAAAAATGAATGAAATTTGACCTGAGTATTTTTATAGTCCTGAGAAGTTTTCAATTTAAAACAAGCAAAATCTGATTAGTATATTAAAATATATAGAACGACAACTGAGCCAACCTCTAAGTTTACGCGAAAAACTTTCGTAAAATTGTCAATTATAAATCTGCAAATTAGAATGAGCTAAATTTACTTCATTTCCATTCCAAAAACTTATCAAAATCGGTTTAGTAAAATTTTATATATTGTATATGTCTGTTAGTGTATATATGAGTGTCTCACATAACGTATTTACTTCACATGCTTTTGTGGTGGAGGATATTGAAGATTCGACATAGCCGATCTTAACTGTTAATGTTACAAAATTTTATTTTGTTTTTGTTGTATATTATTTGTTAATTAATTAATCATTCTATTGATAATTTTAAATAATACTAAAATCCCGTTAGCTGGCTGGCATTAACATCATTTTAACATTGACATAAATTTTTCATTAAATTTTATTTGTGTTCATGTGCTTTTTTCTCGTTTCAGTCCCTGGACTGTTAATGATATTGTTGACAAGAGGTTTTGTTGTTGTATTTAATGATATAGATTTTGTTGTTATTTTGTATTTATCATAATTTCATATTACTATAGCAGATAAGCGCGTTGATGAATGATTCAAAAAAATATTAATAAAAACAAAATATTTATTTTTGGTATCATGATGCCCCATGAATTTTTATCGAAATTATTGTCTTTAAGTTCTTATGACAGATTTTATTTATAGTTGAAGCAAAAACATGTTTTAAATAAGATTTCATAAATTTGGAAATTTTTCAAAATTTTCACGTGGATTTTTCTAATAAACAACGCTAAATAGACCGGTTTAATATAGTTAGATTTGAAAAATACATATTTGTATTTCTAAGATCAATTTTTTAGGGAAGGAAAATGTTGTCTTAGGATTCTAAAATAATTTCTGTGAAATATATATATTAGATATTCAATACCTCACACGCGGATATGTTCTTCGCAAATACTGATATATTAATAGCAAACATTTATTGTTATCACCAACATGTTAATTGTAGATTTTATTTCAGTTGGATAAAATTTTTGTTGCTGTAAAAACATTATTTTTATTAAATAAAAATAAATATTTTGATCGCAATATGTTTGGAAATTAAATTGAACAGGTCGTTATAAAAAACTGTTATTATTAAGAAAAAATTATGTTTACTTTACTGTCAACTGAACTAACAATATTTTTATTAAAACAACAATATTTTTAGTGAATATAACAATAATTTTTTGTGATGATAACAATATTTTTGGTGGCGATAACAATAATTTTAGTTGTGATAACAATATTTTTCGTGATCACAATGCAAATAAACAAACTTTTTATTACAATAACAATATTTTCATTTGAATAATAATAACTATAGTTATTAATGCAAAATCACAATTTTCTTTCTTTAATATCTTTAATAGGTTATATTTCGTACATACACATGCATACAATATATGAAATATGTCCTTAAATATAGCAAACAATCCTTAATGAATCATAAAATTACTTATTATTTTGGTCATCACATTTTTCCTACTAAACCGATTTTTATGAATTTAGAGGCTGCCTCAGATATCGGTCTATATCTTTTATATACCCGATTTTGCTAGTTTTAAATACGAAAATTCTGAGGACAATATCAAATACTAAATTGAGCTCTGACAGATATTGTGGATGTGAGAGTTCTAAGAATAGACAGACAGACGGACATAGCTTAATGAACTCAGGTTTTAATTTGATTCAAGAATATATACATTATAGGTCTTATATAATTCCTTCTTAGCGTTACACAAAGTTTTCGTCACTTTTGGTAATAATTAATAATTAATCTTAATTAATCATTTATCTTAATTTTTGTAATTTATTCAATTAATTTTGGTATTTTGTTAATTTATTTGTACTGATTAAATTTGTTTCTTGTCATTATTTGTTTTTCTCAATTGAATATTTTTAACAAGTTAAAAGAAAAGTTCATTTAACAAATAAAAATTAGAAATTTAACTTTCTCTCATTCTACTTCAATAAAAATTCTCACAATTTAATTTCTCTCTCCTCTGCCTTAACAGAATAATAGAAATAACCCAATTAATTTATTTGCCACAACTCTATCTTTCGGAATAGTTTTCATAACTTCTCTTTTTAACTAGAATTTAAAGAGAACAATTAATAAACACTAATACTAAATCAGCTCGTTAACTTCTTATTTTAAAGTTTTCTAGTTGAAACTTGAAAAAGTTAGAAAATTCTTATTTCTTTAGAAATAAAGAAGTTTTAGCTGAGTTTTTGTTCTTCTTAAGGAACAACAAGGCCTCAGTCTAGCGAAGCAGCAGAAGGAGTAAATGTAGTTAAGAGAAGTTTAACTTAAGAAAATTAAATAATACTTAAACAAGGAGTTGTATGTATTATCAACAGTGGAGAGAGAAATAAATAGCAGAGACTGACCTTAATGACTTTAAATTTTCAGAATTGAACAAGAGGCCTCGAGTTTAAAGAAAACCTTAACGGAATTTCTTTATGTTATAATAAAAGTAAAATTCAAGGAGTCAAATTTAACTTAAAATTTTATTACTATTATTTTCCTTACAACTGTTTTCTATTCTCACCTTTTTCTCTTATATACCTATACATTTACATTTTTGCATTGGTCTTGGTGACATCCATCTACCACGACATTATTCTATTAAATACTCGTTTCAACTGATGATAAAAGTTTAATTTGTCTGCATTTATTTTTGGTTTCACTAAATGTGTTTTATTTTTAAAACTCACTTCAATTCTATCGTTATATGGTTAGATTTTGTGGTTCTTAAATACATTTTGGAAAATTGTCTCATTTAACAAACGAACAAAAGAAAAGAAAAACAAAACTGATTTTCTAAAAATGGGAAAATTAAAGTTAAATGAAATAAGTTTTATTTTATTTCACAAAGAAAAACAAGACAACAAATATTGATGAGTTAAAAGAATTTCCATAGACAATTTTTGGCTAAATGGATAAATGACAAAAAAAATATATGTTGGGTGATGTAAAAAGTTTTAGCCAAGTTTTGCCGTTGCCCTTAACGGCAAATGTAGATATTATTCCAAAGTTAAGAATGAATTTTATTAAGACTGATCACATTGAAACGCATTTAAACTAATTTAGAGCTCTTAATTGATCTCATATTCATAACATATTCAGTTATTTTGACTTGACAGTTATATTTGCTATAACAATGTAATTATTACAAGGCAACAATGGAGCACTGGTTACAGGCAGAACTGGTTTCTGTTTCTTTTTTTCGATTCTATTTCGCAAAATTGAATGTGAACTTAATATCTCGAATCCTTTACAATATATCTCGATTTCTATTTGAGTTATTTCCGTTAAATATATTAAAAAAATTCAATTTTCACCATTTTCTCTTTAATTGGAAAGTTTACTCTATTTCTATCAATAACATTCTCCCTTATTAAAATTTCAAAAAATAAATTTTTCTTTAAGCAAAAAAAAAAAAAATATTTTCTTTGAAAGTTCAAAAAATTTTAATTTTTCTTCAAAAAAAAAAAAAAAAAAAATAATAAAATTTTTAAATTATTTTTTTTTTAATTTTAAATTTTTACTATATTTCGGTATTTATAGAGCTTCTTTTGAAGCAGATGCATATTTCTTGCTCTACCAAGAACTTTCTGGAAAATTTTTAATGCTTTTGGGGTCATGAGCTTTTCTTCAACATTCCATCGAGCAACAGAAACATAAAATTTTTGACCAGGAAGTTGCGATAAATCAGCCAAAACATACGTTTCATCATTTATTATGCAGCAAGAATATTTTTTAAGAGAACTTTACTTCAATATTCATGATCTGATTTTTAGGCTCTTAATTTCTAGAACTGTTCCCTCAAGAAATTCTTGAGCCTTTTAACTTTTTTAATCTGCATTAGCTTTAACTTTTCATACCAAATAGTCCGAGCACTGAGCTAACCGGTGTGCTTTCCTACCGGATGTGTTGGGAGCTCTTATGAATATATTTACTATTTTTTGGCTTTGGGAACATTATATGGACAATTCATTCTACGTGAATCTACAACGTGTAAGTTCTTCCGGTACCGTTTGGAAAGGAAGACCTTTGATCACCAAAATGTTTACTTTGATAAAAAATATCAGATTTTTGCTTAAAATTTATTATATTTTTTTCCACATTCACCTTAATACTTGGATAAAAGAATCAAAGACTTTTTACTTCCGTGAATTCAAATTTTTCTACCACAACAAGAGTATGAAATTGTTGCAAAGAAGTGTGAATCTTGATTTTTTCTTCTAGAAAAGAAGAAAAGACATTTTGATTCCCTAGAACTGTAGCTTTCATTGGAGATGATTTAAGTTAGATGTTTCGCCAATACAAAATGGCCGAAAACAAATGCCCAACAAGAGTCTCAAAAACTTATAGATACTTTTTACATCAACCAATATTTTTAAAATAAATTACATAAATAAAGTTTTTTTAATTGAGAGGACTTTTTGGTTTTTTGAGATTTAATTAAAATTTAAATTTAACCATAAAAAAACATTAAATATTTGGTTTCGTTTAAATTTATTTAGTTTTTTTTTTTAGAATTTTCTCTTGCACCTTTGATTTTATAAATTAAAATTTAGAAAACAGAGAAAAAACTTTTTCCGTTCCATCTTTAACCAGAAATGAAATGAATCTAGAAATAAAGTTTCTTAATTGAATACTTCGTTTATTGCATTTCGTTTGTTGATGATGGTCTTTTGATCTATAACAGAATGAAAAGCAAAAACACATAATTTTTTCCCCATTTAGGAAACATGAATATAAAATCATTTTCCATGGAAATGTGTATACAGCAACATTTGTATATGAAACGCAACATAAATATCATTCACACACAAACACCTACAAATTTTTTATACATAAAATTCACTTAAATAAAACCGAAAAAAACGGGAGAGAAAAAAAACGAAATAAACGCAACAAACTATGCTGCTCTATAAAACATAAATCTCTATTTACGAGGACCAGCTAAACGAGATGTCATTTTATTTAAAAACCAAATGGTAATATGATAAACAAGACCCTCGTATTATAATTTATTACAAACAAACTCACTTAAATAGAAATGCAAATGTATTTTATTAAAACGAGAAGAGACGGACCCTCTCTTTTTAGTTAGAGTTCTAGCAAAAACCAGCAGGTATTCTCCTCATCAAGGCAGCTGTCAATGCAACAGTATAAGCAACATCAGCATAGTGCAGGGGTATATGTATATGTAAGCTTGTTTGAATTGTATATGTAAAAGTGTATGTGTGTTTGTTTTTTTAATTATCTCCCTTTTAGGGGGAATATTTTGTCATTTGTAGGTTTTATTTTTAGTTTTTCATTTTTTAATTCCTATTAAATTTTAAAAATATGGAAATTTCATTTTTATCTTCTAATTTTTAGTTTGTTTGCTTGTTGATCTGTGTGTATGTGTGTGTTTGGCATGTGTGGGTGGTTGGCTTTTAGTTTACTTTTGAAGTTTATTTAATTTTATTATCACGAAATAAAAACAAAAAAAAATGGAACAATATTATAGTCGGTCAAGCCCGGCTATGTTATACTCTACACCACAATGTTTGTTATAATTGGTAGTTACGAAAGTGTTATGAAAGGCCCTCGTTTAGTTTTATTTTCTGAATTATTCTTAAGTGTGCAGTATATTATTGTGACACAAACACTTATGTGAAATTTACGTGAGAGGTATGTACTGACCCTCGTATAATGTTGCATGTTGTTTTTGCTTATATCTATCTTAATTTGACCAATTATTATTACAACAAAATGTGTGAGATTTATGCCCTTCAAAGTGATATTTGGTAAGGGCTTGAATGGGACCTATGAGAAGTAATGAATCGACCCTCGCATAATTTGGCACTTTGGTTTAGGGTATCATGAGACTTATTTCTATCAAAATTCGTTAAAATTGCCGAATGTTTAGATCTTTTATGAGCTTAAGACCACCTTCCGGGTGATTTTTCATTACACTAATTTCAAAAGGCTTTGTCCTTCGGCAAATATAATAAAAATAATAATAATAATATTAAGTTTCATCAGGATATCTCAAAAATTGCGACCTGTAGAGTGTTCACAATGTTAAAGTGAATAGCCAGCCGGACGGACAAACAAACGCAAGGACGGACATCGTTATATTGACTCAGAAAGTGATTCTGAGTCGATTGGTATATTTAAATGTGGACGTAAAGCCACATTTAAATATACCAATGGTGTAGGGTATAATTATAAATTATAAATCCAGGAAAAAATAACGAAAAACATCAACGTATGATAAAATCGCATTAAATTAAGGCATAAATCATTAAAATGTACACGTTTAATGTATTCGAATAATGCAATTTTAATTGAAATAAATATTAACAATAGTTTAGTCATTTTAGTCATTTTCGAAAAATACTGTTTTCATGATGTTGAAAAAAAAAACAAAGATAATGTAGAAAATTTTGAAAGTTTTGAAATTAAATTAATTACTACCATTATTTTAGTTTATTATGCTGAAAATAAAATAAAAAATATATAAAATGGAATATTTTATTTAATAACGTTATTTAGCGGGAGCTTAAAATGTTGCATAATAATTTGAATTTTATTTCAAAAAATAAAAGTTATTTTCATGAATTTTACATGTCATACAACACAAGTTGATGGTAATTTACATTAAAAAATTTAAAACACCTACACAAACACACTTACAAAATCATTGTAACTGAATTACACACATATAAGCAGTTTATTAAATAAAGTCTAGATTTAGATGGACAAAAATCTAGTGTTTTTTATTATCGATTTTGGAATATTGAATGCCATTCAATAGTCAACATTTTGATACAAATAATATATTTGTAAATGTGGGCGTGGCATGCTATTAAAATTTATATACTATTTTTAAAAAAATGTGATGTTTGAATTTTGATCAAAAGTAAATTATCATAACTCGAAAACTATCGATAATAATAAGCCAGTTTTTGCCTGTGATATTGATAGGAAACTTAAGTTTAAGATTGCTGTATCCTTTACATTTACAGCTTTATTAAACTATTCCTCAAGCACTATATTAAATACAACTCTAAAGTTGACAAGAATAGAACTTTTGAGAAACTTAAAATAGTTTAACAAATTTCACTACCCAAAAAAGCTAAGAGCATACAGCAGTTGTTCCCAAAATATACATTTCCCGATTCGAGATGTTAGACTACAAATACTGCTTAAGTCCCACGTACACTGTAAACGACTTTTGTCCTCTCTATAATGTGAGCAGAGCTAGAATTCATTCAATTTAATTTTCTGCTGCTTCGCTCTTACAAAGGCAAATGTAGTATATAGTAGTGTGGGTGGGCATCACAATAATACTCCATATATACTTTTGGACTTGTTCTTTTTTCTATTTTCTTTTGAATGTTGAATGGAATATAACTTTCGAGACACTAAAAAATAGCAACATCTCCAGCAACTCCTAAAATTGTTAAATCGAAGTCAAAGAAGATCGAGGAACATTTTCCGTAGCGGACATGTAGATACCGCGATATATAACATAAAATCAAGCTTTAAAAGAAATCTAACACGATATACAAACTTATCAAGGAAATCTTCAATTAGCTGCTTTTACAAAAAAAAAATCGCAGCTACTTTTTTATAGGTCTTGTAGTTTTAAACCTTTTCACACAACTTCTTGCTGTAACAACCTTATGCGGACACTGTTTCATATCCTCCTTTCATTTAATCCCCGTTAAACTTATTTTAATATTTCACTAAAACTCTTTAAAATCTTCAATTATCGCTACCATGGATATCTGTGTTAATGTATTAGTAAGGTGTTGATTTCTATCAAAGGATAACAAGTGTTTTAGTTTCGTTTTTTTTTTTAATTTTAATAATATTCCGTCCTTAAAAATATCTATTTACGTTCTTTTATTGAAATTTTTCCTTTTTTTAATTTACAAACACTTTATATGTTAAATTATATTTTCCTTTATTTTCTATATAAATTATGCAAAAACAACACCAAATAAGAGAACAGATAAAAAAGCCAAAAAGAAAAAATAAAAAACTGATAAATAAAATTAAAAAAAAGTGTTATGAAAAAACAGTTAAATAGAAAAAGGAAAAATAATGTTAATGCACTTAAACTAAATACAACTAAATAAAATGGATTTTAAGTACTTTTAATGCTAAATAAACTGACAATATTAAATACACATCTACTAACACACATACATTTTTGAAAAATACTTATGAAAAAATATATGAGAAAAAAATTGAGATACACATACAGATACATGTGTATTTAGGTTGGTGTATACGCATACATCTATAATTTAATGATAAAAAATAAAAACAGTTAGCGAAACACTTTAAAAGCTATTTGCTTACTAAAACACATACTTACACACAAACATATATAAATAAACTTGACTTGTGAGATATAGAAAAAATAATACAGAATTTTTTAAAAATGTTTATGTTATAAAAGTGTGGATATGTGTAAGTAAATATTGGGTTATATAAAAAGTATCAATATAAATTTCTTGGAATAGACAATTTGTTCTAAATTAAAACCAGTTTGAATCCAATGTATGCTCTGTAAGTAATTTTTGGAGGCCCTAATTTGTCTCCTATTTGTGAAGTTATTAACATTCTCTGTGCTCAATTGATAGAACCAAATAATTGTCTAGTATGCATATTAATCTTTTATGTCACCTAATACTTATATAAATGTGTAAATGTATGAAATTTCTACATAAAAGTCTAAGCCAACATATTTATTGTATATGTATGTGTGTATTTGTTAAAAAAGTTGCTAACTTACCATGTGTGAGGAGATAAGATTTTGTATTGTTAAATACTTTTAAACAAAATTGTACGAAAAAGCTAGTGGTTTAGACTCATGTGTTTTTAAAGCCTACAACAAGTTGTATGTCTTATGTTTGTTATTAAGTATGTAACATGCTTAACTGAAATAATTCCTTTACTCCGAATGATTCCGAAACGATTTAGAAAAATTAAAAAGATAAAATTCGACACAAAAATTTGTAATTAACAAACCCTATAAACAAGTCCATATCACATTGCGCCTTCCTGCTATAATGCAGAAAGAAAGTTCAGACTAATTTCAAATCTAACTGACTCTTGTTGAACCTTTAGGAAATTATCAAAACTAAAACAAAATGTAGGTATTCTTAGTTTTTAGCTATATCTTCGTCATTTATGAACCACTTTTCCCTGGATTTTAATAGTAAAATTCTCGAAAGCATTTCATATTGTTTGATACACATACCATATATATAGATATATATAATTATATAATTTTTGGGGTCTGATAGATGAAAATTGTGGAAATTACAAACAGAATGACAAATTTATATATTCTTTTCAGACTTCGTCAGGTGAAGGGTATATTATAATTTTAAGACTCAAAAAAATTATATCTATAAAAATATTTCATAGCTTTAAATGTTGATCCAATGGGACTGTTTAACTGTGACAATATAAGGCAGTCGGGGAGAGAGGTTTCCTCCATACCGCCATAGAAAATGTTAAGTTATGATTATGAGTTTTAAAATTAAGATTCAAATATTTTCTAATGAAAATAAGAATAAACAAAGGCAGACAGAATCGAAGGAGCGGTCCAAACGTCAGAGCAGAAGTTCTAAAATTTAGCACTTGTTATTCCCTTTAATATTGTAGGTGGTAGAGGTATTATGCGTTTATGTAGATATTTGTAATATACACAAAAAACTGTGATGCCCAATTTTAAGTTGCATCAGTATTTGAATCGACTTAACGATGTCTGTCCATTTGTCCGTCTTACTACCCAAATAAGCACGCTACAAGTTTAAAGTTAAGTTAAGATATCTCGAAGAACTTTTGTAAATAGTACTATTTTGGACAAATCTTATTGAAATACAGGCAAATTTTCTCACAGAATAGAGTTCTATGCTCTCAAAATATACAGATATGAAGATATTTTAAATAAATTTGGAATATGTAAATTTCATATCAGTGTAAACCATGAACGTAGCTCCTAAAGAAACATAATTTCGGAAATCACATTAAAGTGTATAACAATTTAACATTTTTTTCTATAGCCCATTTTCGATATTCATATGCAACTTGAGTATAGTATTCCTACAAACTTGAGGAAAAGTATTCCTACAAAATATGTGACAAATTTAAAATTAATTGGAAAAGTGAACACGAAGATCATTTTTAGTAATTTTTATATCGGTACCAAATTAACTTATTGCAAAGGATCTTCTTAATTTTTTTAATTATAATATTTTCAATTCTTAAAGTCCATTAAAAAATCCAACCTGATATGGAAAACCAAAAACACAATTTGACTCATTGTTGTCCTCAGTAGTATGCACTGGTATTTTCATCTTTTTCATGTGTATAAAAATTTCTTTCTTTTTATTGTTTATTCAAAACAAACTACAAATGTATTAGTAACAAAGTGCTCTCAAATACATTTATACTTTGTACTTTTTAAAATGAAAAACTATGTCTCGGTAATGGTGTGTATACATATATAATATTCTTTTTTCTATAACATTAAATTTTTTTCATATTCTAAACTCTTTCTGTCTTTTTACTGTCTCTAACATTTCCCCAGACTTTGTGGCTGAAAGAAAAGGATGTCAGTTCTTAAAATGTTAAATGTAATGAAAGTTAAAAAGTGCGAAAATATACATTAGGGTCAGCTTTTATATTTTAGTTTTAAATGTGTATGTGTATGTGTATGTAACACCCAGGATAAATATGTGCAAATATATATGTTTGTATATATAGAACAATATCTTGGCTTACAATGAAAGGAAAAGAATATTAAAAAATAGAGTTAACAGACTATAAAACAGCTGCAAGCCAAACAGGTGGAGAATTGAAAAGGAACTTTAAGAAGATAGAAATAACGAAGTTTTCTTTAATAGTTTGAAAATTGTAATTATGTCCAAAAAAGAGGAGTTTTATAATATTTTCAATTACACCTCTTGTTTTTCAATGTATGTTCCAACACTAAGACAATCTGACTAACTGCCAATACATATAATATAAAAAGTTAAAAAGTTGGTTATGTAGACAAGAATAGGAGTTATAATATTAAATGTCTTAAAATATTCACAAAATTTCGAAAAAAAAATATTCTTTTACCGGAGACTGTTATACTGTTTTTAGTTTTTCGTTATCGGTTAAGATTTTCTTCTAAATTGACTTTAAAGCTTGAAGGAATATAGAACTTCCGAAAATTTGAATAAAAGTTTTAGTATGGTTATCAAAAAAAGATAAGAATCTCTACAATATATTAACATTATATGCTTTAACTTTCCAGGATAATAACATAGGCAAATGTCCTTTTAAAGATTTAAAATATCTTGGTAATTTTTAGATGGAACATATTGAATGAAATGTTTGCCATACATGACAAAAATTTTATTCAAAATATATACCGGGCAAACAGTTTAAAAATCAATTGCATCATTCAGATACCGGTGGGCAGGACGATAGGACAGGACTTAAACTATTTGTAGATGAATCGGAAACTAGAATATGTCTCCAACTATTAGACCATAAGTCATGAAGGCGGAGGTAAGTATAATCAGGTACTCAAGGACTTTATTTTCTTAGACAGGGAGAACATAGTTTTTTTTGTATAAATAGATTTTTATATCTTTACTGAAAACCAAATGGCA
The DNA here is from genome assembly GCA_004302925.2 of Cochliomyia hominivorax. NCBI lineage: Eukaryota > Metazoa > Arthropoda > Insecta > Diptera > Calliphoridae > Cochliomyia > Cochliomyia hominivorax. The sequence goes on along the minus strand of PYHX02000467.1, from coordinate 114,777,076 downwards.
ATCCGAGCACCATAATCCAAAGTCACTATTTCAAAAGCTATCTTGGATTGCAAAGAGGCTACAAACGATTTATGTGCAATGGGAACGGTACACTTCAATTGATAACCTGCTCATGAAGAGCAGCAGCACCATCGGATGTAGGGCTTATGGGAAAGACACCGAAACGATGAACAAATCCCTTGTCACTTACCTGCCTTGGCAACAGAAATCAAAATTTTATGAGGAATTTTTTAACAAACAGGTATCACCGATGCCATCAAATATAGTGCATTTAAGGAAGACACCTTGCAAAGGCGGTCTTACCTTAAATACGTTGATTGGAGGATGCATTATACACAACATAGAAATCCTAAAATCACCTATGCTTGGTATCAGTTGATAGGCTGATATAGTAGATGTATGTCAACCGACATCCATATCGTGGTCATATAGTTTCATATTAATTTTCTAAAAATTGAAAAAATCATCCTTTTTAGATTCAAAGATAATTAAAACGAATTTATGATGTCATAAGAAAGACGAAATTGCCGTTTTACCTGAAACCATGTACACACCTATTTTAGTGTGCAAAGATGGATATGATCTTATACCCAATGATATCAATAATAGCATTAAATATAACTATATATCGATCTATTTTGTATCGATCTATAACCTATCAATTACTAAACCTATTTGGTAGGCCTCCTGAAAAAGCAATATATAATGGGATTAACTTACTTATTTTTGACTTTAAGATGAAATCGTGAGAAATTTTTCGGTACATCAATAAGTTTAATCATTTTTTCAGTTTTCATTTTCTTACTGCCTCTGATGGGTGAACATATTTGCACATTTTCCTTTAATTTCCATACATTAATTTATACAGTATTTTCTTTTCATATGTAAATGTAAATACAATTTAGTTGTATTTACTTAAAAAAATACATATAAATAGATCCTTTTTATATAAACATTTAATTCCTTTTTTTCTCCATGTCCAACACAGTTTACTACAACTGACTCATATGTAAAACGTTTTTAATTTTATTTTACAGTTTTTTTCCAACATAAATAAATTAGTACAAGAGATATACGCAAATATTCAATATTTATTTACGCAATTGTCAGTAATTTGCTGTAAAATAGATTTTTTTACTTACAAAGCGTAAAAATGCTTAAAATGAAGCAGGATAATGAGGTTTTTTTGCTATAAATTGTGCTAACCTAAATATAAATGTATATGTGTGTATATGTACACATAAATGTATATGTTAACTAACATATACAAACATAAAAGTATGCAAATACGTGCTAAATTTAAATATGCGTAAATAAATGAATTTCTATATTTTCCTGAGAAAAAAGAAACGGTGGAGTATGGGAGCAACTAAGCAAGAGAAAGAGAGAGTGTGTGTTTTAGATTATTTTAAGCAAAATTTACCATGTATTCGTGCATATCTTTGTCTGAGTGTGTATTTATGTATTAGTGCCAAAAAAATTAACAAAAGTTAAATAATAAAGTTAAAATTTATAGACACGTTTGCAAAACATTGAGTACAAAAAAAAAATAAAACAAAAATGGAGAGTGAGAAAGAGAGCAAAAACTGCAAGATAAATTAACGAATTTTGTATAAAACATTTAGTCACAAAAACAAATGAAAAAAATACAAACATTTTTTTATTGAGAGAATTATTATTTTATTACTCGCAAATATTATTTCACTAATGTCGTTAGTGGTCAAATTAGAATGAAATAGGAGATATTGGAAGACTCCAAAAATTAAAACAAAGCAATTTACATACTAGACTATATAAACTACTACACTCATTCAAGCGCAACAATTGAGGAATTTGAAAAAATGCTATATGAGCTCTTAAGGGACTTAGATCATTTACAATCTGAAAATTATATCATTTCAACGCGCGGGCGATACCTATTTTAATAGTGGCACTGTTTTAATGTAACAATGATCAAGCTCCAACTTTTTCTGCTAGAAAAGGACTTCTGTTGTAGAGTCCACTTGCATACATTTTTTAAGTTAACATTGGTAGAAAAAGCACTTCAAATACTCGGTATGGGCTGGCAGGAAAATTGATAAAGCTATATTTATTCACCAGATTAAAAACAAGTTCGAAGTGGTTGTACCAGGAAATGATCGTCCAGCTTTCATCCTTGCTCAAAAGAGCATGTGATTCTTCAATGCTTTAACGCCGATTATGCAGGAATACTTCTTTTAATAAACTATCAGTTTAATCAGTAACCAAATAGTTTGTTGATGTTTCCAATTTATACTTACAATGAATTTCCAGACCAATGAAAGAGGCAAAATTCTTGAGAAAATTATTTATAATCGAATTGTCCAACCTCTTATAGGGATTCCAAAAAGCTAAGTCGACCGTAGACGCCAAAGGTTTGAAAGTGGATACAGCACGAACGTTAATAAGAGGCAAAGGAATAAATAGAAACGACGCTCTTATAAACCCCAATTACATAGAATTGAAGTACCTAGAGCTGAACCAATATAATATTAACTACAAATAGACTGAAAAGGAAAACGACGAAGCTGATAGCAGAGAAGTGCGAAAGGACTTCTTAGTCGCATCCAGATATCTTGGTGTTATTATTGATGCTAAACTAAAATTGGTTATGTCATGAACAAGACATCCAACGAAATAGCTACTCTTGAACGCCTGATGCCAAATGGGAGAGTTCTACCCAACATAATACTAATTTAATGTCCACCAAATAACCCTATATGAATGTCAGCTTTTAAAACGAAGTCTACATCTTGGAAATTAAAATCTACTATTAGATTATTAGCTCTGCGGTTATGTTGCTCCGTACAACTTTGGAAGAAGCTGTGCAAGTAATAGAGGAATAGTAATGATTCCTTTCGATATCCCGACTGAAGTAACTTAACAATTGGACCAATGCAGAAGAGATGGAACTTTAGTCCTATATACCTCGTGTTTAAAAGATCAAGCATAGTTATCTTATACTTTTTTGGTACTTCAAACTATGTTACAATCTAGAATCTGGATTGTGTTAAAGTCTAGACTCTAGACAATATTATACTCTATATACTAGACTATTTTATAATTCAGATTTAATATTATTAAACAGTAAATTATTTAAATTGTCGCGTAGTCTTTTATAGTCTAGTCCTCCTTTGAATTTGTCTGTTCTTTGTCCCCGAAGTCACATGCCAATGCATCCAGCAGAATATGACTACATGAATATTTCTTTTTCGTCTTTTGTCATTTTATGTCGACATTTATTATTTTACGTGAGTTATAATAAAATAAGATTTGTACATGTGTCCCAAATTTACATTTTTCAAAATAAAATTTAAATTTATTAAATCCCAGACAATGGGGCGTATACTTTATTTTTACTGAGATTCTATGGAAAACAAGAAAACCAAGAAGTTGCTTTCACTTTCACAATGAAAAATATAAATATTTTCATTTTGAAAACGCTCTTTTTCTGAGGTTTGAGAAGAAACTGTTAATATAAATATTTTATAGTACTTTTAGCGTATAATGTTACTTTAGGGAATATAAATGGTCTATTTGTCTACAATATTTAGTGCAATTTAGCACAAATATCACGAAATGTCAGCGGAAAAATAATATATTGAAATTAATGTTGTTTATGAGGGGGAGTGAAGATGGCAGACATAAATTCATGATGACGGAAAGAAATAACTCTATTGTTCTAAAATTTAATTTAGCTTAAATAATGTAATTTCCGTTTCAAAAAAAAAGGAATTTAAAATAGTTTATTTAATAGAACAAGTAGAAAAGCGCCGAATCTTCAATACCTTCCACCAAAAATGCGTGTAAAGTAAATACATTATGTTTCGTACATACACACTCCAAATACGCTCACAGAAGTAAACAATATATAAAACTTTTTTAATATAAAACAGAAACACTTAATGAGTTATGAAATGAATTATATTTTTAGCTATAACATTTTTTGAACCGATTTTGATAATTTTTGGAATGATAAGGATGTATATAAAACTTCACATTATGGCAAGAAATCACTCTAATTTGTCGATATATAATTGGCGAATTAACAAACTTGGTTTTAAGTAAGAACTAGTCCTAAGACTTTAAAAGTTGCTCTAGTCAAATTTCATTGATCTCTGTCAATTACTGGGGTTGTGGGCGTGCCAGCGACATACAGACAGACATGGAGATGAACAGAAATAAAGGCTAAACCAACTCAGATTTTGATTTGAAATAAGAATATTTAAATGACAAAGTTAATATTCTCTCTTCAAAAAAAAGAGTTAAATTATAGCAAAACGATTAAAAAAGAGATGATTTAAGTTTTACATATTAATTACATGAAATTTATGTAATTTTACACATTTTTTGTTGTTTGTGAAAAAAATTAAAAAAAATATCTAAATGACTTTAGGGAGCATCAGAAAAAACAATATTTAAACATTTCAATTGTTAACAAAAAAAAATATTAAATTTCATTTTTTTAGAGGAAAATAAAAAAACTCTCTCTAACCTCGTATGATAATCTAACTGATGATGTTAACAATTATTTACATAAAAAATATATACACAACAACATTGGTCAAATACAATACAACCACAATTAAAGATAAATTTAGTATAAAATATTCTGATAATATTTGGTTGTGTGTGAAAAAATGGTTTAAAGTCAAAAAAAAAATCGTAAAATACTGAGAATTAAAATGTTTTTACATATAAAATTCCTGATATAAATAATAAATTTATAAAATATTAAAATAAATTGTAAAAAATGAACTTCCGCATCCGTTCATTTATATAAATGTCAAACTGTTATAAAAAATATATAAAAATAAAACTTACTACTACCAACATACATATAAACACTTGTGTATTCAAAACTTTTAAAAATCCAAACAGATACATATATAAATGCACACCAACAGACTTACACAACAACAGACAATAATAAAATGTCCGTTAAAAATTTGAAATATTTCACATGAAGTTTTTTCTCTCTTTATTTTTATACTCTCCTGCAAAAAAAAAATGATGAATATTAACTTCGTCATTCAGTGTGTTACACTAAGAAGAACTCAACTCGGGCCTACGAAAAGGTCCGTTAAAAATTAAGAGGCCAAAAACAGAGCACGGATATCGAACAAGTTTCTAAAAAAATATTCATGCTGCATAATGGATCATTAATGGTCATGTTGCTGGTGCTCGAGGGAATGCTGAAGAACAGTTTAGGAGTCAAAATTGCACAAAAAGTTCTTGGTAGGGCAAGCAATATACAGTTACGGCAAAAGAAGCTTATCATTTGTTACAACGAGCTTTTTAGATACTGAAATTTACATGCAGAACTGTTTACAAAAAAAGGCTGCTTTCTTTCATAAGACTTTATAATATGTCCACTCTTTTATGGCCTGACCTGACATCCTGTGACTATGGTAAATAAGCCGTTGTGTGGTGCAAGAAGGGGCGCAGAGCTAAGGACACTGGAAATATATTAAGCTCTTAATAGAAATGAATTAAAAAGCACAAAAAGGGCGTCCAAAAGTCTAGTAGATTTTAAACGGAGATGAATTACAGAAAGCACTATAGAAACGTTAATGGAAGGGTTTCCGAATTTTTTTTTTAATTTCATTAGTGAATAATACTTAAATAATGTTACTGTTTAAATTGTAATAATAATTTTAATCAAATAAAAAATTAAAAAATTAAATCAAAGAAAAAAGTTATATTCACACAAAGTTTATAACCCACTAACAAAATGAGGTTCCTGTAAGAAACAATTTGTATGTATTAGTCTGTATAAATATGTTAGCATGCAAATTGATAATGTATTAGAATATAAATGTGTTTGTTACCACACACTTATAGTGAAGGGTATTCGTCTTAGTCGTATGTAGCATTTCTTCTTGTTTTCGTATGTTGTTTTTTTATGCTCTTCAATGCAAGTTGTTGTCACTTTTGTTGGTGAATATAAATATAAAAACAAATACATACATATAAAAAACTATAATATATATGTATTGTCCATTTTACTTATATATAAATGTATATGTATATAGTTTTTATTTATATATAAAAAATATACAAAATGATGATGTATAATAAACGCATGTTGCCAGTTTTGTATTTCAACATAAAAAAACACAAAAAAGGAAAAACATCCTGAATTTTTGTTGCTGCCGTTTCTGCTTATTCAGGCATTTCATATTTATGCACAAAATTTTATATAAATTCAACACACTTACACTTTTAATATATACATACAATTATTATTTTGTATTGTTGTGTGTGTGTGAAAAAATATTTATAAGTAAATTTGTGTTTATATTTAAAGTTTTCATTTTATTATTTATTGTTGTTGTATATTTTTGCATTCGGTGACAATAAATTTTAACAAATTTTTGTTATTTACACAATTTCTGAAAATACAACAAAATCATGAATCTCTCTACAAAATCAATTGTTAAGTACGTATAAATAAAAAACACTCAAAGAAATAATTTGTTCATCGCCTTAAAATTCGTTTCCGGAAAAAGGCCTCATTTATGTGTTAATATATTTTGAGGGGTCCATTTACAGGAACTGTGAAAAAGGTTTCAGCACAATTTCTAATTTCTGTTGGGTTTTTTATTATACTAAAATAAATGTTTGGGGCATTTTTCAAATCATTGTCTTTAGAATTGTGACTGCATAAAAACCTCAATATGGGCTGTAGCAAGTGAAATCAGAAAATTCTTAACATACATATATTTTTTATTTAATTAAAATTATTATGACAATTTACAAAATAAAATAAATATTTTTATAATTTTAATCACCAGTAAAGAAATTGTAAACTTTTTCGGAAACCCTTCCTTCACCTTGCTCGAACTGGTAGTTAATCATCTTTTAAAATCTACTTTTTGACACCCTTTTTATGCTCTTCAATTCTCTTTCAACAAAAGCCCAATATCCCTCTACTGCTCTAAGATCCGGGCATTTTTTTGAATTTTCCTTTCTTGATACAAATACCACATTAATGTTCTGATATCACTCAAAGTTTTATGTACCGCAGTGAAAAGGTGCGTAGTTAGACCTTCAATAAACGGACACTTTATGAAGTCTTATGATCGAAAGCAGCCGTTTTGTAAACATTTCTTGGTATAATTTTCGATATTTATAGAGCCCGTTATAACAAACGATTGGCTTCTTTTGCCGCAACAGGATATTGCTTGTCTTACCAAAAACTTTTTCAGAACTTTTACTTCTTTCTGATCCTAAACTTCAACATTGCCTCGATTATCAGCAACATAAAAAAGATAGATAAAATCCAGTCCTTCCGGTACTGTTGAAAATGCTTTCTATTTTTTTACTTTGGGTACATCCTGTGGATCATTCCATCTACCTGAACCTGATCTGCTATAAAGTTCTTCTTAGAAACAGTTTGAAAGCCAACTTTTTTTAGAACCAAGTTAAGTTTTGTTTTCCTGTTCACTCGCTTTGACAATAAACCTAATAACTTATATGTTTTACAAAAGTAACTTAACAGCACTTGAGTTAAGGGATTAAATGAAACATGTGTGTTAATTATTTTTCGATCTCACTCTTTAATCTTCAAAATTAAACCTGCATAAAGACATAAAGTGATTTTTGAAATTACTCAAGCAAAACTGCATTATCACTCCTTAATGAATTAATAAAATGACTTAATTCTTTTAATCCTGCATAGCACTCACATAATTAATATCATTTACATATTCTCAAATAAGCTTTTATAAATTAAGCTTCTTGAGAAAATCGAAAATTATTTATTAAACTTTCAATGACTTATTTAACTCATAAAACAAATAAGTTTCTTAATCATTTGAGATCATAAAAATAAACAAATAAATTGTTTATTAAATGAATAATTCATTGAAATTTATTATAAATTTGCATATTGAACTCTTTTCGACTTTGGAGGAAAAAAACATAAATAATAAAAATTTGCAAAATTCAATTGTTCAAAAGGAATTTTAGCGCCAATTAATTAATACAACAATTTTTTCTTATGAGTGTAACAAACAAACAAACAAAAAAAGCCGCAAAACAATAAATAGTTGCCAATAAATAGTAATAACAACAATAATAACAAATTGTATAATAAATCTAAGGATGTGTGTTTCCAAAAAAATATGTAAATAAATGGAGAAAAACCAAGGTACAGGTTCGACTCTTTTTTATTCTTCGTAAGATCGGATCTTTCAAAGACTTTAATTTTTCCTTTAATAGAACGTTTAATTTTTTGTCGCTCTTCAAAATAAAATTTAATTCTAAAAAATAAAAATAAAAAAACAAAAAAAAAAAATAAATAAAAAATGAGCGAAATCGAAAAAAGAGTTTAAAAATTAATAATTCGCACAAATTGTTTTGAAGTCGTGTGTGGCAGTCATAAATGTTTTTTGTTATTTCATATATTTTTCTTGTTTCTGTTTTTTGCATTTTTAAGTATAAAACAGCAACAATAAGTTTTATTGCGGCAAATATTTTCAAGTACAATTTTTTGTTTTTTAATTTTTAATTTTTGTTTTTTCCAATCATTTCACATTTTTAGAGCGAGTTAAAAATAATCCTCTTTCTATTTAAGAAGAGTAAATAATATCTTTTTTTGATTCTGTACGGACGAAATCAAAAATAAAGATAAAAATTTTAATCGAAAAAAAGAGTTTTATATCTTTAATCTTGGCAAAGCAGAGCAAAAATAAGATCAATTGTAAATAAAGATTTAGCTCCGAGCTTTTCTATACTCTGAAAAAACACTCTAAAATATAACACAATCACAAAAAGAGACAATAAATAATAAAAAATAAAACAACAGCAACAACAACAAAACTAACAATTAAATAACAAACGACTTTTCTGTCGGCAATAAATGAACATTTAAATAAATTTGCAATTTTTTTCTTAAATAAAAATATAAATAAATACAATTTTGGAAAAATTTATGGAAATACAAACACACACACACATAAAAATATACAAGCAATTTCAATAATTTTAAATATGACTATGATACACACACGCACACATATATGTAAACACAAGGCCTGATAAGTTGGTTTATGGAAAATCGTGTTTTGCTCACTTATAGTTAAATATAAACACTAAAATAAATGTGTTCATGTTGTCATGTTTTAGAAGTAAATGACTAACATAATAATTACAGAGAAAATTCAAGAATTTTTTGGGAAACCTGATACATTTTATGAAAATTCATTTGAACTTTTAAAAAATGTAAAAATTGAAATTATACACCACCGCAATTTAAAAAATGTTTCTCTAAAAATCAAATTTAAAAGGATTTTCTATAAAAATCAAATTTAAAGAAAATTTTCTATAAAATTCAAATTTAAAGAAAATTTTCTATAAAAATCAAATTTAAAGAAAATTTTCTATAAAAATCAAATTTAAAGAAAATTTTCATAAAAATCAAATTTAAAGAAAATTTTCTATAAAAATCAAATTTAAAGAAAATTTTCTATAAAAATCAAATTTAAAGAAAATTTTCTATAAAAATCAAATTTAAAGAAAATTTTCTATAAAAATCAAATTTAAAGAAAATTTTCTAAATAAAATAATCAAATTTTATAGAAAATTTTCTAAAAAATCAAATTTAAAGAAAATTTTCTATAAAAATCAAATTTAAAGAAAATTTTCTATAAAATCAAATTAAAGAAAATTTTCTATAAAAATCAAATTTAAAGAAAATTTTCTATAAAAATCAAATTTAAAGAAAATTTTCTATAAAAATCAAATTTAAGAAAATTTTCTATAAAAATCAAATTTTAAAGAAAATTTTCTATAAAAATAAATTTAAAGAAATTTTCTAAATGAAAATTAAATTTTCTAATGAAAATTAATTTTAAATGAAAACAATTTTTAGAAATTTTTTTAATGAAAAATAAAATTTTTCTACAGAAATAAGATTTACAAAAATGTCTATAAAAGATCATATTTAGAGAAAAATTTTTGTAGAAATCAAATGTAAACAATTTTCTATAAAAATCAGAATTTTAAGAAAATTTTTTATAGAAATCAAATTTACAAAAATTTTTCTACAAAAATTAAATTTAATAAAATTTTCGATTTTTATAAAAATCTGATTTGAAGCTAATTTTCTATCTAAATCACATTAAATGTAAATTTTCTGTAGAGGCGAATTAATGAAAATTTTCTACAGAAAAATGTAATGAACATTTTCTTTAAAACGAAAACTTAATGAATAAACTTATAATATTTTGTAAAAGGAAAACTAAAAGAAAATTGTTTATAAAATAAATGTAAGAAAATGTAAATGGAAAATATTGTTTAAATTTTGTCAAAACTAAAATTAAATATTTTTACTTAAACTCACTGTCCTTAATACTACTTCCCCTGACTGTTTTTTAAACAATTGTGTCTTTATAGGAGCCATATCAGCAGACCTCCCATATATTCATTAAATGTAAAAGATAAAGAGAAAAATTTGGAATTACTTTAAATATGGGTCAGTCTATGGGCACAAAAAAGTTTATATACAAAAGCTTATATAAATATATATCTCTGCACATACCCATGTACATATGTACCCCTTTATTATATAAATAAAATATAGTTTTTTATATAAAACTCTATAAAAAGTATGCAGGAAAAACAAGTACCAACTTTATTGTTGTTAATGTAAGTTTGGCCATATTTTTTTTTTGTTTTTTATGTTGTTTAATTGTAAATTGTTGTTGTAGTAGACCTGATTCATAAACAATTGGCCATTTACATTAAAACCAGCTTACAGTAGTTATTTTAATTTAAAATACACAAAGAAAAAATCACAAACATACGTACACATGTGGACACTAACAGAAAAAAGGACATGTATTTTATATAAATTTTCATTTGTTAACAAAAAAAATGGGAAATAAAAAGTTTTTCTCTTCATTTGTAGAAAATAAATGAAAATTTTGTTTTATTTTTTGTGAAATAAAAAAATAAAAAACGCGTAAAAGCGGAAGTTAAGAGCTGTCGTATGTGTGTGAGTTTGTTTTACTTTTTTGTTGTGAAAAAATATTTAAATGTATGAGTATTTTTTTTCATCTTCTCTTAAATGAGCTTTGTCAATGTGGTGGTGCTTGTGTATTTTATATAATCACCATTGTCATTTTGGTCATTTATTCATAAACATTTTTTTACAATAATTCAGACAAAAGATATTAAAAATATATATTTCTGTAATTTTCGCTTTTTTATATCCTTCAGTAGCACAAATGGTGAAGGAGGATATTTTAAGTTTATCATTCAATATGTGGCATTAAACAGAGGCGAAGTGTTGATTAAATGAAAAATAAAAAGACCCTTTCCGGAAACGCTTCCATTAACGTCACTTTGCTTAAACAGGTAGTCATTTTCCGCTTAAAATCGACTTTTCGACACCAATTTTTGTGCAATTCTCTTTTAACATAAGCTCAAGATTTTCCAACTGGACTTAGCTCTTGATTCTGGCAGTAATCAAGACTTATTTACCATAGAGAGAGTATGCCAAGTCAGGTCAAAAAGAAGAAGAATAAGTTTTAAGAATGAAAGCAGTCAAGCAAGTTTTAATATTTATAGATCCCGTTGTTTCAAGTGATCGGCTTCTTTTGTTGTAACTGCATACTGCTTGCCATATTAAGAACTTTTTGGAAAATTTTTACTGCGTTTGGGTCCTAAATTTTCTCTCAACAACCCCTTGACCATCAGCAGCATAAATTTTTTGATCAGGAAGTTGCGAAAAATCTGTTATTATATACGTTTCTTTACAAATGCAACAAGAATATATTTTGGAAAACCTGACTTCCATTTCCGCGCTCTGTTCTTGACCTCTAAATTTGTTGTAAAGGTCAAAACAGAGCACGTATATTTTTAAACCTGCACTTTTCCTACCAAAGAGTCCGAGCACTGTGATAACCGGGCTGCTTTCATATCGGATTTTTGGTTTTAGAAATATCATGTGGACCATTGTTTCTACCTAAATCCGGTTTTCTATTAACGGACAAGTTCTCCAGGTACTGTTTAATAACATTGTAAACAGTTTGATGGCAGACTTTTGAATACTGGTCCAACTATTTTTAAGAATCAAGTTGGGTTTGGTTGAAAATATTTAATAATTCTAGTGCGCATTTATTTCAAGTCACTCATTTTAAATAGATTAACAATTCATTTGTTTGACATTTCATTGAGCTATAGAGTATCTAAAATTCGTTATAACCCCTTGTATAATATTCCGTTTTAATCCCATTTTAAATAATTTGAATATGAATTGTAGCCTCATCATCATCGACTTTATTTAAAATTTATCATCATAATGATTTTTTATCAGAAAATTTCGGAAAATATTATTTATCCGGTTTTATTATAATCAAGTGAAATGTCCATTTTTGTGAAATCATGTTTGGTATCCATAAAATAACATTTCAATTTATTTGCTGAATGGATTCTCCTCTTATTTTTATTAAATTAACAAGGATGACGTTTTTTGTTTGCACTTCCGTCAGGTAAAGACAATTAATTTAATTTATAGGAAAACATGACCCATAAATTAAAAAGGAAATTAATTAAATAAATATTTCAGCTGCTTCATGAAGAGAATATAATTTAAATGGGATTTATAAGGTTTTTGCTTCTAATTGAGTTTCAAAAAAGAAGAATGAAAATTACGAAATTTGCGATCATTTTTTGAAATAAGAATTAGTGACAAATATGTTGAACATGAGAAATTGTCCTTTGTTTGCAAATCTGGTTCAGGTAGAGTAGAATGGTCCATATGATGTTTTCTGAACAAGTCAGACCTTTTGGAATGAAAAGTTAAAGCTTATGCACATTTTTAAACATATAAGACTAAAAAGTTCCCTACATGAACGCTGCTAAAAAATTAGAGGCCAAAAACAGAGTCAAAATTTCCCAAAAAGTTCTTGGTGTGTTCTACAATATGCAGTGGCCACTACAAATACTGAAATTTTCATTAAGTTATATTTACAAAAAGGCCACAAAATGGATGACCTGACTTGGCATAATGTCTCTATGGTAAACAAACCCTTGAGTGGTATATGAACAATAATGTGGTGTTTGTATCAAGAGAGGCAAATCCTCTAAACTGCCCGGAGCTAAGTGCAGTGGGAAGATATTGGGCTCTTGTTAAAAGAGAATTGTAGAACAGGAATAAGTTGTCCTAATTTGTGGTAGATTTTTCTGCAAACACTTAATGGTTTATGGTGCTTTTCGAATAAAATTCAAATTTCATCACAAGCTAAGAATTTTTCAATTTCACTCTTTAAGTAACATTTATCTTAATGAGTATTTTCGTCATAATACGATTTTAAAGTCTAATTTTCATAAAAAGAAAATCGAAAGGAAAAATTTTACTATATAAAAATTAAATTTAAAAATTTTCTAACATAATTTTTTCCTAATTAAATAAATTTAAAAATCTTTAAAAAGAAGTTGCTGCTCTCTTTTACTTTATCATCGTTTGCATAACACACACACAAAAAGTTCCGCCAAAAGAGGCAAAAAGCACAAAACTATAAGAAAAACTTTTAGTTAAATTTTTTATTTAAAATATTTTCCATTTCATATGCAATATTTGCTACATTATTCATACATATTAGGAATATGGTAATATTCATATACATTTCCATATTATGTCGAAATTTAGTTTATTTTATTTTTCTTCCTCTTCTCTTTCTGACTTTCAACACTATTCGTTATTTAAATATGCAGACAAAATTATTTCTCTATAAAGGTGGCTCTTTTAAAATAATATTTGAAAAAAAATTGTTACACATTTGAAGAAAAAATTCTATAAAAATCTCTAAAATGTTAACCTCCCTAATATTCGACAAATAAAATTCTTGTGAAAAAAGCTTTTCAATTCTCCATGATTCGTTGCTTACAATCACATGAAACAGACTTTTGCCATTCAATGTTTGCCTGAGTTTGTTTGAGTGCTTGCATGTATGTGTATGTGACATCACACACACACACAAATATTCAATTTTATTTGGTTTCCTGCGAAACCATATTTACTTCTTTCAATTTTTGCTTTATTTGCATGTGTTTGCCTTGTCTACATACAATTACAGTACTTTTCTCGTCTATTCCGCCAAATTTCTCTGCGGAAAGATACTTTTCCATAAGATCTTTGTAAAATTGAAATAATATGTATTTTTCACATATTTATTCGCTGCTCTGCTGCACATGACTTTTTGTTCTTTTTTGGATTTTTTTAAGTGCAATTAACAAATTTTCCTTTCTTAGTGGCTGATTTACGGTTTTGTATTGTTGTTTTTTTTTTAGTTGAAAGAAGAGAAAATGATATGAAAAGGATAATTTTACGGTATTTAAATTTGAAAATTGTAATAAAATATTTAGATGAATAAAACTGAAAAAAAATATTTTCCACATTTGAATAAAATTTATTTAAATGAAAATTTTACTGAAAAAAATTTTTCTTAAATTTTATTTCAATAGAAATAAAATCTTCTATATAAGGAAAGTCCTGGTATATAAAAAAGAAACGACCTTAATATAATTTGTTATTAAGTGTGAAGTACATTATTATAATACTAACATTTGCGTGAAATTTATGCGATTGAAAATGTTTTTTTCTGAGAGGTTACATCACAGCTAGAAGAAATGATCGCTCAACCCTCGTAAATTTCAAACTTCGGTTTTAGATTACATTAAGCTCAATTTCAGCAGTTTTAATCTCAATTCCAACATATATGAGATAATTATGTAATTTAATGTAGAGCTGAGCGATATCGTCATAAAATGTATAAATAACGTCATTCCCAGTGAAAGTGATTTTTAAAATCACTGTTCTTTAAAACAGTGATAGTGATCACATCAATTCAAAATAAAACAAAAAGAATTTTTTAATAATTCCAAAAAAATACGGTAATTAATTTAGCTCATTGGAGGGGTGTGAAAAAGAAACAAAGTAACGAAATCCTCTCTTCAACGTACTCACGATAATGGGATCTTCTTTTTAGAACGACCCGACTACCAATCGGCCAAACATTATCAACTCAGCAACAGCTATTTATTTTCACCAGGGAAGAAACTACAACAACAGCGAAACTGTTACGGGAACAACAACCTCTTTTCAAGACATCCAGGTAATTTAGTTTTCACAACATTTACATGTACAGACAGAGAAACGGTCGGATATCGTAAAATCGACTCAGAAATTGATTCTGAGTCGAACGGTTTACTTAGAAGTGGGTGCAATGTCATTTTCCTTTATGTTACAAACATTGTAATGAACGCATTAAACCCCAACCACCTACAGTGGTGTAGGGTATAAAAAACTGAAAAAATCATTGACATTCAAAACAAAAATCTTAACTTTTTTTATTTATTTTTTGTTATTTATTTTTTGTCAGTTGTCTGACATCATAAAACGTCTCAAAATGTCTTCATTGAAAATCAGAAAAACAACACTTTTTGCATTTTTTATTTACAAATATGAATTTTTCATCATTAAAAACAAAAAACTTTTTTGTTTTTCGTTAAGAAGAAAAAACTGCATAAATCAAATGTAAGTTTTGCCAGCCAAAAAAGAGCTAAATTCTTTATTTCATTCTTTATTCCGCAAAGTCATAGAACGGTAAGTGGTTTTCTTGCGCCGGAGCTTTCAGAGCTACAAACAAAAAGAAGGCCAGCAACAAAAACAACAACTGTCATGTTCACTTGTTTAAATCTACTTGACATATGAAAGTGTAGTAGTGGCTTTGTCTCTCTGCTGAACTTGTAACTGTTGCTGAAGGTAGCAATTTAATGTTGCCTTTTTGCTCTTAGTTTCTCTTAACCACAACATTAAGCCGGAGGGTGTGAAAAATTTTGTCATTTTTTATTTAAAATTATTTTTATTCATTTCGCATAAAGCAAAAAAGCTAATGGCCAATTTTGTGAGGGGGAATGGGGGAAATTTGTTTTTTTGCACCGAAAGTGTAAAAAAGCCCAGGGTCCTAAATTAATAATTTAATAGTTTAATAGTGATCTTAATTATTTATATTTTGGATAAATTTAAGTTGTTTTTTATGTCTAAAGGCCTTAAATATAAAGTTAAATTTGAAAGGGGGACCATGTAAAGCAATAGACCGAACCTCGCATAATTTGGCACGTCAGTTTAGAGTATAATAGAAATCGCTATGCTGTTAGGATTTTTATAAGATTAAAGACTCAAGTCAGGAGAAAATTTGTATGTTTTTTTGAAACAGTGAATAAAATTATTTACCGATAAATTTAATAATTTCATTATATGGAAGCAAAACTATTGCAATATTTAATATTAATATTGAAAAACTATTTATATATATGGACACAGACATCCTTAAAATATGTACGTTTTACAACTAAAGAAAATTTTAGTTATTTTTCTTATTTTTGCTCCATTTACTTGATTCTAATATAAATGGAAGCAAGAAAAAAAACTACATTTAAAAAATCTTAACATTTAAGAGAATATAAATGGAGAAATATTTCATGTACATATTTTACATAACCTCTATTAATAGTGCTAATAACCCAGTAAGCAATTTGATACGAAAAATCCTACATAACCATCAAAACCTAAACATTCTGGCATCGTTTCGAAGACTAAGAAAATTTCACTAATTCAACTTAAGTCGTAATTGTAAAATATTTCTTTAATTACATATTTTTGTTTAAATTGCATATTGTAGCTTTAATTGCATATTTTGGCTATAATGATATATTTTCCTATATTTTGGCTTTTTTGTTTAATAACATCATTTTCAGTTTACTAGAATTTCCAATGTTTTTTACTGGGTTTTCTTTCAAACATAAATTTTTGTATAAAACTTAAAATCACACACACACACACACACACACACACAGATACTTACAGTATCTTTATATATGCATATGCTTGAGTTTAGTTTATAATATTACTGGACCGTAAAAGATATGTGAAATTAAAAATGAGCAAGAAAAGAAAAAAATAAAAATAGTGAACATAGAAGAAATAAGAGAAATTGAATTTAACATTAACCCGGAAAGCAGCAAGTTTCCGGTATTTATATTCCTGAATGTATGCGTTTATGGGGCAGAGTATATGAAAAAGTGTTATTTTTTCCAGTAATTTAATTTGTATAGTTTTTTAAGTAAACACTTTAAGTATTAAGGAAAAGTTTATAGGTCATTTCAATATATTAAATTTGTGGTTAAAGAGGAAAAATATGAAAATTTTAACAGGAAATTGGTTTAGGTGCATAAACAAAAGAATATTTAAGATAAATAAATTGCTTAAATAACCATAAAAGTTTCTATAAAAGTGAATGTGGTTACCAAAGTGTATTTAGAATTAAAAACAATTTTGAAAATTTTCTCTAAAAATTTTTTTGAAAAGTTTCCCTTAAGAGAAATTATATTAAAAAATTTCTATTAACGGAAAATTTATTGACAATTTTCCTTAATTGTCAATAAATTTATTGTAAACTTTTTATAAAAAAAAATATTGACAGTCTTTTATGAAAAATTATTGTAAATTTTGTATAAAAAATTATTGAGAATTTTTTATAAAAAAATTATTGAAAATTTTTTATAAAAAAATTATTGAGAATTTTTTATAAAAAAAATTATTGAGAATTTTTTATAAAAAAAATAATTGACAAAAAAAGTTTATTGAAAATTTTCTATAAAAATTAAAATTAAAATATTTCTATAAGATGTATAAATATAAATATAAAATAAAATGATATATAAAAAATGAAATATAAAATAAAATTAATAAAAATTATTATATAAAAAATCTTCTATAAAAGAAGAATTTTCTGAAAATTTTCTACAATATTTAATTTTAACATTCAATTTTGCATTAAAGTTGGACCACCCTTTTTAAGGAGGAATTAGATTATTTTCTAAAGGTGTCTTCTTTTAATGAATTTTATTTTCAAAATTTTAATTTGCTTCAATTTTCCATTAATT
Source organism: Cochliomyia hominivorax (assembly GCA_004302925.2). Lineage (NCBI taxonomy): Eukaryota > Metazoa > Arthropoda > Insecta > Diptera > Calliphoridae > Cochliomyia > Cochliomyia hominivorax. The sequence goes on along the minus strand of PYHX02000467.1, from coordinate 114,759,100 downwards.
TATTTCGCATTTAGTTGCAAATAATTATAAAGATTAATTTTAAAATTTTAAATCATTAATATTCATTTGTTAACCCCATTTAAAGCTCTTTAAACTTAAATTAAAAATTTAAATTATTAGAATTTATTTTTATTATTTTGTCGGGCTTAAATTATAATCCTTTTGTTTAATAACACTAATTACTAATTAAAATATTATAATAACAATTTTAGTTATTGTAATATAAGCACTGAGAACGAAAAAGTCATAACACATGTTTTTCATTTAAGCTCTTAAGCCAAGTATTACTGGATTTTTTATGATCAAACATGTGATATATATTAAATCTGACTAAAATGAAGTGGCATTTAGTCCGTACTAAAATTTATTAAATTTTTTCAAAAAACCCAACTTGGTCCTACAAAAGGTGGACCAAGCATTTATAGGTCTGTCGTTGATAAAAAAACCTGAGTCAGGTAAAAGAATTTAGGTTTTAGCTTAAAAGGTTCCTGACAGGAACGCTACTAAACAGGAAGACCAAAAACGGAACATGAAAATTGAAGACAAGTTTTCAAAAAATATATTCTTCCTGCACGACGGATGACGAAACATATGTTCTGGCAGATTTTGCGTAACCTCCTGGTCAAAAATTTTATGTTGTTGATGCTCAAGGAAATGCTAAAGAAAAGTAAGGACTCAAAAGCTGTAAAAATTCTCTAAAGAGTTCTTGGTACGACAAGTGATATGCAAACGCGACAATTGAAATCCATTATTTCTTACAACGAGCTGCTTTCATTCATAAGACTTCACATGTATCCAGTTATTTTTGTCATGATTTGGCAACCTGTGACAATTGTAAATAAGCTTTTGAGTGGTACAACAGCAATAATATGGTATTTGTATCAAGAGTGGAAAATCCTCCAAACTGTCCGGATATAAGTGAAGTGGAGAGATATTACAAAAATGGTCCTGTACGAGCAAAGTGATGGAAAACACTGTAAACATTTTAATGAAAGGATTTCCGATAAAGATTCGAAATTTCATCACTAATGATTAAAACTGTATAATTTCTTCTTGTAAAAACTCTAAGTTGTTTTAATTTTTATTGACATATATGTATATTAAGAATTTTTCGATTACATATAATTTTCTTTAAATGTTCAATATTTAAAGAGTTCTAAACATTGTGTTAATTTTCCTCTTTTTAGCCTTTGCATATTAACTTTCAAATTGCAACTTTAACTTCGAAAACATTTTCTATTTTTTTGCCCTTTTTTTCTGAGAATTTCGAAATGATTTCCCCTACAAACAAAAGTATTCTTCAATGTCTTCTTTTTTGTTTTAACGGGAAAAAATATTTCTATTTTTTAATTTAATTTTATTTCCGTTTCCAGTAATTTTTTCTCTTATTTTAATATCTATTTTCTAGAGAAATTTTTCACTTAACAATTTTCCTTGTTGCCGCCAGAGATTGGAAACTATGGTGAAAAGAACCAAACTTAACCATACACACACAAATGCACTCACAAACATATTTATTACACCCGAAATGAATAAAAATATTGTTTGCAATTTTACATTCATTTGCTTCTTTTTTGCGATATTCTTATGTTCTCTCGTTAGTAAAAGAATACCAGAATGATGGAAAGGGAAGTGAAGTGAAGGAAAGTGAATGTATAAGTATGTAAGTAAATGAGTGAGTTAGTATATTGACTAAAAGTCCATTATCATTGAAGTGGTTTTTCTCACTTGCTTGCTTGCTCTATGTAAGGAGTGAGATAGAAAAATTCTTAACATACACAGATAAATCACTGAACTTTCAGTTTAAATAATTTTTTTTTTTATTAAAATTATTATTACAGTTTACAAAATAAAAAACATGTTCTTTCATAGTTTTAATCATTAATATTGAAATTTTGAACCTTTTTTCGGAAATCCTTACATTAGCGCTTTTAAAGTGCTTTCTGTCATTTGACACAAACATGTAGACTATCACCATGTAAAATCTTCCATACTTTTCGACACCATTTTGTTCTTTTTAATTCTTTTTGAACAAGAACCCAATATCTCTACACCAGACTAAGCTTCGAGCAGTTTGAAACATATGCTTCTCTTTGTACAAACACATTATTGTTTTTGTGTTACTCACATGAATGGAAGCAGCTTTTTTTGAAACATTCCTTGAGGTAAAATTCGGTTACAATAAATGATTGGCTTCTTTTGTCGCAACTGCATGTCGGTTGCCACACCAAGAATTTTTTGTGAAATTTTAACTATTTTTCGGTCCTAAACTTTTCTTCAAGATTTCCACGAGCATCTGAAACATAAATTATTTAAAAGAAGTTGCGAAAAATCTGCCAGAATATTCGTTTCGTTATCTTTAAGGCAGTAAGAATATTATTTTTTAGAAAACTTGACTTCCATTTCCGAGCCCTGTTTTTGGAGCTAATGGGCCTTATTACCGGATGTTTTGGAAGCCCATTTAAAAATTCTTTTTATTTTTGAATTTTGAAACCTCATGTGGTCAATTCCTTCTACCTGAACCAGACAAGTTCTGTCGGTACTGTTTGATAACATTGGAAACATTTTGGCGCAGACCTTTGATTTTGTTGAAAATATTTAATAATTTTAGTACCCACTTTTATCTGGACACTCAATTTAATCAGATTAACAGTAGATATATAACATCTTTCACAAAGGTAACTTGATGAAAAAATAGTCAAAATAATATTTGAGAATTCTTCAGTCGCACTTGCTACATTGTTGGTTATTGTTATTGTCCTCTGTTGTTGTTGCTCTTGTTACAGTTTACTGCCTCTGACACTGTATATACAATTGGTTGCTTTTCGTCGGTGTGTACAAAAGTAAAATGTATCTTAAATAGAAATGTATGAATTTCTTTTTTCTCTTTCTCTCTGTCTATTTTTTCACTCTGGTATGTGTACGTGTCATGAAGTATAATTTGATGTGAATAACAGAAGGAACCACAAAAGAACTGTACAACAAAAAAAATATATATATTTTACGTTCCATAATCATAATTGAGCCATTTTCATTTGGTCCACTAAGACTTTAAATGATTTTTAAACAACTTTTTCTAAGATGCTGTCATGATAAATGAACTTGAATGCGGGCAGCATCAAGAAAATAGAATTATAATTCTATTTTTGGTGTTGTTTTGTAGTTATTTTTGTTTTGTGGAAAAAATGTTTATTATTCTGGGTTTTGTTGAGCAAATTATTTGTAAATTAATAATTTTAAAGTTGTAAACTTTATGTTCTCTTCTTCTTTCTTAGACAAGTGAAATGAATAAATAATTAACTAAGAAATATTTAGAAGAGAAGGAAAAATAGCATTTAATTGCAGTTAAATTAATTATTTAGCTGCAAAAATATGCTTAAATGCAAGAGAAAGAAAAAATAGTAATGAAGTGAAAGGGAGGGAAACAAATCCAGAGAATAAATTATTAGCTGAAGTGTCCTTGCAAAAATATCACTAAAGTGAAATATTTTATAGAGAGAAAAAAATTGACGATGATTTAGACTGCTTTAAAACATGCAACTCGGCATTATTGCAGGTTTTCTTCATCCAAAAAGAAGATAAAAGCATCTTCCGGAAATTCGTTATAAGCTGTTCTATTCATTCTTGTTGGAATCAAACAAATTTTGGGATTCTCAACTGCAAAAATAAGTTTTGATATTTGATCATCGTTTGACTTCAAATCATGCCAATTACATGGGTATGAGACAGAATCATCTGAATAAGTGTTTTTTTTTTTTTTGTCTGAGAAAATTAAATTTTTCGACTCCTCAGCCCATTGAATTATACTGTCCTTTCTTAAAGAAATTACGCCCCATACTTTTGCTTTATTGGAACATCCTTGGTCATAAAAATATATAATTTTGATATTTTCTTGATCGGACAGAAAAGTTCTTTTGGACTTCTTTAAAAGTTTAAAAAATTTTCGATTAATTTAGCAAATTCGATGTTGTCTTTTTAAGAGCAATTTTCACGCCTGCGTTTTAAATTATTACAAATACTCCACATAAAATAACACCAAGACCAACAATTAACACAATTAGGAATCATCTAGTTATTATAAAAATGTACCATAAAGCAGCCTCTCATTAAAAGAACTTTAAATTTATTTTTGGATAAAAACAACGATAATAGAATAAAAATAAAGAAAAAAATTAATGCGTTTATAGGAATATGTATTAGTGTATTAAGATTTCATTTCAACAACAGTTTTACACGACAAAATGTAGGACGGATAGGATCAGGAGAAGAGGTAGCCCCTTACAATGCAAATGTTATATTTTTAATATATCAAAAATTATATCTGGATTCACTTTATAAGAGCGGCAAAGCGCACCAAGTCTCATCTGGTTTTTCTATGTATTCACATATTTTTATTTACGTATTGTAAATTCTTTTGTTTGCAAAACTTTCTAATTTCAATCATTTTTCTAATTGTCGTTATCGAAGGACGTTTTATTTTTAAATTTTTATTTTGTTACATTTAATTTTCACAACAGTTGACAGAATTGACATTGTCAAGTGTTGTTGAACATTGCAGTTTCAATATTTCTACACTCTCTTTGCCAATAAATGTATGCTCTCATTTCTTTGTGAAAACAGCTTTCGATAGGATTTGATTTTTTTTGTGTCGAAAAATAACAATAGAAAATTGAATTTGTCATACAAGTGATTAATCTGGGAAGGTTACAAGAAATCTGACAAATTAAAGACAAATAATACGAATTATAAATTTTTTAATAAAACATAAAATTCAAGGAGGAAATTAAAATTTTTAAAATGAATAAAGAGATCAAATATTTGAATTTTAACTTTATTCAAATAAAAGTAAAGAGGGGTATTTTACTGTGCAGGAAGGAAGACAAGGATTTTGTGATAAAGGGATAAAAGTTATTTTACAAATGATCGGAGCTGCATCTGCGAAATCTTCACAAGAAATGGGTTTCACAGTTCTACTTCTATCAGTGTGAGGAGAGTTATTTGTTAGTACTCTTAATGGTTACGTAAACTCTTATTTTCAAAACGCAAAAGGATTTGAGAGCAAAAGTCAATCATAACCCATCAGATATTTTTCTTAAGTATCTAAAAGTTATTTTGAGATGGAATTGTCCTAGAAGGTATCTATAGTCTCCTCCCAGATCATTATAGAGACAACTGTAAGCACTTACTGACTCCCTATGACTAAGACTATATTTTTGGTGCGATTCCAGGTTTAATTGTAATTTTTAAAAATAATTGTTTATCCCTCCTCTAATGGAGTTTAATTAAAATTATAAAATCCATAATAAGCAAAATCCTAAAAAAGAGTAAAATAATTCGCACAAATTATCCCAAAGTGTTTTTAAAGGTAAAAATTTCTATTATACCGAAGAGTGCAACTTAATAGAAAGAAGATTTTAATTCCTTTCTTAACTTCGCAAATGATCATTAAAAAGAAAATAATCTGAAAAAAGGATCTTACTCCGAGAATTTCCTACTCTGGAAACTCCATATTTCGTGCTTTTTAAAAAAAGGTTGCTTGCGCACACAAAGTGTTTTACCAGAGGTTTACTATCTCCTTACGATACAAGTGGCGTTGACTTAGTGGCTTAACGCTTTAGTGTGTATCATCTATTATTTACGATCTAGAACTACCTTAAAATTTTTTGGGTACCAAACTGTTACTTGTAGCGCTAAATTGGGAGCACATAACATTTGATATATTTTTGTTTTATTTGACAATTAAACTTTTTAAATCATCATTGAAAATTTTTTAAAATCTATTTTGTTCAAATTTTGAGGTTGCCCGGGATAAAAGTCTTAAAGTAGATTTCTACAGATCGATTTAATTGGTTTTGACACTTTTTTCATTTTTGGCATTTAAATTAAACCTGTGTGTGTCGAGATCAGAAAATGAGACTTTAACTTTTTCAACTAATCCGATTTTATAAATCTTAATTTTTTTTTTTTAATTTCCTGGTTTAAATTTCCATGATGTCTTGGATACGTCTATAATTGACTGGATCCAATTAAATTTACATTTTGATTTGCTCCAAAAATAAACGTAATTTGTGGTGTCGTATTTATGATCCCTTTTGGCGATACCAACCGAATGACAAAGTCTCTAATGAGCTCTTGTGCAAAGAGTTAGTACTCTAATTGTTTCTCTATATATAAGTGCTCTCCCAGCACTTAGTTGCTAGGAGAGCGAAATGTAAAAATTTGATTGAAAATTTCTTTTCTTTTATATCTGCCGACATCAATTTAAATGATAATTTCTCAATTACCATTAAATTTCTCCACTTAATTTTCTTTTTTTTTTTTCTCCTAATAAATTTCCTAAAATTTCTCCCACTTAAGTTATTTCAAAATCTTTTCTTTTCACAAATTAAAGTGCTTTTAGCTATAATTAGTTTATTTATGGCATACAATTTAATATTTAATAAACCAAAACAGAATATTTTCTTTTAGACTCTAAATAATGCCCAAATCAATCCACGATACTTCAAATTACATGTTTTTCTAATTAGTGATCTTTTCTCATTTTTTTTGTGATAAATATTACAAGAATTTTCTTTTAATAAGAAAAACAGAATTTTATTTTTAAGCAAAATAAAAATTCTATTTTTATAAAACAGAAAAACTATTTTTGTTAAACAAAAACAATTTTTTAAAGAAAAACACAATTTTTTACTATTGCGTTTTTCCCATATGTTGCATTTATACAATTGTTGGGGTGAATAACATTTACACTGTCACACAAATTGTAAACACATGCATACGCACATACATATATGCTCTATAAGTGACGTCAGAAAGGCCTTATAGTATATAGAAATTTGTATTATAGTATTTTTTTGGTGGACTTTTTCTTAAATTAAAAACATCTTAAAATAAAATCTCAAATACACTGAACTAAATTTAACAATTTTTTAGAAAACAAAATTTCTTGTTTAAATTAACGTTAAAAAAATATTGCGTAAAATATATAAGGAGTGAGATCGAAAAATTCATAGTACATGTTTTTCATCAAAACTGTTTACCCAAGTATTATTTGATTTTTGCAGCCTCCACCACTACAAGGGCTGGAGTGTGTACATTAACTTTGTTTTTCCATTTGTAACGCTTAGAAGAAATCATCTCTGACCACATTATGTATATGTATTCTTGCATCAAATCAAAATCTGTGTCGATTTAGTAATGCCCGTCCTGTGGTCTGTCTGCTGGTCCACAACAATCGATAGAGCTGAATGAAATTTGTCCTGAGTTTTTTCTAGAGTCCTGAGAAGTTTCCTATTTAAAAAGAAGCCAAAGTCAGTTCAGTATTTTAAAAGACATAGACCGATATCTGAGGCAACCTCTAAGTTCAAGCAAAACAATTTCGTAAAATTCGACAAATTAGAATGACATTTTGCCATTATTTCCATTTCAAAAATTATCAAAATCGTTTAGTAGAATAAATTTTTAGCCAAAACTATAGCTAATTTTATCACTCATTGTTCCGGTGTCAGTCAGTATTCCGGTGTTATACTTAAGAAAAACTTTTATATAATTTAAGGTTCTGGTAGAAGGAATGTTTCACATGTTTTTTTAAAGGCAAAAACCAGAAAGCATTTTCAACAGGGCTCCCAACACATCTGTTAGAAAGCAGCCCGGTTAGCTCAATGCTCGAACTATTTGGTAAAAAAGGCTGCTTACAATTTAGAGGCCAAATCCACAGCATGATATCTGAAGTCAAGTTTTATTGCTGCATAATGGATGACGAAACTTATTTCTTGGCAGATTTTTTGCAACTTCCTGGACAAATGTTTTATGTTGCTAATGCTCGACGCAATGTTGAAGAAAAGCTTATGACCCGAAAAGCATTCAAAATTTCTCAAAAAGTTCTTGGTATGGCAAGCAAAAAAAGCTATATTTTTTAAAACGGGCTCTTTAAATAAGGAAATTTACTACATAAACATTTACAGAAAGAACTGCTTCCATTTATAAGATTTTATAATGTGTCCACTTATTTTTGGCCTGTCTTGGCATCGTGTCACTACGACAAGACCTTAAGAGGTGCAAGAAAAACAATGTGAGAGACAATTTCTCTTAACTGCCCGGAGCTAAGGCCAGTAAAGAGATATTGAACTCCTGTTAAAAGAGAAGTGAATCAAATAGTGTCCACAGAGTGGTAAATTTATGAAAGGATTTTCGGAAAAGGTTCAAAATTTCATCACTAGTGATTTCAACTATAAAAAAATATGTTCAATTAAATAAGGGAAAATTACAAATGTATGTTTAGTGGTTCTTTTTTATTAACATATATGTGTGTTAAGAATTTTTTGATCCCACTTCGTATTTTGTTTTAAATTGACATTATGCCAAGTGGATTTTTTCACGTTATTTTTTTGAAATTTTAAAGTCAAAAGTTTTGTTTAACAATCCAACAAAAAAATATCGAGATTTCTGAAGAAACCGAAAAGATACAAATAAATTTCATTTCAAGAGGCATTAAAAAAATATTTTTTTCATTTTCATTTGGGGGGCACTAAAGTTAAATATTTTTTTTTTTATTTAACAAAAAAATATTTATAAATGACAAAACATAAAAATATTATAAAAATTTTCAAATAATAAAAAACACATCCCTCTAGATACTTTTCGAAATACTTAACAGCACGTCAAACGTAAAATCACTATGACACATAAGAAAAACCCCTAAATTGGTTTTCTTTCGAAAAAATGTGAAAATTAAATTTTGAGGAAAATAAAAATGAAATTTTATATTTATGATCGAATTTTTTTTATTTTTGCATTTATTTTTAAAATGATTTAATGATTTATAGGTTTTTTTTCGGAAAAACCCAATTTTTATATAATTTTCAACATATTTTTTTAATTTTTAATTTAAAATGTTAAAAATTTAATTTTATAAAAAATTGCTAGTGTCATGTTTATTTTTAAAGAAAAATTGGTCTATTTTCAAAATTTTTGAAAAACATGAGGAAATTAATAAACAGAATAGAAAATATTTTGAAATAAGAAAATTTTTGAAAAATTAATTGTAAAGATTTAAGAAAGATTTATTTTGTGGTTAAATGAGATCACATGATTTTTTTGCTAGAATGATAACAATTAGAAACTCTTTCAAATAAATCAATATACCCTACACCAACATAGATGCTTGGGCTATGTGGTCCTTTTTTAAGAGGTTTGTAACAGGAAAGATGCTACCATCACTTAAGTATTTGTTCAGTTCGGAATCACTTTCCGAGTTCAATAAATGATAACCGTCGTCTGTCGGTTATCATTAGTTAGTTTCGAAAATTACCTCTAAGCGACCTAAAGTTTGTTTTATGCAAACAAAATCATACAATCAGTTCTATCTGAGTCGGTGTATAGCTTTTCATGGGCCACAGTATAGGGTACTATATAGACGTCCTTTACGGGTATTAATCTCCATTTTGTTTTCATATTAAGCTTGTTATTCTGTATGTAAGACAAATTAAGACAAAAATAAATTTCAAATCAAAATCTGAGCCGATTTAGCTTAATACATATTTCCGTCCACAAGTCTATCTTTTGGAAACATTCTCATGGAGGCAGTGAAATAATTAGATTTCAACTAAATTTCACAGTATCCTATTTGGAAGCAAGCAAAATTATTACATTGAAATAAAAAAACTGAAATTTGCAATGATGCGTTCTTGCACCATTCAACCATGAATTGATTTAAATGTTTAATTAAATTTCCTACAATATTTTGAAAATAAATTATTTTGCATTAAATGATATATAAATTGTACAAAAGTAATCAAGGGTGCGTTTTCGCAACATATAATTTTGAACTGATCTTTTTATCTTCTGTCCCTAAGCTTTAAAAAACTTTTGCAATACTTGTCAAGAAAATTTGATACTATTATTACAATTAAATAATATTAAGTACCACATATATAACAATGATGCATTTTCACAATGCATAATTTTGATATTGGCTAAAAATCTTTAATACTTAAGCTTTAATCATTTTATACAAGATTTTAAAGAATTTATTTATAAGTGATGCATTTTTGCAACACTCAATTTTAAAATATTTAAATACATTCTAAAATAATTCCTTGTAAGATTTTTAAAATAACAAATTTAAATTTTTTTACCGAAGGAATATTTTTTAATAAATTCCACAAAAATTATCTTGGATGCATTTTTGCAAGACGGTTGTAATAGTAATAGTGTTATCTTATTTTGAAAAATAAAAAATTTTAATTTAATATTGTATTTTTGCAATGCAGAACTGAATTGTCTTTTGCAATGAAACTACAGTAAAAACTGAATAATCAAAAAATTTTACTCAAAATATATGCTAAGGAAAAGCAGATTTTGGTCTTTGGTGCATTTTCGCAATACCTTATTTAGAATAGATTTAAAAAAAATTATTTAAAAAATACTATTGATTTTGCAAACAGTCAAAAAAATTATTTTCGAACATTTTGTACATTTAGTGGTGCGTTTTTGCAACAAAACAGTAAACGGTTGAGTTAATTGGGATATTGAACCTTGGTGCATTTTTGCAATAATAATATTAAAAAGCGTTTAAATATTTTCTGAAATAAATTACTTCTTTAGCTTCTGGCATTTAAGATCAGTAATATAAAAATATCTTAACTCTGTGATTTTTATTTAAAATATTAAACAAGTGCGTCTTTTCAACACCTTATATAAGGTACATATAAAGCTTCATTGATGCTTATATATGAAACTTGAAGATTTAAAGATTCTAAATTTAAAAAATTTAAATAATTTCTGAACTTGATCTAAAAAAGACTATGACTATTTTGCAACACCTTTAGTTTAGGACAGATTGTTGGTGCGTTTTTGCAACACTTAATTTCACTTAACTAAAACTAAGTTTTGTACTTAAATTTGAAATTGATTATTAGCAGTGTTTTGAATAGCTAAATAAAAAAAAAATAATTTTAAATGTATTTCGAACACCGCTGGTGCGTTTTTGCAATACTTAAATAAAGACTGTTTTAAATATCCAATGAAATTTATTATCGAAAAACTTTTGATGTATTTTTGTTAAATAGACTAACGCTGGGTTTTTGCATAACTGGGTTAAGAAATTCAAATATTATGTGAAATTTTCTATTATTTATACTAATAAAATTGTTATTAAGTCCAAACACGCATTTTGGTAAGAATTTAGCTTTTTAAAGGAAATATGCTCTCATCAATTTTTCTCTCTATTTTCAAAAATTTACTCTTTAATAAATAACAATTTTCAATTTTAAGATTTAAAATCCATAAAATATTTTGAACTTAAAGTTTTATTAATTTTTTTTTTTGCAAACTAATTTCTCATTCTTTCACTTACCTGAGAAATTTTCCAATATAAATATTTATGTTTTAATATTAAATCCAGACAAATTGTAATAAATTGTTGAAGGTCACGCGTCATTATCATCATTTTCCGCAAACGCAAATATGAAAAGAAATTAAATTACAAAAGAAGTGTAAACATTAGCAACAAATAACAAAACTTTTTTAATTATAAAAACATAATAATAATTTCAATAAAAGTTAAATATTGAGAAAATAAGTCATTTCAAATAAAGAGCTACAATATGTCCTTGAAATTCCCGAATACATTTAATAAGATTCTAATGATTTAATTCTAAGAAAAATATTAATTATTATTTTATACCAAAAAGGCATAAGAAAAATAATGATTTATAATTGAAAGGATTAATTTCCACAAGCAACAAATATTTCTTTTACCCTCTTCACAACTTTCGAATATTGTAAATAACTTTTTCAAATAAATTTTAAATTTAAAACAGAAATTTTTATTCATTGTAAGCACCCATATCATTTATGTACATGTACATACACATATATATTCATATAGATTAAAAAATAATAAGAACAAATGCGTGTGAAGTAAATACGTTTTGTTCGTTCAAAAACACTTACACAAATCCACTCACAGCTGAATACAATATACAAAATTTTTCCTTAAATATGACAAGGGAACACTAAATGGGTCATAAAATTAGTTATATAGTTTTGGCCATAATTTTTTTCTACTTCTTTTTCTATTTTTTGTAATGATAATGAAGTACATTTAATTCAATATTATGGCAAAATTTGACTTACAATTTTACGAAAGTTCTCCGCCTGAATTTACAAGTTGCCTTAGCTTTAGGTCTATGTCTTTTAATATGCTGAACCGATTTTGCTGGTTTAAAATAGGAAGCTTCTCAGTACTACAGGGAATACTCAGGATTAATTTCATTAAACTCTATCAATTATTGTGAATGTGTGCGCCCTAAAAACAGCCAGACGGACATAGCTGAAAGGACTCAGATTTTGATTTGATGCAAGAATATATAAACATTATGGGGTCTCAGATGATTCCTTCTTAACGTTACACAAACAAAAATAGTATACCCTGGTGGTGGGTGTATAAAAATGAACATTAAATATTATTAATTATTGCAAAAAAGGAGAAAATACAATAATGAATATTTGTTACTTAATTGGTTTTGGAAATAAAACGCTTAACATGAAGAAAATCTTAATTAAATTTTTTATACTAATTAGGAGGTGGCACATACCCACAAACACAAGCACACACTCACGTATAATTAATATTCATACACATATCGATGGAAACAATATTTGCTATTAAAATTTGTTGAATTAATTTTCCTTCCCTTTTTTTGCAAATGTATAAATTATTCTTAAAACAATACAATAAAGAACATTTTGACCACAATTATGGACAACTTAGTGGGTCTTTTTCTGTACATAGAACTATGTGGACACTGCCACGACGGGGAAGATTACAAGAATACTATAGGGCGACTCGGAGGATGGCAAGACCATGGATATTCTAAACTTGCGGAAGAGTGAGCTAAGTATGATGATGGGCGTTCTTACCGGACACTCCACTCTACGACAGCATCTTAATCGGATAGTTGTCATCGACAACATAGAATTCATTGCATGCAGGGAAGAAGCCGAAACGGTGGAACATTACCTATATCATTGCAGAGTTTTCGCAGCCCAGAGATCCCAGACTCTCATGAGGGACATGTCCTACCTCAAGGACGTTTATTGGAGGAGATTAAGAAAATTTGTACATGATACAGAATTCTTTTAAGTAAATAAGGGTTGGTACTGATATTTTTGTTTCTTTGTTTTTTTCGGATACGATGAGCGAACAACAAGCCAATAACAGCAGCTTAGTATATGCCTCCGGACATAAGACTTATAGAGTCCGCTCTACATCTCCGTTTAAAATCTACTACACTTTTGGAAACTCTTTTGTACTCTTCAGTTCTTTTAAATAAATCTCTCTGCACTGGCCGTTGCTCTAGGCAGTTTGGACTATTTGTCTCTCTTGTTACCATAGTGGCAGAATGCTAAGTCAGGTTAAAAATACGTGGACACATTATATGGAGTTATAAATAGAAGCAGCTTTTTTGCAAAAATTCCTTAATGTAAATTTCAATACGTTTATGGCCAGAACATAAGTTTCGTCATCCGTTGACATAAATTTTTGTGATCGGTTTTGATTCTTAATTTTTAGCAGCGGTCCGAATGTGTTAAGAGCTCTTTTGAAAGTTATGTTTTAGTAGTTTTCGCCAAAAATTACTGTTTTCAACAAAAATTCATGTTTTTCTATTTTCGACATAAATTCATAAAATTATATTTTTAATTATGTTTAATTTCTGTCCTCTTAAAACAAATCACTAACAAATTCTACCTTTTTAATGAAATCGCTCACTAATCAAAAATTGTTATTTTAAGCAAAAAAAAAAAGTACTTAAAAATCATAATAAGCGTAATACAGAGAAGATGACGTTAAAGTGAAATTAAAAAAATTAAGACACAAGACGAAACAAAAATTGAGAAAATTCATAAAATGAAACACAAGTAAACGAATTTAAATTAAGAAATTCACCAGAAAATCCCTATTAAAATCAAAATAGCTGAAAGCCATAAATGGGCCAAGACCTATTGAATAATAAAGCTGAATGACTAAATAATGGCTGTTTGTATGTCCGTCTATATGTCTGTCGTTAAGACACAACACACTTTCATAAAAACACACATCTTAAAATGGGAATACAAAATTATTTTTCTTTCTTATAAGTGGAAATTTGAGTGATGTTAAGAAGCAGCCAGCAAAAAAAAAGACATATATTTTTTTGCACCATCATTTTAACAATATAAAGATGGCAATAAAGCTGAAAGAAATTTATAAAAAAATAAAACACGTTAATTTATTTTACAAAAGGCGCCAGTATTTTTTTTTTTCGTGAAACTCACTTATTCACTCACTGTAAAAGCGGCAGCAGCATCATTGAAAATCAATTTTAATTGAAGCTGACAATTAAATTTAAATACATTTTTATTTATGGAAGAAGACCTTTTTCATTTCACTTTTATTATTATGCTTTTTGTTGCTGTTGTTGTTGTGTCAGTAACACAACTGCCACAATCAGTACCAAACATCCACACAAGCAAAAAACAAAAAACACCAACGCCAAATGCCAGCCAACAACACTATTAAAAGTACAGCTTTCTTTGTCTTCTCCCTATAGCCTTCTACTTACTTACTTACTCCTCCCACCTCCCACCTCCCTGATAAGCTGGGAGATGGCGAAATACTCTTACCATCCTTTTGTTATATTTAAAACAAAAACAAAAAAACAAGAACTTCCAATGAAAAGCATAAATAAATTTGTATAAACTAAATGATTGTATGTAAAGCTGAGTGTCGTGTGTGTGAATAAAAATCTTCATAAAGGACTAGGGCAAGTGTATACCCCACTATTGGACCCTAAGTGAAATAAAGTCATATATTATAATTTAAATAACTGTTAAAAGAATGGTGTCATCACCTTTTGGCTATGACATGGTCAACTCTATATTCAGTTACAAACTCAAACACACACACACATATATAAGCACATATATAAACCAGTTTCCCTTTCCCTTTTGATTTCCTATGTGAAAAGAGAACAAGCACACACTACAATTTATTCACAGTTAACAGCATTTATTCAATCTGCAGTTAAAAGATAAATTTTATACGCATTTTGTTGAATATTTTGCGTTATTGATTTAAGTTTTTTTTATTTTAACTTTTAGTACAGATTGTTTTTTTATTTTTATACTCTCCACCCCACCACCACAAGTGGTGACTTTATCATTCCGTGTGTAACACTAAGAAGGAGTCATCTCAAACCTCACAAATTATATATGTTCTTGCATCAAATCAAAATCTGAGACGATTGAGCTGTGTCCGTCTGCCTGCTCGACTGTCTGTTGTTGGCTCGGAGATCAATGAAATTTGGCCTGAGTATTTCCTGTAGTCCTGAGAGTTTGTTATTTAAAACCAGCAAAATATGTTCAGCCACAATTCCAGGGAAATACTTTCGTAAATTTGCCAATCAAAATCGACAAAATAGAATAATTTTTCGCCATAATATAAAGTTATATGTACTTCATTATTATATGTACTTCTTTATTCCAAAAATTAACAAAGTCGGTTCAGTGGAAAATGGAGTTATACCCAAATATGTAATTCATTTCATGACTCATTAATTGTATCCGGGTTATATTTAAGAGAAACGTTATATACGTCTATACGTTTGTGAGTGTATTTGTGAGTATGTATATATGTACGAATCATAACGTATTTACTTTACATGCATTTGTGGTGGAGGGTATTAAAGATACGGCATAGTCGAATAAAGAGTTATCACTTGTTTTATTTGTTATATCTACCATTAAGAGCATTTTTTATTTCATTTTATGTTTATACCCTACACCACCATAGGGGGGTGTTTGCTTATGCTAATGTTAACATAGAAAGAATACGCTCACCTTGAGGTATACCGTTAGTATCAGAATTATTTTCAAAGTCAATATAACGATATCCGTATGTCTGTCCGTCCGTCAAGCTGGCTGCTCATGTAAACGTTGTGAACACTCTACATGTCTCACTTTTGAGATGCTTGAAGAATTGTGGTACATATTATATTTTGCCCCGGTACGAAGTGTATTGATCATGCTAGGTCCAATATTTCAGATACCTCCCGGAATAAGGTAGTAGTAGTAAGTATAAAGAGAATTTCACAAATTTAACAGAAATAAGTCTTATTATATTCTAGAGCGATGCGCTAAATTAAGCAAGGGTCAGTTCATTGCTTTTCATAGGTCTCAGACAAGCCCTTTTCCAAATATCACTTTGAAGGGCATAAATCTCAGATAAACGTTGGTATTATAATAATCATCGGTCAAATTAAGATTATTATAAGCAAAAATCAATGTGCAAATTTAAAGGAGGGTCAGTTCATAATTTTCTTGTAACTTCCCGTCAAAATTTATCTTAAACGTTCGAATTTCACATAAATCTTAGTTTCAAAATAATGAACTGACTTTTAAAAACAAATCAGACAATAAAATGATAAAACTGTTAAACCCAAAATTGTTGGGAAGGGCATTATATAGTCGAGCTTGACCGAATATAACATTCTTTCTTGTTTTTTTTTTATATCAGTATTTTTTTAGGCACCAAATTTCTGTTTTTCTGGCAACTTCATTAATGGTTGGTTGATCATTTATATAATTTTTTTATTTTTATCGTCTTTTTTTAATAATTTTTTATTTAATTTCAAATATATTCTTTTTTCCACGGAACCACTTAAAATTAATCCAGTTTATATCACTGAATATTTAAGATGTCTACTTAAAGTATAATTTTGAGAGCAATTTTTTGCACTGCAAATAGTTTTATTTAGAATAATTTAGATTTTTATCTAAAGCTGAATAAAATTGATTTATTTTGGCAATGATAAAAGTTTTAGTACAAATTGAAGTACCATTGAGAAGTGTACTAAAATAAAATAATAAACAAATTCTATGCAAAATATTAAGAGATGCTACTATCGATTGATAAGTTGATCCCCCTCATTGGCGAATTTTATTTATGAATTTAGTACTTAAAAGAATGGTATAAAATGACATATAAATCAGTACTAATTTCATTAAATACTAAAGTCATTATACTGAAAATGTTACTAAGTGCTTAAGTAATTGAATATTTTTATTAATTTATGAATTCAAAATACATGCTCACAATATATCGAGATTTGGTGATTTAATTTATGAGTTTAGTACTAAATAAAATGGTATAGAATAGGATGAAATCAGTGCTAATTTTATTAGTACTAAAATCATATTCTATACTTAAAACGTTACTAAGTGCTAAAATTACCGACAATTCTAATAAAGAATAAAACAGTAACAACTTTCTTTAGTACTAAAAATATAATTTTATACTAATTTAGTACATTTTTATAATTTCTGTTGTAATATATTATGACATAAGATAAAGTTCAATAAATAAGATCGAAAAATTAAGCACACACGTTTCTTACTACAACTCTTTGTCCAAATTTAGCCAAGGAGATGTGGCCAGCTTTCAACCTGGGATCCTATTATAGCAGCTGTGATGAGATGGATGGATGAGGAGATGGAGGGAAGCGATTATCTCCTCTTTTATGAATGCCCAGCATTGGCTATCAAAATGAATAGATTCGTGGACACCTTTATACTGGGCTCACTTTGTGCGGATATCACCTTACAGATGGGTCTAGTACTTCCAACTAGTGATAAATATGCTGTTAGTACCATTGTCTTACGTGTTGTATGGTCATGCTAAAACGTAGTCTTTCTGACTCTACTTGACAGTTTAGTTGACATAAAAGTGAAATTTTACTGTACACTAAACGTGTCCTCATTCTTTGAAAGCAAATTCAGTACTTAATATAGAACAATTTTAAAGTTTTAGTACTTAAAAAATAAAATAATGAATTTTTCTCAATGTGATTTTCTTGTTTGTGTTCTTGTAATTTGATTAGTGCAAGGACCTTTCAAGTAACCTTTACATTTGTAATTATCTATCATCTAATCCGCCCTTATTATTATTTATAACTTTAATTTGCTCAAGTTATTTTTACTTAATGAGAAGTTATTAAATATCTTGTTCAGTTTTATTAACAAAGTTTTCACTTTTCTTTTGAGAAAAAAGAAAGAAGAAAATACACGCATGTGTAATTTGTCAAGGACATTCTTGCAAATAACATGAAATGAAGTTTAAAAGGAAATTTAATAATAAAAATTATAAAAATTCTAGGAAAAAAATGTTTCATTTTTTTGGAGTCCAACAAAAAATCATTGAAAAAACTTAAATGATTTCACATTATCTGAAAGTTTCGCTAAATGAATTAAAGTGAAAATATTTTTTTTTGCCCATTGATTCCCATTTGATTGTGTCTCTTTATATGACTGAAATTCTTAAAAGTTTTATATTTAATTGATTCTTATTTAAAATACACAAAAATAACTTTAAATCATGTTAATTAACTGAGAAAATCATTTTTTGCAACTTAAGATAAACAGAAATGAGGGAAAATAAATACAATTTGGTCATAAATTCCAATGAAATGAAGAAAGTAAATATTCGATATCGCACAGTGTGTTCAAATTGACTTTTTTTTGGCAATAACTCAGTGAAAATTCAGTGACTTTTAAACCGTTAGATATAAAGTCTTTTCCTGGTTTAGATTGGATTATCTTACAACAGTTTTAAATATCTATGAAATTGTTAGAACTTAAGGATTCACAAGAATGGAAAAACTGAGTGGAATTTTATTTAATGGTAAAAAAATTTGAAAAACTTAAAATTTCAATTTCTGCTGTTTTCGAAAAAATATAATAAATATTTAAGCTTTAATAAAATTTAACGTTTAACGTTATTTAAAATCTCAATAAAGTGTTAAAGGACTTGTCCCTGAATATGAGGATTAAAAAGATTCCAACTCTTCGCTTACAAAATATCCAAAATTCCAATGCGTTTAATTCATAGTTAAACATTTGACTTTTTTACTGAAACGATCGCCCTGTCAACCACCCACTTGGGGAAAAATGTTTGAGTGTGAACCTACCTTATGTATGAAGCTATATTCTAAGGACAATCTAAAAATGATCCCAGCTTTAAGAAATGGAAGAGGCACAACTTCAAAAAAAATTTATGACAGAATTTGGAAAGGGCATCAATTTTATACCAATTTAGTGTATAACAAGATAATATAGTGCAGGACAATGAAGTGGCTTTATCAGTGAAAAGTGTTGCCACCTCTTTGGGAAAAATTCTCAAAATATCATACTTCATTTAAAGTTCCAAACTCAGATTTACATAAGTTTTTAAAGAATTCATACATTTATACGGTTATTACAACAACATTTTTTACAATTTTATTGGAAATCTGGGACATATATTCAAAACAAATTTAAGAAGTTTTATTAAGCTAAAACTAAAAGGAGTAGAATGAAACAGGAGTTAAGATAGATTCAAAATAAATTTTGACGTGAATATCTCTCAAACCATAAGGAATTGCCTACTAAAAAAACATAGATTAACAACTTCTACTGATTTACGAAATTTCTTTTGTCTCAGCTCAAAGAGGAATTTATGGTGGACTTTTAAAAAATCAATCTTATCAACATAGGACATAGTCATCTTTAGGGGGTCACCGACAACGCCATTGATCTAATAAAACTATATAATTCTACAAATCAACATGAAAATACCTCAGTTTTAATCATGTGAAACGTCATTAAAAAAACTCAAACCATTAAAAAGTTACAGAATTATTTCCAAAAACACTCGATTTGAACACACGGTGCATTGTAAATATTTATGCAACAAATGAAAGCAAAATGAAATACATATATACGAACAAAAATTCACTTTATACATTCATCATATATGAGCTTACTTCTCTAGAAGCAGAATTACATTACATGCGCTTCATTAAGAGGCGCCTCAATTTCATTTAATGCTACAGATAGTGAACTTTTAGATTATGTTTTTTTGTTGTTGTTCTTGTTGGTGTTTTTTAATATGAGAATTTCATATGAAACAACTGAATATATATTTATGTATATAAATTCACGTATGGATCCATGTGTTTGTAGTTAGTTGTTGTTTTAATACTTATGGCCAAAGTTTTATTTTTGGCTTTTAACAAAAATGAAGAAGTTTTGCTGTTTTTTTTTCGTAAAAATTTTAATAAAGATGTGTTCATTTTTTTTGGTATTTACTCATATATGTAAATGTATGTGTAATGGCTAGTAGTGTGTGAGTAAGTGAATTTTATTTTTGGCATCAGTAATTGTAGTTTTTTTCCTCAATCCTTAGTAAGTCCTTGTAAGTGATGAGAGTTCAGTAGTTTTATTTTAATTTTTCGTTATTAATTTGGGGTGCTCTCATCTTTGTTTGTTGTGTTGTATGTGTATTTAGTGCTCTAGAATTTTTGCATTTTTTCTCGAATTTAATTTACATTTTGCTATATTGTTTGCTATATTGTTCTTTAGCCGACTTTTGCTAAGGCGAGGGTGCAAATTAACAACAGCTAAACAGAGTGTTGCAAAAAAGAAAGGAAAAATAAGGAAATATAAAATTTATATTTATATGTTTAAGTAAAATCAGCATATTAAGCATTCATTAATAAGAATATGTTAAATTTGTTAATGAAGACACTGAGAGAAAAATATTATAAATGACTTTAATTAAAAATGTGCTCCAAAAATGTTTGGAGGCTGGCTAAATGTAATGTTTTTTTAATATTTATTTGTTCTATTGAATTTCAGTTTATAGAAAGAGAGGTATTAACCTTTAAGATGTGCCTTAATGTTCTTAAGCAGGTGTAACCGAAATTCTTCCCTCACATTTCTAACAGTGTTTCCAATCGATTTTTTTAAATAATTATATAACTTTTGAATCGTTACAAATATTTCAATGAAACTTTAAAGGATTAGAACTGAGAACTTCCATCTGCGAATTCTAAATCTCCTTAAAATTATGCTTAAAAGTATATTACACATTAAAAAATCAATGTGAAATTTACTAAAATATAAATAATTTAACTTTTTTCAGTTATGATTTTGCTTCATAGACACAAAAAGGTTATTTAATATTGTTTCACAGTAAATACAACTTCATGAGAATATTTCTGAATTTTTATTGCTTGAAATTTTAGTACTAAAAATAAGTAAAAAAATTATCCTCAATCAACGTTCAATTTAAGTTAAAAGAAAAAAATATTTAATATTGAATCAACTATGTTCCACGTTGATTTTGCTTCATGGTTTTTCTGTGTGCAGGTGACCTCTTTTAGTTTCAGACATATTCAAGTCGAAATAAATTGTTAAGTCATTTTTACCCTTTCTTTCTCATAGTGTTTTTTTTTAAGTTAGTAGGATTCATATAGGACCCAAAACTTTTTCTAAAATATATGCCAGATTCCCTCTAAAAGCCTCTAAAACTCTACAGGAGCCACACTAATAACTGAATCTGCAAAAAAAATATATTAATCTACTGTAAGACCTTGAAAATAGATCTTATTAGATTTTTTCTGAAGAGGTGGCCGCATTTATTCACTGACAAATCATTATCTTTGTCCTGATCTCTGCATGATTTCTAACACTTTATAAAGTAATATTTAAAGGAAGGAGTTTAAACTAAATCTGAGTTATCATTGGAAATACCTGCCTACAAGACTGATTCAAATTAAGAAAATATTTTAAGATTTTCTGTTTAGTTCTCTAATCGTAAAACCGGAATCATCTTAAAATTATTCTTAATATATTGTTGCATATATAAGGTAAACATCCAAAAAGTACTCTCAGTTGGACGGTCCTTATAATGACAGGGTGCTCATTTCAGTAAAAAAGGTAATATTTTTAAACATGTTTTATGCGGTTTGGAACTTCGGATATTTTGTTATGAAAATATGGGAATATTTTTCATTATGATAATTTGAGAATTGTGAATTTCCAAGTTCTCGAGTTTTCATAAAACCAAATACTTGGAACAAAAGTGTGACTGAAAATCCTACCTGAATAGGCTTTCTCTAGTCCAATTTGGATATATTTCTTACAAATTCGTATATTTTCGTATTGCCAGACGGAAGGACGGACATCGTCAGATCGATTCAGAAATTGATTCTGAGATGATGGTTATAATTTAGAGTAGGAGTAAATCACTAGTGCCCATCTACACTTCTATATATTTGGCTTTTTGCGAGCAAAGCAGCAAAATCTTCATTGAATTAATGGTAATTTTGCTTAAATTGATGAGAGAGCTTCAGTCGGTTAGAGTGTATGTGTGAAGTAAGCTGAGCTTTAAGTCCTCACGAGTAAGGAAATCACTATTTCGGCCGTTCGGCACCTCTGGGCTAATGCCTAACTATCCATTATATTCCTTATTAACAATCTACGAATTTTATCGATCACTGAAAAAAGTTATTGTCCCAAATCTGTAGCAATATCTGCAATCTATAAAAGTCTTTTTAAAATTTCTCACAGTGTACTAATTATAATGCCTTTTTGTAGCATTTTTTCTTTGTTCTTTCTAAACAGCTGCATTATGAATTTAATGATGCAGTCCTTTTCTTATTCACTTAACTTTACAAATATTTACTCCAACTTTTTAGAGAAAAAATGGAAACAATAAGAAATTTCACATCCAGGAAAATGTAGTTTATTTTTCACTCTCCCACTTAACATGACTTTAATGTCTGACTTTTTTTGTTTAATATTTTATGTTTTATTTTGGGGGGTCATGACATGAGTCATGATGGGACCTTTGTCATTTTTAATGGCATGACAAATGATGATGTTTAATTTGATGTTACTTTAATTATATTTTTCTGTTTTAGAGGCAACAAAAAAGGCAGAAAACACACATGAAGAATTCATAAAGTCAAAACGTTAAAAAAACTCAAGAGTTTCACAAAAAGCGAAAAAAACACATTTGTCGTTGGCATTTCCCGAAAAAAGGAATGAAAAGAATGAATGAGAAAAAAAGTACAAATTAAAGTAAAATTGTTGCTTTGATGTTTGTTAATAATTATTTGTTATGTCAACAATAACAATTAAAGCTTTTTATACCCTACATCAACATAGGATGTTGGGTTTGTGCTTAAGTGTGTAATGCACAGAGAGAATATTGCTTCCATCAGTTTGTGCACTGTTCGTCTTAGCATCACTTTCAGCATCTGGCACTTGTCATCTTTTTGGGCCAAGGGCAATGCTGATTGAAATAAGTGCTGATAGGTACATAATTCACATAATCCCAATACAAATGTTTCTCCCGGAATGGGACTATAAGGTCATACAAGTCCTCAAGAGGGTCCGTCTCTCATGGGTCCCATACAAGCCCCCTTAAAAATATCACTTTGAAGGGCTTTAAACCCACTTTGGTATTGTGATAGGAATTGGTGAAATTAAGATAAATATTAACAAAATCGATTAATGAAATTCTACGAGGGTTGGTTCATAATTTACTCTAGTTCCCATATTATAAAAAGTCTCTTTAAGGCGCACAAATCCAACATATATATCAGTATCATAAGCACAAATTAGAAAATATTTTATACGATGGTCGACCATTAATAACCAACAATATGATATAGAGTATTGAATAGTCGGACTTGACTGACTATAGCTTTTGCTTGTTCTTTCTTGCCATTAAATGTTAAAGGGTTTTTTTTTTTTTTGATATGAAAGTCTTATTAAATATCAAGAACAAAATGTTTAAGTCATTTTTTCTTTTTTTGAAAAAATATAAACATGATTATCTGCCATTTTTTCTCATTTTCATTGGAAAATTCTTTTGAATCATAAATGCTGTAAGCAAATAATGATTTTAAAGTCTTTAATATGAGAATGTTAACAATGTTGCTGTTAGTAGCTTTTTTCGAAAAGAACGAAAATGTGTTCACCATGTGTTCGTTGTTTTGGAATATGTTTGGAGTAGACTCGAGTGTTGATCATCAAAAGTTTATTATTTCTTATTTCATCTTGTATTTAAATAATTTTTTTATTATTTGTTTACAATTTACATTAAACATCAATGATGTGTTATACATTCATACTAAATACTCATCATACTTTTTAAGTAGAATTTTGCTTTCATGAAGAAAAAAATGCAGCTGTTTTTTGTATCTGTTTATGAGTTGGCACAGTGGGTGGTAGAGAGATATAAAGATAACAAAAAATCTTCACAATATGTACTTTTGATATTTTTTTAAATACCTTATTAAGCTAAAACAAAATATTCGGTCACCTAAAGTGCAAAAAATTCTTTAATTTAAAAATTGAAAGAAAAAAATCGCTTAAATGAATAAAAACCATTTTAGCAATAGAAAATTTCAAGCGAAAATTAAAATTCAGCTCAAAATAAAGATAAATATTATTTTTAACCGGACTTTCAGTTTTTATTTCAACATTTTTACAATTTATTATTTTTTATCAATTAAGCGATTTTTTAAACAATTTTCAATTAAAAGTGTTTTTCAATAAATTGTCGAGATATTTTCATAAATTCGCGATTTTCCGTAATAATATTTTTCAATTGAATAAAAAATTTAAAAATACATAATCTTGTATTTCGTATAAATAAAAGTTATCAAAACCATAAAAATCGCTAATCAGACAAAAATTTTACAATTAAAATTATTTTTATTATTAAATTATAAAAAATGTTAAAAAAACGGCTAAATAAAAATACAACAAGTTTTTGAAATATTGCGAAAATATTGTTTAAATTAACTTAACCTTCACTTTTTTGGCTTAAAAATCGACAAAAAAGCCGCATAAACTAAAAACTACAAAAAGAAAATGGAAAAATTATTATGTGCATAAAATTACGATAAAAAGTCAAAGACAAACTCTAGAAAATTACAAAGTTAGAAATCAGTTAGAATAACAAACATTTTAAAATTATTGAAAATCGCCAAAAAATGCTGGATTGCAAAAAATCGCTAAAATTTTTAAATCACGAATTTAACGTAAAATCGCAAAATGAAAATATAAAAAATTATATAAAAGTCCAAAAAATGTATATAAAAATATGTCAAAATGACAAAGATATTTAAAAAACGTGCTTAAAATTGCTAAAGATCACAGAATGCAAAAAATCGCTTAAATGAAAAAATATTAAAATCTATTATTAAAACCGACAAGAGTTAAAAATCTTAAAAAATCGTCTAAATAAGAAATGTCAAAATGAAAAAAGTCTTCTTTATTTAAAGTTTAAAAATGTTCTAAAATTGTGAAAAAAACGCTTAAATAAAAAATCGTCAAAAGGAAATATTATTAAAAATAAAATCGTTTAAGTAGGAAAAATATCAAATCGTTTCCAAAAAATCCGATAAAAATGCAAACATTATTTTTTTGACGAAGGTGAATTCCATGAACTTATAGGAATAATAAAAATGTTAAGACAGATAAAAATTTATCAGTGTAAATAACTAAAACAACCTCAATAAAAATCTCTGATTATATTTATCAAAGCGTAATCGAAAAAGTATTGATGAAAAATCGCCAAAATACAAAAATATCAAAATAACAAAATCGCTAACAAAACATAAAAAACCCGTTTTGACTTAACTTTTTAAATGACCAACGAATGTGATTAATTAACAACATGTGAAACTTAAAAATGTGAATTAAAAAAACGCCAAAATGAACGAAAACGCCAAAACAGATCAAAACGTCAAAAGTATCTATGAAAAGAGAAAAAACTTGTTAAAAGGTTTAAATGAAGAATATCTAATTCAAGTGGTTTCTTAAATTAATAAGTAACTGAATATTTTCTCTAAATTTATTGAAATTTCGTGAACTGTGTAATTGCTAATAATTTTAATAAAGTATTTTTAGCATTAGACTTTTTCAAGCCACTGTGCAATTAATTTAATATTTATTTACACTCTGTTATTTGTTTTCATTTATATATATTTTTTTCTTCATCTCCAATAATAATTAACCATTTACCCAAACTCTTAAAAGATTCTTGTTCTTCTTCTTGAGCTCATCGTCATGCCAGATCCCAAATAACCATTAAATAAGAAGAGATTGTGACAAGCAGATGAACTGCATCCAACAAAATGAAATGAAATGCAGAGCATTATTAAAATTTTTAATTGATTTATTTATTGATGCATAACATAACTCTGGATGTAAACATTAAAAGCAGAAAATAAGTAAAATTATTAAAATTTTAAATGTTTTTTTTTACAAACACACACACGCACACATATATATGTGTGCGGCTTAAGAATTTTTCTCAAGCTTTCTCAAGTCAATAACAAGAAGAGTTGAAAAAGAAGAGGGAGGAATGAATGAATAAATGGATGAATGACAGTTGTGGTTGGGCTTTTTTTTTTGTTGGGGTTAGGGTTATGTCAAGAGTGTTAAGCACTACATGATTTAAGACTTGCATTAAAGTTATTTTCACAATATGAAGATAAAAATATTGTTTTATCAGATTGTTAAACATGGAGTGTAAAAATTGTGTGGAAATATTTTATTGTATTTTACAATTTATTTGTAGTTTTTCTTTTGTGTAAGATTTTTCTGGGAGCTTAGAGAAATGCTTTCTAGGATTTGTAGCTTTTGGTGCTCTTATTTTATGTTCTTTTTTGTACACGTACACTTGATGTTGTTCACGCGTACAGATTTATTTTTTTTCTACTCAATAATTCATTTGATTTAGTTGATTTTGCTTTTAACATGCATTAAGGTTTTTCCCTTCTCTCCCTCTCTCCATTTTCGCAATATTGCTTTCGGCTGTAAGCTGAAATGTTAGTAGAACTCAAAGAAATCTCTTGATAGTTTAAAATTTTGTTCTTGCAATAGAATAAACTTGCACTTGCAAAGAAAATTACAATATTATAACTTTCAAGTTCGTAGGTTGGGCAGATGTTTGTAATGGGCAGAATACCACCACTTTCAATTATACCGTTCTACTTAAAATCACCTTATGAGTCGATTCCACGAAGTCGTTCGTCCAATGGCTGTAAGCAAACTAAAGGTCGCAGTTTTAAAGATGTCCTAAGGAAGGTGTCTGTTGAACTTGGTTACGTTCGGACATTTATTGTATTAGGCCCCATACAAATATTCCCTCGGAATGGGAGTTTTAGCACATAAATATCTTTTAGGTTCCACACATACACGGGTATTGTAATAATATTTAGTAAAATTAAAAATGCAATAGTAACAGAAATTTTAAAGTTTCCTTAATTATTGCCCTCAATCCAAAGAATATATTCGAGTGTAATTTCGCATCCAAAAATATATTCGAGTGTAATTTCGCATTGTTAACAATTATATTTCTCCAAAGAAAAAAACAATCAGGATATTTTTCTATTTCAGCCATTTGCCTCGATACTGTTGTTACTTGTTTTGTATATAAGAACGTGGTATTTTTCTTCAAAATATACCGTACATTACAATCAAATATATCTGGTTGCAGTAATTTTATTTCTCTGGTAACTGTCTACAATCTTTAACCAAAAGTAATAGAAAAAAATTTCAAAATACATTTTTACATAAAAGATTGCAATACAAATGGACATTTGAAAATATAACAAAAAAATGTATTTTGCCACAAAATGTTGCAGAAAAAATGTACAAAAACTATGTACTGCGAAAATATTTATAGAGTATCCTAAGTAGAGTTGCAAACCACTACTGACTGCCTTTTCTTGCTTATTTATTATTTTTTGAAGATTTTCTTATGAATGCTGTTTTAAAGTTCTTTTTCACAAAAAAAATACACCGAAAAATTTACGCTTAAAAATTTTCTAAATATGTGAAATTTTTATTTTTTTTGTTGGGGTTAGGGTTATGTC
Source organism: Cochliomyia hominivorax (assembly GCA_004302925.2). Taxonomy (NCBI): domain Eukaryota; kingdom Metazoa; phylum Arthropoda; class Insecta; order Diptera; family Calliphoridae; genus Cochliomyia; species Cochliomyia hominivorax. The sequence goes on along the minus strand of PYHX02000467.1, from coordinate 114,731,339 downwards.
AAGAGTGTAAGCACTACATGATTTAAGACTTGCATTAAAGTTATTTTCACAATATGAAGATAAAAAATCATTGTTTTATCAGATTGTTAAACATGGGAGTGTAAAAAAATTGTGTGGAAATATTTTTTGTATTTTACAATTTATTTGTAGTTTTTCTTTTGTGTAAGATTTTTCTGGGAGCTTAGAGAAATGCTTTCTAGGATTTGTAGCTTTGGTGCTCTTATTTTATGTTCTTTTTTGTACACGTACACTTGATGTTGTTCACGCGTACAGATTTATTTTTTTTTTCTACTCAATAATTCATTTGATTTAGTTGATTTTGCTTTTAACATGCATTAAGGTTTTTCCCTTCTCCCCCTCTCTCCAATTTCGCAATGTTGCTTTGGCTGTATGCTGAAATGTTAGTAAACTCAAAGAAATCTCTTGATAGTTTAAAATTTTGTTCTTGCAATAGAATAAACTTGCACTTGCAAAGAAAATTACAATATTATAACTTTCAAATCCGTAGTGGTTGGGGTATTATGCGTTTGGGCAAATGTTTGTAATGGGCAGAATACCACCACTTTCAATTATACCGTTCTACTCAAAATCACCTTATGAGTCGATTCCACGAAGTCCGTTCGTCTAAATGGCTGTAAGCAAACTAAAGGTCGCAGTTTTAAAGATGTCCTAGGGAAGGTGTCTGTTGAACTTGGTTACGTTCGGACATTTATTGTATTAGGCCCCATACAAATATTCCCTCGGAATGGGAGTTTTAGCTCATAAATATCTTTTAGGTTCCACACATACACGGGTATTGCTAATAATATTTAGTAAAATTAAAAATGCAAAAGTAACAGAAATTTTAGAGTTTCCTTAATTATTGGCCTCAAATCAAAAAGAATAATATTCGAGTTGTAATTTCGCATCCAAAAGAATAATATTCGAGTGTAATTTTCGCATTGTTAACAATAATATTTGAATCGATACTGTTGTTACTTGTTTTGTATATAAAAACGTTGATGTTTTTTCTTCACAATATACCGTACATTACAATCAAATATATCTGGTTGCAGTAAATTTTATTTCTCTGGTAACTGTCTACAATCTTTAACCAAAAGTAATAGAAAAAATAAATTCCAGAATACATTTTTACATAAAAGATTGCAATACAAATGGACATTTGAAAACATAACAAAACAAATGTATTTTGCCACAAAATGTTGCAGAAAAATGTACAAAAACTATGTACTGCGAAAATATTTATAGAGTATCCTAAGTAGAGTTGCAAACCACTACTGACTGCCTTTTCTTGCTTATTTATTATTTTTTGAAGATTTTCTTATGAATGCTGTTTTAAAGGTTCTTTTCACAAAAAAAATACACCGAAAAAATTACTCTTAAAATTTTTCTTAAATATGTGAAAAATTAATTTATTTACATTAACAAAACTATTATTCAATTTAACAACATAATATTTCAAAATGAGAAAATTTGTTCAAATTGACGAAAACTTTCATTAAGTCAATTATTTTTTTCAATTCCTTCTGACTTTATCAAGCAGATATTTGTATCATTGACACAAGTTTATTCCTAAAGAATATTATTTCTTTAATAAAGAAAATTAATCAAAACAACAAACTATTTAATTGTATCAATAAAATTGTTTCTGAGATCAGTAAAGACCTAAATTAAAAACAAAATTATGTAATGACAAATATTTTCGTCACTAAAATAAATAAAATTTATATAAAAACAAAACAAAATCGTCAGAATAGATAAAAATCTTCAAACCGACAAAAAAACGCTTTAATGAAAATAATCTATTTTGTTTTTAATCGAATTAATAGAATTGTTCTTCAGAACAATAAAGACCCTAAACTACCAAAATTGGATCTCGGTATTGTTTCTCTATGATATAAGCAACAACGTCGCTAAAACTATCAAAAGTCACTATCATGAAAAAAATCGCTTAAACGAAAAATATTCTAAAATGAAAATAAACGCCAAAAAATGATACTAAAATATTAAAAAACCTTAAAAAATTCATAATTAAAACGTTAACGATAAAAAGAACATAAATAAGGCATTTACTAATTAGTAGACATTTCTTTTAAATTGTTTTTTACACTAGATCTGCAGAACTGTTCTTCAGAAAAGCAACATATTAAAAATAACAATCGCTTAAAACCCAAAAAGTCGCTAAAATAAAAAGTGGCATCGTGATTCATTATATGGAAATTAAGAAAAATATCTAATCAAAAAATATTTTAAAAAATCGTTAAATAAAAATCGCTTAAATTTTGGTATATATTATGAAATTCACTTCATTCAATAAATGAAATTATTTTCAATTGAAACTCGGAGTTTTTCAAAAGAATAAAAGTAAAGAAATAAAATATAAGAAAAAAATCGCCTTAAACAAAAATTGTTGCGATAAGAATTAACTGAAATTCCAGAAAATTGCTAAAATTGAAACATAAGAAAAAATATTAAAAAACGCTTAAATGAATGATAACTGAGTTTTCGGCCATATAAAGAGAAAATTAACTTATAATTTTCTTTTATACAAATGAGCCCTTGAAAATAACTTCTCAACAAAATATTCTTCACTATAAAAAATCGGGTACAATTAAAAGATCAGTCATCATGGTTTGATAAATCTCAATTATGAAAAGAAATTACATTTTATGAAAAGTAAGAAGAAAATTTATTGTCTAAAATAAAAATAAGTACATCGCAAAAAAATTCGATGGAGGTTTTTAGCCCATAAATAAGAATTTAACCCCACTTTTACATAAGTCTTATAATATTCTAAAATGATATGCAAATTAAATTGATCATTATAATCAGAGATCCCCACAATCACCTTCCAAATATCACTTTGAAACTCAAAATCGAACATAGAAATGGTATTGTAATATATTAAGTCAATTAGATAAATAGAAAACAAACAGCTCAGCGAAATCATGCGAGGGTGCCCATTTCATTTTTTTTAAATCCCAAGAAAAAATCCTTTTAATACGCATAAATTTTGGTATCACAATAACCTATTGCACACATAAGCATAAATAAGAAAAGTAAATTATACGAGGACCATTATAAATTTTCGTAGCAGTAACAGCCAACAACAATTTGGTGTAGGGTATTGCATAATCGGTCTTGGACCAACTGCACCATTTTGCTTGTTTTAACATACAAATAAAGATTAAAGTGTCAACTATAACTCCATACTTGGTTGTATACCATTTTGGACCTACAAATTGAACATCCATTAAAGTAAAAAATCGGGATTTAAAAGATCAGTTCATATTTTGAAAAAAAAAAATATGAAAGAAATTACTGATTATGAAAAGTAAGAGAAATTTATTTTAAATAAAAATAATAATAAAAAATTCAGAAACCCTTATTATTTTGTTTTCACTGAAACAATTATTTAGTTAAACACTAAAATTTTAATTTTAAAACAAAAATTCCACGAAATGTATGTGAAGCGAAAATTTTGCATTTGCAAATTAATACATTTTATGAAAATAATAATTTTAATGCAAAAATAATTATAATTATATGTAAATCACAATAAATGCTAACACAATGGGACTCAAAGCTGTAAAAGTGATCATTTAAGGTCGATATTTATACCCTACACCAAAAAGGGTGTTTGGGATATTATGATTTAGTGCAGCGTTTCTAATAGGACGAAAGAGTATCACGATATTTAAGCTGGCTATCAATATAAAGTTTGTGACCAGAGTACTGGAAGCAGTGTTGAAAATAACTCGATGAAATTTGTTGAAATGTTTTATTTTATATAGGCCCTTTACAAATGTCCCTTCAGAATGGGATTTCAAGCACATAAAAGTTCAAAATATAAATTTTAAATGAAAATTTAAACGAGATTTGCCACAAATGAGTTTTTAAATAACTCTTAAGCAGAAACTAGAAAGCAAACTTACACGAGGGCCGTTCCACAACTTTTCGTAGACACACTTTGCAAACAACAATAATATTTAAGAATTTCCAATATGGGCTTTAAACTGTCGCAAACTTTTTCCAAATTTTTAAAAATTCTCTTGACTTATGAGATTGTTACAGATATCGCTCTATAACTTACATTAAAGTGTAACGATTTCAATGCTCTTTCATAGTAAACTTATTAGAAAAAAATAAATATTATATTTCATTTTTTTTTTTTGGGATCAGTCTAGATTCACCACTTGTTGTGATGGAGGTCTCTGAAAGCTGTTCACAAATTATATCAAAGTAGTTCTTAAAATGAAGGAATCAGTTGATATTTTAAGGAAATATTTTTCTTTTACAATATTTTGCCTTTAGTTTGTTCATCCCATTGTGTTATTGCTAATAAAACCCCAATGTGAAAAGTATTTTACAGCAAAATGGAAACAAAATATCAGCAATAAATATCCATAATGATTATAAAAATATTTAGATATGAATATGTGACATAAATTTTAAAACCCAACAGTTTGAAGAAAAAAGTATACAAATCGACCACTTTATAGTATACTAAAAGACAGTAAACACTTCGATCACATATTTTATAGATTAAATTAGGAAATTTTATAAAGATCCTAGTTTGGAGGACTTTTAAAATCACATCTCACTACAAAAACAAACTGTGAGGAATTGTATTTCACCACTTTACAAATAAAATATTAGCAAAACTGTAGGATTGAAATTAATGCTCTTTGCAAGTGTGTGCGTAAGTATTAATAAGAGCATCAGTGAACAAATGAGTGTGGAAATTTACAAGTATGAATTTCTACCTGGTAATCACGGTAAATGTTTTCTTTTTTTTCAATTTATTGGCAACAATGGTTGAAATTTAATTCTCTACTTAACAAAAAATGCACACATACATACATTTTATTCTACAAACGATATGGAACGTGAATTATAGCAGATAAATGGGTTTATTTTTATTGTAAGAGTGTCAGTCATGGCATACATCAGTCATTGTATGTAAATATCTATATTCTGACATTATGGTGTATGTAAGTGTGTGTGTATTGATAATATTTATATTATTGATGAATTGTATTGTGGATCTATTGGGTTAAATATATTTTATACTTATTATTGTTGTTGTTGTGTTATTATTTTAACTTGTTATTTGTATTAAATTTATCAAATAACACACATGCTACTACTACCGACAACATTTGTATTTACTTACACGCATACACTTTAACACTGAAAATCAAAATTATTTTTTATATATATAGGAGGTTGTGAATGTGTGTGTGTGTAATAGTGACCACGTGAAAGAGGTTTGTGTGAAACATACATTATTGCGAAGGCAAATTTTTGTGAAATCTACTGACATACAATTTATTTGATTTAAATTAATCAAATTAAAATTTATTTAAAATTTTTCTAAAAATAATTAAAAAATAAAAATTAAAAAAATTTGAAATTTTTATTAAAAATCCTTCGAAATTAAAACTAAAAAAAATTTCAACAGAAACGTTGTTGAAAACTTCAAATAGAACATTTTTTGCGATTTTTCTATATTTTTTTTTTTTTTTTTTTGATTTTCTACAGGAATTTTCTATAGAAAAATTTTTGCAACTTTTTTAATTGAACTTTTTTATTTTATATGAATTTTCTACAGGAAAGTTTTTTGTGAATTTTCTATAGGATTTTTCTTCTTTTTCAATTTTTATAGGATTTTTTTCGATTTTTCTAAAGGAGTTTATTATTTTTGTAAATTTTCTATAAGAAATTTGTTTTATAAATTTTGTTTAGAGATTTTTTGTAAATTTTCTGTTGGATTTTTTTGGTGAATTCTCTGTAGATTTTTATTTTTCTATATTTTTTTTAGTTTTTTTTGTTTAATTTTCCATAGATTGTTTTTGAATTTTCTGTAGGAATTTTTTGAGAATTTTCTAAAGGAATTTTTTGAGAATTTTCTATAGGAAATTTCTTGCAAATTTCTATAGGAAATTTTTTGAGAATTTTCTTAAGGAATTTTTTGAGAATTTTCTATAGGAAATTTCTTGCAAATTTTCTATAGGTAATTTCTTGCAAATTTTCTATAGGAAATTTCTTGCAAATTTTCTATAGGAAATTTCTTGCAAATTTTCTATAGGAAATTTCTTGCAAATTTTCTATAGGAAATTTCTTGCAAATTTTCTATAGGAAATTTCTTGCAAATTTTCTATAGGAAATTTCTTGCAAATTTTCTATAGGAAATTTCTTGCAAATTTTCTATAGGAAATTTCTTGCAAATTTTCTATAGAAAATTTCTTGCAAATTTTTTATAGGAAATTTCTTGCGAATTTTTTATAGGAAATTTCTTGCAAATTTTCTATAGGAAATTTCCTGCAAATTTTCTATAGGAAATTTCTTGCAAATTTTCTATAGGAAATTTCTTGCAAATTTTCTATTCGAAACTTTTTGAGAATTTTCTATAAAATTTTTTTTGGGAATTTTTAGGAATTTTTTTTTTAAATCTCAGAAAAAAAATAGAATTTTTTACTGTATTTTTTTATTTCTTCTTTCATTTTCTACTAGCAATGTGTATGGGCGTTACACCACTCCCTGGTGTTCACGTTTTGTCCAGTAAAAAAGTTCCTTGAGAAAGTTGTTGGGTCAAATTTGTGAACTCTCAATATTTGCTATGTAAAGGGTCACCCCAACCTCTGGTTCTATCAGAATCCTTTATAGCCTATATTACTTCAGGATATATTGGGATCTTTCTGTGCAAATTTTATCAATATTAGCTCAGCCGTTTTAGAGACTACGTTACATGCACACATACATACATCACACATACTATTAAATAGATAGTAGTTAGATAGATAGATAGATAGATAGATAGATAGATAGATAGATAGATAGATAGATAGATAGATAGATAGATAGATAGATAGATAGATAGATAGAAAGATATATTTTTCTGTTCTATTAAATTATTTTTTATATATTTTTTTTAAATTTTTATGAATTTTCATAAAATTTTTCATATTCATATTTTTTTATAAAAATCTTACATGATTTTGAAATATTTGCAAAATCCATCATGAGTTTCAAAATATTGTTTTTTTTTTTCGATTACACCAACCTTTAAATCATTTTAAGAATTTTTGCCAAAATTTGTTTTCAAAACATTTTTTAAATTATTTATATCGAGTTAGATTTATGACAGCAGTTGGTTGTCATAAATTTGAAATGAAAAAATATTGACAAGTTTGTCATTTCATTATTTTTCAAATAATAAGTTTTTTTTATAGATTTCACAATAATTCAAAATTTAAATAAAAATTAAATTTACGACCTTAAATATTTTTTATAAAAAATTTAAATTTTTCTACTTTTTGCTAAACGTTTCTAAATCGCAATTGCCATTATTTTTAACAATTAAATCGTTTTTGCCATTTAACATAAATTATTATTTTATTTTGAAAAATTTATTTAACCTTTCAAATTTATTAAAAACTGTTGATTATTGTTTACAAAAAAATATTTTGCTCCTTTTTCAAAAAATACCATATTTATTATTCCCTCCCAACAATTATCTCTACACAAAAACAGAAAATAATAATTATTATTATAAACAAACTGCAACAAAATACCATACAAATAAACACTTGTACACATACAAGTACACTTTATTAACAGCCACCAACAACAGCAACTACACATTCACACTGTTAATTATTATTTTTAGAGAAAAACTTTTTTGAAAAACAAAAACTAAAAATGAACCAAATAAAAATTCCATAAAGCAAAAATTTCCGATAAAAGTAAATAATAGAAAAAAACAACAACAAAAAATAGATTTACAAAAATATTTCTAAAAAAAGTAACAAAATACAAAACAAACACGAACCCAAAATAAAAAGTTTTATTTACAATAATATTTACATTCATACATGTATTTATACATACATTCATTCATAGATTCATTATTTTTATTATTTTTGACTGGAAAATTTTTATATTTTTCTAATATTTTAGATATAAATATTAAGGGATGAGATCAAAGAAATCTTAACACACATTTTTATACTCTCCACCAGCAGAGGGTGTATTAAATTTGTCATTCCATGTATAATGCTTAGAAGGAATCATCTCAGATCCCACATTGTTTACATATTCTTCCATTAAATCAAAAACTGAACCGATTTAGCTATGTTCGTCTGTCTGTTTTTGGCACACTCACACACTACAATAATTGGATGACGAAACGTAGTTGCAGAAGAAAAATTTAAGACCCAAAAGCTGTCATCATTTCCCCAAAACGGTTCTTGTTATGACAAGCAATTTGCCCCTGCAGTAATGGAAGTTAATTACTTGTTACAACAGGTTAGAATTGGAATCCCGTCATTTTGGGAAACAAGCCCTTGAGTGGTATAAGAGCAATAATGTGGTATTTGTACCAGGAGAGATAAATCCTCCAAACTGAAGAGATTTAAAGAGTATAAAAAGGTGTCTAAAAGTGTGAAAGATTTTAAATGGGGATCAAACGAAATTATAAACAGCATTATAAAATTGTGAATGGAAGGGTTTCGAAAAAAGCCCACTGAGATAAACTATAAAAATATTTTTTAAAAATTCTCAACGAATAAAAATAAATAAACAAAATTTCAACTAATTTGTTTCATTTATGTTAACATGTAAGTTAAGAACTTTTCGATCTCGCTCCTTGCTAAATATATGAAGAGATTGTTGCTATTTTTTAAGTTTTTACTGTTTTGTTTTTGTTAACTAAACAAAAACAAATAATAACAATAACAGCAATATTTAACTTTGACCTACATAATGTTGGTGTATGTATGTGAGTATTTATTTCAAAGTGTTAGTATTTGTTTATTCAAAATGGAAAAAATAGCAAATACATGTAAACTTCTATTACGCCCTTATACTGGTTGTTGTTATGTAAGTATATGAGTATGAGTGAGTATTGCATGTATTTATTTTGTGCAACACATGCTCATTGTATTTGGCCAACAATTACAATAACATTTGTGCTGGTTTGGTCTGTTTGCTGTACTGCGGTTTGTATCTCGTTAACTATGTGCTCATGGTAACTGAAATTTTTATATCTTCAAACTGTAATATCAAAAGTAAGAACTATTTGCTCGCAAAGTTTCTGGGATGCAGAGGATCGTAAAAAAATTTATAAAATTCTGTTTCATTTTGTTCTTACGTAACTGGAGTTACGTAAGAACTGGAGGTACACTGCTTGGAAATCAACATTACTGTTTAAAGACAGACTAAGGAAGTAATAAGTTTCTCGGCAGTTAGTCCCTGTAACGTTGAGAATATTCTATGCTATGACCAGACCTGTGTGCATGCCAAGAGAAAAAAATCAAGTCAAATCCATGAATCATAACCCAAAGAAACATTGAGATCATAAACGTTGTAAGGATATTAGAAAAGAAGATGGCACAGTTTTCTACAAAAAAAGCCTTGCACTAAATCACAAAGTCCTTTTAAGATATCAATTATATAATAAATGTTGAATTAAATAAATGTGGCAGCTGTACCTTGAAACATATTTTCAAGATTTTGAAAGGATATCACTAAAAATTCTGCAATATTGCAACGATTATTAAAATTATTTAAAACCATATTGCTATCATAATCTTTCGAATTAATCCTTTTGGATCTAACGCTTATCATTAGTGGCAGCTGTACATATCAATAGTAATAAAATATGTAAAATCAAACAAATTGTTTAATATATATAGTAATTTGGCTGGCTTTATGTCTCTTCTAAGACATCTCACAATCATATGTTGAATTTAGAACTGTAGCTGTACCCTAAAACATTAAAGGACACAGCTTTGTGAAATAATTGAAAAATATTGTTACGATTATTATTGATCATTTGATACATATATTGCAACCATAACCTTTGAAATTTATCTGTTTGGTTATAACAGTTATTACTAGTGGCAGCTGTACATTGCAACCTTAAACAAAAAGTGTTATTTGCCTGCATGAATCAAACAAATTATTTTTAAATAAAGACAATCTGATCTGATATGAATATATGATTTTATTCATCATAGTCTCAATTTAAAATTTCAATAGAGCTGTTTGAAACATCTCAGATCAAATCAACAAGATTTTTCCAGATTATGGATTGTATTTTCGCTTAGTAAATCATAATGTAAAGCTTTATATACACAGCAAATTTGTGGATTTTAAAATACGCATTTTTGTCTTTTTATACATTTTTATTAGTCTCTTACAATATTAAAAATATTCTTTTTTCCTCTCAGTTTTACGAAAGCAACAAAAATACATGCGATATCAAGATACGCTTTAATGCATAATTTAAATATTTAAATTTCCAATTTAAGATCCTCCCCAACAACGCCCAGACCCAGTCAAATCGACAACATTAGGACGCATAAAATGTTTATTCTGTTACACACAAAAAATAAATCCTAAATCTACATTAGGGTGGCTGCTTTTAATGAAAAAATGAGAAGTTCTTTCACAAAATCGAATATTTCTAAATAAGACAGATATGTAGAACAACTGGGAGCAATTATACAGGGCTTATCCCCCTAATACAACTATAATTATTACAACTGTTCACTGAAATTGCTGCCTTTAAAATTTGTTGTACCAATTTTGCAATGAACTCCATGAGAACAGATTTTTCACGTGTCACATTTATGTAAAAGTGAAAATGTGTGGCATTTTTATGATACGCCGAAACGAAAAAAAACCCAAATGAATATTTAAATTAAATTAAAAATGCAATAAAATAAAAACAGCAGCAGCAAAAGGAGCAAAAAAATAATAAAAAAAGTTAAATATAAATTTGATACTTGAATATTGTCAGGGATGTCATGTGTACTATTTTAACACTAAATGAGCAAATAAATCAAGAGCTAGAGACACAAACACACATCAAATTTAGCACACATACACATACGTCATTACTATTTACTACACTGCATTATTTCAGTTTTTTTCATGCTGGAATAAAGGAGTTTAAATAAAAGTGGCACTTATTGACATATGTGTATATGTATGTTAGTGTGTATGTGTGCATTTGTAATTGCTGCATTAACCAAAAGAAATTTGATCATTATTAAAGGGGAGAATAACTAAAAAACTGAAATCAAATGAATGAATGAATGAAAACTTAAAAAACACTCATTGCAACACATTTATATTTTACAATGCCACAAAAAAATCTTTTCTGTATGTGTGTGTTTAATTTTTATTGCTTGCAACTAACTGCAGTAGTGGCACGTTTTGCAACAATAAATTTGTTAAATGCAAAAAATGGAAAAACGTTTATATAAATGTTGAAATAGTCAAATATGTTTTACCTAGTCGAACTCAACATTAACACATCATATTGTTGTAGCGTATTTGCAATATTTTTTTTTTGTAAATTCTATATTGCAACATTGCAACTATGCCAGACAAACAAACAGGCAGCAACAATAATACACTTAAAACCACAGCCACATTGTGGTAGTGGTAGTAGATTCTTTTTTATTACTATTTTTTGCTAGTTTTTTCTGTTATGCCCTGCAACATTTGCAAATAAATGTAAATAAAGTACTATGGGATGGAATAAAGAAATTTTGAACGGAATATTTTTTTCAATGAAAAACATATAATTATTATTTATTTCAAAAATAATAAAGAAAAATTAGAAAAACTAAAGTTATTGACATTTTTGAAAGTTATATAAGTCTTTACATATTTTTATATGTCTTTGAAAATCTGACCCGATATGCAAAAACTTTAAACACAACTTTTCTCTAAAGAGTCCTTAGTTTCGAATGCATCAACTTTTTTATGTCTTATTATTTCACTGTGTAATTAAGAATTTTATAATTACATTACATTTTTGGTTACATCGTTTCAGATTCTTTTTTAGTTCAAGAATTTAAAAGCAGTGAGATCGAAAAATTCAGTTTCACTTTATTTTTTATTTGACCGAAATTATCATTACAATTTACAAAAATATATTTTTAATTTTTAATCAATAGTGATGAAATGTTGAACATTTTTCGGAAACCCCTCCAATAACGTTTCTATAGTGTTTTCTGTCACCTTGCTTGCACAGGTAGTCCGTTTAAAATTTACCACACTTTTGGGCACCCCTTTTGTGCTTTTAAACTCCCTTTTGGTAGGAGCCTAATATCTCTCCACTGGCATAAGCTCCAGGCAGTTTGGAGGCTTTACCTCTCTTGGTACAAACACCACACTATTGTTCTTATACACAAATCAGGTCAAAAATAAGTGGACATATTCTGACTGTAGTATTTATTGAAAACATTTCTAGAAAAAATTTCGGTATTTATAGAGTCCGTTGTAGCAAATGTTTGACCCCAACTTCTACTGAACTTTTCGGGAAGCTTTGACTGCTGTTGGGTCCTAGACTTTTCTTCAGCATTCCCTCTAGCACAGGAGATCCGACAGAACACACGTTTCGACATCCATTATGCGGAAAAAGTATTTTGGTTAGAAAACATGACTCTGTTTTTGACCTGCAAATTTTTAGTAGCGTTACTGTCAGATTTTTGAGCCTTGTACGTTTTTAAATCTGCATTAGCTGTTTTACCAAATAGTCCTAGCACTGAGCTTGCTTTCCTACCGGATGTGAGTCTTTCTATTTTTTTTACCTTGGAAACATCATGTCACCGTTCCATTAACCCAAACCAGTTTTTTTATCAACAGATAAGTTCTCCTGGTATTGTTTAAAAACGTTGAAAACTGTTTAGCGGGAGACCTTTGAATGCCTGGTCATCTTTTTGTGGGACCAAATTTTTCTGGTCATAAAGACATACATTTGTATTATATTAAACAAAATAACTAACATATTTTAAAAAGCGAACTTGTTAAAAAAATCTAATAATACTTGAGTTCAAGTCATCAATGAAAAACGTATGTTAAGAATTATTCGGTCTCAGTACTTTTTTATATCATGTATGTTTAGAATTACCTTTTTTAAAAATTTTTTTATTAAGTGAAATATATTGTCCCATAGTGCATTATTTGCCATAAATAAAAGTCATAAAAATAATATAAATATTTTTTGCATTAATTGATTAAATTTAATCTGAAAAAATTATTAATTTTTTATTAATTTTCCCACAGTGTAATTTGTGTGGTTAATGCTAATTTAATATTGGTCGAGATATAAAAAAAATCAAAAAATAAGTTTTTGTCTCAAAGCCATTCAAAGTAAACATATTTTTATTTAATTGATAAAAATATTCAAAAGCGAATTTTTTTGTGAAACCCATAGTGCAAAAAAATAATAAATTACTTTTTTAAATTAATTTTCCTATAAATATAAAATTAATTAATTTTTATCTAAAATAAATTGAAATCGAATAAATTACCTCATTTCGAATTCGTATAAAATCGAATTAAAATTCATTTGTTTAAAATTTGTTAATTTTTCTAAAAATATAATTTTAATACAATTTAATTAATTTAATTTAATTAATTTAATTTAATTTAATTTAATTTAATTTAATTAAATTTAATTCAAAAATAATTAAATTCAAGTTTAGTAATTTTTTTCAGTTTACGTCATTTATTTAATATTAAAAAATACTTTAAAAATAATTTAAAATTTTTCTAAAAATTATTATTCTTTTAAATAATTTAAAAATAAGTTAATTTTAAATTTTTATTATAAATTTTTATAAAATTCCTTTTATAACTTTTCATAAATTTTTCAAAATTATTATTCCTTAATTTTTATGTTCTTTTAATTTTTTTTAGTTTATGCCCCATTGTGCTTTGTTGGAGGTTTATAAAACGACAATAATTACAACTTCTCTAGCAAGTATTTACTAGTCAATCGTGTGCATGTAAAAAGGGCAAATGCCAGTGTAATATTTGTATATTATGCGACTGGATTATCGAGCGTTTTTACAGTGCCAAGCAAAAGTTGTCTGACATTTTTATTAAATTTCGAAAATTTTTGGGAAGATTTTAAAATAAATTTTAGCACATTTAGAATATTTTTGTAAAAGTTATGTTTTTAATTTTTTTAATTTAATTTTTTTATTCTTCTAAAAATGCAGTTTTTCAAAAATGTTAAAATATTTTTTTTTGATGAATTCCAGCATTTTTAATATTTTTTTAAAAATAATTATCAGATCTTTGTTACAGTAACGAACAAAAATTTGTTGAAATTTTTTATTTCAAAAAAATTATTTCTTGGCAAATAAATGTTTAACAAAATAAATTTAATTTTTTTTTAATCCATTTTTATTCAAAAAGATTGTATTTAGGAAAAAGAAATTTTTAAGAAATAATTTCAAACATTTTTTAAGTCTATTTTTTTTTTTTTTTTTCAAAAAATAAATTATTTCTTTTTCTAAAAACTCAATTTTGATATTTTTTTGAAATTAGTCATTTTGTTCGTGTCAATAGAAAATTTAATCCCTAAATTTTTGAAAAGTGTGTTCAAGAATTGAATTTTTAATTTCTTTAAAAGTGCAATTTTTCATTTTATGCATTTTTTTATTTATTAAAAAAATTGTGAAAATTAAGAAAATCATTTCCCTTTTCAGATTCCATATAATTTTCTCTTCACTGGCAATATTTGTTAGCCACTGTTCTTGTAACAAAAATACTGGCAATAACTAAAAGTGTATTTGTAACTATCTCCTATCTATCTCTCCTCTTTTGTTTCTCTCTCTGTTCCCCCCTTCTCATTTCCATTATATGACTTGCAATTGTGCAGTTAATATAAAATTTAATAAAAGGCTACCGCATTGTTTTGCGGTTGACATCATTGCACATATTTATATGACTATAACTGCACTTGCACTTACTCTAATAAACACACACACAAACACATAACTACTACTTTTACACACAAATACACTCACACAATCATATATTTACACAATCACACACGTTGCTTTAACACGCATTTAAATACACGCATTTTGGGAATATTGTAGTTTTTTTTTTGTTGTACTGAATGAATGTTATGAATTCATTTATTACATTTTAGGCATTAAATAGGGAAAAGGAAATACAATAACAAAAAAAATATAAAGCGAGAAAGACTGAAGTGTACTTTATGAATAAACGCCAAATAATTGTGTAATATTAACTCACACAATTACTTGTCTATATATACCACTTGTAAGCTTACATTAATACATACTTACAAATACAGACAAATAAATTTTATTATTAACATTTATTTACAAATTTATACGTAATGAGGGGAAATGGGGAAGAATTATGAACTAAGGCCGGAAGTTTAATGCAAAGGGATTTAAGAAATTTTATTAGACTGAAAGTAAGTCATTATTCTCTGAAACGTTTAATCTTTTTAGACTGTCAATGTTTGTTTATATATTTATTTTTCAAAAATAATACAAAACGTAGATTTTTTAATCCAATTTAGTCATGCTACACTGTCCGTCCTTCTGTCTGTCTGTGCGGTTAAACGCAAATAATTAGGACTGAACTTATTCAAATGGCATATAGAATTTTTAACTAAAATTGTGTTAAATTTAAACTGGAAAAGTTCTTTAATTAAATAAGTTAGAATATATTTTAGGATTTAAAAAATCCAAATTATCTTAAATAGTTTTGTTATGTCTGTCCTTCCGTCCATCCGTTGGCTTTAGAGTTAGAAACACAATTTAGGTTTTATAAAGCGAAAATGGTTTTTGTTAAAAGTTACGTTAAGCAAACTTTATTAGTGAAATATTCCTGTTAAGTGGCTTGTAGAATTAGTATTTAAAGGAAAATTTTATAACAATTTCAGAGTGAAGCCATGGCCGTCAATCTTGAAATATTCTCTTGTCCATAATTATCAACTGATTTACATATAATTTAACAATGTACTCGGGATATATCGTTAAAGTATTTCTAGTATAAAATTTGGAAAATCCGCCAAGTAATGAAGGAGTTATAGACTGATATTTCAGACAAGTCCAAAATGCAAAAGTAAGGAAATATTAAAAATATTAATATTATAATAAGTAAGAATGCTATATTCAGCCATGCCGAATCTTCAATACCCTTTACCACATATGGATGCAAAGTAAATACGTTATGTTTTGTACACATACACTCACATATATACTCGCTGGCGTATACATTATATAAAAGTTATTCTTTAATAAACACGAAGCATTTAATGAGTCATAAAATCAGCTATATTTTTACCTACAACTTTTTTCTACTGAACCGATTTTGATAATTTTTTAATGGTAATGAAGTACATACAGCTTAATATTACGTCAATTTTATTCCAATTTGTCTATTTATAATTGACAATTTCACCAAAAATCTTCCTTAAGGTTGCGACCTATTTTTCTACCGGGTTTAGATAGAAAACTTTTCACAACTATAACTAATTTTCAGGCCAAATGTTAACAATTTCTGGATTGTGATAATGGTAGTTATATTAGTATGATTACCAGTGCACCGTTTAACTCAGAATTATTTTCATAATCGATGTGAGTTGTTTTTCTCTGTATACGTGTGTCCGTCATGCTAGCTTTCCGTGTTATTGTTGTGAACACTTTACAGTTCAGTTTATTTCAGAAGTCTATTGAATTTTGTCATGTTCCATATAAAATTTTAGAAGGTTCTCCTGGATTGGGATTTTAAGCTCTTGAAAAGGAAAGAAACCTCTTTCTTGGTCTTGTTTTTCGTGTCATAAATTTATTTTCTATTTTTCTATTTCTTAAAAAAAATAGTTTTCAACTTCAAAAAAAAAAAAAAAAAAAAAAAAAAAATAAAAAATAAAAAAAAATATATAAATATTCTAATGAATGAATCCCACAAGAAAACTTAGTTCTCTCTAACAATTTTGGACTTTTAGAGGCCCTTAAATCCTTAGCTAAACCCTCTTTATTATCTCTGCATTTTATTTGCCCATATATAGACAATTATATATTTATGCAATTTAATTTAATGTTGAAATGGCTGCTATAGCAACTGTCACCCTGGTGGCAATAGCTATTATTGTAGTAGTAGGCTGAATTATCTATTATAATTGTTATTGTAAATTGTATTATTACATATATTTTCCTATAGAAGTATGTATATGTGCAATTCTCATTTGCAATAGTTGACTGCTGGCAGCAGCATCACCAGCTGAGTTAATTACAATTTAAATAATTGCCTGAATATTGTTCGTATCATAAATGTATTTTTAAAATTTATATTGTTGTTATTGTTAAAAGTACAACAATTTTATGGAAATGACAAATAATTTGTTTAAATTTATCATAATTATAATTTTTATTTTTCTTAAAATTATTTCTTATTTAATTTTGTAATAAAAATACTAAAAATTTAGTTTTAAATAAATTTCAAATTAAATATTTTGTAAAAATATTTGTATAAATTTTGTCTTATTTTAAGTGTCAATTTGTTTTTGTTTAAAAGAGAGAAAAATAAAAACAGAAAATGATAAATTGCATTTACAGTGCGTATACGTTTTACTTCAAATCAATTTAATTATATATCACTCATACGTCATGTCTGACACTTATTGGCCTTTCAAGTGTTTATGTACGTATATATCTATCTATCTGTTTGGTTATATTGTTATTTGTTGTTGTATGTGTATATTTTTTTATTTTCATTTTTCAAGTTTTGCTGTTAATTAATCCATAATGATCATTTTGTTTTTATTATTGACGTTACAAAAACCTTGACAAATAAAATTTCATAAAATAAATAAATAAATCAAGTTAATTAAGATTTTTGTTATCGAAATTATATAAAATGATACTGTAAACAAATATGTCTAACTTAAAGCATGTCTAGGAGATATAAAGACGTCATTTTTGAAAACATTTATTAAGAGTTGAATAACACTGAAATCTGTTTAAGAGTTATTTGTTAGGAATTAATATAAAAATTCAATTTTGGGAACTACTGTATCTTTTAGATAAATGTATAGCAAAGAAGTTAAAAAATACTGCATTCTTTTTAAATTTGAAATATATTTGGCCTTGTTATTATGTCTGTCCGTCTGTCTGCTTGTGAAATAGGAAGCTAAATATATAAGTGTACTAAAGCTTAAAATGCCATAAAGGCTTATTAATGAAAATTCAATCACATATTAAGCTTAAATAAGCAATTATCACTTTATTATACATTCCTCTTAAATTAGACTTCTCATTGAGCTTTGTCAATTTTTGTGGATGTGAGCGTACCGACAATAGACAGCTGAACAGCAGGACATACAGACGGATAAGGCTGAATCGACTTTGATTTTGATTTATATACATTATGGGACCTAAAATGATTCTCAGTATCACAGAGAATGACCAAGTTAATATACCCTCGTCACCACTTGTGGTGGTGGAGGCTATCAAAATTGGTAAAGAAGCCGAGAAGTTAAAGACCAAAATCTGAGACAATTTTAACTATCAAAATTTCTTTATGCGGATGTATATGTGTATTTGATAATTTGTAGATGTATGAGTGTGTATGTAAGACTTAAAGTTGTTTCTTTACAATTTTTTAACATTTCCAACAGAGGTTATGTAAAATTCTCTTTAAACGAAAATTATCTGTCTTGTTTTATAATTTGTAGAAGTATTAAGTTTGAAATTCTAGATAAATGACCAAAATACAAAAAAAATATTTTCTGAACTTTATTACATGATAATTGTACAAATTGTTGTTTAAAAAGAACCCTCCTCCCCTCTTCTAAATATTTTTCTGTCTTAAAATAAAACACAACTTCTTTAATCTGACATAATTCACCTGATGTTTTATTTTATTTGTTGTATTTAATTTATTATTCAAGGCTCTTCTATCTTAAAAATATTCTTTAACTAAATATTAAATAAAAAATACGGCTGGCCCTTCGCAGACTCTTAACATCCACTAGATGCGTTGGCGTCTTTCAACCACCAAAAATATGTATTAACCAAATATTATTTTGTAGCACAAAATATTTCACTTGAAAAAAAATTAGAGAGAGAGAGAGAGAGAGAGAGAGGGAGACAGGGAGAGAAGAAGTTAAAGAAACCTCAAACCAAAAAACATTAAAACCATTTATCATGGTATTTATGAACTCTCTGTTTTACATCTACATTCACAATTACAATTGTAGCAACAGCAGCAGTACAATGCAATACATCCCTTCAAACATTAGGAAATTAAAATTGTTGGTCACTTCTAGAAGATTGTGGGAAGATTTTTTCAGATTAAAAAAAAAAACAAAACTTATTTACTTACAAAATACTTATTGCCACTTTATTTATATATGAAAGCGTCTTCCAGAAGTTGTTCAGATGATAGTAGATAATTTACAAAAACAAAGCAAATTACTAATGCTACTTTTAGTAACTTCCAAAACTGACTTCTTAGTAACTTCTAGAAGCTACTTGGAGGAGGAACATCTTTTTCTGTCAGAAGATAATTTTTATCATATTTTGAAGATAAAATTCAAATTATAGAAGACTCTTCTGAGCCGCTTCCGCAGCAAAAAAATGTTTGCGGGATTTTGTGGCAAATAGTGTTCTTGTGTTGGTAATAAATATAATTTACATCATGGTCTCTTGGTCGTTTCCTTGTCTATTTTTTTTTTCGTAAGATGAGTAAAATTTATTGAACTTTGTTAAATTTCTCTTAAGATTTTTTTGCGTTCTTTCTTCTATTCCATATTTAAATATGACTTTTAAACCCCAGAGCCTCATTGGCACTTAATCATGCTGGAATAAAATTCAACATTCGTTTTATTTCTCAAAATGATTTCTTATATTTTTAGAAAAGAAAAAAATAAAAAGTTTTTTTTTCTTCAGATTTTTTCTTTATAAAAAGCAGACAATTGAACTTGTTGTTAAGTTTAGTTAACCTTGAGTAGTTGATAATATATATTCTATATTTTAAGTTTCTACAGGTCTAATAAAAGGAAAGATGAATAGGAAATTAAATATGAAGGAAAAGGAAATTTTTTTATAAAATTTATGAGTTCCATGCTCAATGAAGAGACAAGAAAACTAAATTACAAGGACACAAATTAATATTATAAAAGAAGATATAAAATATTAATTATATATATTATAGTGCTTTCTAGAAGGAACGAAAAATTGTGATTTTTAAATCAAGAGGAAATAATAGAAATATTAATTATGCACTGCTTTCTTTTAAGAAATGTTGCGCAACAATTGCAAGCAGGAAATAATATAAACACAGATGAAAACATTTAAGGATTTGAAGTAAAAATAAATCTAAATGTTTTTAATTTTTACTAAATACTTCCACCGCACTCTGAGAAATTTAAAATATAATCATTTTTTTAACAAAATGATTTTTCAAAATTAAATTAAAAAAGCAATAAAAAAATTATAACTTTGCGACATGTTACTCTTTGAACTTTCAACATGTTTCTGCAAGATGTTTCTGCAACATGTTTATTGTAATTTGGAAAGAAACAAAAAAGCATTATTTCTCAATTATAATCAAGTTGTTTTATTTTAACTTAGC
This sequence comes from Cochliomyia hominivorax, assembly GCA_004302925.2. Taxonomy (NCBI): domain Eukaryota; kingdom Metazoa; phylum Arthropoda; class Insecta; order Diptera; family Calliphoridae; genus Cochliomyia; species Cochliomyia hominivorax. The sequence goes on along the minus strand of PYHX02000467.1, from coordinate 114,710,909 downwards.
AACATGTATATATACAAACTATAATAAAGTTCTATACAAAATTGTTTAAGAAATTTAGATAGAATTCTTAAAGTAAAATTAGAACAAAGGTATTTTATTACAGGTTAGCGACATGTTGCTAAATAATGTTAAATGCAAGATCAGTGTAAAAGCTTTAGTGCTATTTTAGAATTTATTTAAATTCCAAAACGAAATTCTTGAAGAAATTTTTACAAGTTATTAAAAAATATGATTATATTCTTAAAATTACCATAGCAACATTTCTTAATGGAGTTAATGAACTTGACCTTGTATTTCTAAACAAACTTTTATACAACAATCTTCGATAATATCATTACTTTTTTCTACAAGTTTTATTTTTTTTTAAAGAATTATAATAAAATTCCTTAGCAACATTTTTTTAGTTCAAGAATCTACTGTATTGCTTTAAACTTTGCAACATGTTTCTAAGCAATGTTTTCTAAAAATATCAAACATTAAAAAAATGTTTACAACCTAAATAATTATTTTAATACCTTAAACAGAATTCTTTGGAAACTTTCGAAAATAAATGTATAAATTTATTCGCAATATAATAAATTTTTCTAGCAACAAAATTCGTTAATTAAATATTTATAAGCAAATATATAAGAGATCGGTAATGTTTATTAACCTTTTTTAGATTATTAAATTTTACTTCACTTATTTATAACTTAACTCTGCAACAATTTTTAATTGTGTTTAAAAAACAAACATTAGCAACATTTTCGTAAATTATTATAAATATATTGAAAGTTTTTACAATTTTAAAAATTAACAAATATATTTAGCAAAGATTTTGCAAAAATTTTAATATTAGAATATTCTAGATATTAAATAAAAGATTTTCAAAATAAAAAAACTCAATTGTAATTTTAAAACCAAGTTTTTGAATAATAAAACCTAAAGTATTAATAATTTTTTCTGCAACATGTAAATAAATCAGGCACATGTTTAGCAACATTTTTTTTCTTTTTTATCAACCTTTCTAAAAACTTTTTTGGAACATGTGAAAATTTCAGATACATTTATATGCAAATGTGTACAAAAAATATTCTGCAACATTTGCTTTTTTTCTTATTAACATTTTGGGACTTTTAAGATGCTCCAATTGCATAATTGAAAATTTAACTACAAGTTTATAAACATTCCTTATGTAGTCAAACAAAATAACTGAAATCTCAGATGTTGACAGAAATAAAAAATGTTTGTCAACTTATTTTCATTACTTTCTAGTGTGTTATGAAAATTTTAAGATATTAAGATAAATATTTAGCAGAATTATTTACTTAAGCTTTTAAATATTTAGAACCGTTTTATTTAGTAAGTCGAATTAATGTATTTTTATTTAAAAATATTTTTTTAATAAACAAATTTAAATATTGTCAAAGCAAGCGTTGTTGGCAGATGCATTTTATAATTGGAGAAAAATTTTTATAAACATTTTGGAAAACACAGATATTAAAAATTTCTGTAATAAAAATGTTTGTCTTAATAAAAACAGATCAATTTTGTTGTATGTTGACAAGTAAGTTAAAATTTATTGTTGTAAACATGTTGATATTAATAATGTTCAAATAAAAATTATGTTGCAGGCAATATTTTGTGCTAAAGGGGTTGAGGTATAAAAACAATTTTAAGAATATAGTTTTTGAAACTTATTTAAATTTAATAAAAATGAAACGATATTTGCCAGCACATTTGCTTAAAGAATAAATTATTGTAAACATGTTTGCATAAACAATGTTTCAAAACAATAATAATGATATCAGCTACTAAATAAATTTGATGAAACTATTTTCACACCATTAATACTGTATAATAAAAAGACTTGTGTAAGTGCAATTAATGGCATATAAATTTATGTCAGCATTATGTTGAAATAAAAAGTTTCATAAACATTTTTAAGTAAACAAAGTTTTATAGTTTTTAACAAACCTTAAACAATTGTTTACAAATCGAGAAATTATTATATATAATACAATGAATATTTCACAAATTCACATATGTTTTTAATTGGCAACATATTGCTAAATTACGTTATGTATACAAAATTTGGGAAATAATGTTTATAAACAAAGATTTGGTTTATAAAAAAAGTATTTTATTGAAATTTCTGTAAAATTTTAGAAAAATATAATTTCAATCTTTTTTTCTTATTTAACTTTTATTTCTGTTTAATAACAGGATTCGCTCTTTTCACTCTTTCAATCTTGTAACTTGTTTTGTTTTGTATTTTTATTTATTTATATATTTTTTTTTATTTGTGGCATATTAATGTTATCGTGCAGATTTTTTTCTATATATTTTCCACAACTAACCTAGTTTCTGTTTTTCCCTCTAAACTAAAACTAAAATGAAGGCAAAAAAAAGTGTGGTGAACGAGAAAAAGTTAAAATGTATATAGAACAGATTTCACAGCGAAAAAACCAAAGAGGGATTGAAAAACATAAAATAAAAGTTGAGAAGAAAAAAAGAAGCGTTATGGCGTAAATTCAAGTGTAAAAAAATATTGGACAAATGGAAAAAATATATACAGTTTTTGAAATCTAGAAATAAAACAGCCACATAAAAATATTTTTTATGTATAAGAAAAATGCTATATACGGCTGTGCCGAATTTTCAATATCCTCTACCACAAATGTCTGTGAAATATGTACGTTATGATTCGTGCATACACAGTCACACATACACTCATAGAAATATAACACAGGAACACTTAATGAGTCATAGCATTAGTTGGATTTTTGGCTATAACTTTTTTTCTATTGAACCGATTTTGGTAATTTGGAATGATAATGAAGGATATAACTAAATATTATGACAAAATTAATTTCTAATTTGTTGATTTATAATTGACAATTTTACGAAAGTTCTTAGTTTAAATTAAGAGGTTGTCTCAGAAGCTTTTACTATACAAAACCGATTTTACTCTTTTTTAATAGGAAACATCTCAGGACTATAACAAATACAGAATGTCGAATTTCATTGAGGACTGTCAATTATTATTAATGTTAGCGTGACAACAGCAAACGGACAGACAGAAGGATATAGCCAAATTGACTCAGATTTGATTTGAAGCAGGAATATATACATTATGAGCTCTGAGATTATTCCTTCTTAACGTTACACACGGAGTGACAAATTCAGTATACCCTCTTCAACACTTGTGGTTGTAAATGTTATAAAAAAGAAATGTTTTTAGTCACTTCGTCATGACAGCAGACAGTCACTCATTTTTCTCTCTATTCTTCTTTTTTTTATTTTCACTCCTCCAAAGTTAAAATTTTAGTTTTATGCTTTAAATCCAAAAATAGTTTTATAAAGAAGATTTCAGTGGTCTAGGTTTTTGCTGCTTTCTTCCATTTTCTGCTTTATTTTTATATTATTTTTTTCGGGTAGACGGTTGTAAAAAAAGCTTCTTTTTAGCATGATAGGAAATTAAAGTAAATCCTACTTATTTTAAAAGTGTTTTTTTTTTTTTTGGAAACACTTTTTTCGTGTTGGTTGTATATAAACAAAAATTGATATATTTATAATCTTAAAATATAGTCATTCATGATTTTAGCAAAAAAAGAAGAAGAAGAAAAGAGATTTCTGCCAACTTTGCAAAAATAAATTTTTATATTGATTTTTTATCAGTGAATGAAGAATCTCTTTATATTTTTGGATTTGAACAGAAAATAGTAAATAAACTTTGTTTCTCTTTTTTTCCGAAGTTAATGAGGGCTTTTTTTTGGTTTAAAAGTAAATATATTTTAATATTTGTTGTGTATTTAACTTAAACAATGGACAGCAAATTTTTCGTTTATCTGCTTGATTTAAATTAGGATACGAAAACAACAACAAAAAAGTTTAAATAACTTTTACAAATTAGGGAAAAATAAATTGAGTCTTTAAAATTTTTTTAGGGTAAAGAAGAAAAAAGTTTAATTAAAGAAATATATTAACAAAAGAAAGTTATGTTGATTTAAAGCACACAAAAATGTTTAGCAACATTTAGAGTTTTTTCGACAACATGTTTACAAAAATTCCAAGTGAAGCATTTTTATTAAAATATTTAGTAACATTAAAATTTTATAAAAATGTTTAGGAACATTTTAATTATGGTGAAACATCTCTATAAAAATGTTTAGAAACATTAAAATTTAAAAAAAAAATTAAGAAACATTGAAAACTTTACTGAAACATGTACGTAGTTTAAAAACAAATCTAACGCTTATAAAATTATTTAGCAACATTTAAATTTTTATGGAACATGTATATAAAAATTTAAGCAACATTTAAATTTTTTATGGAACTTGTATATAAAAATTTAAGCAACATTTTAATATTTACTAAGACATGTTTATATTAACAAAAAATATCGAAATTAGGACATATATGTTATTAAAAATATGGTAGCAACTGCTATATTGTTGCTGAACATATTTGAAAAATAATAATACTTTATTCGGAAAAGTTTTTTTGTTAAATAAAATGTGTCAATGTTGCTAAACATTTTATAAAGAATTTTTGGATATTACAAACATACAGTTACCGTTTTGTTAAATAACTAAACATGTTAACAAACAAATTATAATGAATAATTAAATTTCATTCCGGAAAATTTTTTATTGAAAAATTGTGCTAATGTTGCTAAACTTTTTATAAGAAAATTTTCAAGTGTGTTTGTATTGCATCATTTGAATTTAATTTTTAAAATTAAACTTTGTATTCTTCTAAGCTACAAAATATTATAATAATCCGAAACTTTTATAAAAAAGAAATTTTATTTTAAATACTTTGCAACATGTATTTTTAGGGATAGTAATACGTGTGTATACATGTTGCAAAGAGTGTATAATTCTTAGTTGTGATTAGAATTCAATTTAATTGAATTCTTCTAACTGTTAGAAAAAATTAAACTCCATGACACTTTGCCAATAACATTGTTGCTTATAATGTTTCCACTATTTACATCTATAGAAATCCTCATAAAACATTTAACTTTAAATTGTTAAGTGTTGCTAAACGTTGTGACTATGACGCTAACAATATGTGTAATGTTGCTTATGCTTAAAAAATACATTATATTTTATAGAAGTTCACATTCACCTCTGAAATATTTTATGTTGCTATTCATTATGACTCATGTTGCTAAGTAAGTTTTATCAATTTCTTATTAACCATAATTAGGCTTAATCTTGCAATTAGTAAATGATGTAGTAAAACCTAAACAGCAACAAAAATAATCTCAAACAAAATGTTTATACACATGTTTACAGCAACATGTATCTTACATTGTTTCTTAAAATTTTTAAAATAATTTTTTTACATTAAAGCCTTTTTCGTAAATGTTTTCTGTCTGCTCCAATCATATTTAAATCGAATCAATGTTCCTGCCAATTTTACTCAATATTACAACTACACAAATCAATTTTCCATAATCTATTTTGGTTTCTTATTTATGGCTTTTAGATAAACCTAAAGAAATTTATATAACTTTATAAATTTGCAACTGTCAAACAGAGAAAGAGCAGAATAAAAGGATAATCTATAAATGAAATATCATTATTGATAACGATACATATACACAGCTGTCACCCACTCCCCTCAACTGTCTGGCCATTTAAATAACTGTCAATTGCAAATACATAAATAAAAGCAAATAAATTTAATAGTTGTATTTTACTGAGATTTCTCAGCTCTCTGATCTGATGAAGAGTGGAAATAAATGTTGCAAAAACAAATATGTTTGAAAACTAAACTATTATTAATGTTTATATACATATATTTGTATTTATATGCTGAGAGCAAAAATTGTAGATTAATAAGCACTGAAGTGAAGTTCACTTTATAGTTGAAAAATAAACCATTTTGAATATTTTTGTCAGCCGAAAGCATTCAATGTCATGTGCAAAGACTGAAATGCTTTTCAAAATCTCTAGTAGAATTTTATTTATAACAACACATATATATATACATGTGTCTATACATTGGTATATACATATGCCCTTTAATGCACAAAGGGCATTAAATTATATAAACATGAATGTAAAACCGAACAATAGAGAAGGAGAGAGGAAGAGAAAGAGATTATGAAAACAGGGGAACAGAAAGAATCTCCTAAGGAAATCTTTTGAAAAGTAGCGCAAAGGAAATAGACCACCGTAAATAAAATCCAATAAAAATTTACAAAATACAATTCGTACGTTTTATGAACAGAAGACTACAGTGGAATTTTCACAAAACCATAAACTCTATGAAACTGTGAATTTCTTAATACTGCATGTGTGTATATGTATAAAATTGCTATTGTGAGTGTGTTTCTCAGAGGCGGTAATATAGCGCTAACTTAATGGAACACTGCATAACATTTACAGTTTATGGTCGTAAAAAAAATCCCGAGAAAACGAAATGAAAATGTTGAGAAGTCGTAAAAAACTGATTTCTATTTTATTTCCATTTGCCACACTCTGATGCACATTTGCTGTAGTAAAAATTGCTGGTTGCATTGCTTACTTAACCTGCCATATCTGCCACCCTAAAATTTTACATTTCTAGTCCTGTTTCCTTCTCCCCTTTTCTTCCCCTAAAGAGATGCTGCTACTTAAGTCAATCTTTTAGAGGAGTTAACTATAAAGAATTCTTTCGTTTAGAATTTCAGAACTTACATACGATACGAAAATAGTGGTTCAAAATATATATAAAATATATATTTATTTTTATTAGAACTTACTGCGTATAAATAGTAATATAAAATGATTGCAAAGAAGAGGAAACTTACCTGAAAAGAGAGAGGAAAAGAAATTATGATTAGAAATTTAGTTAGCAAAAATGTTTCAGATAAATTCCTAAATTAATTGGATTTAAAGAAATAAAAATGTTAAAATATGTTTATTAAAAAGATTTTGTATCTTGAGATACATTGTATATAAACATTTGAATTAAATTCAACACATATTTTTCCATCCACTAACACAACCCCACAATAAAATAGTTTATAAATTATTTTGCTATATGAAAATAAACTATATTTGGCAACAAAAGTTTCTTTCGTGAAATGTTTAAAACATACAAAAATGTTTATATTTATATGTATATAAACATATTTATGTTGTAAAATTTATAAAAAAAACAAATTTAAACACTGGTTTAAAAATTATTCAATAATTCAGAACAAATTATGAACGAAACATGCGACAATTTTTATAGCATAGAAAATGTTTGCATTTGTATATGTTAAATATGAAAACAAGTTGCCTAACATATTCAGCAACAAATATTTTGAAATATATCAATAGATATGTATTAAGCAACATTAATCTTATATAATTTACTTAAAGTCTTGATATTTTAAACAACTTTACATATAAATTTCCTTTAGAAAATTGCAACATGTTTATAAACATTTTTAACGCATAATCTTATGATAAAGAAATTTAAATAATATTTCTCCAATTTTTTTTTAAATTTCGTAAAATATTCTACAAAACATACAAATTTTACAAATATTTTCTGTAACAAATGTTAAAGAAATTTAAAATTTCTAGAAAATGAAAATTGAATGAAAATTTCTTGATAAGAAAATCTAAAATTTTTAGAAAAGAAAAGTTTCTAAAAAAAAAAATTTATGCAAATTTTCTAGAAATTTAAATATTCTAGAGATAGAAAATTTTATGAAAATTTTCTAGAATAGAAAATTTTATGAAAATTTTCTAGTAATAGAAAATTTTATGAAAATTTTCTAGTAATAGAAAATTTTATGAAAATTTTCTAGTAATAGAAAATTTTATGAAGATTTTCTAGTAATAGAAAATTTTATGAAAATTTTCTAGAAATAGAAAATTTTATGAAAATTTTCTAGAAATAGAAAATTTTATGAAAATTTTCTAGTAATAGAAAATTTTATGAAAATTTTCTAGTAATAGAAATTTTATGAAGATTTTCTAGTAATAGAAAATTTTATGAAAATTTTCTAGAAATAGAAAATTTTATAAAATTTTCTAGAAATAGACAATTTTATGAAAATTTTCTAGAAATAGAAAATTTTATGAAAATTTTCTAGAAATAGAAAATTTATGAAAATTTTCTAGAAATAGAAAATTTTATGAAAATTTTCTAGAAATAGAAAATTTTATGAAAATTTTCTGAAATAGAAATTTATGAAAATTTTCTAGAAATAGAAAATTTAAGATGAAATTCATGAAAATTTTGTGTAAAGATGAAATTTTATGACATTTTCCTATAAAAAAAATTAAGAAAATTCTTCTTAAGATTAAATCTGCCAAAAATTTCTTGTACAAATGGATTTTTACAAACATTTTTCTAAAATGAGAAAAACATAGATTTTAATTTTTTAAAGCATAAACAAATTTTTATTTGTAAATTTATCGTAGAATTGTTCTTTTAAAGCAAATTTATTCAAAGGATGTTTGTTGAGAATTTCCTCTGAAAAGAAAATCATACAGAAATTTTCTGTTAAAAAAATCTGGAAAATTTACCCTGAAAAGGAATGTTATAACAAATTTCCAATGAATAATAAAAAATGAAATTCACCAAAAAATCTCTTGAAAAGAAAATTTATTCAAAATTTTCATTTGAAAATAATTCGGTTGAAAATGTATTTTACAATGGAAATTTATCAAATATATTCTTTATAAGAAGAATATTTTTGGAAAATTTTTTAAATATCTGGAGTCCTCGTGCTTCTATACATTTGTTTAAAAAGTGTATTTAATATAAAAATTTATTGTAAACTGTAACAAAGAAAGAAGAACTCAAATAAACAAAAAAATTGTTGTTTGCTCTTCATCGTTGCATTAGAAAACAATACATCAAAGTATTAAGTGTGTATGTGTGTGAGTGTGATGTTGTAAACAGTTAAGAAAATGAAATAAAAAGCAATAAAAGATCTAAGACGATTTCCGCTTTAAGTTCGTTTAAATGCCAGTTTAATACACATACAATTCTTGAACACACACACACACGCACATGCAATACAAGTAAATGTTGCTCTATTACTTTTTGTTTCCTATTTGAAATAATTTTATTTTTCTCTTCCTAAGAAACCTTTATTTCAGTTAGATTTACTTTATTATTTTCGTTTTCTATATTCTCGTTTTTTGTATTTCTTTTTTATTTAGTTCACTCAACAACATTTTATTTTCATCTCTCTGACTTTAGAGAAATTTTTATTGAGTTTTACGAATTTCTTTAACAAGTTGCTCAATGCACATCAGTATTGTATTATTTTCTTGGAAAGGTTACAGTGAAGTTGCTGTACGTAAAAACTACATTTATTTTTATTTTCAGCTTTTTTTCTATTTCTGTATTTTTTATGTTAAAACAGTCTATAAGAAACGATTGGCTGGAATATGGAAGTAATAGTAATGTGGGTTTAAAGTAGAGAATGGAGATTGAAGATTTTTGGGAAGCAAAAAACATAAAAATGAAAGTATTGGATTTTGTATTAACTTTTATGTTTATCGGGTGTACCATTTTGACATTATTTACAGTTACTTTAAGATTTCTATTTTCGTGGAAATAGTTTGGTATAAGGTTTAGTAGTTAGTATTTTTGATGAAAAAAATGATATATAAAATATTCACTTTTAAGATTTATAGCTAAAAGCTCAAATTCTCAATGTAAAAAAGAAAAACTAAATATTAACATTTTCACTTGAAATTCATATTTTCGCTTAAATTTCAATATTTTTTGTTCTATAACTGGACAAAAACTGAACTAGAGCGGAACTAGAACTGAACTAGAACTAAATTAAAACTGAACAAGAAACAGAATCTGAACTAGAACAGAATTAGAACTGAACTAGAATTGAAGTAGAACAGAACTAGAACTGAACTTGAACAGAAGTAAAACTAAACAAGAACTGAACTAGAACTGAACTAGAACTAAATTAAAACTGAACTAGAACTGAAATAGAAACAGAATCTGAACTAGAACAGAAGTAGAACTGAACAAGAACTGAACTAGAACTAAATTAAAACTGAACTAGAACTGAACTAGAAACTGAATTTGAACTAGAACAGAAATAGAACTGAACAAGAACTGAACTAGAATTGAACTAGAACTGAACTAGAACTAAACTAGAACTCAACTAGAACTGAACTAGAACAGAACTAGAAATAGAATCTGAACTAAAACAGAACTATAACTAAACAGAACTGAACTAGACTCTGTACTGGAATCTGAATTAAAGACTGAACTAGGATCTGAACTAGAATCTGAACTAAAATCTTAGCTAGAACTGATGTAGTATTTACTGTTTCTCATAAAACGGTCACTCATGTTTCTCATAAAGAGTCCAAAGAAAAGGTTCAAATAAATAACTCACAAGATGCAATACAACAGATCTCCAAAACATTGTTTCAAAGTGCAGTTTGAATTCTTTAAAAAAAACTAAAATTGATTCGGTGGTCATTAAGTATTTTCAGTTTAATATTTGTTCTATTAAATGTTTATATTTCTTATTTTCATTTCTAAGAATTTTTTCTATTTTTTAACAAAATCATTTTCGTTTTACTTTGTCAAATATTTTGTTAAATTTTTACTTTATTTTTACTATAAAAAATATATATTTTATATGTTACATTTCATTACACATCATATTTCTTTGGAAACTTACAGCAGAAGTAAATTTACTTAACAATGATTTTTTAACCCATTTCTAAACACCATATCATTTTGGCAACATTTTCAAAATGAACTGAAATGGAGAATTTTTTAGTACTAAGAAAAATATGTATTTCAAACGTCAAAGTGTGGGAAAAATGGAAAATTATTGCAAAATTATATTTTTGCTCCCAAATTACATATTTCTTTATATTCATCTACCAGCCCTGCATGGGTTAATATTACATAGTCCAGAGTATAAGAAAATAAATATATATTTTCTTTTCTGCTCCAACTGCTACAACATTTTGAAATATGTTCTGTAAAACATTGATTAAAAAGGGATACTTTATTTTACTCCATAGAAACCAAAAAGAGGAGAAAAAGCATATCACATGTTCGTTATCAAATAAAAAATAAGAGATACAAGAAGTTGGTCCTTCTGTCCATGCCAAGAAAATTGTTGTTTATGTCCTTTTTTCACGCTACTGAATGCTGAGTTGAGTATTTACTTTCAACAAACTTAAAAAAACTTTTTGTTGATTTTTCCACATGCAATTGGATAACATACGTTTGCATTTTTTACTATATTTTTACCGATTAATTGTTTGTTACATAATATTTAAATTGAAATGTTGAAGGTACTAAAAGAAAGGAAAAGTTAAGGGGAACTAAGGAAGTAATTTGTGATTAATAGAGTTTTTTGCATTTGTACAGATATTTGCTACCTCGAGCGAGTATGAATCATTTGATAAGTCGACTTGACAAACTCTGCCATCTATCTGGCTGGCAGGATTGTTTTCTTAACTGTAATTTTGTTGGAAACTTCTCATAGTATTTATTTTAATTTTATTTAAGTTGTTACTGATATTATAGTCCATCATTGCATAATTTTATGTAGAAAAAAGGTTTTTGGATATTTTTGACTTTGGAAAAAATTGTGGCACCATTATTCCTTTTTATAACCACCACCACCGAAAGTGGTAAAAATGATATATTAAGTTTGTTTATCTAATAAGGCCCTATAAACTATGCATATTGCATAAGTGAGCATGCTATCTGTCTCAAAAGTGACACACCAGAAAAAACTGTGTTGTCACCACTTTTAAGTTTGATTTAGAATCACTTCTTAGGTCAATTTAACGATGTCTGACAACCAGCCAGGTTTTCATGTTAATTTTGTGGACAAAACTGCAACTCATAACTCAAGGATATCTTGATGAAATTTGGCTTAAGAACGATGCCTACTGGAATTGGTAATGGTGGGTCAATAATTTCACCTAGATTCCATACAAATATTTCTCCCGGAATAAGGTTTTAAGCTTATGACAATCTTATCAAAAAGAACGATTTTAACAAAATTTTTTAGAAATAAGTCGTAGTCGCTTATCGTACGACTGTATCTAATTGTACAAGGATCAGTTCATAAGTCCTACAAGGGAGCTTGTATACGACTTATAAGCATTAATAAACTAAATATCAATAATCTCTTTAAAGGGCTTAAATCTTACACAAACGTTGATATTGTAAAAATGTTTAGTCAAAATAAGACAAATAAAAGCAAAAATCGATGTAAGAAATATTGCGAGGGCCTGTCCATAATATTTTCTAGGTTTTATATAATCACAAAATCAAATTCGGATGACTAATTAAAATTTTCGGAAAAGTTGGAAATTTAAATGTTTTGAAAATTAAATTATGGTTGGGTTTTGTGCTTAAGTTTGTAACGCACAGAAAAATATTGCTACCGTCACTTTTAAGTATACCGATCGACTCAGAATCACTTTATGAGTAGATTTAACGATGTCCGTCTGTCTGACTGTCCATGTAAACCTTGTGAATAAAATGCAAATTGATATCTTAATGAAACTGGGCACATGTCATTATGTTAGCCCAAGAACGATTCCTATTGAAATTGGTGACGTTCCTCCCAGAATGGGATTTGAAGGACATTAATGTCATAAAGCAATTTTAACGAAATTTGGTACAAATAATTCTAATAGCATTCTAAAAGGATCGGTCCATTATTTCTCATAGGTCCATATAATATAATTTTGAAGGGTCTAAATCTCATATACACGTTGGCATTGTGATAAAAATTTTGTCAAATTTAGACAAATATAAGCAAAAATAGATGTGAAAATTTTCCATAATTTCCTCTAGCTCCCGCATTATCCACCACAAAAAATGTCCTTTAAAAGCCCACAATTCCTTCATATATATATTAGTATAATATACTACACTATTAGATACAAATTAAAATACATTTATGCGAGGATTGATCATTAAGCTACCACTAATAAGTAACAATGTGGTGTAGGGTATTAAAAAGTCGGGCTTGACCGACTATAGCTCTTACTGGTTTCTTGATGAAATAAAGGTTTCTATGGAGTTCTTATGAAATCACATATTTGGAATGTCTCCTAAGAAACAAAAACTCTATGAAGCTTAAAACACTCACTTTCATCTTATTTACATAAAATTTACATTTGTGTGTGTATGATAAATTTAAAAAAAATTGTATCTTAACCTTAAACAAATCAAAATTTTTTCCACGAAAATTTTATTCAAAACAAGTGAATCTAGATCTGTAAAGCTTTTCCTAAAAGCTCCAAAGGAACCAGATTTTCCCTCAAACATAAATAAATCCTTTTTTGCTAAAAATAAACTTTGTTTTACTTCATACAAATTTGTAACTAAAATAAATATTACTACAACTATTTTGAAAGTAAAAGAGAATATTGAAATACATATAAATAGAGAATTTTAATGATACGAGAATAAATAATACAAAAATACATTTGTATGAGTGAGTTTAAATAGGAAGAACTATATTTTATATAAAGAAAACAAAAAATCTGGAACTTAAGCTTTCAATTTGAAATCAAAAACCTTCTGACTAAAATTCCTTGGAAATTGTATACTTATATTTTAAAATAAAATGTAACAAAATACAGTCCAAAACAAAAGTATTTGTATAGCAGGTGTATTTTTTTATTCCCAATTTTTTTGCCGTTCGGAAGCTTTTCACACGAATAAAAAATGTGTTTGGAATTTCTTTACTAATGTAGTAAATAACACAAGTAGGTAGATAATTATAATGCACTCAAAATGATACTATCTCGAATTTGCCGAACAAAAGTATTGGCACACCTAATAAAAAAATATTTTGTACTATATTAATGTAATTTTTCAATATTTAGTAGACAAGCCTTTTTTCTTGGATTTGAAAGAACTTAATTTCATTCACTTTCTTTAGTCATTCTTCCTTTAACGCCTTTTGAAGATCAGATTTATTTGAAAAAGGTCGTTTCTTGACCCGTCTGTCTAGTTCTTACCACAAATACTCACAACCACCACAGTCTGGAGACTGTGGTGGGTGCGGTAGGTCATGAGTCACATTTAAATTTATCACATACGCGCATCATGGGCTGAATGTTTTGGATCGTTGTCTTCTTGGATCTTTACAACCAGCTAATTGGCACTCGAAGATAACCTACGGTCCATACCATTACACCACTTTTGCCTCATATAACAGTAGAAGAAAGATTTTGGTTTTCATACTCTATACTGAGCTTTCTAAACACTGTAATTCGGCCAACTCTACTAAATATATAAATTTTAATTTTAATCGGAGAAAAACCCCAGATTACTGATCCTGCTCGTAATTTGGTTAATGAAGTGATTTGTGGTATAAGTCTAGTAACTCGAGCATTATAGTCAGTTTCATGCAGCACTCAACAAGCAGTAATGAAGAGAATATTTTTGTTTTATTCCTGCTCTTCTTCAGCTTCAATTTTGGTAGATGCTTTATGTTTATTTTTTCGGCAATTTGGGTATTATCGCGAGGACTTAATACTTTAGGTCATTCGGCTCTCTTCGAACTTTGCAAACATGACTATCGTTTAAACGATTCACTACACTTCTAATAGTGAAAGGACTTCATTCCATTATTTGACCTATTTGGACACATGACTTGATAGTTTCTGTTTGTTGTGGCTCATTATTGGTTTTACAGTGCTTCTTTTGAATTTATATCAACATAAAGATTATACTTTTTTCATGGCTGTAAGATTGCTGAAATTTTAAAAAATAATGAATACGCACGACTGAGTTTTGTCAATACTTTTGTTCGGCGAATTCATGACTTTTAACAAATTATACTATTTAAAGTTGTTTTGTGTATTTATGAAGACAACTTTTTGTATTAGTCAAACCATGGTTGGATCCAGTATTAACGACCCTTTTCTTCTAAAATTTGGTTATGATGATAGAAAAATTTATGCTAAAACATTAAATGCTTGCTGTGCTAATAGTTTTGTTCTGAACTGTATTTATAAAAATTTAATATTTAAATTTTTATTTTCTTAACTGAAAAAAAACAGTTTTCAGTTTCGCTTCTTATTTTCTTTCTTTGTTTAATACACATGTTGTTTCATATATGAAATTTCATTTTTAATAACAAAATACATTTTTCCAAAATATAAAACCAGCGCCCCAGAAAGATGCTCATATTCCTGGTTGTAAGTGAAAAAAATAAGAATAAAAGAATTTGCACTTTTATAAGAATTTTCGTTCGGTTTCATCTTTTCATTTATTCATTTTTTTTTGCTTTAAAATAAATTCTTTTGTATTATAAAGTGTCTGTTCGCCCGTCTGTCTGTTCATGTTGGAGTTTCTTTTTTAACTACATTTTTAATGTTCCATATAGTCAGTCTGATGTTACGTTACTAGCGCCAGTGGACCATTATTTTAATTTTTATTCTTTTCATTATTTCTTTCGTTTTTAATTTTTCTTACTTTTTTTTGGAGTAAAAGTGTTTTTTAAGTAAAATATTTCTTGTTAAAATTTACACCGTCAGAATAAAAAAAATTTAATTTTTATACCCTGTAACCCTACAAGAGATGTAGAGGTATTTTAATTAATCATTTCATATGTAACACAAAAATTATTTAATCAATTAAAAATCTAATTATGGTGTTAAATTGTGAATTTTGACATAAATGCTTAATAAGGTCCCTCGCGGAACGCTGTTAAAACTCTCCAATTTCGGATTACTGGAAAAAGATTATTATTTTTTTCAAGCACATTAATTTTAAAATTTAGTTGTTTCAAGTTCATCATCATTCCAAAAATTGGCAAAATCAGACCAGAAATAAAGTTGTAGTAAAAAATATAACATGGGATTTTTCTTCATATTTTTGGTAATTTAATGAATTTTAAACGATGCCAGAATTCCGTTCATTTTTAAATGGCGGAAAATATTTTGAATATTTTTTATTGCAAATAAATTATGCGCTTTATTCTTTCTGATTTGAAAAGCAATAATTTATTGTCCGATATTTCACATTTTTAATAAATTTAATAAAAGAAAGGCAGACAGATGGACAGATCAGGTTTTGTCTTAAGTTTTGGCTTGAAAAATACACATTTTACAAGAATATATATCTTCTTCTTGCTTGAACCGATTGGAGTTATAGAATAAGGGATCACAAGCAATAAATTGTCATTATTCAAAGAAATGATCAGAAAGTTAATTTTTCTTGCGTGGACAGAGGATTGTGAACTTCAGATTTCATTAATCTGATAGGAATTCTGTTAATTCCGTTAGATCGTTCTATATGTTCCAATTAGATGATTTAAGAAATTAAAGATAAATAAAAATATAAAGTGTATAAACCCTTTGCCAAAGTTGTGTAACGCTTTGTTTAGCACAGGCAGACGGACGGACAGACGTTATGGTGAAGTGAATGATAAAGTTTTAGTAAGTAATAGTATATTATCGGAAAGCCTGTGTTCTCTTCAAACAATCCATAATAAGTTTTATTTTATTGTGATGTAAACTTTAGAAAATATAGACGTAATGCCTGAAATTTCTTTTTAAAATTTATTGATCTTGACAGATGGATGAAAAAAGCGACAATATAAGCTAAATATTTTGTATTGATAACTTGAAAATAGTTTTTTTTTATAAAAATATAAGTCTACTTTTTCCAAATAACAAGGAATTTTATTTTTATCCGATTTTTAGTAAAGAAACAATTTAATTATTTAAATTATATGAAATAACGAGTTTATATGCTTCAAATATAAATGGACGGACAGACGAATTAGATCATTCTATAATCAAAATTTCTGATTTTTATGAACATTTTTGTAAATTTTGTTCATCGTTTAAAAAAATCCGCACACATTCTATTTCCTTGTAGACCTTTTCTTAGTATGTAAAAGTACATTTCCCTTCTCTTCTGTAATTATGTTTTTGTTATATTTTGCAGACAGACGGAAGGACGGACACTTTGGAATAGTTCACAATTCTTCTTAAACATTCTGAAGACTACAAAATAAGACTCCAAGATTTTCTAAGAATTTCTGATAAA
Organism: Cochliomyia hominivorax; assembly: GCA_004302925.2. Classification (NCBI taxonomy): domain Eukaryota; kingdom Metazoa; phylum Arthropoda; class Insecta; order Diptera; family Calliphoridae; genus Cochliomyia; species Cochliomyia hominivorax. The sequence goes on along the minus strand of PYHX02000467.1, from coordinate 114,693,896 downwards.
CTTTAGTAAATTTAAATGAGCACAAGATTTTTTAAAAGCCCTCACGAAAAGACCCCTTTTATAATAATTTTCTCTTCAAAAACATATATTAAATTTTGAAAGGAAAAAAAACTAAGGGAAAAATTCCTCTCCTCCCACACTGTAACATCTTCCAATTGGTATAAAAGCAGCAATTTTCTTTTCTGTCATTTGTGTCATGTATCATTGAGTATTTACTGCGTGCATTTTTGTGTCATGTATAATTTTTTTTATTCATTTGCTCTTTTTCTTCACAAAATAATTTTTATATTTGTTGCATGTTGCTGTTGAATGTTATATCTATGTGTATATGTGTAAATATGTATATGTAAGAATATATGTATGTATGACTTTGTATTTATCACTCATTGTCAGTGATGCTGTTAAAATATATTTTGACATGTGCTTCCTTTCATTCCCATTGCTTCTTCCTTGTTAATACATATGAAATTTTTGCATTCTTTTTTATGAAGAAAAAAAATACAATAAAAATAAAAACAATTTTTTTTAAATCGAAAAAAACAAATAAATTAAAAAAAATGTGGAGTATATTGTGGTATACTGGAGCTGTTACTCTGGTTGCCACATCTGGTTGTTTCTTTAATTTTTTTGTTCCTGTATTTGTATTTATGTTTGTATGTGTGTGTTTGTGTTTGTGATATTTTCTCCAAGTTCGTTTTATCTTTGCTCTCAGATGGTTTACCAACAACATGTGTAAAAAAAATGCACATACAACAAACACATGTAGGTAAGAATGAATGGATGAATAGTATGAATAAATGAATGAATGAACGAATACATTGCATTTCAATGGAAATGTATAAATGTTTATATTTATGTCACACTTTATATTGGAACATAATAGAGTAAAAAGGAATACTAAAGTAACAACATGCAACAAAAATATTCATATTTTGATGGTTTTGTAATGAAGTTTTGACATTTGTCCTGAACACTCATACACATGCATACACACACATATAGACATACATAGACATATACTATAGAACTGATAAACATATGCATATAAGTCCAATTTCATAAAAAAACATTTTAAGCTTCATCACTATTATACGATCATTGTCGTTTACCAGATATTCAAATAGTTATTTGTTATTGTAATTGTTGTAAGGACTAATATGAAGCAAATTGTCCTTTGTATCGTATTTAGTTCCAATATCTCAAGAAGATATTTAAAAGATATTTTTACATTTCTGGACAAGAGCACTAAAGAAACCGTCTCAGGTGAGCTAAACTAAATCACCAAATAAACTCCAATTTGCCTTATCTTAGTCCTTCTTCATACCCCCTTTTTTTGGCAGTTAGTTTTATATATAAATATTTCTACCTGAAATATTTTATCCAGATTTGTTCTCTTCATGCATTTTTGTATCCGCTATGATTACAAAACATATGCAAACATTTCCATTTTCATGTGTCATATTGTAAAGTTTTGTTACCCCTGTGTGTTTACACGGAATGCGATAATAATTTTCCTCTGATAAAAACCGGAAAAAAAACTCCAACTCAAAAATATATAAAATGTGAAAAAAATATGGGAAACATAAATAAGTTTTGCATATAAAAATGTAATTATTGTTGGTTTTCCAACCAAACGTTCATAATTGAAGTTGAAACCATTTAAATAGACTTAAATATGGGAAATTATGATAATATTCTTAGTCATCATCAAAGAGGAATTAAAATAGGATTTTATAAAGTTAAAAATTTAAAAATCGAAAAAACATTATTAGAATAATTTCTGTGAATCATAAAATAGTACGGGGTCTTCTAAATGCCCATTGATCCGGAAGTGTTTAATTATTTCAAAACGAAACGTGTGGAAAGAGAATATTGAATAGATTTAAAGTAGTATAAGATCCAATCTAGTCAGGGGCCTTAGTTTCCAGCAGTTTGGAAGATTTGCCTCTCTTGAAACCAATACCACATTATTATACTACTCAAGGATTTGTTTACAGGATGTCAAATCAGGTAAAAAATTAGTGAAAGTCTTATGAATGGAGGTTTAAATAAACCTTTCTTATTGAAAAGTTCGCTATAAACAGAGCCCTTTGTAACGAATTAATGCTCTTCTACCGCATCTGCATACTGCTTGTCATACCAAAATAATTTTGAAAAATGCTGACTTCTTTCGGCTTATAAACAACATTCGATTAAGCATCAGCAACATACAATATTTGATCAGCAAGTTGAAGAAAATCAGCCAGAACACTCGTTTCATCATCCATAACGTAGCAAGAAAATTTTTTTTGGAAAATTTACCTAAAATTTCCTTGATCTAAAATTTGGAGAGCGTTTAGTCTCTTTTTAGACCTGCTTTAGCTTTAATATTTCGTACCAAATAGTCAAAGCAATGAGCTAAACGGGGTGCTTTACCACCGGATGTGTTGGGAGCTGTTTATGCTTGATATCTTTTAGTTTTATAAACATCATGTGGACCATTTATTCCACCCGAACCAGTATTTCTATTTACGAAAAAGTTCTCCCAGTATTGTTTTATATCATTGGAAACAGTTTGACGGCAGACCTTTGAATGCTTGACCAACTTTTTGTGGAACCAAGTTTGGTTTTGTTGAAAATATTTAATAATTTTAGTACGTACTTTTTTATGGTCTGAATGAAATTAGTATTTATACAATTACTGACATGTTTTAGAAAGGTAACTAAAATTTTCGATTTCATTCTTTAGAGGGTAACGTAGTAGATCCTTTTCTATAAATTCCTTAATAAATTTTAAATTTCTCTTAAATCGAACATGAAAAAATGAATGATGATTTTTTTTAATTTGTTTAAATTTTATCAAATTTTCTCAGAAACGAATGTCGTCTTTTAATGTAACAAAATGTCTTCTGAAGTATATTTACTGCATTTTTTCCCACAAAAAATTTTTCAACAATTTGTCATTTTATTGACAGTTTAATAATAACAACAAAATTGTAATACAAATTCAATTACCAAATTCAAACAATGTCTTCTCTAGGATTTTTTATTGATAAATTGTCAACAATAATTCAATTTCACACAATTATTTCCTACGCAATTCATTAGAAAAAAAACTTGTATCTTTTACAGGATTGAATGAGAGGAAAGTACAGCCATGTGCCAGGATGTTTAAGATACACGTGTTTTTATATTTGAATGATTTTTCAAAAGAAGTTTTAAGTATTTTAAAATAATTGTTCATAAATAAAATAATGTTTAACGTAAATAATGAAATTATTTGTGGTCAGATTACTCAAAATTTTCTTGTTTATTTATAGCCATAGGGAGTGAGATCGAAAAACTCTTAAATTATTAAACATTTTCAAAAAAACTCAACTTATTCCTACCAAAAGCAGTCAGACTGCTCTCAATATTATTAAACAGTACCGGTAGATCTTGTCCGATGACAGAACATTTGGTTCAGATAGAATGAATGGTCCACATGATGTTTCTAAAGCCTAAAAATATACAGCCTTTTTAAAGGAGCTCCATACACATCCGGTAGAAAAGCAAACCAGTTATCTTGCTGGTCGGACTCTTGAATACGAAAGTTAAAATTAATGCAGGTTTAAAAACATATAAGTTTCAAAAACCGAAAAAACAGGAAAACATCAACAAATGTAGAGGTCAAAAACAGAGGACGGAAAAGTCCTAGTACAAAAGTACAAAAATTTATATTGCTGATGCTAGAGGGCATGTTGAAGGAAAGATTAGGACCCAAAAGGAGTAAAAATTTTCCAAAAAGTTCTTGTTAAGGCAAGCAATATGTCGTGGCAGCAAAAGAAGCCAACCATGGGATCCAAATATACATCAAGGAATGTACACATTAGAAGTCATAAGACTTCTGATGTGTAGAGAGAATTTGGGCTCTCGTTAAAAGAGAATAGATTTTAAAAAAGTGATTTTAAAGGGAGATGGATTACGTGTTCGAGCAAAGGGACAGAAAAAAGAGATTCAAAAAATCATCACTAGTGATTACAGCTATTAAAATATTTTTGTTTGTATATTGAAAAAATAATTTGAATCAAATAAAAAAATTAAAACTGAAAATAAGGGGTTTCTATTAGCATTTATGTATCTTACGACTTTTTCGATCTCACTCTTTAGTTATGGTACAAAACAGATGTTAGATTCCAAAGTTGTCTGTTGAAATAGCTGTACTAGTCAAAAACTGAGCCAGATCATTGGATGTTGTCTTAACTATTTTAGGATTTGATTTCAACAGAATCGATTGCTTGTAGACCGATATCTAACATAACCTAAAAATTCAAAGGACTCTTATATAAATATTCTTAAATACTCATTTTAATAACAACTGACTTTTTAATTTCCTTACAATAAAACTCATCTCTATAATTACTAAATTAATTTTCATTATTAAGAATTAATATCTTCTATTTTCTAATATTTTTTTCTACTCTTTATCCACTTAATGACTCATTACGTTTACTCGCGTGTCAGTCATGCTTAAATTTACGATTTCTTTTCTTCGGCAACACCTCCCTCTTGACGGTTTCAATTAAAATGCTATTAAATAATAATGCAATTTTTCGATTTAGCACTAATAGGAAAAAAGGGGGAAATTGTAAGAAACAAAAAAGAGTTTAATTAATTAGTTATTATGCTATGAATCATTGATTTCTGTTGCATGTTTCAAAGGTGTTAAAGATTTTAGAAAAAGAAAAGAAAACTATTTATTCATTAAATCCTTTTTTGTTCCTTTTGAAAAGAAATTAAAACGTTTATTGAAAACATATTGACTTTAATTTTAAAACAGTAAGATTGCTATATTCAGCCATACCGAATCTTCAGTACCCTTCACTACAAATACGTATAAAGTAAATACATTATGCTCCGTTGGTACGCATACAATCGCAGACGTATAATAATATATCAAAGTTTTTCTTAACTAAAACACGGAACACATAATAAGTCATAAAATTAGTTATATTTTTTCGCTATAACTTTTTTTTTGAACCGATTTTGATCATTTTTAGAATGGCAATTAAGTTTATTATGGCCAAATTACGTTATAATTTGTCGATTTATAATTGACAATTTTAAGAAAGTTTTTTGCTTAAATTTAGAGGTTACGTCAGATATCGGCCTACATCTTCCATTATATTAAACCGATTATAATGGTTTAAAATAAGAAACTTCTAAGGACTATAATAAATACTTAGGCCATATTTCATTTAGCTCTGCCAATTATTGTAAATGTGAGCGTGTTAAAAACAGACAGACAGATAGACGAATAGAAAGACGGACATAACTAAATCGACTCAGATTTTGATTTGATGTCAAAAAATATATACATTATGGGGTCTGAGATTGTTCCTTATTAGTATTACACACCGAATGACAGATCTAATATGCCCTCTTCTCCACTAGTGGTGGTGGAGAGTATAAAAAGGGTTAAAAGAAAATTTATTGATTGTTCATATGTAAAAACTATTGTGACCCTTAAGGTGTTTCTTTTTCGTGATAAACTGTTCATTTAATTGTTCGTGTGTTTGTTTGACTTTTTGTTTGAAAAAGGCATCCATTTAGTTCGTATCCTTAAAAACTCCCCTTTTGTTTGTGTTTGTTTTAAATCAAGTGAATTTTTTTAATGTTACGCCTTTTTGATTTTACATTATTTGCAGCTAAACTAAATGTTTGTGTATGTGTGAGTGTGTTTGACATGAGGGGTCAATAAACATTTTATTTTCAGTTAAATGTTTTCAATAAATGTGTGTATGTGTGTGTTTTTGTTTATATTAATCATGTTGACTAGTACTTGTGTTAAGTATGTTTGTTAAACACGACATGCTGTTTCCTCACAATCAACTGCAACACACTTCCCCATCAATGTCCTGACCATCATATCGTGTCCAGTGGCTGCAAAAGCATTACACCAACAACAACTACAATGAAAAGCATTATTGGTGATGAACTACCATGAATGACTAAGATCTCCCTAAATGATGAAATATACGAGCTTATTTTTATAATTGCTCATGATGTTCATGATGTTGATGATGAATAATCTGCGTGTATTCATTCATTAATTTATTGTTGATTTAACATAAAATTGATTTAATTTTATTTTTTATATTTTCCAAATTATTAAAAGTGACCCAAACTCTCTTAATTGAAAGAATGGAAGAAAAAATTGCCAACAAATAAAGGTGTTGACCAGTAAAACATGTTATCTGTCTGTCTGTCTGGCTGGCTGACCCTTGACACGTCATTGCCACATTAGCTTAACAATACATAGACATATGTTTATGTATCTGTGTAATTGTGTTAAAGGTAAAAAATATGTCTCGTTTTGTCTGCTTTATTGCACACATCACAAGCAGACAAACAACTCTTGTTATTTGTCTGCTTGTGTGCTTGTTGTCTATTATTTAATGATGAAAATAATCATAATGATTTTTTAATTTAATATAAATCATCTGTGTGTGTGTGATCCGCTGGGACTTTAATCTCTATGTCTCGCCTCCTTTTTTGAGTCTTTTTATATATTTATAAATTATTTAAGTCCTTTGTTTTCTTTTCAATTAACTGTTATGGTTGTTTAAGTGTCCTTATAAGCAGGACTTCCATTTTTGAGTAGGTTTTGTGTCAACATTATCAACACTAATATGACTTTAATAGAGTTTTTATTTTCTTTGGGCTATAAATCAAAATGTCATAAATATTTAAAAGTTTGATACTTGAAAAACTGTTATAAAAAAGGAATTTTAAAAAATAAAAATTAAAACAACAAATAAATTTTATATTTTTAAAAGGGAGAATAGAAATATTATTTTAAAGTTGTTGTTTAAAGATCGAAACTACAGAAAGTTTTAAACGGAAAATTTTTATACCAAAGGATGCTGGGAAAAGGCCTGCTTCCAGATCTTTTTAAAAAACTCAGGAAAAAATTGAATTTTTCACAAAAATATAAAATAAATTTAGAGCAAAAAATTTACTTTTAGCACAGAAACATTAATGAGTCACAAATGATTTTAAATAAGGAACTTCTCAGTACTAAAAAATACTCAGACGAAATATCATTAAGCTTTGACAATTATTGTGAACGTGAGCGAGCCAGCAACAGAATGACAGACAGACAGATGGACATAGCTAAGTCGACTAAGATTTTGATTAAGATATACATAATGGGATCTGAGATGATGCCTTCGTAGCGTTAAACATGGAACAACAAAGTTATTATACTGTCTTCACCACTTGTGGTGGTGGAGGATGTAAAAAATTTCTAAAGAGGAGAAAATCGCTTAAATATAAAAAATCGCTTAATTATAAAATATCGAAACAAATCTTATAAAAAAGTTTCGTTTAAACATTAAATATAATTTTTAATTTCATTGCATTTAAAATGATATATAAAGTTCCAAAATGAAGATGAATAAAAAAAGGTTGTATTTTCATAAAAAATCGCCAAAATATAAATATTGAAGAGAGGAACATTATGAAAAAGTATTTAATTCATAAAAAACGGTTAAAATGAGCAATTCATTCAAATTATAATTAAACCAAGCAATCGTCAATAAAACACAAAATTTTCAAATTTATAAAAAATCGCCAAAATGACAAAAGTCGTCATTATTACAAAAGATTTTTATAATGAAATTTATTATTATTTTTTTTTTTGCTATTATAATAATAAATCAATCTGTACTATAAAATATGCCAGGTAATATAGTGTTTTCAGTTTTTACAGATCGATTCAGATACTTCTTTGAATGGACTTTGAAATTCGAAAGTACTATGGTTATCAACGGGCAGAAAAAAGATCTCTGCAACATAAAACAACTATTTCTCGATAATACAAGATAATAATTACAAAATAAATGTGTTAAATGTCCTTGTAAAAAATATTGATTTGAATTAAAAAGTGACCTATTTTCAGTTTGTTTCCTGAAACCATCAAAACCCAAAACGTAATATATTTTATTTGAAAATCCTTTGCGACTTTAAATAAAATTTAAAATTTTCTTTCGACATGAAAAAGTAACAACGCAGCTTTAAAACATCGATGTCTATCAATTATCCTTGTCGAAAATTGTAATCCAATAACGCATAAATAATGAAAAAACATATAAATTATTTTTGACTTACAAGTGTAACATCAACCAAAAAAAATATTAATTATAATTTTTTCCCATTTCCGTTTAACACCTATTTCTGACACCCACACATACGTACCCGCTAAAGTGTCCTTGTTATAAAATGTTATTTTACACATGTTTTATTACTGGCGATTAAATATTTTTCCCATTTATTTATTTTGTTTTGTTTTTCTTTTTCATCCTGCATCCTGGAGAGAGTTTTGTTTTACTTCATAAATTACATCCTAAATACACGTTGTAATTCAAATAAAATGTATGTTGTAAAATGAGTAAAAATAATAAAAATAAAATAAAAATAACAATAATAATTATTATTTTACATTTGACACCATTAAACGATTAAATATAAAAGATAGTAGAGATGCAAACAGAGAGAGAGAGGGAGAGAGGGAAAGAGAGAGGTTAAAAAGGAAACAGCCGGAGTGCAAAAATGGGGTTAACTGTGTCAATAAACATAAATTACAATGACATGACACTAATACAAATAAATAAAAAAATATTTTATATTAAACAATAAATTTAAAAGCAGGCAACAGGCAGCCATTTTATTCCACCATTTTAAAATAACAACAATAATAACAATTGCAACAACAACTATCAATATTATTTTAATAACTTTAAAATTAATTGTTTACATTTTCAAAACATTTTTGTTTGGCATTTAAAGTATGAAGATATTGACGACTGTAAAATGACAAAATTAAAATTAATGAAAATAATTGAAATACGTGAACGCAAATAAAAGCTTAATCTATACGAAATTTTACATTTAGGTCCTTGAAAAACACTTTTGACCCTCAGTGTAATTTTTATACCTTTATCCTTTATCATTCCATGTTTAACGCTATGAAGAAATCATCTCAGACCCTATAATTTAGATGAAAATCAAAATCTGAATCGATTTAGCTATGTTCGTCTGTTGTTGGCACCCTCACATCCACAATAATTGACAGAATTCAATAAAAAATGTCATAACCAAAAATATAATTAATTTTTTAAATCATTAAGGTATCTTTGTAGTATAATGTATGAGTTTGTGAGTGTGTATATACTTACACTGTATGTACGAATGAAACGTATTTACTGCATACCAAGATACGGCTCTCGACTTGTTTTTACTCTTCATAAGATTGGATCTTTCAAAGAGTTTAGTTAAAAAAAGAGTTTAGTTTTTTTTCGCAATTTTAAAGGAGTTTAATTTAGAAACTTCACAAAATCAAAGAGAATGAAAACCAAAAAAGAGTTTAAAAATGAATAACTCGCAAAATTGTCTTGAAGTTGACAAAAATGTTTTCTAGTAAGTTGAAAAAGTGATGTTTGTATGTTTACAAACTTTGTAGAATATACATACTTGATTTTTGATTTTATTTTACTCCTTAAAGAGGAGTAAAATAAAATCAAAACAATGAGTTACATTTTTTGATTCTTCGCAAATGAAGATTGAAAATAAAAATCATTTGAAAATTAAATTAATCCAAATTTTTTCATACTCTTCTTCATACACATTTGTGGTGGAGGGTTTTTGCAGATTCGGCTTGTATTCAAAACACTTTTGACCATCACTGTAATTTTGTTCAATTCTATTATTAATTTTTTCTTCTCCATTTTTTCCACAACATTTATTTATTTATTTTATAAGTTTTATTTTTATTTCATGTCACATTGTCTGTCATTCAATAAGTAAGTTTGTCAATTGTTAAATGTAAACAACAATAATGAAAATAATTCGCTATCGATTAACAAGAAAATCGGTGGGTGGTGTCAAATACTTTAGTTTTGTACATTTTTAATGATTATTTCTCTATTTATCTGCCAGCCTGACAGACAGACAGACATACTAACTGAATGAATGACTGTCTGCCAGTTTGACTATGCATCTATCGTTTAACAGTTTGTCTGCCTGTCTGCCTGTCTGTCTGTGACATTCGATTAATGTCACCGAACAGATTAAATAAAAATAAAATTGTAAAAATTATTTGGCGTTTTATTATGGATTCATTGCTTTTCATTGTTTCCATTGAATAATTCCGCTAAAGAACGTTAAAGGGATGAAAATAAAAATTTGAAAATGTTGTATTCGAAACAACAAAACTTGTTTGTTTGACATTTTTCAGTTGTTTGTTAGTTAAAACTTAATTAAAAACAATAAATTCTTCTTACTTGATATGCGAGATATGCGAGTGCATAAGCCGCATAGTAAATGAAAATGTTAGAGGGGATTTAAAATAGCAGGAAATTTATAGAACATTTTAATTATTATTTGGAAGGTCGGATTAAATGCATATTTGCAAGACCCTTGTAAAATGCAACATATGCAAGGTTTCTGCAAGGCCACTAATACAATGTGAAACTGAAAAACTAAACTGGGATCTGAACAAGAATATAAATCAGAATCTTAACTAGAATCTAAATTAGAATGTAAACAAAAACTGAACTCGACTTGGCACCAGAATCTGATCTAAAATCTGATTTAGAAACTAAACTCTAATTTGAGCTAGAATTTGAACTAGAATTTGAAATAGTGTCTGAACTAGAATTTCAACTAGAACTGCATTAGAAATTACATTAGAATCTGAACTACAATACTACAATATGAACATGAATCTGAACTAGTACTTGAACTAGAATCTCAACATAAATCTGAACCAGAATCAGATTTAAAATGTAAACTAGAATATGGACTAGAACTGAACTTGAACTGAATTGGAACTAAGCTAGAAGTGAAATAAAACTGAACTAGAGTTGAAGTAGAACTAAACTAGAACTGTACTATAATTGAACTAGAACTTAACAAGAACTGAACTATAACAGAACTAGAATTGAACTAGAACTGAACTAGAATGAACTAGAATTGAACTAGAACTGAACTAGAATTGAACTAGAATGAACTAGAATGAACTAGAACTAACTGAACTAGAATTAACTAGAACTGAAAACTAGAACTAAACTAGAACTGAACTAAAACTGAACACGAATTGAACTAGAACTTAACTAGAACTGAACTAAAACTGAACTACAACTGAACTAGAACTAAACTAGAGCTGAACTATAACTGAACTATAACTGGATTAGAACTGAACTACAACTGAACTAGAACTAAACTAGAACTGAACTACAACTGAACTACAACTGAACTAGAACTGAATACGGCTGAAAACATCTGTTATTTTTATTATTTGCACACTAATTGTGAATAACGAGAACACCCATAGTATAACGTCTTCTTAAACCCTCAATAGTTGCAATTATAAAATAAATATTTGAATATTAAAATTTATCATTCAAAAATTTCTAAACAATTAATTTTGCTACACAATTTATCAATTTGAATTACAAAAAAGAAGAAAATAATTGAATTAAATTTAACCAAATACTAAATAGTTAAAAATAATTTTTTAATAAAAATTTTGTTTATGGATATTTAAATATTTAATCTACTTAATAATATTTAAATAGTTAGAAGCAAATATTGTTACACATACACTCATATAAAACCTCTTGTTAAAAAAAAAAAAACGTTTTTAGCGTTAAATATTTGAGTATTTGTTGAAATCATAACCACAGATTATACAAATACTATTAAATGAAATATATTATTTTAGCCTCCAAATATATTTCTCACAAAAATGAATTAAAACTGTAGAATCGAATAAAATATTAAATCAACAAACAAAAATTCCACTAAATTTATAAAATTTATCAAGTAAACTAAAAATATAAAAGTAAATAATACAATTTTTTGGAATTGAATAATAAATTTATTAAACAATTTATATAATTCCATTTCATACATTTGCAATATTAAAAATTATGAAAATTAATTTTGAAAAAAAATCTATATAAAAATTAATGAATTGAATTTAATATTCAAAAAAACTCTTTACATAATTGCAATTCATATTTGTTGAGAGAGCGAAAGAAAGAGAGTGAGGAAACGGAAACGAGAATTGAAATTGGTTGCGTATAATTAACTCAATATTGCTTTACATATGTGTTGGCGTTTAAGTTTAGTGTTAATAGCTTTTCAATATAATTTTGAATGTAGTTATTATTATATTTTTAGTTCATATAAAGATAATTGAGTTTTAGACTCAAAAAGACTTTCATATATGAATTCATATGTATCGGTATACATGTATGTGTAAGGTAAATATATCATTATTATAACCACAAAATGCGTTGCAAGTGGCACATGTTGTTTAGCGGTTAATAACAATGTTTAATCTAAAACTAAATGTACTTACGAATATTTAAATACACCAATACATACACACATATTTTCATACATATATGTGTAGTTAGAGTATATAAAAATATATGTGTGCTTAAGTCTGTACTAATTTAGCAGCCTTGTGGTATTTACCATTACATAGATAATGATGCATACATCGACTATATAATAAAAACCCAAATAAAACCAAATAAATAAAAATTGACCTTTAAACAGTGTACAATAAACGGCGAAACTGAAACAAAACTGAACTAGAACAGAACTAGAACGAAATTTAAACAGAATTAGAATAGAACTAGAACAGAACTAGTATTGAACTAGAACGGAACTACAACAGAACTAGATCTTGAAATGAACTAGAACTAAACTAGAAAAAATTAGAACAGAAATAGAACCGTAAAAGGACAGAACTAGATCAAAACTAGAACTAAACTACAACAGAACTAGAACAACACTAGAAAAAAACATGATCGTAACTAGAAGTAGAAAAGAAGTGGAACAGAATTAGATTACAAATTGTACTTGAAATTATATCCCATCTAGAATCTGGACTGCAGCTGATCTAGTTTTGGAATTTAATAATGACTTAGAGCCAGAGCTTGAACCACAAATGGAAACTTGAAATTGAAATAAAATTAAAAAAACTCTGATTCTGAAGTAAAACCTGAACTAAAATCTGTAGTAAAATTGTGGCTAGAACCAGTTGGCTAGAATTTGTTCTTGATACTCAAAGGTTCTGAACTATAACTTGAGCTCAAACCTAAGAAAGAACATTAACCGGAAACTGAAATAGAACTATAATATAAATTAGAACCTGAACTGAAAACGTGAATAACACTTTATTTAAATACTAAATTAGATTGTCAAGTAAAAGTGGAACAAGAAAAAGTTCTATGTCCCAAGTAGAACTTGAGCTAGAACCTGAACTATAACTTGAACAAAAGCCTGAACCGGTACGAGAAATAGAAGTTTAACAAGAACCTCAGCAATAGCGTGAACTATAACTTTAATTGGAACCCTAAATAGAACCTTAATTAGATGCTGAACGAGAAATTAAACTAGAAACAGAAGTAAAACTCAAATCTGGAAATGAAATAGAACTCAAAAAGCTTTAGTTCCGAACTAGAAACTGAACCGTAAGTAGAGTCTAAAAGGGAAACGATCAGGAACCTGAACAATAACTTGACTGTTATCTGAACTGGAATACAAGATTTAAAATATATAACCATTATAACCGCTAAGATTTTATCTACTAAATTTCATTTTTTGTTTTTTTTTTTTTTTTACATCCCATAGTGCATTTTTGTATTGAATGTCAATTGAAGCTTGTAGGCATCTCTATTTTCAGTATTGTGTACTTTTGTTATAATCCGTTTGATAATGGCATTTATAAATGTTTTAATATTTTGTGATCCTGTTGTTGTGCTTTCGGTTTTAATGGTTAGTTGGCTGGTTATTTTGGTCTATTTTAACCCAATTTTTATCATTTTATTTATATAATATTTTTTTTTACAATTTTTGTTTTTGCCAATTTAAAAGTATGACTAATACCAGCAGAATAAATACACACATGTGTTTTAGTTTACTTTTTTGCACTTTTTTTATTAAAACCTCTGTGGTTGTTTTTTCTTTTTTTCTTGCACATATTATATTTTAATAGAACATAATAAATTAAATAAAAAAATATAAATAAAAACCTCAAAAATGTAAAAAAGAGAAGAAAAAAATATGAAACGCTTAAAGGCTCAAATCATTTAGGCCAACAAAATCAACCAATTCAATATTTGTTAATAAAACTCAACACAAACAACTAAATGAAAATGTGGTTAAAAAATAGAAAACTATAAAAAAAGTTTATTTAAAAAAAATAGAAAAAATGATATTAAAACAACATGAGCGTTAATTCTTTATTATTTAAGCCTTTTTCCCTTTTGGTGCACTTTTATTCTGTTAAACCATAACTTTTGTGTCCTTGAAATATTTTTTGTCTTTATTTACTTTGTTATCGATTTGAAGGTTTATTTTTTGTAACCTCCACCACCACAAGTGGTGAAGGGGGTCAATTAACTATATCATACCGTATGTAACACTTAAAAAGAATTGTCTAAACCCCATAGTACATCAAACAAAAATTTTAATCAATCTGTCTATCTGTCCGTCTGTCTGTCCATCTATCTGTCCGCCTGTTTGTTGTTGGCTCGCTCACATTGACATTAAAATTTGACCTGAGAATTTGCTATGGTCTTGAGGAATTTCCTATTTAAAACTGGCAAAATCAATAAAGTATGTTAAGAGATTTAGACCGATATCTAAGTCAACCACTAAGTTCAAAAAACGAAAAATTAGAATAACAAATGAGAACATAACTCAGTTGTAGTATTTCATTATCCTTCCAAAATTTTCCGTAGAAAAGAAGTTACATCAAAAAAACTAATTTTATAACTCATCAAGTGTTTCTGTTTTATATTAGTCAGACACATGCTTTTTTGTGGTAGAGTGTATTGAGAATTCGGCGTAGTCGAATTTTTTTTAATTTAGTTCATTTGTAATTCATTTGTGTATTAAAATTAATAATATTTATGCAGTTTTTTTAATCTTTACAGTTATATAATACTTTAATTATTATTGGCCCAATATAGCCCTTCGAGCAGTGATTTGAAAAGTGTTTTTATTTATGACATTTTTAATTGTCACTTGTGCATTAAATTGCATTATTTTGTATAACTTCACCCTGAAGACTCATTAAAATACACAAAAACAAATGTTGAAAAATCGAAATAAAAAAAAACTACTTTTAACACGGCCAAATTTAAACAAACACATATACAAACAAGTACTTGTACATGTATTGAAAGGACTATAATCACTCTCTTAACTCTACTAATACTAACCAATGAATACCAACAAATAACCCAGCGAACATCAACTATATTAAACAATAACTAAAATTCTAATTGTAACAAGAAATTGAGCAGCACTGTATCTTCAATATCCTCCCCTACAAATGCGGTTGAAGTAAATACGTTATGTTTTATACATACACACTCACACATCCAATCACAGACGTATAAAACATATAAAAGATTTAAATAAAAATAACGCAGGAACACTTAATGATTCATTTGATTCATGATTCTACTGAACCGATTTTTATGATTTTTGGAACAGTAATGTAGCACATACAAAAGGTTACTTCAGATATCGGACTGTGTCTTTTAATTCACTAAATTGATTTTGCTGGTTTTAAAAAGCGAACTTCTCAGGACTTAAAAAAATACTCAGGCCAAATTTCACTGAGTTTGTCAATAATTTTGGATGTAAGCAAGTCAACAACAGACGGACAGACAGACGAACATAGCTAAATCAGCTAAATAGCTGATTTGATGCAAGATTATATACATTATGGGGTATGAGATAATTCCTTCCCCGTCAACCACTTGTGGTGGTGAAACGTATACAAATTAAGTATAATAGAAGCAAATCTTGTATTAGCAGTCTTTTCTTAATTTGCTTATAAATTTCGTTTCGGTTCGTTTTCAATTATCAT
Source organism: Cochliomyia hominivorax (assembly GCA_004302925.2). Lineage (NCBI taxonomy): Eukaryota > Metazoa > Arthropoda > Insecta > Diptera > Calliphoridae > Cochliomyia > Cochliomyia hominivorax. The sequence continues at coordinate 114,677,977 of PYHX02000467.1, read as the reverse complement.
TTAAAATGTATCATAAAAAAGAGGGAAATGTTTGCTGGGCTCATATGTATTTACGTATATTTTTAGTTGTATTCGAATACATATTTTTTTATTTTGCTTTAATAACAAAAACTTTGTTAATTACAAGTTTTCTAGTAAATTATTCCTCAACTGTATAATTAGTTTAGTATTGTATAAATAAACAAAATTCAACAACAAAAATAGCAAAAAAGTTTTATATATAAAAAAAATTCAAATTAGTTCTAGAAATTTTCCAGATTTTGTATTTTCAATAAATGTAAGAAAAAAAACTGATTTAATTAGGTCGAAATAGGGAAAATAACAAGAAGAAAGTTTTGTTCACAATTTTAATCTAAACTTTAATCTGAACAGAAATTTAAACCACAATCTGTAGAAGAATCTAAACTGCAATCTTAACTTGTCCTAGAATCTGTATTGCATCATGAACCAGAATTTGAACCGGAATCAAAACTAGAATTGGAGCTATATTCTAATTTGGAATCTGAAACCAGAATCTGAAATAGATTTTTCTAAGTTCTGAACAGAAATTTAAAACAGAATCTGTAGAATCTGCAGTCCAAAATAGATTCCGATGTAGAATCTGGCAAAGAATCTTAATTAGAATAGAACTGAAATCTGAACTTGAATTCGACTGGAACTGAGTTTTTGCGGAAATAGAACCAGAACTAGAATCAGCACTACGATCGAAGTATACTCAGAACTCAGAAGAAAATCAAACTGGAATTCTTAAATGGAATCATATTAAAATCTGAACAAGAATCCGAAATCGTTTTTTTTTTTTTTTTTTTTTTTTTGAAATCTGAATAGGAACTTGAACCGATATCTAAACGGGTACTGAACAACAATTTGAACTTTACTTTGAACCGCAATTCAAAGTTTGAACTCGAATCATAACTAAAATTTGAAATACAATCTGAAATAGAACCTGAACCTGAAAAATAATCCTGAACTAAAACCTGAATTAGAAACTGAACTAGAACCCGAACTAGAACCAAAACTAGAACCCGAACTTAAACCTGAATTAGAACTAGAACTGAATTTTAATTTAAGCTATGACCTACGAAAACCAAATTAAATTTCTAAGTCTAATTTTTAATTGATGATAAAATTAATTTGTAATTAAATATTCAAATAAAAATAATTTTTTCATTAAGTATTTTTACTCATTTTCTACGAATTTCATAAATATTTTAAATCCCAATTTAACCTGAATTCACACAATGTAGAAATTTATACTTTTTTTATTATAAATTTCTGAGATAAATTAATATTATTTACACAATTTTCCACTGAAAATAGATGACCACATTTAAGTCACTTTTACTTTCTGAAATTTCAAATTAATTCATTATTTGGCGTAAATAACAAATCAGCGATAAAGACAATAATCCAGATATCCATTGAAGAAAAACAAAAACATTTCAAGGGAAAAATCATACGATATCTTTTCATCTTATTAACCCAAATACAAATTAAATGTTATTTACATAAATGTTAAAGGAAAACAACAACAGATTACGAGCATTAACAGAGGAGTTGTTGGAGAGAAGTGTAAGTGTAACATCTTTATTTAATTTACACATACAAACAGACAACCCCTTCATTTTCAATCAAGAAATGTGTAAATAAAATTAAAAGTAAACATATTTACGTGAGAGTGAGTGTGTGAAAAAGGATTTAAGTTTAAGTTGTAAAAGTATTTGTATTTTATTATTTAATAAACAAACGTGAAAGTTGTTGTTGTTTGTATGCTTGTGTATTTTATATTATGCGTATAATGAAAAAAAAAAACTTACTGTTCTTTTGAAAATCCTGGGATTCGTCGCAAACAACCAGACCACTTAATGCGATCAATAAAGAGCCAATCACAACCAAATGTTCCACAATTGATGAGATACTTCGAGGACGAGGTAACCAATTTTTTAAACCATCTATTGATGTTGATGTTGTATGTTGTTGCTGATGGTGATGATGTTGATAAGGTTGCTGTTGATAGTGTAATAATTGTTGCTGGTTTGATGACGTTGTATTCGTAGTTGTTGCTGTTGTTAATAATGAGGTTTGTTGTTTTGAACATTGGCATGTTGTTGCTGGCGTTGATGTTATTGATTTGTGTTGTTCTTGTTGTTGTGGCTGCTGCTGTTGTATCTTTTGTTTGTTCAATTGGAGGCTGGAGGCGGTTAAACAATTCTGATTTGCATTTGTTATAAAACTTTGATTTTCTACATATTCTGGACGTTGTGGCTCTTGCTGTTGCTCTCGTTCTTGTTCGTGTTCCTGCTTCAGCTCCTGCTGTGCTTGTGAATATTTCTGACAATAATGTTGGCGATGCTGATGACTCTGATGGTGATGATGCTGGTAATGATGCTGATGCTGATGTTGATGATGATGGTGGTGGTGATGTTGTATATGATATTGTTTTTGTAATATTCGCTGTTGTGGATATTGATTTTCGTCTGCCATTAATTTGATTTTGTTTGTATTTGTATTTGTATAAAATTGCCAAGTTTCCATTTTTAAACGTTTCTCTCTTTTCTAACGTTTTAAATATAAAAGTTTCAATAGATTTTGCTATTGTGGTTTTCAAATTTGTTTTAACTAATTTTTCCGTAGTTATTAACAAATCAATACCATAAGAATACGTCATTTATACTTTTCGGAAGAGTGTTAGAAAAGTTCAAAACTCTTAACCAGAGTTTCAGATTCTTTTTGTTTTCTATACATAAAAAGTTTTTTTAAGATCTTTTTTTTCGAAATTTCTGAAACAATTTTATTTTATTTTTTCAGGGTTTCAGTTTTAATATTTTATTATTGATGACTCTCTTTAGATAAAAATTAAGCTTTTTGAATGATGATGTATTAAGCTGTTTTAGGTGGATGTCTGATGTAACTGCCAATAATGCTGATATGTTGCCAAACAATCTGTTGTCTTTAATTTTTTCCTTTCTTGTAGTTTGACCACCTGTAAGAAAGTTATGGAAAGAAAACAGGTGAATTTTTAAAATTAATGAAAAAGTTTTCAGCTTAAAGTTTCAAAATAGGGATAAAGTAAAAGCATCATACGGTTCAAAGGACCATAAATACATAAATGATAAATGATGCAGCTTAGGAATTTTTAAAAACTTAAGTTAGAGAAGAAATCTTTTGAAATACAATAGAATTTTAATAAAAATAAAAGATTTGGAGTAGAACCGTTCAAGTTTAGTTCTAGTTCAGATTAAAGTTCAGTTCTAGTTTATATTCTAGTTCAGTTCAAGTTCAGTTTTAGTTCAGTTTTAGCTCAGCGCTAGTTCAGTCATAGTTCAGTTCTAGTTCAATTTTAGTTTAGTTATAGTTCAGTTCTGGTGCAGTTCAAGTTCAGTTCACGTTCATTTCAGCTTCAATTCTAGCTCAGTTCTAGTTTAGTTCAGGTTCAATTCTAGCTCAGTTCTAGTTCAATTCTAGTTTAGTTAAAGTTCACTTAAGTTCAGTTCAAGTTCAATTCTAGTTCAGTTCTACTTCAGATTCTAGTTCAAGTTCTAGTTCAGCTTCTATTCTTGGTTCTAGTTCAGGTTCTGGCTCAGCTTCTATTTTAGGTTCTAGTTCAGTTCTAGTTCAATTCTAGTTTAGTTATAGTTCAGTTCAAGTTCAGTTATAGTTCAGTTCTAGTTCAGTTCAAGTTCAGTTCAAGTTCAGTTCAAGTTCGGTTCAAGTTCAGTTCAAGTTCAAGTTCAGTTCAAGTTCATTTCAAGTTTAATTCTAGTTCAGTTCTAGTTCAGTTCTACTTCAGATTCTAGTTCAAGATCTAGTTCAGCTTCTATTCCTGGTGCTAGTTCAGGTTCTAGCTCAGCTTCTATTTCAGGTTCTAGTTCAGTTCAAGTTCAGTTCAAGTGCAGTTCAATTTCAGTTCAAGTTCAATTCTAGTTCAGTACGAGTTCAGTTTTACTTCAGATTCTAGTTCAAGTCCTAGTTCAGCTTCTATTTCAGGTTCTAGTTTAGATTTTTGTTGTAATTCAAAAAACAGTTCAGGCGCAATTTTTAGTTCTAAATCAGTTTCTAATTCTATTAAAGTTCAGTTTAGGTTGAGTTAAAATTCATCAAAACTATGAGGATTAAAGGTCCAAATACTTAAGATTTCAAAACTCCATCAATTCAAATCCTTATCACTTCGCCCTTTTTCGTGACTTTATTGAAGAATTGATTGAAAAAAATGATTTTAAGAAGAAATTGAAGGACAATAAAGTATAAAATTTTCCTCCTCATAAATAATTAATGATAAAATAAACTTTTTTCATCATTCTTTTTCTTGTTTTGTTTCTGGTTTTTCTTACAAATTCAATAAATTTTGATGGTTTACCAGGAAATACTTTAAAAGCAATTGATATATAGATTTTGTTCCTCAAAATATGTTCGAAAAGCAATAAAAAATATGGCGGGGAAAAAATATAACATAGAAACAAAACAAGAAATTTGAAAGTTTTATTGACAACTTGAGGTCATAAATAACATAAATATCGCTCGTAAAAATCGTATGTAATCGTCTGTTATTTTCACATCAGCCTAAAATAATGACATTTATAAAAATGGTATGAAAACGAGTAAAGAAATTGAAAGCCAGTTAAAGCGAAAACAACATATGTAGTATATGTGTAAGTGTATGTGTTAGTGTGGTATTAAATATAATTCATACATGTATTTGTGTGTTAGTATATTTATTTATTTATTTTTTCAAATACTGTTGACATTGTTGTCGAAACAACAACTGAATTTGGAATCTTTTATTTTTGGAAGTCATAAAAGTGTCAATATCGTATGTTAGTGTTAGTAACTAAAACTTTGACTGCCACAGGATTTTTATTCTATTATTATGGCTAAACAGTTTTTATTATATGATATTTTTTAAAAGTCCTGTTTTCTGTGTATGAGTGAGAGTGTGTGTTTGTATGTGTGAGTTTGTTTTTATGGTTGTTGTTGATGTTGGTTTTTTGTTTTCTGTTGACATTATGAACGAGCAAAAGTTTTAAACAAAAAATTGAAATTGAGAGCAAAAGTTTTTGTTATTTTAACAACCATGATTTACGTCCATTAGATTTGCGATTTGTTAAAATGAAAAGCGGCAGCCACAATCATAAAAAACAATAAAGAAAATTTCACTTATAATGGAAGAAAAACGAGGTTGGAAGTGAAAATCTCTTTAGAGTTTTTTTTTTTTTTTTTAATAAATGAGAGGTATTTTAGATAAACAATATTTTCCCACACATAATATAGTCGATATATGTTCGAAACTGGGGGTTTTTCGAGTTATTTCGTTAAGAATTAGATTTTCTTTGTTAATGTAAAAATTGTGATTGTGCAGCTTGTTCACAAAACTAACAAAAATCTTGGAAGTATTTTAATTTAGATGGAAACAGTGTTGAATAAATGCAGACGAAAAGTCCAAAACTATATATGGAATGAAAGCTTATGCTTGTAGCTTAATTTGGTGGTACAACCATTAAATCCCTTTTCAACTTCTAAAGTTCTATTCCAAAAACTTTCATTTTTATTAATATAGAACATAAGAAAAAGTTCTATAACACCTCGGATTTGTACACTTCAGAGCCACGAGATATCATTTCTGAAAGATTATTAGACTTGCTAATATAACAAAGGAGAATTGTTAAAGAATTTCGAAATAATGACGATTTATATCTCAACAAACCTGAGAAAAAATAAATCTTTTAATAAAATAAATATCTGTTTTTCAGCAGCCAAGCCAATTTTTTGTATGTACTTAATTCAATAAGTTGGGTCTCGAAAGCTTTTTTAAATTTCAAAAATCGGATTTGAAACAAAATTTACTAAACAAAAATTTTTTCAAATTCCTTTTTTTTGCGGATTTTTTAATATTGTAAGATTATTGTGGACATTTTTGAGAAAATGGGCAAAAACTGAACTCTTTACACAGCAGTTTCAGAAAAAGAGCTTTTAAATTAAAGCTTTCAAATTGCATTTTTTTGGTGAGACACCTGCAAAACAGCTTTAAGGACGGATTCTTTTTAGTTAAAGCTATAAATGATAATTTTTTCTTCAAAAATTCTAGATGCTCTACAAATGCTATTTGTGTAGGTCCTTTTCATTTTTCAGCTTTCAAATAACTTTTCCAATTCACCCTCATAACATCATAAACTGTTTAGTTTCTCTCTTTATTTTTGGCCTTAAATATTTCTCTTCTCGCAACAAAAATAATATTTTCCTATTTATGAAAAAGAAATAAAATAAAATTATGAAATAATAAAAACAAAAAATAATTTAACAACTAAATGACATCCTTCTATAACAGTAAACAAGCAGCAGAACAACAACAACAACAAAAAGGATATAAAAAAGAGTCGTAAAACAAATAAATGAAACAATTCATAAACAACATTAAAACAGAACAAAAACAAAACACTTAATATATTTTTGTGTTTTTGATTGAAAAGAAGATTAAAAAAGGACTTCTTTTTCCAACTTTAAGTCCTGCGAAAGTATGTTGCTGACATTTTTATATATAAAATTCATAATTATAACAATGTAAAGGAAAAAAAAACATAATTCAAACGCATTTACACACTCCAACGTACATTTACTCTTTTGAATGTATGTTTATATTTGTTTCTATTTCCGTTTCCTTACTTCCTAATCTCTCTTTTACTACCACTATTATAACTACAATTATGTTCTTTGCAGACCATCAGACATTGTTTGATTAAAACTTTATATGTCTTTGTATGTGTTTTAACAAGGATGTGAGTAGGCTTTCAGTTTCATTATGTATTTGTAAATGTTTGTGTATGTGAGTATTTGTGTGTGTGTGTTTATTTATACTTATATGATAAATAAATATGAATACATTTCCATTTAACTTTTATTTTTATTATTTCTTTATGTCTTATTTTTGTAACACTCTTTGACAATTGCAAACAAACAACAATAATTTAACATTATTCATCCCCCCCCACACTTATACACACACTGGTGCATAATCCTATGAAAGCATTAATTTTTTTCCTTTATCTTGGTTTTTACTTTGTTTTTCTCCTCCAAAAATTAAGTTAAAGGAAGTTTTTTAATGAGAAGCAGCTTTTTCAAAGTAGACAAGATTTTTTCTTTGCCCTGTCGTATATTATGTGGAATATTTCTATAAAGGCAGGCGTGAAATAACACAATTTATAACGAATTGGTGGAAGATGCTGCTCTCTTTAATATGAAGTTTTCATATTCTAGCAAAAGAATGCCGTGGAACATGTTTCAAAGTAGTCTGGCCGGCTTACAGTCCAAACTCAAACCCAATGGAGAACTTTTGGGGATACATAGCCCATAATGATAAGTCAGATAAAGTTCAAAGTGAAATCATAATCAATTAAACATAAATAAAACAACAAATAAAGCAAGTTTGGGAGAAATTTGTTCCACAACTTAAGTTAATCCATACATTGTTATAGGAATATGCACCAGTGTACATTTATTTATTTCCTACATAATTATCTCTCTCCGGCTTTTTCGCTTCCCCCTCACACAACTACATGACATAAAGTTCTATATTTGTTATTAACACACAACATTTTGTGTAAGTGACTGACTTCTGAGTAAGTTGGCAATAATTACGGTACTTTTTTTTTTCTCCTTTTGAGAATGAGAGTGACACAAATATTCTCTTTGCTTTTTTCCATATAAATTACTAAAAAGGGAGTATAATTCCTATACAAACACACACACACACACTTATAGAAAACTCTACACTTTGTTGAATTAAATAAAGTTGTCAACTGTTTGTTTTTGTTCTTCCGTTAATGAGTATGAATGTATGGGTGTGTGCATGTGTAGACAGTTGTTTGCAAAAAAGAAGTTTAATCTTCTTCAAAAGTTTTTTTTTTTCAAATCTCTTTTGTTAATTCACATTTCACTTAGATGTTTTAATTGTGACACGGGTAAAGGTGGCGATAGAAATAGACAAATGTCAAATATACATGTGATTATGTACGTTTGTGTTAGACATCAGACATAAATTCCAATTTCACTTTAATTAAACCATAAACAGAGAAAACAGTTGGATTATAAGTATGTTATTGGTTTTGTAATAAAATTATTAAATTATTTATGGGAAACTGAGTAAAAAGGTAAATAAGGTTTTTATTTATTAAAAACTTCAAGAGGAGAGAAATTGTGCGGGGATATTTAGATTATAAGGAAAACGAGTTAAGTCTATTTTTTAAAGTCGTTTAAATATTTTTCGTGATAATTATTTTAACAAAAAATTGCAATTTTTTACAGTTAATCTAATTCCAAACAATTCACCAATACGCACCAATTTAGGGATGAGATCTTTCGATCCCAATTCTCTCCCTTTCATGTCATTTTGCTCGGCCAAATAGTCCATCTCCTTGATTTTCAGTTTCTTTTTAACAAAAGTCGGATATATCTCCACTAGTTTTAGATCTGGGGAGTTCGGAAGATTTGCCTCTCTTGGTACAAAAACGACATTATTGTACTTGTCTTGTTAACCACAGTGACAGGATGCCAAATCAGGGCAAAATATATAGAGTTTTTGTAACAAATGATTGGCGTCTTTTGCTGCAACTGGCAAAACCAAGAATTTATTGGAATATTTTGACAGGTTTAACTTTTATTCAACATTCCCTTGAGCTTTGGCAACATTCAATTTGTGAAAAATCTGCCAGATCATACATTTCGTCATCAATTATTCAGCAATAATATTTTTGTTATAAATCTTAACTTCAATTTTCGTGCTCAGTTTTGGGCCTTCAAAATTTTAGCACTTTTCCTTCAGGAACTTTTTGAGACTTGTACGTTTTTAAGCCTGCACTTTTTAGCAACAACTAGTCTGAGCACTGACTGCTTTCTTTCCGGATGTATTGGGAGCCTTTTGAAAATTATTTCCTTTTACCTGAAGCAAGTTTTCTTTCAACTGATAAGTTCTCTTGGTACTGTTTAACAACAATAGAAATGATTTCTGTAAGACAAATTTGGGTGTACACACTCTTTTTCTGATCACTCATTTTAATCAGATTAACAATATTTTCATTTATTTGACATAAAACATAATAACTGACATATTTTGAACTGATCAGAAAAAAACAAATTGAAAGTATTATAAAAAAATGTGTGTTAAAAATTTATCAGTTTCACTCTTTACCATCATCTTTTCACCCATAATTCAATCAACCTTCAATATAACTCTCATTTTAATTACATTAAAATTCATATCTTCATTGGCCTCGATTATGACTCAAAATAATTATAATTAGTTTTAATAAAATCTTAAGGATTTAAATCTCAAAACACATGTTTAAAATAAACTTTGTTAATAATTTCTTATTGTTAAATGTAACAATCAAATACCCAAAACACATACTCATAAACACACACATACTCCCTTACACATACTTATAAACATCAATGTACTAATTTTAATTGAATGAATGAATGAATGTTAAGTTGAGTTAATAAATTTTATCTCCATTTAAAATATACAACAATTGTGTGTATTGCTAAATGTTAATAACTCCCTTAATGCTCTTTTACTGTTGGAAATGTTGGCAAAAATAAATTAGTTGATTTATTCAATAAACTTCACCAAATCTACAGAAATCACTTTAATTGCTTAAATAAATTAAGTGGAATGATTTAAATGGAGAATATAAATAGTGAATAAAATGATGAAAAAGCAGATTCTTTTTTTTATGCCGAAATCAATTCATATGATAAATAATTACAAAAAAGAACTTTAATACATAAATTTTCCACTTTATTAAACTATTAAGAGAGAAAAATATTAAATAAAGAAATAAATAGTTTATGCCAAAAAAAAATCTTTTATTATAAAGTTTGGTGAATTTCTTCAGCAAACTGTCTTATAAAACTTCTGATACTCTACAACATCTTAAAAGTTAAGTCAGAGTATATTTAGTTGCTTAAACTGTAAGATACTTGCAGAGAATGTAGAATAAATATAATTCTGTATTTAGAACAAAATCTGTATCCTCCACCCGTTCATCTGTTAAAAATACCAGCTCATTTTAGTTCTTATTCCAATCAAATTCATACAGGTTGCTTGTTGTTGCTTTATGATCTATACTCTTAAAAACCCACTAAATCCATCCAATATCAAAGAAGTCATACCCCCATTTTTAAGACAACAGAAAAAATTATATCACAAATTAACATAAATAAATAAAAACAAGGTTCGTCTCTCCAATAATCTGCAGGCGAAAATTATCAACCGATTTCACAGAAATTTAACCAACTTATTGTGGTTATATCAACCACAAGCTCTATGTTACCAAAAACGAATTAAATCTGTTCGATATTTATGTAGATATGGACTTTTATTTAAAATAACATCTTGATTAAATAACATCTTGATTTAAATGAAGCATTTGTATTTTCGTTAATCTCTAAGCGGCACTAATTATTATCAGAATTCAAGCAAATCTGACCAGATTGTTTACTATTGTCGTAGGCATTATGGTCGTCAAAATCAAATAAATCAGTTTGGTATCAAAGAAGTTATAGTTAAATATCTGGGACAACATGATTTTGTTATTTTATATTTGTTTATCCGCCAACCAAAATGTAGCACTTTATATTAGTCGAAATCAGTGAAATCAGCCCAGATTTATTGTTGTTGTCTTGAGGATTATGGAGTCCTAAATGTATTAATTCAATCCGCTGTTAACGAAGATACGTGCCATAATATCTTAGAAAGTCAAGAAATGTTTGATGAGAAGTAGTGACCGTCTGTCTCTCCGTATGTCTAAAAGCATAAATAGTCACCGGAATATAAAGAAATTTGGTCATGTTATTTAATACTAATCTAAGCGCTATAATACTTAAAGTCTATTGAAACGGTTAAGTAACAAGTAAGTTAATGACCAATAACTAAGACGACCTTAAAACCATTAGTCTGTAGGTGACACTAAACATCTGAACGACTGAAAATTTCGCCAAACCCATTAAATCACTTAAAAAGCACAAAAGTTTTATACCGATAACTGAGACAATCTCAAATTTAAAGAAAAATGGAAATCAACTAAAAATGTATGACTAAAAACATTTAAGCAGTCACTTATTTTATGAACTGGTATTATTTCAATGCTTCTACAGGGACTACAAAATTCGTCTTATCCCATGAAAATCATATTATTACTTCTTATTTAATTCAATCCCTTTCCAAATCTAAACGAAACAAATTCTTATAAAAAGCATTAAATGTCAAATGCACTACTCTGCCATTCAAAGTGATAAAAATTTATTTACTCCTGCTATTTCTTTAACTTTTATTCTAGTTAACTCCTTGTTTTTCCTCCAACCCTCGCTCACTATCTCCCACCCACCAACACAACACTCTTTAAATGCTATTAAAACCAGCAATTAATATAATGGAATTCTAGTAAAATAAGGAGTGAATAGTTGTTGTTGTTTTTTTTCTGCTTTTGGCAAACTTGAATTATCATCCAATTCAAGAAAACCAAAAAAGAATTAAAAGAAAAACTATAATCACAAAAAAAACTAAATAGAAGCTGAAAAGCTAAAATGTCTGTCTGTATGTGTATGTTTCTTTGAGGTTTTTATTTCACAAAGTTTTCCAAAGAAAATTTTATTTTTTTGTTCTTCCTAAAAATCCCTATTTTTATATATTTTTTCCATGTGTGTGTGTATTTGTGAAAGCAAAAGAGGAGTTTTTCTTTTAAAACTTAAAGTTTGTTGAAATAAAACCACAGAGAAGCTCCTAATACGAGATCCCCTGAAAAAGACATTAAAGTTTAATGGAGTAAGAAAACAACAGCTACAAAGTTAATGGCATTTTGGAGGTGCAACTTTTTAATATTTTGTTTAAATTTAAGTTTTTCTTTTTTGGTTGGGACAAAAATAATAATTTATTATGAGTTAAAAATCAGAAAACAAAAAATGTTAAAATGTTGTTTTTTTTTTATAATAAATATTTTATTGCTTTTTTATTTTTCCGTTCCAGCTAAAAATGAAGGAAAACTTTTAAACACTTGTTTAAATTTATGAGAAATTGACAAATTAAGTTCAAATATGATTTTGACAGAAAAATGTGATAGAGTTTGATAGTAAATTCATTTAAATAGAGAAAAATGAAATCCTTTTTCAGAGTGTTTTTCATAGAGACTCTTCATTAACGAGTTTGTAGGAAATTTTTAAAATGCCAAATTTATGTTTACAAAAAAGGGAATTTAATTACATTTTGATTAGACCCTGAGTCAGTTCAATAATTTCCATCCCTCAGAATTTAAAGAAATCTATACTGATGCTAATTCTTTAAGGACATTTCTATTCAAAAATTTAATAAAATCGGTTGAGCAACAAAAACGACATTCTGAAACTTAAACAAAAATTTCACATACACTTTCAAAAGACATCCCTCAATCTGTAGGTGATACATATTACCTCAATACCCGTTCCCACGACAATTGGTTCTCCATACCTGAAGGACTCAAAGATTTTCAACTCAGCAGTATTTGTATCATCGAAAGTTTTCTAATGGAAAAGAAAACTCCAAAAACAGCGAAACTGCTACAACAATAACAAAAAACCAAATATCAAAAAATTTTCGAATTTTTAATTATTATTCCGAACCAATAAAATCGTTTAAGTACCATAAATCCTATAGACCAATGTCTGCTGCAACCTCTAAATTCATAGAGTGATGCTGATTTGACTCTTTACTTTATTTAAGTGTTACGCTTTCAACACTCTATAGTTTTGAATTTAATAGATATAAATTGATATTTTCCACTTAGCAAGAATTCTATTGGTGATGATTTTTATTTTCGTTAGATCCGATACTAATGTCCACCCAAACTTGAGCTAAATCAACTCAAGGATATGGGCAAATTTTAACTAAATTTAACATACGTTTTATTTATAAGAATTAATTTATTAATTTGTACTTTTTATAAATCTTTATTCCAAAATTTAAGAAGATCGGAACATAAATATCCACAGCTTCAATTCTTATTCACTGTCGAAAATGAAAAAATGTTTGTATTGATATAATATTTCATTCATTTTCCATTAGTGCAACCAGAAAACACTGTACACAATTCTACGAATATGAGAGGATTGAATTGGTTCATGATTTCCTTTAGATCCCACTTCCCAAAGATCAGCTCACACGGCATAATAACAAAAAAAATCTACAAAAGATGGTACAAACATATAGACAATCTTATCCGAATATTCCATTCTTTTTGTTCTGTTAATGTAATCGTTTTAATGTGTCCTAGCACGTGAGAAATGTAAGCAAATTTTAGCTTTAGAATAATCGATCAAATTCATATTTCACATTTTTGAAATATCGGTCCACACATATTCATAGCTGCAATACAAATTCACTTGCCGTGAGATCTTGCCTCTTCATAGAAAACTTAGTTGAGATAGAAGAAATGGTTCACATGATGTGTCTAAAGCCCAATACTATTAAGCATATTCAAAACAGTTCCCAACACTCTCTGTATGCAAGCAAACGGGTAGACCAGTACTCGGAATATTTTGTGTGAAAAGTTCAAAAAAAGTTCCTGACAGGAACGTGCTCTAAAAAATATTATTGCTGAATAATGGATGATGAAATGTATATACCGGCCGATTTTTCGCAACTTCGAGGGAATGTTGACGAAAGGTTTAGGACCCAAAAACAGTCAAAATTTCCCAAAAAGTTCTTGTTATGACAAGCAATATGCGTTTGCATTAAAACAAGATAATCATGTGTTACAACGAAATTTACATCGAGGAATGCTTACATTCAATGCTGCTTCCATTCAAAAAACTCATTGCGTTCAATTTTGTCCTGACATGATACTCTGTGCCTATGTAAAACTAGATCTTGATCTTAGAGAGGCAAATCTTCCTCCTGGAGCTAACGCCAGTAATATTTGACTCTTGTTAAAAAGAAATTGAAGAGCACAAAAAATATGTCCAAAATTATGGAAGATTTTAAACGAAGATGTTCAAACTGTTCGAGCAAAGTGGCAGAAAAGCTCTCTTAAAGGAAGGGTTTTCAAAGGGTTCAAAATGTGGTTTACAAGAAAAAGTAAATAATAAGTTCAATCAAATAAAAAATTATAACTGCAAGTTTAGTGGCTTCGTTTTGTTTAAAATGTATGTTAAGAATTTTTCCTTCTCTCTCCATATTCTTCTCTTAGATCCGTCCCTTAATCCAGCTTCTGCTGCATTTAATTTATTACACAATTTTAAAGTTGCGAACAAAATTACATTTTAAACTTTTAAGTTTATAAAATAAATATTGAATTGTAAACAAAAGTTGAACAAACTAAACTTTAACTAACTAAATACACAGAGAAAAAAATACATTGTAAATTATTACAAACACATTGTAATTTTACATCACCATATTTTACACAGTCAATCACCCCAACAGCCAAAGTAAAGGATGTAAAATATAGAAAGTTGTAGTCTAAGTTTTATTATTTTTTCTATTTTCTTCTTCTGTTTGTTTTATTTTTACACAATTTTTGTAATGAGTAAATTGTTATAAGTTTTCTTCATTTGTTGATTAATAACAAAACGCACAAACAATTTTCTAATGAACAAACTTTTTTCTTTTTCTCTCGATAAAATAAAAATCAAATAAAAGATAAAAAAAAACTTTTAATATTTTTGTTTTCTTTCTTTTGCAGGAGGTAACATGAAGGAAACTTTATTTTGTTGGCTAAAAATATTTACCTGCCTATAAAGTTTTATTTCCCTTTCCTCGCTTTTTTATATCTAAATACATTTTTTGTTTCACTTGATGAGTTGTTGTAAATAATTTCCAAAACTTTAATATTAAATGAAGGGAGTCAAAGTGTAAGAATATTATATTCGGCTAATGCCGAATCTTCAATACCCTCCACCACAAATGCGTGAAAAGTAAATATGTGATGTTTTGTATAAATACACTCACACGTATATCCACAGGAACAACTGGGTCATAAAAATATATAACCTTTTTTCTACAGAACCAATTTATGTTTTGGAAAAAAATTATTCTTATCTGTCGATTCATAATTGAAAAATTTACGAAAGTTATATGCTTCAACTCTTTTCCAACAAACTGAACCGATTTTTCTGGTTTTATAGAGAAAACTACTCAGGACTATAACAAATACTCTGCCCAAATTTCATCGAACTCAGCCACTTATTGGAAGTAGTTGTGCCAACAACAGACAGACAGGCAGACGGACATAACTAAATCGAGTCAGATTTTAATTTGATACATGAAAATATATACATTATGAGATATCAGATCATTCCTTCTTAACGTTACACACGGAATGACAAAGTTAACCACTTGTGATGGTGAAGGGTATAACGACCCAAATTAATCCTTGTTGTATCTTTATATTAACATTAGTTTAGTAACATTTAATGAAACTCTCAAATACACAATTATCGAAGATGAGCAGAATTTCAGGTACCTGAAGGTGTATTAACTCTGCTAAATTTTATTTTATCAACATCAACTGTTCCCTTCAGCAGAGTTTGAGAAAAGATTTTTTCTTATTTATTTGTTATTATTGTTGATGGTTACTGAGATATTAATTGTATTTTCTCTTTTCTTTTCGTTTTTTTTTTTTTGTGATTCCTTGGGATGTATTTTGGTTTATAACTTGACTAATGATAAAAGTTCATAAAAATAAATGTCTAAATATAAATAAACATATATTACACACTTTCTCATACTCTCTTAAGCAATCATGCCACATGAGATTGATATAACAGTAAACTTTAGTTACTTAAAATAAAAAGGAGAATGAGATTATGGAGTGAGATCAAAAAATGTTTAACATACATATATTTTAATAAAACAGAAATCGCAAGGGATGAATTATTGAATCTTTCTTAAAAACCCATCCATTAACATTTTCATAGGGCTTGCCTCTCTTGGTACAAATACCACATTAGTGTTTTTGTACCACTCAAGAGCTTGTTTATCATAGTGACAAGATGCCAATTCAGGGCAAAGAAAAAATGGACTTAGTATGAAGTCTTTTTTTAGACATACCTTCATGTAAATTTCAGTTTTTATAAAGCCCGATGTAACAAATGATTGACTTATTTTGTCGCAACTGTATATTGCTTGTCATACCAAGAACTTTGTGGTATATTTTGCCTCTTTTTGAGTACTAAACTTTAATTCAACATTCATGGAACATCAGTAATAAAAAAATTGTCCAGGACGTAGCGAAAAAATCTGCCAGAACATACATTTCGTCATTCATTATGCAGCAAGAATATTTTTTTAGAAAACTTAAGTTTAATTTCCGTGCGCTGTAGCCCCTACATTTTTTGCATCGTTCCTCTCAAGATTTTTTTAGTCTTGTATGTTTTTAACCCGCTTTAGTTTTAACCTTTTGTACAAAACAGTGACAGCCCTTTCCTACCGGATGTGTTGGAATTCTTTTCAATCAAATTAACTCTTTTAATCAGATTAACTATATTGACATTAAGCATAATAACTGACATATCAAATAGTACTTGGGTTAAAAGTCTTAAAGCAAAACGTGTGTTAAGAATTTTTCAATCTCACTCTCTATAACTATTTTCGGATTTTTGTATTTGAAATATTTATTTGTTATTTTCACCGTTGGTTGCTGTTGATTATTGTTATTACCACATTTAAGTTCTTGGAATAACATCTCTATTTACAACACACACTAATTCACCTACATACACATAGACATGTAACTCACCTTTATGTGTATTTGTTAGTATGTGTGGTTTCAATAGCTTATTCTGTTATTGTTAGAAATTTATTTGTTTCTATTGTTTGAATGGTTCCTGGGTTTAGGCATTTGTGGTAATAGAAATTACAGGCTAATGACCATTAAATTTTAGGAGACAAATTTGCTAAAGTTTTTTACAAACTTTTAACATTATTACGGCAATTAAGGGCGAAATATTTGAATAAATAATTAAATTATAGTTTTTTTCTTTTCTTTAATTAAGAAAATATTTAAAGAAGCAACTATTTGGACTATTTGAAGAGTCTTATACAAAATTTTTGGAACTTAACATGAATGAATATAAGAAATTTTATACCCGATTTACATGAGTCAATTACAATCTAATTTCGATTATTTTTCATTTCTACAAACGAGCTTACAAAAAGGAATATAAGAAGAATGAAGATTTTCCGCACCACTCCCAGTTAATGTTGAGTGTTAAGTATTGTTTTGTAATCATATTGGTCGGTGAAAAATCATAAATCACCTGTGTCTGGGAAGGTTCTTTTTGTTATGATTTCAAAAAAATTGCTGATGTTAAACTCTTCTGAAGAAGAAGATGTTAAAATTGAGACTGAAGATTTAAACTTTTAAAAAACTTATTTGAAAAATCGTTAGTACCAAATTTTAAAGAATTATTTGAAAATTGCAACATGTAGACCGCTGGTATTTCGGTATCATTTCTGTTCTCAAATGTCTACACAAAAATGTACCACAAATTCAAAATTTTCACTCAAAATTCAGAATTTTCACTCAAAATTCAGAATTTTCATTCAAAATTCAACATTTTCACTCAAAATTAAAATTTTCTCACAAAATTCAAATTTTTACACAAAATTAAAATTTTTACTAAAAATTTAAATTTTTACTAAAAATTCAAATTGTCTCACGAAATTCAAATTTTTACACAAAATTTAAATTTTCTCACAAATTCAAATTTTCACTAAAATTCAAATTTTTACACAAAATTCAAAATTTTACTAAAAATTCAAATTTTCACTAAAATTCAAATTTTTACACAAAATTCAAATTTTTACACAAAATTCAAATTTTCACTAAAAATTCAAATTTTTACACAAAATTCAAATTTTTACACAAAATTCAAATTTTCACTAAAAATTCAAATTTTTACACAAAATTCAAATTTTTACTAAAAAATCAAAATTTCTCTCAAAATTTAAATTTTAATTAAATTTTAAAATTTTTACTAAAATTTCAACTTTCACTTAAAATTCAAAATAAAAAAATGTGAATATTCAAATTTTAACTAAAAAATAACGTTTTCACTAAAGATTCAAATTTTTACTAAAATTTAAAAATTTCTATTAAAATTTAATTTTACTTAAAATTTAAATTTTAACAAAAATTTCAAATTTTGACTAAAAATGCAAGTTCTAATTAAAAATTCAAATTTTAACAAAAATTTAAAATTTTCACTAAATATTCAAATTCATGTTTTTCTTTTTGGTAAATTTTCACTAAAAATTAAATTTTTAATTAAACATAAATTTTCACTAAAAATTAAGTTTTCACTGAGCATTTAATTTCTCCTTTTTAAATTATGAGAGAAACTATATTTCCCTCTGTCTTCTTGGAAGAGAACTGCTGCTTTTAGGCACAGAATAGAAATTAGAAATTTCACGTTTTATCGTGAGTTTTGTTTTCTTTTGCTGGAGAGAAGGTCCTTTTCAAATGATCGTTTTCTTTTACTTTCCATATTATTGTAAAACATTACACAAAGCGTTTTTAAATAATATAAGAGCTACTGCAGCAAAAACCGCAATATTTACAGGAATTAGCTTAATCGTATTGCAAACTCAGTTCTATGAAAAAGTTCTTTTTTGTTATAAAGACATAATTCTTATAAAAAATCTCTATATTTCTAGACAAAATTCTTAATTATCTTCAAAAACCCCTAAAATCTGTATTTAAAACCACTAAATATTTCTAAGAATTCCTGATAAATAAGTTTAATATGTTTAATCTTTTTTACCTCAAACTCTCTTCCCCACAATAGAGAAGCAGTCACCCTCTTAACTTTAATTTTTCCTCTTAAAAAATTTAAAATTAGTTTAATTTAATATCAGCGTTAAAACATCTTTACAGTCAGACAAATAATTGTTTCATTAGAAATTTATGAAAACGTAGCAACACCAATAACAACAAAAACTGACATTTTATACGCTCTTGAGTTAAGCTTCTTTGATGGGCGAGGGGAGGGGTTTTATGACAATAGCAACAAACTCAGCAGCAGCGAAAGTAACATCATATGTGTTTTTAGTTCTGGGGAAAAATCGTTTTATAAACTTAAAGAAATAAAATGTAAATAATGATTTTTATTTGGTTTAACCCTTTTTTTACGTTTAAATACATTACAGGGGGGACATAAAAATTGTATGTATTTTTGTTGACTTGAATTAACTGTAAAAAAAGGTATAACAACTAAGCAACATAAGTGAGAATTACTAGACTGAGTTAGAGCGAATTTTAAATACCCTTCATTGGGAAATAAAGAGTGATAAACAAGTGTGAAAGGACAAATTTTGTAATGATATTTAAAGGACTTGTATACATACATGTTTGTAAATAAAAACTAAATCTCAATCAAAGGACTATATACATATGAACAGTCACATAATTTATATATCTTTTTCAATCTATAACTTTTTCCAATAACTTGAAGACTTAGTTTTTGTTGGAATTTTGAATTTGTCGTAGATATCGGTCTATAACTTTTTTGTGGAAAAGTAAAAATTTAAGTTTACCTTAGGAAATTAAGGTTACCTTAGCAATTGATCTTTAACTTTTTTGTAACTGAACCGATTTTGCTGTGAGTTATTGTGAAGGTGCTTATGGTATTATTATTTTTTTCCATACGGTGAAATTCACTGAAATCGGGGATTAACATGGAAATAAATATTCATTACATCAAAATTTAAAAAAATCGATTTTTGAGGTAATCAGGGGAAATAATCCATAAATCTCTTGGAAAAAAATATTCATATTTTAAAAAAATATGACATTACGTAGGAAATTTCTCTATAACGTTTTTGTTATTGGACCAATATTGCTAACATTAAAATTGAAAGTTCTTAAGGTAACAACAAATTATCGGGAAGTAATTGACTGGAATTGGAATACTGGAATGATCGTAAATAAACGTCCAATGAAAAATTTAAAAAATACATTATATTTTTAAAGGATCTATAACTGTCATGTAACTCAACCGACTTTGTTCACTTTCAAGTTTCTGATAAAACAGAAAATAAACAGGATAAGTTCCATGGAATTCTGATTACTAGTTCTAAATGATTCATTGATGGTCTTGGTTAAATCGATTCAAAAAGGGTGTTACCCATGAGAAAACAAATTAAACAAACCCTCACCCTTCACTTACTGTAGCATGAAGGTACTAGATCCTAGTCTCCCCTGGCTTTATTTCGCATAAATGATAAAGTATTTTTGTTTGCTTGTGGTAGATTTTGTTGGTTGTTTGAGTTTTATATCATTTTGAATCACATTTGCTTAATACTGCTTACTCAAGCTTATCACTTTATAAACACATGCGTTGTTGTCACTCATGCTTATGATAATTTCGCCTCTGATGAAGAGTTCTTCTCTTTTTTTATAATTTACTTCTTTTATGTTGCTTTTTTATTTTTTAACAAAATAAAAAGTAATAATAAATGCATATATTTACACACTCACACGCAGGTGTGTATGCTGTGTATTCACTTACTTTCCCCTCATAGGTGAATAATGAAAATAAGCAAAGCAAAAAACAACAACATAACATTTACTTTAGATTTAAATATACATACATAAACACTTGTGTGTTTTATAAAGCATAGTCACACTAATACCTCCACATACTATAACCTCATCATCATCTTCATCTTTCACTAATACTGCTACTATAACAACAACATCTCTAGCTATTTTCTATGCATCCTTTTAGTCTCTTGTAGATTTGAATGATTTTATTTTTGTTGATGTTGAAAAATGTATTGCCTATATTAAGGCGTCGTCTTCTCCTTGGTTTTGGTATTAACTTGACAATGTATTATTTTTTATATTTCTCTTAACTCCTCCGCTTTTTCCTCTTTCTGCTTTTAACGGTTTTTTACTTATGACTAGGAAACAAAACATAAGAAACAATAGAAAAAAATAACACTCTTACTTATTCAAATTTTTATTTTCAGAGAAAATATAACGTTATGTGGCAGTTGTGGTACAGCATTTAAGAAGATGCTGCAAATATCAAGTTTAAGGTGGTTACCAACAGCTTCAGCAACAACAACAATAACAACTGCTGCTTTAAGTAGTCATACTCAAGGAAACAATTTGTTTACTTTTCCCTGCATAAGAACAACATATGAAAATACAATAAGGCATCTTAATAACAACAACATGTCACTACTACATGTAATAATAACAAGTGGACAGGGTAATGCACTAAAAAGGACATGATAAAGAAAACTTTTTAAAGAAATTTTAAATTAACAAATATTTTAACACAATTTCTCAAAAAATTTCAGAAACATTTTCTGAGTCCAAATATTCTTTTTGTTCAAAATGTGACAAAAATTATTGCAAAACAAAAATCCGTCAAATTTAAAGCAATATCCCGGTGACAAAATGACAAATGACGTTATTCATCAGAATAACAAAAATTTATTTTTTCCTCAAAATAATCTCAGTTCTTTACTAACAAAATTATGACTATTTTGTCCCAAATATTAAAAAAATTACTCAATCGTTAAATGTCAATCAATTCTATAATTTTGTCATCTTAAATAATTTTATCATAAATCACAAAATTATTACTTTTGTTGTCATTCCAAATTTGTTTAGATAATATCACACGGATTTCTTCCAATTAATTCTCTCTTTTTTTTTAATAAAAATTTCCCTGTCATGAAACTTTTCTAATAAAATATATATTTTTTATTTTCTCTTAGAAAATTGTATCATAGAAACGATGAGAAAATTTTCTAAAAGAAAATTGTTGCAAAGAAACGATGACAAAATGTTCTAAAAGAAAATTGTTGCAAAGAAACGATGACAAAATTTTCTTAAAGAAAATTGTTGCAAAGAAACGATGACAAAATTTTCTAAAAGAAAATTGTTGCAAAGAAACGATGACAAAATTTTCTAAAAGAAAATTGTTGCAAAGAAACGATGACAAAATTTTCTAAAAGAAAATTGTTGCAAAGAAACGATGACAAAATTTTCTAAAAGAAAATTGTTGCAAAGAAACGATGACAAAATTTTCTAAAAGAAAATTGTTGCAAAGAAACGATGACAAAATTTTCTAAAAGAAAATTGTGTTATAGAAACGATGACAAAATTTTCTAAAAGAAATTTGTGTCACAGAAACGATGACAAAATTTTCTAAAAGAAAATTGGTGCAAAAAACGATGACATTTCTTTTTTTTCATATAAAAATGACAAAAATTTATATAGAAAAAATTATAACGAAAGTTTATATGGAAAAAACGATGTGACTAATACCATAATTTCCAAAAGGAAAGTCATATATGTTGTCTTCCATGACACAATATTTTCAACAAAAGAAATGAGGACAAAAATTCTATACAAGAAATTGCTGTGTCTTAAAAGGATGTCAAAATTTTCTCTATAGAAATATTTTTCTGTCATAGAATAATGTCACTAAATATATTTTAAATAATTACATTTTTTTAAATATTTTCCAATAATTATCTAAAAGTATAAACCAAAAAGAAGTAATTTAATCCTTCGTATTACCCGGCAATTCTAACAACGCAATTTAGTCTTTTTTAATAATCATGAAAATAACATCTCTTTTTTAGAAAACCTACACCTGAATATTTAAGCATTTTAACCTAAACCAACCTACACACACACATAAGTGCCTGGTATATATTTAGATGTGTGTTTGTATTTGTACAGAGATGAGTGGCATTGTTGTGTCTGTGTGTCTACTTATGTAGATTCAGTTGACATATGACATAATAAGAATCAACCGGTATATAATTTTTATTTTTACATGGTTACACATACATAGTTACTTAGATACATGTGTAGGTATATTAAATTATGTATGTATGTATGAATTTTCTTGATCTTCAGAACAACTCTTGAATGGTTTATTTACATATAAAAAATGTCTTCTTGGTTAGAAAACCTTAACTTGTGTTCTTGTTTAAAAAATTATAATTTTTTTCTCAACTTTTACTTTTAAATTGTATGTGTTGGAATTTATATATGAAAAACAACATATATATCTGTTGGTTATTAACACTTATACAGAGACATATGGGAAATTTAAAGATATCGTTTGCTTAAAGGTAAAAATTTTATTTTGGAAATTTCTTCAAAACTTTTTTCTAGTTTTCAGTTAACTGTAAAGGAACTTTGTTTGTTTTAAATAAAATGCATTTTCTATATCCTGTGGCAATCTAATAAGAATATACATAGAGATATGTGAAAGTATTTCAAAATATTTATCTTGGAATAGTTGAGGTTTCACCACAAAAAAACACACGTATTCTGTAAGAAAATTCTATTACAGGAAATAAATTTAAAATAACAAATTCCACAAAATTGCATTAATACAAATAGTATTTGCAAAATAAACTTACTTACAAGGAGACTTACATGTGTATGTGAGTATCTACTGGAAATGGGAATGACTGATTACTTTAACATGTGTGTGTTTTTTTATAAAATGACAAATACCTGTAATAAAAATGAAAATTTTGTATTAGTATTAGTTATAAGGGAAATTTAAAATTTTTAATCTATTTTGTAAGTGATATTTGTTGTTATCCTCATGTTCTATCACTGTTATTTGCTACATATATTTGGTCATACTATAACAATTACTTAAGTTGTGTAAACACATTTATATTTTTATGTTTCCAATATTACGTACTTTTTTACTTTAGAGTAACATATGCAGTCTTTGTTATACTTACATTTTGATATAAATACAATACAAATAATTAAATATCATACACTCAAAAAAATAATATTAATTAAGGTATCATTGAACACAAACTTTATATTTTTTTTTTTTGTGACAAGATTTTTCAAAATATTTTTCAACTTTCCATGACAAGATCTTCTTAGAAAGGAATTGACATTTCTTAAAGAAAAATTTCTGTCATCTTGCAGTGATAATATTTTCTGTGACAAAGTTTTCTTAGTACAAATTTTATATAATCTTTCTGTGACAAAATACTATTAGACATAAGTTTGTCGTTATCATGGGATACACTTTCTTAAAGAAAATATTGTCGTTGGTATGACACATAAATTTTCTTAGAGATGATTTTGTCATCATCATAATTTTCTACAAAATTATCTTAAAGAAAAGTTTCTGTCGTTTTTCAATGACAAGATTTTGTGCTGACAAAGTTTTCTTAGGACTAATTTTGTATAATCTTTCTGTGACAAAATTTTCATAAAGGAAATCTGACATATACATTTGCCTAGAAACAAACATATTTTGTCATTGTCATAAATTACAGATTTTCTTGCAGAAAGTTGTCATTGTCATGACATACAAATTTCAAATTTTTTTTTTTTAAACATTTTTTGTCACATTTCTATTGCAAAGTTTTTGTTAGAGAAAATTATAAGATTTGTTTATTAAATTCCTGTCATCGATCAATGACAAAATTAATTAATTTTTTCTGTGACAAAATTTTTCTTTTTCTTCATCAAATATGTTTAAAATTCTTTTATGTTAAAATTTTCTGTGTGAAACATTTTTAGAGAAAATTTTCTGTCATATTTTTTCTATGATAAAATTTTATTAAAGAAAAT
Source organism: Cochliomyia hominivorax (assembly GCA_004302925.2). NCBI lineage: Eukaryota > Metazoa > Arthropoda > Insecta > Diptera > Calliphoridae > Cochliomyia > Cochliomyia hominivorax. The sequence continues at coordinate 114,653,369 of PYHX02000467.1, read as the reverse complement.
TTGTTATCATGTTTAAATGACAAGAATTTCTTGGAAAATATATTATGTTATTTTTCTTTGACAAAGTCTTTTAATAGCAAATTGTCTTTTGCTTCATTTGTGTGTTTAAAGTTTTCTTTGTGTCACATTTCTATGACAAAGATTTTGTGCCATCTTTCTATTACAGAATTTTCTTTGAAAGATTTTCTGTATATTTTTTACAGCAAAATTTTCTTAAAGAAAATTTGATGTTAATTTTCTATGGTAAATAAAATTTGTGTCATTTTTTTGCCAAAGTAAACATTCGGTTTCAGTACATGAGAGAAAATTTTATGTGACAAAGATTTTCATCGAGTTCCCTAATTTTGTGACAAAGTATTAAAAATTTCTTGGAAAATAGATTTAAGACTCTTTTTAGAAACTTGTTTAATGATTTAAAAGACAATTTTAACAATGAGGAAATATTAATAATATTATTTTGGGGACAAAATATATTTTTTTAAAGTTTTTGTCACATTTTTGTAACAATTTTTGTCATTTGACTCTGATACATTTTTGTCACTTTGAGAAGAAAGTTTTTTTTTGATAAAAAATATTTGAATATTTTATGGTTAAAATGTTTATTCGAGAGTATGTTTCATTTTAAACCTCTTCTTAAAATCGCTTCTTTTAAATTCCATTTTTGTGGTTAATTTTATTGTCAAATATTTCACACCAAATATCCACCTTAAACATTTTTCTTGAGTGTAATTTTTGGTTTTTCTAAATATTTTTCCAAAAATAAAAAAACTCTTGTTTATTTATTAGAACGTGAAGTTATGCAAAAATTTAATTTTGTGGCATTTTGTGCAGACTGTCAAGTTGATGTGAGTGAGCACCAGGTTTTCTTAATTTTCTTATTGTTTTCGTTTTTCTTTTTTTTTCTATATATTTCCTTTTCCTTATATTTACTGGTTTCCTGTGCTACCAAGATGAAACGAAGCAAAAAATGAAAACAATTTAAAGTTAGTTGTAATAGTAGTGGTAGATATACGTGTGTTTGTGTAAATGTCTGTCTTTCAAAAGTAAGAAAGATTGATGATATTTTGTATAACTTGATGCTCCCTTCACTCATACTCTTTTGTGTGTATGGTGTGTGTATGTGTTTAACAGTCAAGCCAACATTTCCCTGACAAAATTAAAAAAAAAAAAAAAAACAATAAATAGAAGACTCCGTTTACACTGCAGAGGCCTCTTCTTAATTTATTATGTCTTATACTTTCTTTAAGTTTCATTTTTTTCGTTTTTCTTTTTTATTTTTATTATTTATATTTTGTTTTGCTTTTGTTTTGACTTGTTTTTCTGGTAATGTGCTTTAATTAAGAGTGAAAATACCGCAATTTATAAGAAGTTGTAAGAGCTAAGAGAACTAAAGAAATTACCAGGATAAAAGAAAATAGACCCCAAAAACAACATAATAACAAAACAAAACAAAAACAAACAGTTGGGTCTAGAGATTAGTTAAGTAAGAACTTATTTGGGAAAATAAAACGAATATTTTTTATAAAAAAAAAAATTGTTTCAAAAACTTGTGTTAAATTTAAAAATTATAATAAATTGAAACAACAAAAAGAATCCTGTTTAAAATAACAGCTGAGGTATTGGTAATGAGTAGTGGGAAAGAGAAAAATATATATTAATCAATTAATTAAAGACATTTTTGAGAAGAATAATTCATTAACGTGAAAAAAGCATTTGTAAATGCAAAAGTTATACAGGAAAAGAAATTTTAATTAAAATTTTGAAAAAAAGGAAAATTCCATTGATTATTAATAATACCAGAATTGGAGAAGTGAGAATTTTAGATGTACTGCAAGTGAACGAAAAATTCAAATAATTCATTTGAACCGAAAAATCGCTTAAATAGCAAAAAAACATAATTTTAAAGAAAAAAATTTGTACAAAAATCGTCAGATTAAAAAAAATTTAAATACAAAAAAAATAAGTAAACAAAAATGAATATAAATCGTGAATGAATATAAATCTTTCTTTTTTTATACTGTTACTACTAAAAATCGCCTAAATTCTTAAGCGTTCGTTAATATCCAAAATATAGCTTAAATACCAAAAATATTGAAATAAATATAAATCGTCTTATTTGTTTTTGGTACTGCTACTACTTAAAAGCGCCCAAATTCTTAAGTTTTCAAAAAACTTTAAAAAAAATTTTATTGCAAAAAAAATCGCCTGAATACCAAAAATAATCAAAAACAACAAAAAATAATCCACAATTTCGTTCACATAAAAAAAAATCTGAAAGTAAAAAATCGCAAATCATCCAATATTATTTAAATTAACAGAAATACAACAAATAATTTCACTTAAATAATTAAAATCGTTAAAATGAAAGAAATGCAACACTAAAATTAACTAAAAAAATCGTCTTAATAACAATAATTCGCTTTAATTACAAAAGCAAACATTTCAACGAAACGACCAAAAACAAAATATAATTTAAATCAAGCACAATTTTATATATAAATTGAAATTTCTAAAAAAAATCGCCTAAACACCAAAAAATCGTTAAAACTAAATAATTCCTAAAACTGAGAAAGAAACGCCTTCATATTGAAAAATCATATACATGAAATTAAAAATTCAATTGTGATAAAAAATTTCATAAATATAAAAGCTCTAAATTTAAACAAATCTCAAGTAATAAAAACTGTAAACACACTAAAAAACCATTTAAATAAAAAAAATATATATTGACATTAAACTTTAATACTTAAAAATTTTTCAAAAACGTTGAAACGGAAAAAATAAAGCAAAAAAACACCTCAACAAAATGAAAGAAAAACGAAGTGCAAGAAGCATAATAAAAATCGCTTTAATAATAAAATAACATTGAAATGAAAGGAAAATTTAAAAAAATGCAAAAGAAGAATGCTTTAATACCTAAAGATTGTTTAAATGAAAGTTGTGAAAAAAACGTAAGTGGCGCAAAAAAAATCACTAAAATGGAAAAAAATCGCGAAAACACTCAAATGAAAATTATTAAACACCAGTCTGTAAAAGTGTTTGAAAATAGCAGAAAATCGCTTAATTATAAATAACACAAGGTTGCGAAACTAACTAAACAGAAAATGCCAAAATTATATAAAATCGCTTAATGAAAAAAAAATTAAAAATATCACAAAAACAGCGAAATTATTGAAATGCAAGAATTAGAAGAATAATAAACTGACCAAAAACGTTAATATAACAAAAAAACATCTAAATTACAAAGCAATCGAAGAAATCGTTAAATGGACAAATAAAAAATTCAAATCGTAAAAAATCTTGAAACAATTTCCTAAATTGTTTTCAAGCCGGAAAACGGTAAAAGATTAAAATTTTCACGATTAACAAAATAATCGATTTTATCTTTTTTTCACTTCACGGAAAAATTAAAAAAATCTATTCATGAAAGATTGCTAAAATGGAAAAAATTTAAATTGAATAATAAAAAAACGCTCAATTGAAAAAATCGCTTATTTATAAAAAAAAGTTCTGATGAAAAAACTACAATATGGTGGGTATCATGAAGTAGAAAAAGAAGATCCAGCTAAAGAAAAATTTATTTATTTTAGAAACTTTAAAGAATGTTAAAAAATCTTTATAAAGTGAAAAGTTGAAAAAATAATAAATCGAAAAAATTACACTTTTTATTTTGAATTATCTTTTTTTAAAAAATATGTTAAAATCGCTAAAATATCAAAAATCACTAAAATGTAAATAGAAATAAATAATAATGTTATAGTCGTTCATACCCGACTGTGTAATACCTTAGAACACAATTTTGGTTATAAATAGAATTTATGAAAAATTAATGAACGACCCTCGTATAATTTATACATAATTGATTCTTAAGTTTGATGATTTAATTTTTAAACGAATTTTTCTGGGTGGTAATATGGAAGCTAGAAGAATTTATGCACCGACCCTCGTATAATTTTGCATATTGATTTTAACTTTCCTTTTTATGTAATTTGACCAATTATTACAACAATACCAACGTATATGTGAGATTTATGCCCTTAAAAGTGATATTTTGAAGGGTGCTTGCATAGGACCTATGACACTCGACACTCGCATAATTTGGCACATCGTTATAGAATATCAAAAAACTTATTTTTTGCCAAATTCCATTAAAATCGCTTTATAAGCTTAAACATTTTAATAGGCCTCCTTGGTCCCTTGAGCGAAAATAATATTATGAACTAAATTTCATCGGAATATCTGAGGTGTTCACGACATTTACATGGCAGCCAGTCGGTTTTTGTCCCTATAAGGAATAAAATCTTCACAAAAATTTAACCAAACTATTTTTAAAAGGCCACAAAAGCATTTAAATAATTTCCAATTCAGTTTAAATCTGTCCAGTTTTAATTCCCTTAATTTGTATTTTTTCTCCAAAAATTTATTTTATGCATTTTAAAGTTCTCCTCATTTCCCTCATTTCTGTCCTTTATCCTTAAATGTAGACATATTTTCTTGTTTCCATTTTGTTTCTTTCAGTAAAGCCTTTTTTTCTAAAAAGCATGTATTTCTGGGGTTTAGAAAAACACTTTTTGTCTTTAATTTTATTTGCAGATTAAGTTGTTTTGTGTTCACACGAAAAAATTTAATTTTTTCTTTTCGTAAAAAAAAATCTCTAAATATTTTGTATAAAAATAATTTTCTCTCATTTCCATTGTTCTACTTCATTTAATTCCTTTTGTTTTTAATGTTTCCTTCTCTAACTCCCTTTTTTACAATCAGCGGCAGGTTTAAGGTTACTTTAATTAATAAACTAAGATTATATACAATTTCCCTTATTTTTTACTTATAACTTTTTTTAGCCTTTTCTCCTTTTTTTGAACATATTAAATGAAATATTTAAATGTTTTTATTATGGACTTCTGGGGGCAAAAAGAAGGAAAAAGAATAAAATTAAGGTTTTTTTCCTTAAGAACGATTAAAATTATGTTTCAATAAAAATTGTGAATTGGAAGAAGAAAAGATGTGGCCTCTTTCTTGCAAATGGTGCTAAAACAAGTATTATAATGTTTATTGCTGCTTAAATTTGAGGGATAATACATTTTTATGATCTTCGTAGAAAAACACCTATTAAAGGATTAAGGACAATTGAAAAAATTACTCTATAAAAACAAGTAAAAATGATGATTCGGCTATAACGATTGTTCAACACCCTACACAAATGCGTGTGAATTAAAGACCTTATGTTTCGAACATACACAGGAACACTTAATGGGTCATAAAATTCTTTATATTTTTGACTATAAAATTGTTTCTACTGAACCGATTTTGATAATTATTGGAATGGTAATGAAGTACTGATAACTAAATTTCATTCTAATTTGTCGATTTATAATAAACAATTTCACGAAAGTTCTTCGCTTGAACTAAGAGGTTGCCTCAGATATCAGACTATATCTTTTAATACACTGAACCGATTTTGCTGGTTTTTAATAGGGAACTTTCAGGTCTATAGAAAATGCTCAGGCCAAATATCATTGAGCTCTGTCAATAATTGTGAATGTATGCGTGCCAACAACAGACAAACTGACATAGTTTAATCGACTCATGTCTGTGTTGCATGAATATATACATTACTGATTGATTCCTTTTTGGCCTTACACATGGCATGACAAACTTAATATACCCTCTTCACCACTCGTGGTGGTGGAGGGTGTAAAAACTTTCAAAATGAATTCATATATGAAGATATAAATTTATATAAGTTTTTCCCCTTTTTTAATAAAAGATTCATGAAAGTTGTCATTTATAGTTATTTCTGTCAGATACAAATAAACTATAGATTACTCTCACAATCGTTCCCATACAAGGGGAACGATATGCGAAAACCGAGTAAAAACCATTTTTATCAACATTAATTTGAAACACAAATGTTGTACCCCAGTTTCATATAAAACACGCATTTTCTGAATTATATTTTGGATCATTTGTATGAATGTGTTACTACATATTTACTTATTTATATTTATCTCACTTATTTTTTTGCTTTTTCTCTTCATACATAGTGGTTATATGCAAAAGTGTAGTAGTTTTGGTAATAAGAGAAATTTTATTTGTTAGTGTGTGTATGTGTGTTTGTATAGTTTGTAGTAACATGCTGTGATAGTAGTTGAATATTTAAAATCAAATATAATAAAATTGCAGCAAAAAGTTTGGTTGGTTTGCATACAAATGAAATTGGAATACATGAAGAAGGAAACTAATATGGAGTCTTGCCCTTAGAGCGCTGGCTACTATCTGGTTCCTGGACTAAACTAAAGGTTAATGATGAACTATTAGTATAGTCTAGTTTGTTATTTAAACTGTAGTCTATTTCCTAATCTACATATCTAAGTCTAGAATACACTCTAGTCGTAGTTAGACTATAGCGTAGAGTAGACTCTACTATTTTCTATTTCGTAGTTTAGACTGTAGTCTAGTTCATAATATGAGCTATAGTACCGTTCGTAGTTTAAACTGTAGTCTAGCTAATAGTTTATAATATAGTTCCTTATATGGTTCTAGTTCGCAGTCTTTACCATAGATTGTTGTTAAGATTATAGTCTAATTCGCTGCCTAAACTTCCATCAATATAGCCCAGCTCCTAATCCAGACTATGTTTAACTAAGTAATCCAGACTATAGTCTGGTTTGTAATTAAGACTAAATTCTAGTCAGTTCGTGGTATATACAGTACTCAAGTTCGTGACCACAGTTCTAGTTCATAGTCTAGACTAAATAGGTCATAGTGTAGTTCGTGGTTTAAACTAGTGTAGTACGTGATTAATACTATAATCCAGTTGAATAAAATGTATATCTTAACAAATAACGATATATTTTTGAAATTTCAATATGACTTCTTCATAAATTAGCGCTTTAAAACATTCCCAATCATTCTTGCAAAAATACCCAAAATTTCCATTCGTGTAAACTGATTTTTTGAAAAATCAAAATAACCGATTAAGCCAAATTTGGAGGGTCACTGACAACGCCCCTGAGAATATAAGCACTTTTATTCCTTAAATCAGATTAAAGACATCCCAGCTCTATGCAGGTTTCATTAAAATATCTCATACGGTTTAAAGGTCATTATTGCTGATATTTGTAATATACAGGTCTTCAAGAATGCCTCTTAGAATTGTTCATGTCTTTAACAATGGGTTTTATCACCGTAAAATTCATTCTACTAATAAAAATATTACTTCAAATCAACATGCCAGGTTTTAATCGGTCCACAATTTACCACAGCTCCCCTTCAGATATTCTTACGAAAATAAATAAAGTATATATTTTTTAATAAAGCACCATTTTAGTTTAGATTTTGACAGGTCCGTCTATATGTCCTTCTGTCTGTCTGTCTGTCTAACTTCCTGTCTGTTAACATAGTTGCGGTCACAATGATAATCCAGATTCTACAAATTTTTACCAGACTGTTTGTTAATGTCCTAAGCTGTTTGCTGTCGAATTGGCTTAGCAATAAAAAAGCTATATCCCGATATCTGAAACAACCATCAAATTCAGACAAAAAATATTAAAAGTTTTTCAAAAAATATTGATCAAATTAAAATAATATTGAATGCATCTCTTAATCTTTTAATGCATTTAATGCATCTAAAACTTAATGCATCTCATGACTGTTCCAAAAATCATAAAAAATCGATTAAGTAGTAAAGGGGCAGCAAAATGTGGAAAGGGCTCAGAATCCTTTTCAAATGAAAAGATTTTCACCTCAGTGAAAATTTTCCCCCATTTTTCGTAGTTCATAATTTTAATTACATTACAACACTTTATGTAATTTAATCTGTGTTTAAAGGAAATGAAACAAAAACAACAAAAAATTTTATTTGATTTAATTATGACAAAATTTATTTAAATATTAATTACACAAAGACAAAAAAAGGAGTGAAACAATTATAATTATTATTGATTTCAAAAAATAAACTTAATTTCAATTTGTGGTTTTTTAAATGAGAAATCACAAAAGCAGAATTTAATGGTTTGAAAGTTTTAAAAAGATATTTTTGTTGTTGTTGTTTTTTTCTTCTTTTTTTAATTTTCACATTAATTAATTTAAAATTAACTTTGTTTGTTAAGTACTTTGGTCTGTATTTCATGTCTTTTCTTATTTTTTCTTCATTTTGTAATTTTTTTCCAATTAAAATTTTCTTAAAACACACCTGTTAATGCGGTTACAATACACGTTCATATAAATATGTATATGTGTATGTATGCGTTTTAATGTTTTTATATACAAACACTCATTTATATTACATTTATGTGTAGATGTGGTTAAAATTTCAAAAAGAAAAAAAAACAAGTTTAAATAGAACTATTTAAACATAAAGAGTTGTAAAAGAATTAATTCATTTTTATAAAAAAAGGAGTGCGTTCAAAAAATTCTTAACACAATTTTTTGATAAAAACTTTTAACCCAAGTATTTTTTTAATACTTTTTTGCTCAAGTTACCTTTGTTAAACATGACAGTTATTATGTTTAATGTCAAACAAATGAAGATATTTTTAATCTGTTCAAAATTAGAGATCACAGAAAGGTGCCTTCTAAAATTATTAAACATTTTTAACAAAATCCAACTTGGTACAACAAAATGTTGGCCAAGCATTCGAAGTTCTGCCGTCAAACTGGTTCTAATGTTGTTGAACAGTACCGGAAAAATTCATCCGTTGATAGAGAACCTGGTTCAGGTAGATGGAAACGTTCACATGATGTTTCCTAAACCATTAAAAAAAAGGAAACCGGTTACCTCAGTGATCGGAATATTTGGTTTAAACATACAATGCCAAAGAGTCCCGGAAAGAACTCTGTTAAAAATTTGGAGGCGAAAAGCAGAAGAAGGAAATTGAAGTCAAGTTTTCTAAACAAAATATTCTCGCTGCATAATGGATGACAAAACGTATGTTTCGGTAGATTTTTCATAACTTCCTGGTCAAAATTGTTGCCAAAGCTCATGGGTTTATAGCAGTCAAAGTTAAAAAAGAAAATTTGGCATAAAAATCAATAAACATCGAAATTTACATCATGAAATGAATCCTGTCATTATAGGAAATAAATCCCTAAATGCAAATCCTACAAACTGCCCGGATTTTAGACCAGTGGAGAGATATTGGGATTCTGAGAAAAGAGAATAAAAGAGCACAAAAAGATAACCAAAAGTGTGGTCGATTTTAAATGGAGATGGACTACGTGCTCGATTTAAGTGACAGAAAGCAATATAAAGATGTAAGTGGAAGTGTTTTCGAAAATGTTTAAAACTTCATCACAAGTGATTAATTTTTTTTTTGTAAATTGTAATAAAAATTTTAATAAAATAAAAAAATTCAAACTGTAAGTCAAGTGCTCTTATTTTGATAAACATATATGTATGTTAAGAACTTTTCGATTTCACTCCTTTTTTTCAAGGAAAGAGAACAACTAATGGTTGTATTAATTAAATATCCTTTTAAACTCCTTGATACAATATTCAACTTTTAGAATTTTTTTATGGGTGTGTATGTGTGCTAGAAAATGTATTGGTTTTAAAGTTAAACAAAGTTAAAACAACTTTATTTCTCAACATTTAATGTGAGTTAAAGGTTTTCTTGTGTATTTTTCTCTTTTTTTTTCGTTTTGTTGCTAAAATGTAAACCATGTTGAATAAATGTTAATTGCAGTTATTTTTTTTTCTCATTTTATAGCTTCCATAGCTGCTCTTGTCCTAATTTTTTTCTACTTTTCTTTTCGTAGAGATTTTTTTCAATTTTTCTGCGTTGCAGATTAAAACTTTTTAACAGTTTCTTTAGGCCGCTTCTTTTCGAAATTGATCTTAATGTTGGATTTTTGTACTTTTTTCCATTTTCAATACAATGAGTATTAAATGAAACATATGTTAACAATTAAAGCTTTTTTTCTGATTATTTGCATTAATTTAGCACACCAGGAGGTCAAGGCAAATGTTTATTAGTTATAAAGAACGATTATTGAATAATACAATAAACAAAACTCTAATTGTTCATAATATGGAGTGTTAAGAACGTTAATGCAATAAGTATTTTTAATTAAATTTATTGAAATTGTTCGACAAGAAAATATTAATAAGAATTTCTAATAAAGAAACACAAAATTTAATTTATTCAAAGTAAAATTAATATGAAAACATGTTGATTTCTTGTATTCAGTGCAGAGTGTTCAAATATATTAGTTTTTTAAATAATTCTGTTACTTTTAAACTGTAAAAGATTTTTTAATGAAATTTCAGAGATACTTGCGTGTTAAATTAGAGAAGTAAAGTCCCCTATCTGGGCAGTGACGTAGTCGGTGACTCACCACCACGGCTTTTTAAAAATTCTCCAAAAATTTATTTACGAACTGAGACAAAAAAACACTCGTTATCACCTTAATTTACACTTTATTTATAGTGCGATATATGGGGTATTTGCCCGAAAATTATTTTTTGCCGAACCTCTCTTTTTAAAAACAAGGTGATCATTTTAGTAAAAGACAACAATTTTTTAAACACGCTCCATTTGCATTGGAATTTTGGGTATTTTCAAATGGCAAAATGGGACTTCTTCTCTTTAAACTTTAATGACATTTTTCTAAAACATTTCAGTAGTCTCAGACATTGGTCTATTATTACTATTTTTTAATACCGAACTAATTTGTATGATTTTACACAAAACACTTTTGAAAAGAGTAACAGAAAATCAGAAGGAAAACCGTTGAATTTAAGCTTTAAATGTGTTAAATTGACTGTCGGAAAGTGGACTGAATTTATTTGACGTTTGAACATTGAAAAAGAAAAAGGGCCATAACTTCTTTGCAACTACAACAATAGATATAATTTTACGTAAAATATTTTTAAAGGCGATATCCAAATGATCTGAAAGAAAACTTTTGATTTAAAGGTTAAACTGGGGTTAATAGAAAAATGGTAAGACGGAAGGACATTATTTGGAATTGTTAAACTTTACATTTGGTTATCGCAACAGAAAAGGAGCATAACTTCTTTTACATAACACTTATTAATTTGAGTTTAAGTAGTATATTTTAGAAAAAGAAACAAATTAGTTGAAGTTATGTAAGTGATCAATATACTGATGGAAAGACAGATGGACATTTTTTTGGTATTAAATTTTATTCTTTGAATTTGAATCATCACAGATATCGACTTATAGCTTTCTGATTACCATACCAATTTCAGTACTTTTTAATACCAAAATTTGTAATAAAAGCGCAAGTAATCTGCATAATTGTTACTGAATTTGAGTGGTTAATATCGCCATAATCGCGATAGTAAGACAGACGGATATTTGTAATATCTAGCACGATTTTTATCTAAGAAACTTAATTTATATTAAACTTATCGAATGATTTTATTAATTCTTTACTTTCATAAATACATCCAAAAAGTTAATCAAGTAATCAATTGATAATGTAATTTCTTGCCAACAAAATTAGAAACAGACATTAATAGTTTTAGTTTTCCAAACTGGCTCATAAATAATCGTTCTTTAATGAAAAAAACATTAATTTCAGTTATTTATTGTTTCTTATTAAGCAAAACTTTCCCTTCCTACGCAATTATCCTTGGCCTGGATATTTCAATTATGTTTTTTTTTGTCGTTGCTTACATTTTCCCTATAGACCCCCACAAAAAATGTCCTTCTTTTTAACACTTGTATTAATTATTCTTAGAAAGACAAGAAGTCTGATAAACAGGATTAAATAAGAGAAATGATATGTATAAATCCAAACAAAAAGCTTAGAGAAAAAAGAAGATATTTATCCTTATTTGATTTACTCATAATATATAACATGCATGCTTTATTCGGCTATTCCGTGTTATTAATACCCTCCACCACAAATGCCTAAGAAATAAATACATTATCTTTCATATGAACATTATACGCACATACACACTCACATATACGCTCACAAACGCAAAATAATTTATCGATTTGTAATTGATAATTTTACGAAAGTTCTTCTCTTTAATTTAAAGGATGTCTCAGATATCGGTCTATATCACTTAGCGTACCAATTTGGCTGATTCTAAAAAGGAAACTTCTCATGATTATAGCAAATACTTAGATCAAATTTCAATTATTGCGGATGTGAGTGTATCAACAACAGACAGACAATCAGATATAACTATATCGACTCAGACTTTGACTTGATGCAAGAATATGTATACATTTTGGGATCTGAGATAATTCCTTCTTAGCGTTACACACGGAATGTCAAAGTTAATATACCCTCATCACTACTTGTGGTGTCGGAGGGGATCACAAATACAAATACACATATTTTCCAAGAGTTAAAAAGAGTAATAAGTGAAAACCAACAGTTCTGAAAGGGAATTAAACTGAAATTTTTGAAATGATTTAATTATCACAATAAATATAATCTGTCAAGAATTAAGCTTATATTTCAAAACATAACTTTCTACGTGACAACTTTTTGTTATCGGTTTAAATTCTTTAAGTTGTCAAAAAGTTTCACTTACAATTCAACACACACTCTCTTTATCATTTTCCTAATTAAGAAAAGTCAAAAATTAACTACATTTTTTAAAACAAGACTTTTTAATTGAAAACGTCATGTTTTAGCATTAAAGTCTTTAAGTTGTCATAATGAAAACCTATGTTGTCAACTAGTTTCTCTCTTGACTTAAAATTCTTCTCCCTCCTTAACACTTTCTATGAGTGCTTTACCCTTAAATACTTCCTACACATTCATATCTTCACCCCATCAAAACTGCTGGGCAATCACAAATTATAGTTATTTTGTCACAAATAAAATACAAATGTGTGAATGTACATGACACTAACATAACACTCATTTAATTAATGAACACAAATTGTCAATTAATCAATCAACATGAATTCTGTCATTAGAATTCTTTTCTTTCCTTTTTCTTTCCAGTTGCATAAATCTACGCTTCCTCCCTAATTCCCCCTTCATTAATACCTTTTTCTACAAACATGTTTGCACCAAAACTCTTATTTAATATTTTATTAAATACGAGAAAAATTTGTCTTTTAAATAATAAATTTCTAAAAGTCAATTAATTTTAATTGTTTATAAAACCTTAACAATTAAAGTGTTTTTACTCAAATGGTTTTGTTTAAAATTGCAAAATGGTCCTTTTTTGGAGAATTTATTTAAAGTTTTAATACCCTACACCATCTTTGATCGTTGGGGTATTATGCGTTTGTGCTCATGTTTGTAACATATAGAAAAAATGATGTTCCATCCATCTTTAAGTAAACCAAGTGATTCAGAATTTTTTGCTGAATCGATTTAATGATGTCCGTCCGTCTGTCTGTCCATATGACTGGATAACCATGTAAACGTTGTGAATAGTGTATTCAAAAACCGAAACCGTGAACCAGTTAACCGCTTTTTACATTTTAGAAAACCAACCGGTTTCGAATAATTAAAATTGTCGAAATATTTGACATGCCGGTTGTTTTCAGTCGGTTACCCGTTTTTAATGGAAGTCACTTTAAGAGCTTTTCACTAAAATATTCATCTTCATTTTTTTATATTCCGCCATGACTGAGAAATATATGTTTTTACCGGGTTAAGTCTAGATTTTTATTAAATAATAATTATTTTCTATAAATTTAAACCGGTTTTTAACATAAAACCGTATTCGAAACCGGGTTTTTTGAAAATCCCATTTATCGAATACCTGGAAAACCGGTTTTCTAAAAATTTGTTTCATTTTATTTTGTTTTTTTGTATGCACTAGTTGTGAGCACGCTACAGTTCGCAATTTTTGAGACTTTTTAATGAAATTTGTTTCATTTTATTTTGTTCCAACGACGAATCCTATTGAAGTTGACTATATGCGATCGAATATTTCAGGTACCTCCAATAAAAATTTTCTTCCTTCTTATAGGTTCCATACAAGTCACTTTCTAAGTATCACTTTAATAATTGAACAAATAAAGATATGGAAGCTAACATCTGTGTGCAAAATTATACGAGGGTTGGTCCATAATTTCTTGTGTCTCCCCATAAAAATTCATTTCAAAATCTCACATAAATTTCACATAAATGTTAATTTCACAACAAATATACACTTTAGAATAAATAAGAAAAAAATATACGAGGGTAGTTCATTACCGTTTTTGTAACAACCATTAATATCCAATATTATGTTGTAGGACATTTAAAAGTCGGGCTTGACTTACTATAGCATCCTTGTGTTCCATGTATAAATTGTTTTTTAGGTAAAAATTTTATTAAAAAACCATAAATTAAAATCATATAAATTTCAGTTTTTTTCTCGGCAAAAAACATTAATTTAAATTGGATAAATTTCAAGTTTTATTTATTAAATTTTAAATAAAAATATTTAAATGAAAAATACCAAAAATTGGTTTCAAGAGATAATGATAACAAAATATCATTGAACACTAGTGGATTTATGAAAGCTTAATAGGAGGAGTATGAGGAATTATGGGCATTTCAGATAGGGTTCAATAAACTTTTTATTAGTTGAGCTTTTTTCAAAAACCTGTGAGAAACCGAAAAAATGTTAAAAATATATAAAATTGTATTTAAATCTTATTGAAAATGTTCAGTATTCAAAAAAGCTTAAATGATTTATATAAAATTCACTGATTTCTATGCTAAATTCATGAAAGCTTTTTGAGACATTAAAGCTTGACTTAGTTAATTTTTAAAAATCTATTTAAATTAGAATAAGTTTAAAAAATTCGCACTCTGCAACTATTTTGTAAGTTCGAGAAATGTGTGTGTAATATTTTGTATACAAATTATTAAAATGTCAAACAAGCTTTCATAAGCTTTCAAGCTTTCATACAATTTCGATAAAACAATTGTTTAATAGCTTATTTTGAAAACAAGAGTTAAGGAGTTGTTGTAAGTTGTGACTTATTTTTAAAAAAGCTTCGAAAAGTTCTTAGCCAAGCTTTTTTGTTTTGAAAGTCTTCCGTGGGTTGAAATGCTGATCTCACTTACAACTTTTAAAGCCCTTAAACTTGTCTAAGGAGTTTTAAACTTGCATAATTTTACAATAAAAATTAATAAAAGAAATTGCTTTCTTATAAAAACTTCTGTGTCTAAGAGAGTAGGGAAACATTTGGAAGTTAAAAAGCTCGATAAAACCTTTAATATTTTTGTATTTATTTTGTTTGTAATCAAATTTATTGACGATTTAAAAATCTTAATTCAGCTTTAGTGTTGTATATAAAAGAGCTTAAAGCGTTAAAAAAAACATTATAATAATTTTTAAATTAATTGAATTTCAACTTTAGGAATAAAAAAATACCAAAAGGACGTGAGTGGTATAAAACGAACTCACTATTTCAAAGCTTTAATTAATTAAAATTGTAATAAAGCTTTTTGTCTTTCTTTTAGAAACAGCTGTTTTCTGTTTTTCTTTTAAGTATAAAATTTCTTAAAATTCAAAAACAGTTTTTCCCTAAACTTCTGAATTTTTTGTATCCTTTATATTTAAGTTTGAAAAGCTTTATAAGACTTAAAAGCTTTAATATAATTATTAATATATTTAAAATTAAAATAAAGCTTTTTCTTTAATTTATGTGGGAAATAAGTTAAATTTATGTTACTTTTCACTTTACAAGTTATAAAGCTTTCAAAGCTTACAAGAAGTTAGTAATTTTCTCAGTTACATTGCTTAAATGTTTTATAGATTTATGCAAAAATTGTGAAAATTAAAAATGAAATGAAATATTCTTAGATTTATAAAAGTTTATTAAAATCGTTCTTATGAAAGCTTTTACAGTTTTTTTAAGAAAAAGTTTACAAATACATTTTTGGTGCAATTTTATTAGAAAAGTGTTCACAACAATGTTTATCAAATTAAACTTTTGTAGTCTTTTATAAACTTTTGATTTAAAGAACTTGCTTCCTCTTTATATCGTACATGTAAATTTAATAATAAAAACTTAATTAGAGTTCGAAAAATTCTTAGTCTAACTTTTAAGCTTTAAACGTATTATTTGAAACTTTTTTTTGTGAATTTGATATTAATTTTTTCAAAAAAGTTTTAAAAGCTTCTTAGTGAAGCTTTTAAGCTTCAGTTTGTTCAAACTGTTTTGTGCAATTAAGATGACTTCAGTTAAAGAGTTACAATGTTTAAAACACTAGACAACAGTTTCTAGAGTTCAAAAGCTTCACAAAACTTTAAAGCTTTTAAAAAAAATCATTTAGAAACAACAATAGAAATATAGATTTTTTTTTTTTTAATTTGAAATGTTGTAGAGAAGACTTTGACATAAAAAGCTTAAAGCTTTCTCACTTTTTTTAAAACTAGTTTTGAATGTAATTGAATTCCAACTTTAATAATAAAGAATCTATCACAAGGGGAAGAAAGACGATCAGTGAAAAAGAGCTTTAATACATTTTTTTAAATCTTCCAAAAAATTTTATATTTATTATGCACTGTCAGCAGAAATATGACTCTGAAATTAATTAACAAAATGTAAATGAATGATTTAAACAAAAAATTGTATTTGTTTATAAAAAGAAATCATTTATTAAAATGATGTCTGTTTGTGATTAAAACATACAAAAAAACAAAACATTAAAAATATAAATAAATACATCAAACATTAATATAAATAAATTTATATGTATGTGTGAATGTGATTTTTAATAATTATTATAAAAAATGACATAAGTACACTAGATACATCAATGTATGGATTAATGTATGTATGTATTTTGTTATCTTGTTATGGTAAACTTAACACATTTTTCTAAAAAATAAACACAAAACAAAAATGCAGAAGGGGAAAAAATTATTGAAATAATGACAAACAAATTGTTTAAACAAATTCAATGTTAAAAAAATTGTATGAAGGAGAAAAAAGTTCATTCTAAAATGAAAACAAATGAAAATGACAGTATTTTGTTTTGTTATATTTTTTTACAGTTGTCATATTGATGACATTTATGAAAAAAAAAGATGCAAAATTATGTAGTTTTATTTTCAAATTCAAAACCATTTATGTCATTTTGTTAAAATTAAAACTAAAACTAAAATGTTAAATAATTAATTTGTAAAAAAAATTATAGATTATAATGGTTAAGACTAATTAGCATATTTAAATTAGTTTTAAGTATTTATACCCTACACCACTATAGGTATTAGGGGTATTTTCGCCTCAAAATCCATCCATCCGTTCGGATGACTACCCATTTAAAGCTTGTTTGCAAAGTACAGCACGAGGTTTTGAAGGTATGTTTATGAACTTGGCCGTACCATTATTTTGGCCAAAGGACGATGCATGTTGGTTATAATCGAAATGTCCTAATTTCCTTATATTGCGAAAATAATTCTCATTATGTTATAAAACTATGTGCCACTTTATACGAGGATTGGTTCATTATTGCTGATAGATCCCATACAACCACTATTCCAAACATCACTATGAAACACATAAATCGCACTTATACATGGGAATTCTAAAAAACATTTAGTCAAATTTATGCGAGGGGCATTCATAAATTTTTCATAGCAGTCATTTTCAACCAGCAATTTGGTGTAGAGTACTATATAGTCATGCTTGATCAACTATACAATTTTACTTGTTTTTGTTTGTTTTTGATTTGCAACTAATTGTTATAAAATGACTAAAAATATGAATTTTTTTGAAGAGGACTTTTTTATAAAAAAATAATGAAAATGCAAAAAAAAAAAAAACATATTTAAATGAAAAATTAAAGCTAATTGTTTATAGCTTTTGTTTTTTTGTTGTTGGTAATGAAATTAACAAAAAAAAGTGGATTTAATTTTTATTTAAAGGCAGTTTTAATAAATTGAAGTAAAATACTTTAAAAATGTCAAAAACAAGTGGAATTTTTTAAAATACAAATGAGACTAAATTACTAAACAGTATTTAAAACACACAAAAAATCGTTAGAAGCAGGAATTAAAATGTTCATTATGAAGGAAACGAAAAAATTAAAAAAAAAATAACGCTGAATTGCCAAAAATAAAATAAGACTCGAAATATTCTGGCCAAAATACCAGAAGTTTTAATTCAAAATCTTAAAAAAACTAAAAAAAATAAAATCTCGAAAAATCAAAATTAAAATATTTTATAAAAAAAAAAACAATATTAACAATTGAGCGGTTTTTTGTTAGCGTTTTTTTCAATCATCGGAATATATTTTAAAATGTAGAAAAAATACAAGAGGAAGTTTAAGCGGTTTTGTGTTTTTAAAGACATTAAAAATTACTTTTCGAAATAGCATCTTTTTCCGGTTTATTAGAACGATTTTCCTTGAAATTTTGTTATTATAGAAACTAGCTAAGACCCGGTGCGCTTAATTTTTGGCTATTAAGAAAAATCCTTGGGAAAGTAATTGGAACCAATTCGAATACACCCGCTTTTACAGTCCTTTAGATACTCGATAATTAATAATTTGAGAACTATTGATGTTATAGTTCTTCAGATATTCGATAATTAACATTTTCTTTGTATGAGGAACATCTCTCCCCTGAACCTATCCGCCTTCATTCTATACAGTAAAACAGTTACTTGAGTAATTTATTGCGACAAATTCGAAAATTCTCGGTGATGAGGTTCTTTAGATGTTCAATATCAACATTTTGCCTCCTGAGACCTTGAAAATTATTGGGACCAAATTCGAAAACTCACGCTTGCTATGTTCTTTAGATATCGATGATCAAAATTGTTTTGTATTGGAGTACTTCTCCCTGCTCATATCGAAATTTTTTTACCTATGTTACTTTCGGGATATATGTCTCTAAAATCGCCAATAAAGTACTTATCAAATTTTAAGCTGAATAAAATTGTAGTTAAATTTCGATATTTAAAGCATTAAATTATCAAAGTCATTTTAGTGAACATTTTAGATTTAGTTTCATTTTAGTTCATAAAACGAAATAAATCTGAAGATATAAAGCGAAAATTTCAGATAAATTGTTAGGCTTTCAAAGTCCTCCAATGTTAAGTAATTTAGTGATATTTATTTCTGTAAGGTTTTGGTGATTTTTTTAATAATGCGATATTTTTTATAATTATTATTTTGCATTTAAATGAATTTGTAGCAATTTTACGATGTTGATTACTTATATATATATTTGTTCTTTTAAGCGATTTTTCTTTTATAAAATGATTATATTTTTTAATATGATTAGTTGGTAGTCTTTTATTTTAGCGATTTTTTATGTTGTAATAATTGTGCGTTTTAATAGAATTTTAACAGTTTTACGAATAACGATTTAATGGTAATAATGTGATTTAGTGATTTTTGATTATAATAATTAATTTTAGCGATTTTTGTGTTTATAATAAAGTGTTTAAATAGACTTCTAGCAGTTGATAATTTTTGCACTTTTAAGCCTTTATTTATGCCAACATTTTTGTCGTTTCTTTCTAGTTTTCGTTTTAGAGGGTTTTTGTATTTTTATATGATTTGCGATTTTTTTGCTTTAAAGCGATTTTTGCTCTTTTTCAATAAAACGTTTTAATATAAAACGTTTATAATCTGATTTTGGTTTACTTTTATTTGGGCTGATTTTTAGTATTTTTTCTTGAATGACGCATTCTTTATATATAAATAGTGCGATTTTTTTCTATTAAGCGTTTTTTTTTATAAATTCGTTCCTTTTAATAAAAAGAGAGTTTTTTTAAGATTTTCAAAAATTTCTACGAAGAAGTACGAGATTAATGATTTAATGATATTTTCATTGACTGATATTTCCTCCATCTAGCGATTTTTTCTTTGGGTTGATTTTTTAGTAGTTCAGTATTTAACTTTTCTAGATGATCTCTTTAATGATTATATTTTTATACTTATAAATTTTCAGAGGAATTTTAAGGGCTGTACCATTTTAATAATTTTATAACAGTGATGCGATTTAGCGATTTTTAAATATTTTAAGCGATTTTTTCATTTATGTGACTTTTAATAAAAATTATTACAAAGTAAACATCTGTGGCTTGAAATTGAAATCTTTATTACTATTGAATACTAAAATTTAATATATTATATTACAAAAGGAGATAAGTCAAGGTAAAAAGTGTCTCTTTCTGTTATTAAAGTAATAAGTCAGCTAAATAAATTACTTTCTCCATGAATAAAAGTTGATGTGATCCTTTGGTTTCCAGATGTATATAAATAATCCTTTTCGAAAAACTAAAACTAAACAAAAAATAACACAATACACTTTATTTTCTATTTTAAGCCAAAAGAGAGAGAAAAAAAACAACAAAAACATACTATCAAGAATTGTTTACAATACCAAAGAGACTTTTTTGCAATGGTATTGGTTTCATTTGTTTAATGGAAATGAAATGAACAAACACATGTCCCCAACGATTTGCATTCAATAAACAACGGCCCCAACTATTATGAATATAAAATCATATACATACACAAATACATATACATACACATAACTATAGATGTAGATGCATATGATATATATAAATATAAAAGTTAACTTACAACAATGTGTGGCATGTTATATCAACACTATAATAGAAAAACCAAATTCTATACAACACACGTTCAACATATTTTGAATATTACTAGATAACAAGTAACATAGCGAAAAAACAACTAAAAATAAAACCAAAAAATAATAAAAAAAAATGGTGAAATAATAGCAAAATATAAACTAGAGGCAGGAGTCATAGAGTTATATATTTTTTCTGCCCAAATTTTTAACCAGTTGAACGGCGAATAAGTGCAGCTGCTTGCAACAATTGTTTGTATGCTCCAACTACATGACATGCTTTAAATTGCAATGCGTCTGTTGCAAGTTTATTTTTTCTGCTTTTTATAAAAAGCAAAAAACAAGTGAGAATATTAAATTCGATCAAGCCCGACTATGTAATACCCTACATCACAATGTTGGTTACCAATGGTAATTACGAAAAATGAATGCACGACCCTCGCATAATTTTATTTTCTAATTTATTCTTAAGTGGGCAGTAACTAACATTATGTGAAATTTATGTGTTTTAAAATGAATTTTTTAGGAGGTTTAATGAGGGTTACAAGAAAGAATGGACCGACCCTCGCATAATTTTGGCGATTTGGATGTTTAGAAGGGGCTTGTATAGAACAAAACACATAGATACATTTATGCTTAGTATCGTTTAAATCGC
The DNA here is from genome assembly GCA_004302925.2 of Cochliomyia hominivorax. Lineage (NCBI taxonomy): Eukaryota > Metazoa > Arthropoda > Insecta > Diptera > Calliphoridae > Cochliomyia > Cochliomyia hominivorax. The sequence goes on along the minus strand of PYHX02000467.1, from coordinate 114,632,208 downwards.
TTTATATTTAGGACTTTTATAGGCTTAAACCGGGAGGACATTTGTATGGGATGTATCTGAAATGCTGGATCAAATATGGCAAATATCAATAGGCTTTGTCAAAATAAAAATATTTACCAAAATTATATCCAGATATCTCAAAAATTGGGACCTGTAGAGTGTTTACAACTTTTAAGTGGACAGCCAGCCGGAGAGACAGACGGACGGACGAACATCGTTAAATCGTCTCAAAGAATGAGTTTTTTCTATATGTTACAAACATCAGCAAAAAGGCATTATATCCCAACCACCTAAGATGGTGTAGGGTATAGTAAACATATTTTTATTGCGAAAAAAAGCATCGAGCATCAGTTGTGAATGCCTATGAAAAGAGATCAGATCATAGAAAAAATATAAAAAATTGTTAAAAGTGTAAAAATAAAATTTCACCATAACATCCTTGTTGCAAGTTTATTTTTAAAAAAAAATCACGAATCCGTTTAAAACATAAAAATAAAACAAAAACAGGCTGCCGGAATGGCTGACGAACAAGATGCCTTTAAAATGATGAAAACAACAAGGAATTATATTTACAACAACTTTGTTTTATAAAAATTTCACTTTAAATACATTTACTTGCAATGATGATTTTGCATTGAGAAAATCTATGTGAGTGTGTGTGTGTTACAGCAACATTGCCACAATTGATGGGCGGCTAAGTGTTGTTGCAGCCTAAAGGGCTGCAATAAAACAATAAAAACAAAAAAAAATAAGAAGAATTTTACACACTTTTTGCAATGACAGGAATTTAAAATACAAACACACACTCTCGTGCTCTCTCATTCACACACACACATAAATACATAATGCATTATTCGCAACCAGCTGTTGGCAATTTGTCAGCATTCAGTGTAACAAAGTATCTGAAGGGGAAAAATTGAAGAAAATGGATTTCCATAAAAAATATATAGATACAGTTACTCTTCATCTATATATATACATTTTTATCTATATTTATGTAGTTGTTGTTGTTATTGCTTTCCCTTAACCCAACAAGTCTAATGTAGTTTTATTTCATTTTAATTTAAAGATTTATTTTTTACTTCAATTTTTATTTAGAGATGATGATTTTTAGTTAAATTTCTAATTTAAGATTTATTTAATTTTAGTCTGGTCTTTTGCAAATAAATTTATTTTTATTCTCTAATTAAATTATGTTGTGTGTGTTTTGTATTTTTTTATTAAAAAAAGGGCTAAAGGGAAATGAACTTGTGTTTTGCAGGAAAAAAAGAGATAAATTAAAAATAAATCCACTAGAATCATAAAGAGAGCTAAATCTTAGAATGGTTTTCACTTTAATGAGCATCAACAGAAATTAGTAAAAATCTGGATTTAATATATAGAAAATTTCAGCGATTTTTTTAATATTTTAACGATTTATATAATTATGCAACTTTTTAATGTTTAAGTGATTGCACACTAATATCCAGTATTTCTTTCTTTTTTTACACTTTAATTTATAAAAAATGTTTTATCGATTTTTTCTATTTCTGCGATTTTTGGTATTTAAGCGATTTTTATACTTTCTTTTATTTTTTCGCTATTTTTGCCTTTTTTCCTTATACTTTTTCATTCATTCTAAAATAAATTTAAGCGTTTTTATGATTAATTAGCTTTTATTAGCAATGGACGATATTTCTGATATTTTAAATTACTCATATGCATTTTTTTAATAATTTTAGCGTTTTTTTATTTTTTACGTTATAATAGAATACAATGATTTCTGCTATTTTCAGATTTTTTTATTTGTTTGATTTTTTCCAAATTTTTGGAATTTTCGAGTAAAAAAAGAGAAAATTACTTTTTTGTAATGTAGCTATTTTTTATGTTTCTTAGTTTGTAAAAATAATGCGATTTGGTAATTCTTCTTTAAAGTGTATAACGCTTAGAGGGAATCATCTAAGGCCCCATAAAGTATATGTATTCTTACATCAAATCTGAGTTGATTTAGCTATGTCCGTCTGTCGGTTGTTGGAATTTTCACACCCGACATAATTGAATAAGATCAAAGAAATTAGTCCCAAGTATTTGCTAAAGTCCCTAGAAGTTTTCAATAAAAAAACCAAATAAATCGGTTCAGTATATAAACAGGCATACAGCAATATATGAGGCAACTTTTAAGTTAAAGATCTTTGGCAAAATTTGCATTTATAAACCGAAAAATTAAAATAAAATTTTACCACAATACTGAGTAGTAAAATTTTCAAAATTTCCAAAAATTATCAAAATCGGTTATATAAAAAAAGTTATGGCCAAAATATATAAACAATTTAACGACTTATTAAGTGTTCTTGTGTTTTATAATTATGAAAAATATATATTGTATGCGTTTGTGAGTGCATGTTTAAATGTGTCAGAACGTTCAATGTGTATATACATTTGTATTACTGTTTTTACTACACATTGTGGTGGAGGGTGTAAAAGATTCGGCATAGTCGAATATAGCAAACTACTTTGAATATTAAATTGATTTTAAAACGTTTTATTTTATTGAAAATTATTGACAGGGGATTTTTTCCCCTTAAGCAATTGGAACTCTTAACTTTTAGAAGAATACATGAATACAATGAAAAAAAACAAAACGTATAAATTATCCTTTATTATCATTATCTCATTCCTGGAATTACATCACTTTTTATTAATTTTCTATACATAAATTTCCATTTCCATGTTAAAATTGTTATTTCTTTGGAAAACTTTTCATCTATTTGTAAAAAGTTTAGTGACCTCATAACAATAATTTTATATAATTTCCAAAATTATTTTAATATTTTTGACTTTAGTAACAAATTTTTTTAAATTGTTGTTATATTTCATTTTATTGTGTGAAACAACAAAAAAATAAATATGTTTTATTACCCAAAGGTTATTTTCTATTAGAAAATTTCAAAGTTTTCTTTTCCTCGATTTTTTGTTTACTTTTTTTGGCAAAAATTATAAAGAGAAACAAATGAAAATGTTATGCCGAATATTTAATACCCTCCACCGCAAATTCATGTGAAATACACACTCACACATACACTCACATACTTAAACATTGTACCTCAATTTTTCATAGATATAACACAAGAACACCTAATGAGTCATAATATTGGTTATATATTTGGCGATAACTTTTTTAACTGAACCGATTTTGATAACTTTTGAAATGCTAATGAAGTATATATAACTTTATATTATGTCAAAATTTCAATTTAATGTGTCGAATAATTAACAATTTTATGAAAGATTTTCGCTTGTTCTTAGAGGTTGCCTAAGATATCGGTATATAGCGTTTAATTTACTGAACCGATTTTGCTGATTTAGAAAAGGAAACTTCTCAAGACTATAATTTATACTCAAATCAAATTTCATTGTGCCCTGTCAATTATTATGGATTTGAGCGTGTCAACAACGTAGCTAAATCAGCTCAGATGTTGATTTAATGCAAAATATATATGTACATTATGGTGTCTGAGGTGATTCCTTCTTAGCGTTACACATGGAATGACAACGTTAATATGCCCTCTTCACCACTTGTCTTGGTGTAGGGTATAAAAACTAAGAAAAAGAACTTAAATCTTTAGTATTCATAAACTAAAAAAAGTTTTCCCCGTATTTTGTTTCTTTTTAAGTTTTATTTGTGTATCATCATCAGTTTTTGGGGAGAAAATAACATAAATTTTAGCACAAGAAAAAGAAAAAAAAATAACTTAAATAAATAAAAATTTTATATAAATAAAAATAAAAAATGTCACTAAAGAAAATAAATTTCTTAATACCAAAGAGGCCCCATATTTTGTTATTAAAAGAAGTAAATGGAGAAAATATTGAAATAAAACTTGGGAAAAGAAATTAAAGAAAATAAAACAAATTTTACATACACAAATAATACATACATACATACATACATACATACATACATACATACATACATACATACATACATACATTCTAACATTCATATTTTCTTACATACATTCACCCTCTTATATAATACACATGATAAGAAGAAAAAGGAATTAATTTGATATTTAAGACAAAAAAGTGTTTTTTTTTATATTTGTCATAATTCATACAGAAAATACAAATTTGAGACAAATTTTGAAAAAGACAAAATTTGATTCTGAAATTTTAGACAACCAACAAACTGAATTTATTAATTATTTATTTAATCGGATTTTCTCCAGGAAGATCTCCCAAAGGAAAATTAAAAAAAAATTAAATTTGTTCATAATCTAAAGACAAAGACAAAATTATTAAAAGTCATATTAAATATTCTGAAAACTAACATGGCTGTTATATTCGGCTATGACGAATTTTCAATACCCTTCACCATAAAAAACATTCTGTTTTGTACATACGCACCCACACATACACTCACAAAGATATACAATATATAAACGTTTTTCTTATATACAAAATAGGAGCACTTAATGGGTCATAAAATTAGTTATATTTTTGGCTATAACCTTTTTTTTCTACTGAACCGATATTGACAATTTTATGAAAATTCTTCACAAGAATCCAGAGGTTGCCTAAGATGTTGGTCCATATCTTTTGATATATTGAACCGATTTTGCTGATTTTAAATAGGAAACTTCTTAGGACCATAACAAATACTCAGGCCAAATTGTATTGATGTGTCGATTATTGTGGATGTGAACGTGCCAACAGGCAGGTGGACGGACAGAGAATGAATCCTTTTTAGCGTTACAAACTGAAAGACCAGTTATGGTGGTGCAGGGTATAATAAAAACAACAATTAAGCAAGAAATATTAACATTCATCAGACGTCAGACAGAAATATCGATAAAGATATATCACTATTCACTTTACATATCTCACGACAAATCATAGTAATATGGCCTTGTCCCAGGAAGAATCCTTTTGTCATTTTTAATAGTCTCTTTTTCGATACACAATAGGGATTCTTGTGTGCACTTATTGTCTCCTTATTAATTTATTCAAACAGCGACATTCCCAGAAATACGATTTTCGAGTTATGCGAAAAAAAACCTTTTCAGAAAAACCAGTTTCGAATACTGATTTATGTGGAAAGAGCGGTTAAATGGTTTTAATTAAAAAATTCCAATTTTGTAGGAAAATTTTATTATTTTGCATTAATATTGTGAAGATCGACGATGTGAAACTCTATGCAACATATGGGGCTTTATAAGAGAGTTTTATAAGGTAATGGCAAGAACATATTAGGATTCTTATTCTAATCTAAACACGATTTATTTACGACTGGGAGAAATCTTTTGTCTCATTTAGGTATAAAATCTTTTCAAATGCGACCAACCGACATGTTGAATAATTTGAAATTAAAAATTATTCAAAACGAGGTCAATTTCTTAAATCACAAAAACCTGTTTTCGATACTCTTTATGGAGATTCCGTTTTGTTTTTTAGCTACCTAATTTTTGATCGTATGTATCCTTACTATAGACTTAGTAACAGTAGTTATAACTGCCTCCCTACAATACACAAGGTCATCTGATTTGGACTTTGTCATCTGACTGCATACAAAAAACAATTTTATTGTCTTTTCAGCGTTTGTGGCGTATTAGAAGACATTTATGAGATGTATAAGAGCGTTGCATAATGTTGCTCTTTTTTCGTCGTTTATATGGACTTTGAATACGATACTCTTGGAGCTCAATAAAATTTGTTGTAAGTATTTGCTATAGTCCTGAGCAGTCTTTTATTTAAAACCAGCAAAATCGGTTCAGTATATTAAAAGATATAGACCAATATCTGAGGCAACCTCTAAGTTCAAGAAAAAAACATTGGTACAGTACAAAAAGTAGTTATAGCCAAAAATGTAACTAATTTTATTACTGATCAAATGTTCCGTGTTGTATTTATGAGTGTATATTTAGGGAACATAACGCATTTTTTCACACGCATTTCTAGTGGAGGGTATTGAAGATTCGGCATAGCCGAATCTAATATCCTTATTTGTTTCATAATAATTATTATTTTATAGTTTAATAAATATATCAAAGTGTGTGTAGATATACATGTTTGTATTTAATACACAGACAAAAATCTTTAAATTTCTTTTTTGCAAAAATATATAAACAACAAATAAAGAAAAACGTAGAAAAACAGTAACAAAATGAAATTTTAGGGTCATTTTGGGATCAATTTGAATGATGAATGTTGGCTGTAACTTAAGTTTATGTTATTAAATTCTAGAAAAAGAGAAAAATAAGTAGAAATAATAAATAAAATAAAAAGATAATAAAATGAAAATAATTCTTTATAAATGTTACCATGGATGCGTAAATAGTAAAAGAAACTTATGAAAAATCCTTGAATGGTTGTTACCACCAAAACAGCAACAACACAACAATAATAATGATAATAATACATAATAATGTAACATACAAATACGCATACACATACATATTCATCAATAACAATAACAACTAGAAATTTTAGTTCCAAATAAAGATCCCTGTATAAATATCTTTCTAAGTATGAATAAGAAAAGTCATTGTGAAGTTCTAGTTTAGAAGCTTGTATGTGTATATATGTGAGTATGTGTATGTTGTACATACTCTCACGGGATTTTTGCCATTTGATATTAAATAAATTGTATGTATTTGTAATTTTAATGTTTTTCCATATATATTTTATTGAGGATTTATGTTATTTTTCTTTCTATTTTTCTAACTTTATTTTTGGTTACAAGATGGAATTTTTTTCGATAATTTAATGGAATCTTTTTTTGTGAAACCATAAATTAAGGAGGGGTTTTTGATTTGAAATAATAATTATGGAATAAGAAAATTTATGTAAATTTCTTTAGTAATTTATAAGTTGTAGTTTGACATTAATTTTAGGCGTATCTAAGGAAAAAGGAAGATTATGTTAATTTTTGCGAATATGGAAAATTTCTCAATTTTTCAGTTAAAAGTATTATAATCAATATTACTTCAAACTACATTAGCCTTGTAAAAATCACTTCCCGGATCCATTAACCATTAACGTCTTTTCTTCCGTCTGACTGTATAAAAATTTAACATAGTAAAAATTCTAATGTTTGCATTACAAATGATATCTAAACAATATGGTACATATTTGGCTTAAAAACAAGACTTCTGAAATCGGATCTAATACTACGTCTAACCATTATGCAAGTTTTTCCGGGAATGTATGTTAAAATTCCAAATTAATATAGTTTTAATCATTAATTATAAAATTTTAAACCTTTTTCGGAAAACCTTCCATTAAAGTTTTTATAGAACTTTCTGTAGGCCATCTTCGATTAAAATCCATCACAACAAAATACAAATATCTCTCCACTGGCCTAAGCTCTGGGCAGTTTGAAGAATTTGATTTCCGTGGTACAAATAACACATTTTACATTATGAAGTCTTATGAATGGAAACAGCCTTTCTTCGTAAACATTCCTTGATGTGAAAGGATTCCTTGTAACCAAGGATTGACATCTTTTGCCGCAAATGCATATTGCTTGCTACACCAATATTTTTTTGAAAACGTCCTTAATATTTTTTCAACATTCTCTTGAGCATCAGCAACATAAAATTTTTGATCTGGAAAATGCGAAAAATCTGCCAAAAAAATTGTTCTTAGCAGCGTTCCCGTCAGGAACTTTTTGACCCTTGTATGTTTTTAAACCTGCATTAGCTTTAGCTTTTCGTCTCAAATAGTCCGAGCACCGAGATAACCGTGCTGCTATCCTACCAGAAGTGTTCGAAGCTTTTTTGATCAGTCCTATTACCTAAACCAGGTTCTCTATCAACGTAAAAGTTCTCCTGCTACTGTTTAATGACGGTTTGATGGCAAAGCTTTGAATGCTTGGCCAACTTTTGGTAGAGGCGAATTGGGTTTTGCTGGAGTGTGAAAAATGAAAATTTCACTAAATATTCAAATTTTTGAATTTTAAAAAAAAAATTGAATTTTCACTGAAATTCAATATTTCACTAAAAATGTAAATATTTCACTAAAAATTTAAATATTCCACCATAATTTAATTTCAATGTTTCCCAAAAAATTAAAGTTCTAAAGTTTCCAAGTTTCAAATATTATTTTATTTTTATAAAAAAATGTGAAACTTTAAAATTTAAGTGTTGAAAACACTCAAAATCAATTGTTTAAACTTTTTTTAAAGCCGCAATAAAAAAACCAATAACACTGTCTAGAAAGTTTTTTTTTAATGACACAAAACATTAAAATTTTTTCATGTTAGAATTTCTTTCTTTCCTTTCGAATATCAGGACCAAAAAATCATTTTCTCTATGCGGTAAGACGAAATTTCGTAAAAAAAGCAAACTAAAACTAAATTGAGTTTTGTTAAACGTCAAACGAAATAAAACTAAAAACATGAAAAAAACACTTTTTTTATTAAATAAAAGACGTTTGTTTTTTTATTAAATAAAAGATGTTTGACATTTTCAATTAAAGTCACTAAACAAATTTTAAAAATTTTTAAATATTCACCTCAAAAAAAGAGATACAAATTCTTAAGGTTCCATTGAATTCGATGAATCGAATTCAATAAAATTTACTTTTTGATACTCAATACAAATAAGTTTAAAAGTTTAATATTTGAATGGAAATTTTAATTTTAATGAAAATTTAAATTTTTTATAAAAACTTGAATTTAAAAAACTTAGAATTTTTAGTGAGAAATTGAATTGAAAATCAGTAAAACTTAAATATAAGCGAAAATTTAAGTTTTGTGTTAAAATTTGAATTTTTGTCATAAAATTTGCATTTTTAGTGAAAATTTTGATTTTTAATGAAAATTTTAATTTTCAGAAAAAATTGAATTTTTAGTAAAAATTTAATTTTTAGTGAAAATTTAATTTTCAGTAAAAATTTTAATTTTTTGTGAAAATTTAATTTTTAGTTAAAATTTAGTTGTTAGTAAAAATTTAGTTTTTAGTAAAAATTTAATTTTTAGTGAAACTTTTAATTTTTAGTGAAAATTTTAATTTTTAGTAAAATTTTAAATTTTAAATTTTAATTTACTAAAAATTTCAATTTTAGTTAAACATTTTTGTTTTAAATAAAATTTTAATTTTTAGTGAAAATTTTAATTTTTAGTGAAAATTTTAATTTTTAGTGAAAATTTCAATTTTTAGTGAAAATTTCAATTTTTAGTGAAAATTTCATTTTTAGTGAAAATTTCAATTTTTAGTGAAAATTTAAATTTTTAGTGAAAATTTAAATTTTAAGTGAAAATTTAAATTTTTGTGAAAATTTCAATTTTTTAGTGAAAATTTCAATTTTTAGTGAAAATTTCCATTTTTTAGTGAAAATTTCAATTTTTAGTGAAAATTTCAATTTTTAGTGAAAATTTCAATTTTTAGTGAAAATTTCAATTTTTAGTGAAAATTTCAATTTTTAGTGAAAATTTCAATTTTTAGTGAAAATTTCAATTTTTAGTGAAAATTTCAATTTTTAGTGAAAATTTCAATTTTTAGTGAAAATTTCAATTTTTAGTGAAAATTTCAATTTTTAGTGAAAATTTCAATTTTCAGTGAAAATTTCAATTTTTAGTGAAAATTTCAATTTTCAGTGAAAATTTCAATTTTTAGTGAAAATTTCAATTTTTAGTGAAAATTTCAATTTTTAGTGAAAATTTCAATTTTTAGTGAAAAATTCAATTTTTAGTGAAAATTTCAATTTTTAGTGAAAATTTCAATTTTTAGTGAAAATTTCAATTTTTAGTGAAAATTTCAATTTTTAGTGAAAATTTCAATTTTTAGTGAAAATATCAATTTTTAGTAAACATTTTAAATTTGAGTAAAAATTTTAATTTACTAAAAATTTCAATTTTAGTAAAAATTTTTGTTTTAAGTAAAAATTGTAATTTTTAGTAAAAATTTTAATTTTTAGTAAAAATTTTAATTTTTAGTAAAAATTTTAATTTTTAGTAAAAATTTTAATTTTTAGTAAAAATTTTAATTTTTAGTAAAATTTTAATTTTTAGTAAAAATTTTAATTTTTAGTAAAAATTAAAATTTTTAGTAAAAATTAAAATTTTTAGTAAAAATTTTAACTTTTAGTAAAAATTTTAATTTTTAATTTTCTTGTGAAGAATTGAATTTTAATGAAACTTGAAATTTTTTATTGAAAACTTTCATTTTTTATTGTAAATTGGATTTTTCGTAAAAAAAAAGAATTCATTTAGGTCGAATATAAAGACTTTGATCAAAAAATTCTTCACACACATTTCAGATTAAAGTTTTTAACCCAAGTATTGTTAAATAGATGGAGAGACCAGAGAGAGAGATTTAATATTTTCGACAAAACCCAATTTGGTCCTTAAAAGCATTCAAAGGTCAGTCGTCAAACTGTTTCCAATGTTTTTAAACAGTACCGGGAGAACTAGTATGTTGCTAGAATACCTGGTTCAGATAGAAGAAATGGTCCACATGATGTTTCCAAAGCGGAAAATAGAAAACAAGTTCACTTCCAAGCACACACACTGCTAACAATTTTGAGACCCAAAACAGAGCACGGCCTTTCATTGCTGCACAATGAAAAGCGATTTGTATGTACAATCAGATTTTTTACAACTCCCTGGTCAAAAATTGTATGTTGTTGACACTCGAGGGAATGTTGAAGTAAAGCTAAGAACCCAAAATCAGTCGAAATTAATTAATAATTTCAATAATTTTAAAAAATATAAAATACAGTTCACTTTATTCAAAATAAACTCTCTTTACATCCGTGTGCACGAATTTATGTCACTTTTATAGAATTTAAATATAAAAAAACGATTCAATATCGTTCGTGAATATTCATATTAATCGTTATATAATTATTAAATAATTTTATTCCATTTTCATTCATTTTAATGATCTGTTTATCAGTTTATTGCATCGGAAGTTACAATGTTATTGTCCTGGGTGCTGGTGTCATTAATGAAAAAGGATTAATATTAATTTCTCTCTCTCTTTTTATATATAACCTCAATATATGAGAGAAAAATTGAAAAATTAAATAAAAATTTCAATTATTTGTAATTTATAAAAATTATTCATGAATAAAATTTTTCAAAAATTGAAAAATAATTCTGCTTTAATAAAGAAAAAACATATAAAAAAGTAATTTTAATTGTTATTTTATAAAGGTTTAAAGACATTTTTTGAAATATAATGGTATTTATTGATTAACCTTCTTGTGTGTGTGTGAGTGTGTGTGTGTAAGTAGGTGAAAAATAGTTATTATTCAGCAGCATGTGAAAAAATAATTTGCATTTTAATTGAAACACAATTTCAGTAGAGTTTGGAATATAAAACAAGTCAGAATGCTTTATTAAGCCATGCCGAATCTTTTATACCCTTCACCAAAAAGGTGTGTGAAGTAAATACATTATGTTTCCCACATACACACACAAACATTACAATATCTCAAAATTTTCTTTAATATAACACGGAAAAACTTAATGAGTCCTTAAATTTGTTATAATTTTAGCTATAACTTTGGGTTTACTGAACCGATTTAGATAAATTTTGGAATGTTCATGAAGTACATATAACATTATATTATGACAAAATCTTATTTTAATTTGCCGATTTCTAATTGACAATTACACGAGAATTCTTCGTTGGAACTTACAGATATTCGTCTATATCTTGTAATATGCTGAACCGACTTTGCTAGTTTAAATAAGGAACTTCTCAGGACTATAAAAAATGGTCAGGCCAAATTTAATTGAGGTCTGTCAATTATTGTGGAAGCAGGCGTGCCAACAACCGACAAACAGACGGTAGTAAATATAACGAAAAAGGGTGTAAAGTTGAACACAGTAGTTTAAATATCAGCAAGAAAAGAAAAGTAGGTTAATGAAAATTTTCCCTAGTTTTTCATATATTCTTCAAATTGACGAAAAATTGTCAATATGATTATTAATTAAGATAATTTGTTAATAAAAATGGGGTTAATTTGAATAAGTATCATTCAATTTGAATAAAACATTATTCAAATTGACAAAAAATAAATATTTTATATTGATGTTCAATTTTAGTACCATATTTAAGTTATATTTACGAAATTTTAATTGAATTGGGGTAAGAATTGCGTTAAACTGTTGTAGTAAATGAATACATAAATTATTAAGGACCAAGGAAAGGAGTACTCCCCATACAAATCGCTGTAACAGCGAGAATTTTCAAATTTAGTTTCAATGACATTCTCAAGTAGCTCCGATACAATGGAAATATTGATCAATAGACAGCGTTAATTTCGTCCCAATTACATTTTTAATACACGTCGATTTCTAATTTATGAAATTCCTTTCGAGATCTAGGACTGAGCAGAATTTTTGTGCAGCAAACCGCAGCGGGTAATATAATCAACATCAGATATGCAAGCCGATCGGCTTGCATATCTGATGAAAAATTACTTACATGTTTGTTGATCAACTGATCTTTCATCAGCATTTTCATGAATTTATGTAAAATATTCCGTTAATTTTAATCGCATAAATTAGAATTTTTTATAAAATATTTTTCTCCTAAAAAATATTTGACGAAAAATATAGTTAAATTAACAAACATTTTATTCAAATTAACTTCATTTTAGTATGTAAAATTGAATAAATTTATTTATTTAGAATTGAATAAATTTGTTTTTCATTAATTTTTTAACGAAATTTTATTAAAATTAACATCTTTTACTAAAAAATTGTTTGATTAAATTTATTTTAGTATATTTGAACAAAATTCTTCAATTTGAAGAAAAATTTAACATTTTTTTTTGTTCTACGAACATTTTTTGTTAATATTATTTACGATACTTGGTTCAACGCTCAGACAGGTAGAAAGATAGACGGATAGAGAGAGGGATTTATTTGATGCATGAATATATACATTATAAGATCTTTTGATGACTCATTCTTAGCGTTACACTTGGAATAACAAAGTTAATATACCTCCTTCACCACTTGTGGTTGGTGGCGGGTATAAAAATATAAAACGACATTTATTTAATTTTTCTGTCGTTTTAAGTTTAAAATAAAAATGTTGATGTCTTTCCAGAATTAAATGATTTTCTATTAATTTCAAGTTGAAATAGGGTGACAAAAGTGGCAAGAGAAAGAAATCAACTTTATTAACATCTATCAAAAAAGCTGAAAGGATGCTTAACTCTAACAAGGAAAAGACAAAAAGAAGGTAAAATTTCATTAAAATTATTTTTACAAATTTTTCAAAAAAATCTTTTAAGTTTTATTACTCCAGGACATGACGATTTTTTACTTTTTCTTAAATTGGCTTAAAATCTATAAATTGCTTTAAGTTATTTTATCTCTTTTAAATATATAAATATATATTTAAATAAGCGATTTGTCCGGTGCGCTTTGCTGCACAAAAATTCTCTTCAGTCTTAGATTTCGAAAAAAAATTCTCATGTATTAAGTAAATTCATGCAACCGGGATTTTGCCAAATCCCCTTGACCCTGTCCTTTATAAAATTTTTGAATAAAAGAGTTTTTTAGCAAAGTGACAATTGTAAACTCTAAGTAAATAATTCTTAAGATATTTGATAATTATTTGTCTGACCACATCTACCATCTATTTTCTAAGGTAAAGCTGTTTTACCGGAAAATTATTTTGGGCTTAATTTAGGAACTCTAGCGGCAAAATTCTTTCAGTAAGTGATCTATAACTCTACCTATAATGATTCTATTGATAATAGATAGTATATATTTTCATACCCCTTCCTTTGATCCTATCCGTTCAACATTTTGTCCAGTAAAACAGTTTCAACAGAAAGTAATTGGGATACAAGTTGAATACTCTCACTTCAATAGTTCTTTGAAAATCTGATAATCAATGCAAGTGGGCTACCCATACCCCAGAACCTCTCTGCCATACATTTTGACCAGTGAAACAGTATCTTGAGAAAGTAATTGGGAAGTAAGGCAATCGATAATTGCTTTGTATGGAGGCCACTTCTCCCCCAATCCTCTGCTAATTTTGTCACTAAAACAATGCCTTGAGGTGGTTATTAGCGCCAAATTTGAAAGATTTCTTTGTTTTAATTCTTTTCACATTCCATAATTAATATTTTCTTTGTAAATGGGTAGCAATCACCTTGATCCTATCTGTCCGATATTACGTCATTAAAAAAGGATTCCAGAATCCTTGGAATGTGATTAAGAACAAATTTGTGAATTATCTCTCGTTGAGTGGGCCTACGGGAATTATAATTTCTAATTCAGTGAAAATTTCAACAAACTTGGTCCAGTAATTTATCTGTCCATAAGTCCCAAACAAGCAAAAAATCGGACGAACACAATATCATATTTATATATAAAAGACTTTAAAAAATTTTATTTTATTTAAGGAAAAACTAAAAATGTTACAATTAACTATTAATTTATGATATAATAAATATAATAAATATTAAATAAATTTATTCATTTGTTATTGTTATTTTGTTATTAATAATTTATAACACAAAAATACGCATCAATAATTTTAAATATGATTAAATAGAATTTTCATAATATTTGTCATTCAATTCAATAAATATATAATTAAATAAAAACATACATTTTCAAAAAGGACCTCATCTCAGGATAAACACCTTTTACAAAGAAAACATCAGTAGTTACCTGAAAAAAGGAGAGATAAAAACAGGAAAAATATTAAATAAAGTATTAAAATTATATTGTCAATATTAATTGATTTTGATTTGATTTATAAAGTCTTATTTAACATAATTAAAAATAAGTAAAAACATTTTAGTCGGCTTAACCGAATCTGTAATACCCTCCATCGCAAACATGTGTATGATAGCAAAACATTATGTAACATTTTCTCTGTCTTAAACTTCTTTTCTCATTAGATAGAAATTTTTTAAAAGACTCTTACAAACAGACGACATGGACAGACAAACAGATAGTCACAAAGCCACAGCTTAATCGCTTTAGATATAGATTTATCGAAGAGAGTGATTCCGTCTTAGTGCTGCACACGGAATTAGAAATTTTAACACTTGTTGGATCACTATTATGGAAAAGTTAAAAACTCACTTTTGATCCTTCAAATCGAAAAATTTGTTTCACACAAAATTCAAACGAATCGAATGTCCATTAAAAAGGTTTCCAAACCAATCGATTTGTTGGTTAGAAGGACAACAATCAAGTCTCTCAAAACAGTAAATTTTGCTAATTGTTTTCAGAAAATTTAAAAATTAATGAACTATTTTTGTTTAATCAAGCTAATTAAACTAAAAATCCTTTATGAGAAGAATTAAAAATTCACTTTCCTCTTTAAGGAAAATTTTAAAAATAAAAACCTTTTTCAAACCAATAAGGAAGTTACTGATAGCTATATTTTTTCGGGAATTGTTGGTGATTTTTATATTTTTTTTTTTAACCTAACCTCAAACTTATTTCTGTCAATTTTGCAAGTAATCAGAAAATTTTAACGGTATTTGGTTAATTTTGATAAGTGAAATTTGGTAGAATTTGATTTTTCAAAACGTTTAATATTTGCAAAATTTATTCTACATAACCTCAAAGTCAATTTGGTTTATTTTTAAAGATAACTGAAAAATTTCAACGATATTTAAAACAATTTCATAAAATGTATTAAATATGGATTATTTTTTACATACATTTTTTCTACATAACATTAATTTTCATAAAAATTTGGTTTTTTGTCAAAAATGTTAAATTTTGAAAACCTAACCTCAATATTAATTTTGTACATTTTCTATACAACCAAAAAATGTCAGGTTTATTTTCATTTTGCAACTTCCATTTTCATTTATCTCTTAAAAAAATTCAATTAACCACATCATAGTTTTTGGACCACATAAAAATGGAACAACTAAAAATTTATATAAACGTAAGCTGAACAATTAACTGTATATTCTCTTTATTTAAAACAAAACTGTAGGGGTTTGTATGAATTTTCGTGTGTGTTGTGTTTAAAACTGTGTTTGTGTTAATAATAATACTTGATTAAGGCTTAAGACATCTCAGCATATATTCACAATAAAACCATTAACATACACTAACAAACACACACACTTATATACACACTTAAAGAGTCAACATAATTCCCATATAAAACAAATACACATAAAGTAAATTCGAAAGAAAGGAAACCAAAGTGACGATAACGACGACCAGCAAGTGAGACACTGGCATCTGACATTGACACCAATAATATGAAGATGAACATTAATTCAGACATTTAATACACTCATTTTATATATAAGACATAAATCCACATACACACATTTACACATACATACACACTCAGAAATATAAAATATATATTATTTATGTTTATTAATGTACAGAGGTTTTATTTATGAGTTTATATGAATATTTGTAAGACAATGTGTTGTCTATATGTATGTAGCTGTTTGGCTGTCTATATATCCGTCTGTATATATGTGTGTGTTCTAAAGCCTTGAATGTGTTGAAAATTATCAGAGTTGTTAAAGAAATTTTATATGCAAAATGGCATCTTTTTAATGAATGAAACTGCTTTAATTTATCATACACACATAAACTCAATGCTACATACAGCATAACAAAATAATACATACATATGTATGTGTAATATACATGTGTATATATTTACTTGAATGTAAATTTTATTATCATAAAACATACATTAATAATCATTTTTAAGCCATAAAAAACGGTGTAAAAGTTCATAAATTAAAACAGATTGAAAAGAAACAAACTTAAAACCTTTAACACCTTTACGAATGATTACAAATCTGTTGACGAGGGGAGCTGGGTAGAGGGTTCAACTAGGTGTGAGGTGACAGGAAAAAATTTTCTAATTATGAAAAAGAGATTTTAATTTTTTATTACAGACTTAATGAGGTGGAAAATATTATTATTTGTGAAGAAAATAAAATGTAATAAAATGAAAAGGAAGAGAATAATAAATTTGAATATGAAGAATATATAAAGTCTTAAATTTTTTTCTGTTCAGAACGATATTTAAGTAGAACTGATCCTGCTTTTGAATACATATTTTCTGCAGGGAGATCCTAAAATCTCAACAATCATTATTTTGCTTAATGATATATCTAAAAATGTAATTGAAACCCAAAAAATTAGGTTTTTAAACAATTTGTCCGGTTTGAAGGACCATTACTAATATAACATATTTAAATATTCTTTGATTTTTAAACCCAAAGTAAGAACTTAATATAAAAACTATTTCTTTATTAAAATAATTAAAAGGTTATTGTGTTGAAGGACCATATTAAATGTGTTTTACCGTTTTTTACGATTCGAAGGACCATAGAAATGTACAGTAAATTGCTAATTTTTAATAACGAATGCTTAGTTTAGTTTAGATTTTCGGCCAAGGTATAAATTGTTTTCATATGTATTTGGTCTCTATGAAACTTAAATATGAACAATTTTTAAAGAAAAAGTAAGTTCGATGTCTAAAATGTATGAAAAGCTTAAAATTCCATTTTTTGTAGTATTTTTAAAAAATAAAATTAATAAAACTAAAACGAATAACGATATTTATTTGAAGTTTCTGCTTAAATTATATAAACTGGACCATTAATAGGAGATTTATAAAGATTCCCATTTTTCAGCGAAAAAAAAGAAAACAACCAAAAACTCCATCCGAGTAAATCATATTTAAGAAATTGAATTTGAAATGATCGCCCAGTCGTTATAGGGGCCACTCGTAAAGAAAATAAATTTAGGGTGTTTACCCTAAATATGTAGCTATGTATCAAGGCTAATTTAGACATAATTTCGGCTTTGAAATTTAAGAAATTAAGAAACTAATTATTGTCTTTTTTTGTAAAAAATGCCTTTGGAAAGGACTTGTGGGCAAATTAAACTTTTCCCTGAAAATTTTTTTTATGAGGCATTATATTATATAATTCAGAGACATGCAATAGTTTTATCAGTGCAAAGTTGTTGCCACCTTTTTGGAAAAAAGAAAAAAAATTTGATTTCTTTTCCAAATTTTTAAATTAAGATTAATATATTTTTTTGAATGGATCCCTCTATTTTTATGGTTTTTGCCAGAATATCTCTAAGAATTTTGTAGGAAATCTACTAATGTTTCTAAAGAATTTTAGGACACAAATTAAGGCCCCTAACTTAAAAATGCTACCAAAAGCTACATATATATTTTCTCAATTCTCAATACTCGACGCGTAAAATTTGAAAGTTCACTAACTACGCTCCTTACTAGATAAGGATCTATACTCAGCTCTAAAGATGTGAAATTGCATTTAAAAATCTTAAACGATTTAAAAGTTAGTTTTTTTCCCCAAAAAATTGATTGCATATTTTTGTGCGCTGTGAACAATTTACAATTCCCATATTTAGAGATATTTTGATGAAATGATGCTACGAGAGTTTTTTCACGATTTTTCAAGGAAAAGGCATGTTACAGAGTTCTACTTAAAAGGAATCATTTGAATATAATAACCGGGAGCAAAAACCAGCAGCGACAATTTTTTGTAGTTAAGGAACTGTGGGATACAAATAAGATAATTACATAATTGTCAAGTGTAAAGGACCTTAAAGTAAGAGAAAATTATATTATTTTTATTTGATATTGTCAAATAAATAAATTTTTAGTTCTAGAAAACGCTCTTTCAAAGAATTGCCTTTAATAACGTGGGCGTCACTTACGCTATACAACTTGGGGTGAAAGAAAAGTTGAGAAATGAAACACTTACTTATATATCAAACACCGTTTTCAATTCCTTTTACAAAAATTCCCTTCAAATGCTCATCAAAATTATCCTTCTTGAAATTTCATACAAAGAGAAATTATAAGCACTTTCCCACACACTCACACTTATCCTTTTGATTTACATTCAAACCACCACAATGTTAAGCATATTTCACACAGATAAATATTTTATTTAAATAAACCCCTTTTACGCCTTCCACCACTTTATTTTGAGGGGGGGATAACAATGTAAAATAATTTATTATTTATATAAATTTCATAAATAATAAAATATGTTTAAAAAATATGTCTTTCAATATTTATTTGTCGTTTTTCTGTTTTTCGGTTTCTTTTAGTGAAAAAAAGAAGTTAAAATGTGATAATTTATGTTCAACTTTGGTCCATTAAAAATTAATAAGAAATTTAAACGTAAGAAGAATAAAAGTCCTGAAACATGTAAAATATATTGTCTCTTAACTACTAAATAGGTTCAGTTTTGGGTTCGGTATTTATTACTTTCTATTTTTTTTAGACTTGGAAATTTAACTTAAATAAATTCTTGAAGATAGAAAGAGAAAGAGAGAGCGGGAGAGAGAAAAAACTGTATTGGAATTTTAGTAAGATTCCTTTTTTAACTTTTCTGTTTCATTTTTTATTCGCATCTTTGTCTGGTGTGTATTTGACAAGTGAATTTGAACAAAAGGAATTTGTTTTTTTATTTCCCTCTTATTTTATTTGTATATGTAGTAGCTTTTACCCGGTGCGCCTAGCTGCATAAAAATTCTCCTCAATCCTAGAACTCGAAATAAATTTTACGTATCACAAATAATGCAAGCAACGGGGATTTTTCTAAATCCCCCTTAAACCAGTCCCTTCTAAAATTTTCCAACACATCATAGAAAGATGATATTTATTCTAGTAGAGTTTTTCAGATATTCGATAATTAATTATTGGTATTACTAGCGCCCATTTGACATCATTCATTTTTAATGTAAAGCTGTTACAGAAAATTATTGGAGCTAAATTTACGAATTATAGCTGCAAAAGTCCATAGTCCTATTTGTCCTATATTTTTCCAACACAGCCTTTCTTGAAGAGAGTGATTGAAACTAAATTTTTTTTAACTCTAACTGAAATAATTCCACAATTCCATACTACATTTTGTCCAGCAAAAATGTTTCCTTGACAAAATAGTTAGTATGAACACTCACTCACAATAGTACTTTAAATATTAGATAATTCATACTTCCCCTGATCCTATTCATTATGTTGTTCTCTAATAAAACTGCTCCTTGGAAAAGTAACAGTTTTCCTCACCTCACTTCAAAAGTTCTTTCAAAATTTAATTTGTATGGAGGCTACATCTCCCTCTAATCCTTTCCATCCCACACCAAGAGAAAGTAATTAAGATTGAATCATAAACCTCTCACTTCAATAGTACTTAAGATATCCGATAAACAATATTTGCATAGGAGCTACCTCCCCCACTAATATATTTTGTCCCGTAAAACAGTTTCCTTGAGAAATTAATTGGGACCAAATATGAGTCCTCTCCCTGTTACGGTTCTTTAGATTTCAATAATCAATATTTCCCTTATTTGGGATATCTCTTCCCTTGGTCCTAACCGTCCTCCATATTGTGCAGTAATAGATCCTTAAGAAACTGATTGTGACCAAATTTGAGAACTTTAGTTATTATAGGGGGTACTCCATTCCCTAGTCCTATCCGTTCTACAATTTTTCAGTGAAACAGATCCATGAGAAATTGGTTGGAACCAAATTTGAGAACTCTTTTTGTTATAGTTCCTTAGATATTCTACATCCCTCCCCATGGTCGTATCCATCCCACATTTGTGCAGTAAAACAGATCCTTGAGAAATTGGTTGGGACCAAATTTGTGAACTATTGAGCTTCAAGTTCTTAAGATATTCAATAATCAATATTGCTTTATATGAAAGTACCCCACTCCCTGGTGGTAACGGAATTTGGAATAAATTGGGATCATTCTGTGAAAATTTCAGCGAAATCGGTCCGGTAGTTTAGATGTCTATAAGTTCCTAACAAACACACAGACAGACAAACAAACAAACACAGATTAATTTTTATATATGCAGATGTGTGAATGGTTTTTGTATTATTTATTTGAAAAGTATCTTTATATATTTTTGTGAAGGATTTTGTGAGAATGAAAGAAATAAAAAAACTTTTCTTTCTGTTAAAGGGTTTCTTCAGTTAAGATTTCGATTGCTTCAGTCTCAGTTTTTTATTTCTTTGAATTTTCGTTTTTTCTTTATTCTTCAAATACTTTCTTTTTCTATTATTTATATCTTTGTTTAATCCTCCGTATTGTTAACGTTTGTTTTCTTATGGTGTTTTTGCCATGTTAGTTATTGTTGTTGTCGCTTGTTTATGTCAAATGTCAAAAAGTTAGTAATTTCATATAAAACTTATTTTGGGTTATTTTCTTAAATTGGGTGCGATATTTTTAATAATTTATTAACTATGAGAAAAAAGTTTTCCCTTTTTCTCCAAAAAGTATAATAATAATATTGTAATAAATTAACAACTAAAAGTCAATATGCTGTTAATAATTTTATATTATTTATATGAAATAGTTTTGTTTTTACAGTAAAAAGCATTGAATAGAAAAAACACCGTTTTTTACATAAAAAGGATTAAATCACCTTTGAATTTCTTTAAAAAATTTGAAAATTGTCTGAACTAAATTTGAGGTTATAATGAAAAATATCTATAATTTTAAATATTCGATAAAAATAAGCCGGAAAAGCATTTTATTAATAATAATGAATAGAATTTTATTATAAAAATCCTAAAATTCCAAAAATTTAATTTGAGGTTAGATTGAAAAATTTTGCTAATAATTAAAATTTTGGAAAAAATAAAACTGTTTTACATTAGTTAAATAAATTGGAATCAAATGTCATTATAATTTTCATAAATTAGAAAATTAACAAATTAAATTTGAGGTTAGAATTGAAAATACTTACAAATTTTTTTTTACATAAAAACAGAAATAACGAATGTTTATTCGGTTATGCCTAATCTTCCATCAAAAAAAATGTATGAAATAAATACGTTATATTTCATATACACCCACAAACACTGACAAACATATTCAGTTTGTAAAAGTTTTTCTTAAATACAAACACAGAAACATTAAAAGACTCATAAAATATGTTATATTTTTGGTTGTAACATTTTTTATACTGAACCGATTTTGAAAAATTCTGGAATCGTTATAAAGTCTATTGACAGTTTTACAAAAGTTCTTCGTTTAAATTTATAGGTTGTCTGTACTGTACCGATTTTTCTGGTTTTTAATAGGAAAGTTCTCAGGACAATAACAAATACTCATAACAAATTTAGATCTGTCAATTATTGCGAATCTGAACGTGTAAACAACACGTACACAGACAGACGGACATAGCTAAATCGACTCAGGAACTAATTTGATACAATTTGATTATGGTATCTTATATGTTTCCTTCTTAACGTTACACATGGTACAACATCCTCTGCACCACAAGTGGTGGTTTAGTGTATACAAATATAAAAACTTATTTTTGAGTTTAAAAAGTTTTCTAATTTTGATTTATTTTGTTAATTTAAGAATCTCACTAAAAAGGACTTTTATGAGTTTCTATTCCAATTTATTTTCCACTTTTATTGTTGTTGTTTTAATGTCATAAACTAGAGATTAAAATTAATTAAAATTTTCTTTTATAAAACTAAACAATTTTATTGTAATATTTACTAACATTTTAATTAAATTTAAATCCTTAAATAAATAACAATAAACTTATTTTCAAATGATAGAAATGACAATAAAAGTCAACATATGATGATTCCTGTAGTTACAATTCTTGTTAATCAAATTAAAATATTATTAAGATAAACTTTAAATAAGTTTCCAGGGAAAGTTTAAACAAGAAATAATACTTTACGGTCTTAAAACACTAATGTACACACATTTGGGATTAAATTTAAAGGATTAAAGAAAAATGGTAAAAAGGAAATTTTAGAAAACAAAAAAAAAAAAAAAACATAAACAGTAAAAACTAGATAAAGAGGACTAAGGGAAAAACGGAAGCAGATGAAAAAACTTGGATTAATTGTTACCTCTAAAAATTCGTACACCTAATAATTTTTAATTTGAAGGCGTCAGATCGAAAAATTCTAAACATACATATATGTTAATAAATACGAAATTTAAGTCGCTAGTAATGGACCTTTTCATTGACTAACTTTTTAGAGGACTTTCTGTCACTTTGCTCGAACAGGTGGACCATTTCCGTTTAAAATCTCTTAGATTCTCTTTTAAAAAAGCCCAATATCTGTCCACTTGCATTACCCCTGGACTATTTGAAGGATTAGCCTCTCATGATACAAATACCACATGATTGTTCTTATATCACTCAAGGGCTCATTTAGCATTGTGACCAGAAGCCAAATCGGGTCAAAAATATGTGGAAACCTAATGAAGATATAAGAATGCAAACATCCATTTTGTTAAGATTCCGGGATGTTAGATTCGGTAGTTATACAGCCCGCAGTTTCATATTACCATACATACCAAAAATTTGGAAAAATGTTCACCGCTTTTAGGTCCTAAACTTTTCTTCAACAGTCTCTCGACCAGCAAGTTGCGAAAAATCTGCCAAAACATGCGTTTCTTCATCCATTATATGGCTAAAATAATTTTCTTAGAGAATTTTACATCAATTCCCATGCTATGTGTTCGGCCTCTAAATTTTTAGCAATATTCCTGTCAGGGACTGTTTGAGCCTTGTATGCTTTTGAACCTCCATTTGCTTTAATTTTTGTAACAAATAGTCCAAGTTCTGAGCTAACAGGGCTGCTTTTCAACTGGTTGTTTTGGGAGTTTTTTATGCCTTCTATTTCTTGGCTTTAGGAATTTCGTATGGACCATTTTTTCTACTTGAACTGGGATTTCTACCAATGAACAACTTTAATGGAAGAACTTTGAAGACCATCAAAAAAATTAAATAATACGTGGATTAAAAAAACATGGGTCAAGAATTTTAATATCTCAGTGCATAGTTGTTTTGTGGTTTTGTTTTTTGAGGTTCCACTGTATTTTTTTTTTTTTTTGGAAAACCAACACCAAGACGTATTACAATGTCATATGCACACTTAATATGTCTTGAAATTTAATTAAAAAAATTGAAATTTTAAAAGGAACCAAATACCACACTTGCAGACATTTGTGCATTTCTAAGGATTCAGTTGTTTTTTTTTTTCTTTGTAAAATATATTAACCAGACAGAAAAGTTTAGAAAAGACAAACATGTTAAAAGCTTCAAAATGCATTAAAGCAAAATATATTTTCTTAATAACTTAAGTCCTTTTATAACATAAAATACATTAAACATAAGGACCAACAACAACAACAAAAGCTTCAAAAGATTATAAAAAGAAATTAAAAACATGTTGAATGCAATATTGCTATAAGAATTCAATCCCCCACAAATTCGAGTGAAGTACTACGTGATGTTTCGTACATACACAATCACAAACGCATGCAATATATGAGCACTTAATGACTTAATAACTTTATGTTATGGCAAAATTGTATTCAAATTTGTTGACTAATAATTGACAATTTTACAAAAGTTATTTGCTTGATCTTAAAGGTTGCCCCAGATATCGGCCTATATTTTTAAACCACAAAATGAACCGATTTTGCTGTTTTTTACAGATAAATAGACAGATAAACAGACAGATAAACAGACAGACAAACAGACAGACAAACAGACAGACAAACAGACAGATAGACAGAGAGTCAGAAGGACATGTCTAAATCGACTCAGATTTTGATTTGATACAACAAATATATATAAAATATGGTTTGAATTCCTTCTTAGCGTTACATACGAATGACAAAGTCAATATACCCTCTTCATCACTTGAGGTGGTGCAGGGTATACAAATGCAATTTCAAACATGAAATCAAACATAATTTAATTGTCAGAAACGTTTTTTTTGTTAAAAAAAAACTTAACCTTTTTAACAAAATGATATTATTTCATAATAAAAGCCCAAAGAAAAAAATACTGCTCTGTGAAAAAGTTTAATGAACCTTTTTTTCATATTCATCATTGTTTAATTTAAAGCTCAATAGCAAACACTACACACATACATACGTATTTATTCAAGCCAACCGGCAGACAAGGACTCTCTTTCTCTCATTTAAACAAATAAAAAAAAATATTGTCATTGTAAAGTTCAGTTATTGTTCTGCTATAAATGTATATGTATGTACGTGTGTGTATGTATAATTTTACACAGGATTCAATAATATTTTTTCTTGTTTCAGTTTTACAATTTTGCCATAATGGTTTAAAACAACAACAACAATAACATGAAGAACAATAAACTAGTATTGATTTTATTCGAATATTCATAGCCGATTCAAATTTGCATGTAATAGTATTGGTAAGAGGAAGTGAGTGTGAGTGATGATAGTGGCGATGTTGTTGATGATGTTAATGATGATGATGGAAATCTTGATAATGGAAACTGCATAATGATAAATATTCATATGAATAAAAAGCAACAACAATAACACTTGCTATTAGTTGTGTTGTTACAATGTAAAACAAATATTTGACTCTTAAACACATACACACAAATTCTAAAACTCTTACTAATAATTGCAAAGTTTATAACAAATTATAACAGAAGTCTTTTATAAACATAAAGATTTAAACATTAAAATATTGGGTGATATCAAGAGTATTAAACAGGTTTAATTAAAGCCTCTGCAACCCAAGACAAAAAGTCATTAATGACTCATATGTCGAAAATGGAATGAATAAGCTTTAGTCAATTTCTTAAACTGAATCATTTTTGCTCAGATTTTCTAAAGATTTTCCCAAGTCTCCTGATGCTTAAAAATAAATCAAAGTCCATTAATTAAAACTTCCTCTAACACTTACGGAAAATTTAGGTTTTGTCCCATATTTGGAAAAATTTTATGATAAAACTTTGATCAATTTATCATATTTATGCAGGTTTTTTAAAGATTTTCCAACAATCTTGAAAATTAAAACCAGTAAAATTGGTTTAGTAGAAAAAAGTTATAGTCCATTACCCAAAATGTCCTCAAACTACTTCTAAAACTTGCTTAAATTATATATAAACGATAGAGTAGATGAAGCCAAACTGACTCTGAAGGTTATGTCAAAACACCATTTATTTATTCCTCCTATTATGGCGAAAACTTTGAGACTTTTAACGCTGTTGTAACAGATGTTCGAGAACCTGAGTTTCCTCAACATTTTAGTACATTTCAAATAAAGTTTGAAAATCTTAGAACTCTATTCATTAACTGCCGAAATTTAAGAAGATTTAAGAAGATTCGCAAGAAGAAAGTAGGTCTGTAACTTGCTATTACTAGTACTTGACCACTGGCTTCCTAGAATTTGGCGACAAATCATAAGAGATATCTTACGACTGTGGAGTTGCTTTGAACTATTCGTGTCATAAATAAGTCTTATTCCTTATACACTTAGCAGATATGTATATCTGTCCATGGCCACTTCCCTAATTGTAACGCCCTATGGAATTGCTATAGATTCCACATTATCCAAATCGCATTAATTGGCCAGTAATAACTTGACGGTAAAGTGCAGTGCTGAATGTCGACAAAAATATCAATGTTCTTAACAACATTTCTGCCCTGAACACTCTTATTCCGAAGTCGATAAGAAAATTATATTTTAGATTCACCATAAAAGAAACTTGTTTAAATTGGTTTATAGTGAGTGAGTGGAATTGGTTTTATACCCGTAGGATTAAAGCAATTCAACCCACCTCTGATTGAAGTTAGAATTTCATACGTCCTGTCAAAATTTACTATATAATTTTGTACCTTTGGAATATTTTGAAATTTGAATATTTTGAATTATGAAATTTCACATAAAAATAGAGTTATTTTAAAATTGAGTTGGAGGGTTCAAATGATTTTAGTGCATTCTGGGGATGTAGAGTGGACCTCAGAGTTGGTCATCATGGTGCGATACTTATAATTCTCTCCAAAAAAATACGCTTATATGTGTGGGTTCTTTCTCTCTTAATTTAACAGTTATATTAAGATCAATGTAAAATTTTTATCATATTTCGGACATATTTTTTTGGATTAGATGAGCCTCAAATGGGTCCACAAAATTTTCTGAATACTATATAAATTTGTAACTTTTTGAACTTTTCAATTTTTCATTTGTACATCCGAATAAAAATTTGCTGAAAACAACATTTTAAAAAGGTTTTTCCAAATTGGTTTTTGGGATGACAAAAAAAATCTGTATTAAAGAGAATTTTGCTCAGTTTGTAATATTAAAGCTTATCAGTAATAATTCGTTGAAGGTCAAACAATAAAAGTTGCCCAAAATTTTGTTAATTCATTCTACAGATAGAAGGCCTTTTTTTTATCAGGAGTTTAAAAATAAATGCCATGTTTTTCGTTGTCAACAATTTTATTATATCAATTTTGAAACTCTTATTCCAACGCTCATATAACCCTTAAAAGCTTTAAAAATCAACTTTTAAAAACGAACCTGAACTCCAATATAAAGACATTTAAACTTTCAGTGATTTAAATCCATCTCATAATTAATTTATTAAATTCTCAAAAGGAAACCAAAAATCTTAACATGTTGTTCATATCAGGGATGTTATTTGTTTTCTGCTGGTATTTGTTGACGAGTAGAAGAAAGAGAGTGTCCTAGACAATACTGAGAAATTAATGATGAGATAAACGTACTTGTGAAGAAATGTCCAAATGAATGTGCCCACAAATACAAACAGAACATTTTTTTCTCTCACAAAGCAAATATGTACTTAAGGGAAATTGATCAACAGATAAGGAAATACACATACAAATACACAAAATCATAATACTAATAATAGGCTGAGGCACTATGGGTTGAAAAGGTGAAATTTAAGCAAAAAATTTAATTAACATAATACTGACTTTAAAGCGAGCACAACAAGGAACATAAACACCATCTAAATGAACTGTTAACTTGCAGTGATTATTGCAAGTTTGGTCCAATCTGAGCTTGAACTTGTGAGGTCACATATTTCTTATATTTTCTCAAGTATTGTTACCTCTAGATATTTATTTGCAAAGCGGAACTTATCTCAACTTTTGAATTAGATTTGAGGTTAGAATGAAAAAAAATCCGAATTTTTAAATTATTAAAAAAAAAATTGTAAATAATTTCATTTCTCCTCTTCCAGTCCATTGTACCTTCCACCATCATTTCGATATGGAGAATAGTCCTTTAAATTGCTTTCTTATCTTTTCAACTTCAACCGAGAAAAAAATCAGTCAGTCAATTGTTTAGCTTGAATTGTTTTTGTTCTAGTTTATTACGTTTTTGAATTCAGATTATTTTTTTGGCCAACAATTTATGCGTAGACCAAGAAATACAACAACAACAATTCAAATAGCTGCTGTTGTAGTTGTTGCTTGAAAACATCAATCAAAATCAAAAGCAAAAAGCACTTTTGACATTAATTTATTCAAAAGGACTTCAAATATGTACTAATATACACTCAACTACAGACGACACATACAAACACGTGCAACATTTATCTCGTCTTTGCTCTTTCACTCTTTTTGTGTTTGAATACAACAGACAATCAAACGTGTTTGTATGTGTGGTCATATTTTACGCATACATGTTTATGAAGGACATTTAAGCTCTTATGCATACGCAACGTCTCATAAACATAAATAACAAATAATTTTTAAACACACGCATATACACAGACACATCTATATGTTCTATTAACTAACACATATAAAAATAAAATCTCACAAAAGATTTTTTATTCCAGTTTTGAAAACAAACATAAAATAAATTATTCTGGACTTTCGGAGTAAGAGCAGCATAATCTTTGGGTTTGATCATACGACTTTTTTTAGCTATTTGGGTTTTCGAAAGAAAACTATAACAACAGCTGAAAATATATAAAAACCACAAAAATAACAAAAAAGCAATAATATGGACCACACAACAACATCAACAAAAACAACAATAAAACTTCACATCAAATTTGAATATTTCCCATTTGCATACAAATTAATGAGTACGAGTTGTTGGTTAAATATCCTGATGAACAGATACTCTTACTTTTTTGTTTACACACACATACACACATTTACATATACTCTTATACTCATTTAAATTTATGTATCACATTCACAGAGAGAGGCAGAGACGGGAGTAAAAAACCTTTTCTTTCAGTTTATAGTTCATGTTAAAGTACCAATTTTTATGTTTGGAGACTTAAGGTTTTTTTCCTGGATTTCATTTCATATATTTTTTTTTGTATTGTTGTAACAAAAACAACATGATAAATTTTCAAAATTATAGACTAAAAGATTTTAAGTGGCATGAAAAAATAATAATAAAATAAAAACGATTTTAGTTTGCTTCTTTGATATCTGTAAAATTTAGTATAAAATCTGAATCAATATGGGAGTCAAAATTCGTATAGAGAGTTTTGCCCTAAATGAAAAAAAAATATAATTCTGCTAAAAATTATATTTTTGCTAAAAGTTTTTAAATTTGGAGAGATTTTGTCATAAATCATGTTCTTCTTATTTTGCAGATCTTAAAATTCGTTGAAATATCTTTTAAAAATAAATTGTTTTAAAAATTTTAATTTTTAATTTAAATTTCATTATCATTCTTTTACATATTTTCTAATATTTTGAATTTTTCCAATAATTTTTATAAAAATAAATAAATGAAATTTGAAAATAAAAATTATATTTTTGATTTTTACTAAAACTTAAATTTTTGAAAAAAAATATTTTTTCTATTTTACATTTTTAAAATTTAAAATTTTCCTAAAATTTTAAATTTAAGAATTTTTATTTTGTCTTAAATTTGAAATATTTCAAACTTTAAATTTTTTGAAAAATTTTTATTTTTTGTAATATTTAAAATTTGTCGCAAATTTATTTTGTATATAATATTATCTATAATTTTAAAAATTTTTAAATTAAATTTTCATAATTAAAAAAAAAAAAAAAAAAAAAATTGTTCTAAAAGTTTTAATTTTTTCACTAATTTTTTTATAAAATTTAACTTTCTAAGAATTGTAATTTTTTTACAATTTTTAAATTTCCTAAAATTTTAAATTTAAGAATTTTTATTTCGTCTTAAATTTGAAATATTTCAAATTTTTAATTTTTTGACAATTTTCTATTTTTAAAACTTTTAATACCAAAAATTTTTATTATTATTATTATTATTATTATTATTATTATTATTATTTTTTTTTTTTGAATTTGTAATTTTTGTGATATTTAAAATTTGTCTCAAATTTATTTTCTATATTAAATTCATAATTTTTCAAAAAAATTATTTTTCTAAAAATTTTATTTTTTTATTAATTTTTTTAAAAATTTAAACTTTCTAAGAATTGTAAATTTTCTTAAATTTTAAAATTTTCGAAAATTTGTATTTTTTTAATTCTGATGCTATAAAATTTTGTATTTTTTTTAATTTAATTTTTTTATTATTTTATTTTTTTTTTTTCGTTTTTAATTTTGAATAAAATTTCCAATCTGTTTTTGAAATTTTTAATTTTGCTCAAATTAATTAAATTTTCAAGATTTTCAAGTTTTTACGTACTTTCTAAATATTTTAATTTTTTATTTGTTATTAAAAAATATTTTGAAAAATGAAAAATTTGAAATAATATCAATTTTAAAAGGTTTTGATTTTTTTATTTATTATTATTTTTTTTTTTTTTCAAAAATTTCAAAATTTTCTCATATTTTTCAAAATATTAAAAATTTTTATATTTATTTTTCAAAATTTCCATTTTTTGCAAAATTTCCGAATTATTATAAATGATTTTTTTTTTTAATTTTCAAATTTTTGAATTATTTTATTATCAAAACTGCCAAGTTTTTCTTTTTGTTTTAAATTCGCAATATAATTATTTTTTAATTTCTTACATATGATTTTTTTTAATTTCATTTTTTATTTTTAATTTAAGAAAAGTTTTTTTTAATATAAAATTCTTTCTTCTACAATATTTAAAATTTTGTTTCAAAATTTCCAATTTGTGAAAAATTCTAACTTTTTTCAGAATTTTTAATATTTATCTTTTAAATATTAAAATTTTGTAAAAAGATTTTTTATTATAAACAATTTTAGAAAATTTTATAAAATTAAATTTTATAAAATTAATAATAAAAATCCAAATTTTCAAAATTTAATTTAAAATTTCTTTAATTGAATTTTTTCAATTACTTCTTTTCTTAAAGCCAAACATTTTTTAACTCGAAATTTTGTTACTAAAACCCTAAATTAGTAAGACTATTTCCTCAATACATAACCAACTTAAACCCACTGTTTCCTAAACATTCACCCATGACATTTCATGAAGCTTTCTTGTTTCGTAAAAGAGACAACAAAAAATGAATAAATATTTTACATTACTGTCTGTCTTCTCCATTTTCCCTTCACAAGGATTATTTCCTTATTAAGTACTTTTAAAACAATGACAACAGCTCCTCCTGCTCCTCTTTCGTCCATTCCAAAAATTATTCAATTTAAGATTTTTGCTTCCCTTTTTCTTTTTGCGAAAATATAAATTCAAAAATAGAAAATAGATGACAGTTATATTACTTCATAATAATGTAACGGATATGAATAGATTTCTGAACAATAAAAATAAATAAAAACATTAGAAATCATATCTAAAAGAAGAAGATAATAATGATAACGAAGAAGAAGAAGAAGAAGAGTATAAATAATATTTTATGACTCAAGAGCTTATGATTTTTGCAAGAGAAAAATAAAGGAAAATCAAACTCAATATGGACAACACTACAGAGAGAAGGGAACGGGAAGGAGGGGTAAAAAGGCCCAAATTGGTTTTTAAGGCAACAAAACACATACCAACACTAAAATCACTATAACAATAACAAAAACAACAACAACAATAACAGAAAATCCAAATATACATAAAATTTGATTTTCTGGGATTAAAAATTGAAAAATATGAAACCCAAACGTGCAGATGAAAACTCAAACTCAATTTTTGTTTTTCATTTTTATTTTTTCATTTCAGATTTTTGAATATCAAATCATGTGCCCCGTATTGTAGCGTATAATCCTGTATATTGTATAACAAAGTTCTTATACATATGTGTCTGTAAGTATGTCAGTGTGTGTCCATATGTATTGGTAGGCTTGTTGTGATAAAGAAAATAAGAGGGAGTAAACATAAACAGAAAAAAAACTTAAGCTTATAAATATGTGCACATTAAAAGCTTTAAATAAACTTTAAACTAACTAAACCTCACACGCACATACACACACATGACACACGTAATATCCTAAACAAATACATACAAAACTACTGCTTAAAAACCACACATACATAAACATACTCCTGTTTTATATTTGCACACAACTGAGAGATTTTGTTAAATAGTTAAATACAGGAAGACGAGGACAGTTTTAAAATTCTATTAAAAAATTCAATAGACTTTTGAGTCGAATCTGTTTAGAATTTGGATCTGAGCTTAAAATGTCTCTGTCTGAAAACGTATATTAACACGGTCTTAATCAAAAATGATTTAAGATCCCGCAAGCCTCCACATCCCCAATTTGTAGGATCACCTATTGAAAACATTGCAAAGATTCGCTCTTAATTCTCCCAAATATCTTGCTATATTTCTGCTTATTTATATATTTAATAGCAAGAAAATCGGCCCAATAGTATATATCTTATAAAGCGATATCTGAGACAGTTTCAGAACTCTTTTTTTGTGGTTATGAATTTTAAAATGAATACATTCTCTTGATCTTTTTAATATTTTTAATGAAAAGGAATTTGGCCAGATGGTTTATTGTTGGCCCAAGCACTTTGGTAATGCATATCAATTAAATCGGTTAAACAACAAGTCCGTTCTCAACCGTTAACTGAAACAACATCAATCAAAGGGAAAAGTTCTATAAAAAAATTCTTCTTGTCTTGACATTAATGTCAGTTATTTAGTAAAAATTTACTTTTAGTATTTATAGTGGTCCTAAATATTTTGGCTTTAAAAATCTGTAAAATAGGTTAAGTTGCAATATATATATAGACCGATATCTGAGACAACCTTAGTATTAAAAAACAAAAGAAAAGAGTTCCAAATGTAACTTTTTCGCTCCCACAATGATGTCTGAAACTCCAAAAGAATCTTCCAGGAAAAAATATTGTTATCCTAAGACTTTAACTGTTTGAAATCAAAAAATCGGTTCAAGAACCAAAAAGATATAGTGAGGTATCACAAACAAACTCAATATTCAAATAAAGTAATTTAGAAAGTGTACTTGAATGGAACTATTTTCATGATAACATTAATTAATTGATTTTAATTAATGCTCTGCATGTTTGTATTCAGAGCTATTAAAATGGGTTCAATAATCAAAGAGTTATAGGCCGATATCTGAGAGTACTGCAAAATCTTAAAAAAAAAAATTAAAATAAAATTTTCAATATTTTAGAACGAACGCGGGAATATTCTCAAATCCACATTTAAGTCCTTAAAATTCTGTGCGGTAGCCTGCTGCGTATTTCTACTTAAAAGAATCAAAATCGGTTCATTAATAAAGAATTTAAAAGCCGATATATAAAACTATTTCAAAATTCAAAAAAAGAAATGCACTAAAATTGATAGGATATTTGGAAGGAAGTTACGATGTTTTCATATCCAATCATATCAATTGTTCCGAACAATTTGATAAAGTCCCTGCTACCTTAGTATTATATATCAGTTAAATCTGTTCGGTGATAAAGAAGTTATCGAACGATATCTAAAGCAACCATAAAGTTTAAAAATTTAATATCATTATATTGCTCGGGATTCTAAAGGACGTGAGAACAATGCCACGTCCTTTCTTAAATGTCTCCCTATTGGCTTGATATAGTCCCTATAATCTGGGTATTTGAGATCATAAAAATCTGTCCGGTATTAAGAAAGTTATAGCACATTATTAAAGGCAATCCCAAACTCCAATAAAAAATTGAAACTGTAGGATACTGGAAGTGACAACATTGTCACTGTGATTCCAAATTTTATCAAATTCAGGAGATCTATTTTGCTGGGGTTCTAATCACTGTTATATGTAAAATCGATAAAACCGATTCAGTTAGAAACAGTTATAGATTGATATCGTATGTAAACTCGATAAAAGATTTTTTTTATAAATTTTTCATACGAAACATTGTCACGTCCATAATAAAAAGGTGAATGTTATAAAATTTATTTAGGCTGATTTTGAATACATGTCCAAAGTATTTGCTTAATTAAAATGGAATTCGTTATAGTAAAATATAAAATATGGGCTGATAACTGGGACTATCTTATTACAAAAAAAGAATTATAAGAAAATTTTTTAAATTCATATTTATTGTTTTATTCGAAAACCTCAACATTTTTATACTTAACATGGAACCATCTGGTATGAAAAAGATTATAGACCGATATCTGATGAGACCTTAAGCAAAGAATTTTTATTTGATCAGTCGGTTATAGTAAAAATTTAAAACAATATTAATCCTTTCAAAATATTTACTACTATTTTATACAGCATTTGTGTACATGTTTGCGTATATATGTATGTACTTATGTGTGTAACCTATTACTGTTGTTGTAATTAATAACCAACCATTATATTAACTTCCCAGTTATTTCTCTTATTTTTGTTTGTGTAAGTTTAGAAAATACTATTACTGGTTTGATCAATTAATGTTTACAATGATGATGGTCAAGATACATTTCAAGCATTTCGATAGATGGTCAATGAAAATGGCATTTGAAATGCTTTAAGCCATTTTGACGAAATTTAATTGGTATTTTCTATGAGAGAACTTAATACTCTCTGTGTTGATAAAACGATTTTATGAAATTAAATTAGAAATCTATAAGTGACCAAAAGTCTTTGTAAGTAGTGAAAATACTGCCATTTTAATTGCAATTAAAGCAGAGGTAATATGTTTACTAAGGACCAAAAGCTTTAGGGTATTTGTTGTAAAATAAATCTGTATAAATACTCAAAATAGTCATTTTCTTAGACATTTTTTCTCACACTTTCGAAGGACCACTTTTTGTTAAGAATATTAGTTTTTTTTAGCTCGAAGGACCTTAAACATTTCTCAATATTTTGCACATTAAATTTTCTATATGTTAACCAATTCCATAATCTATTTCCCATTTGCCTGCCCGCTACCCCCTCCATAACAATGGCAATGACATACATACGCATTATTTACTAATACTAAAGTGTAAACCGTTAGTATAACAGTTTCTATATTAATCTCTCTCTCTCTCTCTCTCTCTTATGTTTAACTAAAGTTTTATATGCTAAAATACTACTGCTGGTTTACAGTTGATTGTGGGTTTCTAAGTATTTATGTATTAAGTGTACAAGTGTATGTGTGTGTATGGGTTTGTTTTAGTAGGCATTTAAATATTTTTTGTAAGTGTATTAGTTTATAACCATGAACTAAACAGATTTATCTTAAATATTAGTTAAGTTTAAATATACAAAACATTATGTACAAAAAGAAGAAGAAACTGGCTTGAAAATGGAATAAAATAATACACTGAGAAAAAATTCGAGACAAACAATAGTTATAGTAAATCGGATCAGATTTCAAAGGTTTCTAACAAAATTTTAAAATTGTGGAGATGAATGATCCTGATATACAAATTAAAAGAAGTTAAGAGCCTAAAAATAATAAATAAAGTATATTTTAGGAATTCTCCAGGATACGAATATAAAAAATATCCTTTGAAAAATTTTATCTTTCAATATCGTTAAAAATTTTAAAATAAATTTAAATTTTAGCAAATTTTGTAAATTTTTAGGAGTTTTAAGAAAAAAATTTGAAAGGATATTTTGTTATATTATTATCCTGCATGATTAAAATAAATAATTTTAATCAATTACAGAGATTTTTATCTAGTATTTGATAACCATATTGTTATAATTATTTAGAATTTCTGAAAATCCTTTGAAATCTTTAAATACTTTTATATAGAAAAACTGACCCGATATTGAAAATATTTAAAAAGATTTATTCATTTCATATTCAGTGAAATCTCTGTATATATCTTTGTTCATATATGAATATTTTTAAGCTTTCTTTCAAGTACTTTATTATAAAAAAGAATTAATACGGATCCCGGGAAAACGTGAATAAACAATACGGAACGATATATACACTTTACTGGATCTTATATTCTTAGATAACAGTTCTTTTCACACTTAGAGAGTACACAAAAAATGACAAAAATAAAATATCGATTTGTTTCCGGAGTCGGATCAAAGGTCTTATAAACAACCATCTTTATATTGATTTAACGCTAATACACATTAAAGGATCTTGTATGACTCTTTCTTAGATGTTATAATATGAATGACAAACTTTTCATAATTGAGGTTTTAGAGAGTAAACTATAGTTCACAATGATAATCAGATCGTCTTCATTCTTGATTCGGAGGAGAGGTCGCATAAGCGGTATTTATTATAACGACCCAATAATATGGTTTTGAGGGATTCCATCTGGGTATTACATTGTGAATGGCAGACTTTTTCAGACCTGGGGTTTTTGGAGAGTTCACAAAAGTAACAAAATATATCGAATTAATTGCGAAAATTTACACATACATACATTTAAAAAATAATACCTGATCCAAGGCCTACAATGTTGAATAACTGAATTTTAGTCTGTAGTAAAGTTAAATTTTAGTGTAATGCTTAGTCTTCTGTTATTAGGTAAATTAGTTAGTCTAACTATTAGTTAAACTATTGTTAAGACTGGAGTTAAGGCTGTAGTTAATTTGTAGTTAGTGAGTAGTTTAGTTGTGAGTTCTGGTTGTCGTTCAAACTGTGGTTTAGTCAGTAGCTTAATATGAAATTAAGTTTATAGTTAATCTGAGGTTAGTTAGTAGTTTAGTCAATAACATAGACAGCAGTGATGACTGCAGGTCGTTTGTAGTTATTAAGTAGTTTAGTCAATTGTTAATTCTGTAGTTTTGTCTGTGCATAAACTATAATGAAGACTACAACTTTTTTGCAATTAAACGTCAGTTTAGTCTATACTTAAATCTATAGACAAATATGGTTTTTGGCTGCACTTTAGTCTATGGTTTAACCTGTAGTTAAGTTAAAAATTTAGTCTACAATTTTCTTGTAGTTTAATCTATTGTTTAGTCTCTAATTAAGTCTATAGTTCAGTCTGTAATTTAGCTCGTAGTTTAGTCGGTAGTAGACTGCTGCTTAGTCTATAATCTTGACTGTAGTTAAGTTTGAAGTATAGTCATTTGTTGAGCTACGCTTTAGTTTGTAGTTGAAAATTATGTCAATATTCTACCTTATAGTCCACCTAATCTGATGTCTATGTCAAGAGTCATTTGTTTGTTTAATTATGAGACTTGTAAATTATCTTTGTAGTCTAGTCAATAGCTTAGTGCTTAGTCCGTGGTATAAATCAAATTCTAGCACTTTTCTTCTTTTGTGGTTATTTTGGGAATGTTTATTAGAGTGAAAAAGCATTACTTTAATTCAAAAATACAACTGATATCAAATCCGTTACGAACATTACGGAACATAATTAATTCCCCTTTTTTTCTTCATGTGTACATATTTACGTCATATATGATATTTGTTCACTTAGTCCACTAACACACAAATACATGTAGTAAGTGAAAGGATATTTCAAAATACAACAACCATAAGAGTGTATGTAAATTATAAAATACATACATGTATAAAAGTTAATATATATAACAATTTGATTAAACATTTAATATAAATATTTAGAAGTTGAACATAATATAACTGTTTTATGTGTGTGTGTGTGTTTGCTTTCAAAATCACAGAGTGAAAAAAACAAGAAAAGGATATTATTGTTCTACTTCTAAGGAAATTCAAATTCTATACTCTAATAAATATAACAATAATTTCAAAAACAACAATAATGTATTTTGGATTTTAAGACAACAAAATTGTTTAAGAAATTCTCTTACTCACACTTACAAAACAATTTATATAATTTTCT
Organism: Cochliomyia hominivorax; assembly: GCA_004302925.2. Taxonomy (NCBI): domain Eukaryota; kingdom Metazoa; phylum Arthropoda; class Insecta; order Diptera; family Calliphoridae; genus Cochliomyia; species Cochliomyia hominivorax. The sequence goes on along the minus strand of PYHX02000467.1, from coordinate 114,594,372 downwards.
TAAAACATTTTAAATAACAATATTTTTCATAAATACCAAATGTTTGTTTGTGTAGGTATTTATGGTAGTATGTATGTATGTATGTATGTATGTATGTATGTATGTATGTATGTATGTATGTATGTATGTATGTATGTATATTAATGAAATATTTTTTTCTTGTGAACCATAAATGTATTTACCTAAATTAAATATGGTTTTAGATTTGCGGTTTATAAATAAATGTTTAATTTATTTGATTTTCCAATGACTTGTTTTACATTTTATTAATATTCATTTTATTTAAATTATATTCATTACAAGAATTTCATCTACTAATACAAATACATTGAGACAGATACATATATGGTTTTGTAAATATGTAGAAGAATGAATATAAATGTAAGAAAACATATTTTTGTATTAGTATTTGTTTGTTTGTTTGTGTGTTTGTTGGAAAGGAAACTGTATTTGTAAATCCTTTAAGTGTTTCTTTATTTCTATTTCCTTCTTTCATTTCTTTACATTTACATAGAGAAAATTCTTTTTATTACAAATTGTTTCTTGTTATGCGTATGTGTGTATGTATGTGTGTGTGTGCATTTTCCTGTTCATGTTTTGTTTTTGGGTCATTTGTGGTTTTATTTTCCAATTTCTAAGTAAATTTTACAATTGTACTGTTGTGGGAGTTGTGTTTTCTTATTCTTCTTTCTTTTCTATTTGTATTGTCTATAGAATTCTTTAGAAAATAGAATAAAAAGTACAAAAATGTGTAATTTTTTTTCTTGTTAATTCTTAACACAGAAAAGGAGGTTTCTAAGCATTTTTTGGGAAGAATTTTATTCTGATAGCAAACAGGAAACTAATGTATATTTTGTCTAGAATTTCAGAAGTTTATACTTTATCACAAGAACTGGAAAATGAAAGTATATTGAATACATCGTTCTTTAGGTGGAACAAAAATCTTTGAAAAATTTATAGAATTTTGGACTAAATTAAAATTTATAAAAATATATAGATGTCTGACCGTCCATCCAATTAGCGATCTCTCTCTTTAATTGAAGGATTTTCAAGACTGTACTAATATTCCAAATTCTATAAAATTTAAAAAACAAAAATTTACTAAAGTCTCAGAATTATGGGTGTTTAAAATCAATAAACTCGACCTCACAACAAAAAAGTTATAGAGTGACAACCTTGGAACCCAAAGCAGTAATTACTATAAATATTTCAATGGAGATATTTTTAAGTTCTAAGGTACAGCATTAAACAGAAAATACTGTTGTCTTTACAACATTTAAATCCTATAAAATTGGCTCAGTAAGGAAAAAGTTTTAGACCGATTTATTAGACTTAGAGGTTGTTATAACGATCAATAACAGGAAAAATTACTTTTGTAAGTATATTAAAATGGAGATACTTTTAGTTCAGAAGTACTAATGCACCGCATTCAATAAAATTACTGTTATCTTCACAAATGAGGAACACTTAGAAACAATATAAATAAATATTGTTAAATGGATACAAGTTTTCAGTAGTCAAAATAGTCCCATCGAATTCAAAGAAAGTGTTCAGATTATATATTATTGTTTTAAGTTCTTCAATAAAAAGTTTACCGATATCTGTGACCTAAAAATCCGAAAATTTTTTTGTAAATTTCAAAACGGAAATGTTTTTGCAGCTGTTCCACTAATAAACTGAACACGGAAACGGAAATGTTCCAGATTGTTTTTTGTTGTCCTGAGTACTTGGGAGTTTCGAGATCAGTAGTATAAGTCTATTGGAATTATAGACAAATATCTAAACAATGTCCAAAGTTTTAGATTGAATTTCAATAAATAAATGTTGTTATGAAGACATGTCCACAGCTGTACAACTGATCCATTGAATTCAGTGGAATTGCTTTAGACTGTAAATATGGACCACCTCAAATCCACACTAAAAGAATTAATTAATATTGAAATGAAGATATTTCCAGCAGCCTTAATTTAAAACTGATTTCAATAAAATCGCTTAAGATGGTTTGTCGTTATCTTATATACTTTGGTATATAAAATCGGTAAAATTGTTTCATTAGTAGAGAAGATATAGTTCAATATGTAAGAAAATTTTAAAATCAAAGGAAAATTTTCGATATAAATGACAAGGGAGATATTTCTGCTGCTGCCTTTATAGCGAATCGAATTCTGCGAAACTGCTCCAAACAGTTCCAATATGTTACTTTACCTATTTTAATACTCTAAATCTACCAACTTGGTCCAGTAAAAGCAAACTTATATTCCAATACTTGGGATGAACTGAAAATTCAGCAAAGATTTTTAACAATAAATTTCCAAAGGAAAATAAATTTATTTATCTACAGAACTCGTTCATAAAAGTAAGATATATGTACCTTCTTTCTGGTACCAAAAATCGGAACCAGTTGAGTCAGTACAATAAAATTATGGTCAAAATTTTTAACCATATTATGGTTGCAAATATTCCCTTTTATTTGATAGTATGAGTAGGAGTATATGTGTGCGCTTTTTCTGTAAAACTTTAGGTGAAGGGTATCTAATATTCGTTATAGCTGAACACAATATTCTTTCTTATTTTCTGAAGTGTGTTAAATGAAATAAAGACATCTTTAATATGCACTGACATGGTTTTATAATAGATTCTTTCTTCATTTAAGGCTCAACAATATTTCCCCATTTTTTACTTTTTGGGAACAAATCCTAAGGCTTTTGAAAAAGTGTGCCAGAAAAGGGTTGAATTTAAAACAGAAAAATTAATAAAAAAATATTAAATGAAGGAAAAATTTTAATCCTAAAAAATAGTAACTTAAAGAAGCTTTAATTTTTTTTAAATAAAATTATTTTAAATATTTTCCACAAAAATCTGTTCCTTTAATTTCAACTTAAATATGTTTTTGTGTCACTATTTTAATAACCTTCACTGTAACCAAAACAAATATAAACTGGATGATAAAAAAGACTACCATTCTTGCTTTTTAGTTACTATTTGCTCTACTTTCACTATAATTCCAATTTAAAGAAATCAAATTACAATTGTCAGAAAAACGAAGAAGAGAACCCCGCAAGACAACTGATACTCACACATACAGGCCCACACACACACTCATATAAACAGAAAAATATCCTTACAAAAATATTCAACAGAAAATGTGAAGTAATGCAATAATTTTTCATTGAGCAACATTTAATATCTACTGATGTTGTTGCTGCTGTTCTACAATTCATACTTGCAACATTCTTCACAAATAATCACCAACAAAAAACAGTAACAACAAGAATAAAAACAGAATATAAAACTTGACAAATTTTTTGTTTAAAATGAATACTTATTTTTTAATATAAGTGCAAATATATTTCATCAAAAAAACCCTACAGTTCCAAACAAACCTCCAAGAAGTTCTCATTTGATTTTAATTTACTTCAAACAAAAAAGTGGACAAATAACAGCTCCAATAAACATGAAATTTATTCCTTGAATAATCATTTTCCTTTCACCGGAAATTCAGCTTTTAATAGAAATCATCATCTTCAAAACTTCAGGGTTTTTATCCTTTCACTTCCTTCATTCATTATTATATGTTTGCTGGTAGTTGTTTGCATTTTGGTTGTTGTTTTTTTTCAACAGTTGTTAAGTTCTAATGTGTTCTTCTCTTTTTCTCTATCTTTTACTCTCTTTGTTTTTTTTTTTTTTTTTTTTTTGCGTAATAAGTTCTTTTCTTTCTTTTGGTTTGATGTTCATTAAACCAAAATAAAACTGAAATTGTATACGACAATTGTAACCTCTAAAGGAGTGTGTGTATTTGTTTGCTTATGTGCGTGTGTGCGTATACAAATATTTATGTTGGTGGATTATATAAGTAGAAGTTAGAGATGCTAAATTAAATAAAGTAACCAGATTTTTCAACAAAATTAAAATTTTCCCAATTTATCTAAAATAAGAATAATTAAGAACATTTTTTTAAATTAAAAGAAATTTTGATTATTTTTCTTAAATAAGAAAAACAGGATTTCTTAAGCAATTTTCTATATTAAGAAAAATTTAGTTAAAAAAAATTTCGAGAAATTTTCAACGTTAAGAAAAATTTCGATCTTACTTTATTTCGATTTTTTTAATTAAGAGAAATTTTTAATAAAAAATAAATAGAAAAAATTTCATAAATTTTCTTAGAAGAGAAAATTTCTCATAAATTTTTTTATAAGAGAAAATTTCTCATAAATTTTTTTATAAGAGAAAATTTCTCATAAATTTTCTTAGAAGAGAAAATTTCTCATAAATTTTCTTAGAAGAGAAAATTTCTCATAAATTTTCTTAGAAGAGAAAATTTCTCATAAATTTTCTTAGAAGAGAAAATTTCTCATAAATTTTCTTAGAAGAGAAAATTTCTCATACATTTTCTTAGAAGAGAAAATTTCTCATACATTTTCTTAGAAGAGAAAATTTCTCATAAATTTTCTTAGAAGAGAAAATTTCTCATAAATTTTCTTAGAAGAGAAAATTTCTCATAAATTTTCTTAGAAGAGAAAATTTCTCATAAATTTTCTTAGAAGAGAAAATTTCTCATAAATTTTCTTAGAAGAGAAAATTTCTTAGAAGAGAAAATTTCTTAGAAGAGAAAATTTCTCAGAAGAGAAAATTTCTCAGAAATTTTCTCAGAAGAGAAAATTTCTCATAAATTTTCTTAGAAGAGAAAATTTCTCAGAAATTTTCTTAGAAGAGAAAATTTCTCAGAAATTTTCTTAGAAGAAAAAATTTCTCAGAAATTTTCTTAGAAGAAAAAATTTCTCATAAATTTTCTTAGAAGAAAAAATTTCTCATAAATTTTCTTAGAAGAGAAAATTTCTCAGAAATTTTCTTAGAAGAAAAAATTTCTCATAAATTTTCTTAGAAGAGAAAATTTCTCAAAAATTTTCTTAGAACAGAAAATTTCTCAAAAATTTTCTTTGAAGAGAAAATTTCTCAAAAATTTTCTTTGAAGAGAAAATTTCTCAGAAATTTCTTTGAAGAGAAATTTTCTCAGAAATTTTCTTTGAAGAGAAATTTTCTCAGAAATTTTCTTTGAAGAGAAATTTTCTCAGAAATTTTCTTTGAAGAGAAAATTTCTCATAAATTTTCTTAGAAGAGAAAATTTCTCAAAAATTTTCTTAGAACAGAAAATTTCTCAAAAATTTTCTTAGAACAGAAAATTTCTCATAAATTTTCTTAGAAGAGAAAATTTCTCAGAAATTTTCTTAGAAGAAAAAATTTCTCATAAATTTTCTTAGAAGAGAAAATTTCTCAAAAATTTTCTTAGAAGAGAAAATTTCTCAAAAATTTTCTTTGAAGAGAAAATTTATCATAAATTTTCTTTGAAGAGAAAATTTCTCATAAAATTTCTTAAAAGAGAAAATTTCTCATAATTTTCTTAAAAGAGACAAATATTCATAAATTTTCTATAGAGAGAAAATTCTCATATATTGAAAGTGAAAAATTTTTTTTATTAAGAGAAACAAATTCTATTAAATTTATTAAAAAAATAAAAATTCTTATAATTTCCCATAAATTTTCTGGATAGAAGAACTTTCCAATAAATTCTGAAAGAGAAAATTTTCTGCAGATCTTCTAAAGATACAAAAATTTCAAAATATTCAAAAGAAAGAAAATTTTCTATAAATTTTCTAAAGAGAGAATTTCTCAAAAGAAAATTCTTCTAGAGAAAGATTTTTTTCGATAAAATTTATAAAAAGCAATAATTATCTACAAATTTTCTAAAGAAAATTTTCTGAAACAATAATTGACCTTTAATGGAAGGAATTTTTCTACATAATTTTCAAAGAGAAACAAGTTTGATAATTTTTCTTATAGAGAACTTCTTTATCAGATTTTTAAAAAGACAAAGATTAAGAAAATATTAATAAATCTTTTGGATAAATTCACTTAATAGAAAGATTTGATTGATAAATTTTCTTAAAAAATCTAAAGGAAAACTTTAAATAAAATATCACAAAATAATTTTTTCAACTGTCTGGCAGCACAGTTCTCATAATTGTATATATTTTGGATGGATGGATGTATTACAATTACCTCTCTTCAGTGCTTGTATTCATGCAACAGAGTCTTGCAACGAGAGTAAATAAAATTTAAAAATTTGGAAATATTTTTCAATAAACTTTAAATAAAATTTCCAAATCAAAGTCAAAACTTCTGAGTTACGTTTGTTATAAATAAAAACCTTTCTTGCACTTCTATTAATTTTAAGTAAATTCTGTGACACTGTTTTTTAACGGAACTTCTTAACAACAAAATGTTGCATAGAGCAGACACTCTGACACACACAAACACACTCAAATATGTTGCAGATTTAATAAAAGAATTTTTTTGCGCATTTGATTTTCTTTAGATTTTAGTTACACTTTCATGCAAGAATTTTCTGTAATGTATGTGTGTTTATATGTGTGCGTTTGCTTGTATTTAGTATGTAGAGCAATGAAGAACTTGTTGGTTTTTATATAAATTGTGAAAAGAAAGGACATTTTATAGAGTGACACATATAAAAGCAAAAGTTAGTTAAATAATATAAAATTTCGTAGGCAATATCCTTGACAAATCTTTGAGCAGTAAGATGAAAACCATAGTATAGTTTTAGGGGTTTGGACTAGGCTGTGAACAAAGTATTTATTATAAAATTAAATTAAAAATCCTTTAATTACACAAAATCCTAAATTGTTGTTCTAATTAAAGACTTTACTTTTTATGCTTCACAAAATTGTATAATTGTTAAGACAAATTTCTGTTGAAAATAAAATAATTTTATTTAATTATTAACAAGTTAAACAATTCTCAAGAAATTTTTTCAATATTTTGTTGTTAAAGGTTTTTCTATATATAAAATAAAATGTGTGTATGAATGTATATAACATATGGAGTTGAAAATGGTTGTGCCAATTTTAATGGAATTTTCACAGAATGACCCCAATACAGCCAAAAGTCAAACTGCGATGGGTCAAGGGGGAGAAGTACCTCCATCAAAGCATATCTGAAGAACTATAAAACAAAAGTTCTCAAATTTGCTCCAAATTACAAACTTGAAGATTTGTTTTACCGTTTAAAAAGTAGCACGGATAGAACCTGGGGAAGAGTTACCCCTCATACAAAGCTAATATATATTATTGAATATCTAAAGAGCTATAATAGAGAGAAATTTCAAATTTGGTCCCAATTATCCCAATCAGGGAAATGTTTTACTGAACAAAATAGAATAGGACAGATAGGATCAGGGATAAATTATCGAATATCTAAATAACTATTGAAGAACTGTTTCCAAGGAACAGTTTTACTGGACAAAATATAAAACGAATAGGATCTGACTGAGAGGTGGTCCCGTTATCGAATTTCTAAATTTAGACCCAATGATCATACCAAGAAAACAAGAGAGCCAACCGGCCTTTTAAATACCAATTATTAATTATCGAACCATTTCACTTTCCCATGAAAAGGTTTTATTGGAAAATTTTAGAACAGATAGAATCAGAGGGATTTGGCCAAATCCCCGTTGCATGAAAAAATTTTCTAGGACTTTTTTGTGCAGCAAAGCACACCGGTTGAACACTTATTTCTCTAAACGAACAATACAGTTTTATGGTAAATAAATTTATGAACTCGGCATAAAAAGACTAAAATTCATTTGTTATCTTAACAATTTCAACATATTTTGCTTCATTTTTTTTCAAGAAATTATTTAAGTGTAAACAAGTTAAGCCTTTTTTTCCCGATAATAATCATAAATTATAGACATTTTCTGGTTATCTTAACTTGTATAGACATTGATACATACACACACCCTCCCAATACAAACATATGTTTGCATGTAGTGGTTCATGGTTATACATATACAACAACTATGTAAACAGATTGTCAATAACATGAACGACTAATTGAAACAATTAGGCTTAAATGATAATCACTGTTTGTCATATTTTATCATAAATGAATTATTATTTTAGTTGTTTTTGTTGTTGTTCTGCTGTGTTCCAATATTGAAGTATGTAATGTTGTTATTCTATTTTTGTCCAGATTTCTTTGAATTGAAGTATTTTCAAGATATGACTGGATATTTTTCATTTGACAAAGTTTTCTAATGACCATCAATTAGTTACAGCAACATACAACAACAATTAAGACATACATACAAAATTTATGGTTATAAACACATGCATACACATACACTCAAACATGTATATGAGAAATATGATATAATTTATACTTTTGTAAATTGATATAAAACACTCTGCGGAATTTGCGTAACTTCCTCAATTTTAATTAATTTTTTTTTATAATTTTTTAGAGAAAATATTGTTGAGAGTCAAAATATTTTTTTCAATAAGTTTTTCAAGAGTGACAAATTACAAAAAAATTTTTAAAGAATTTTTTAACTTTAAATAATATTTTTTAATCAATTCTGTATAGAGAAAGAAATTCGATTGCAATTTCAAATAAAAATATTTTCAATTAATTTTTATAAGACTCAAAATATCTGATAGTTTCTGTGGACAAAAAATATTCAAAAAATTAAAAAATCAAATGTTAAATAATTTTATTAAGAGAGAAAACATGTTTCCAAAAAATGACAGAATGAACATTTTCTATACATTTTCTGAAAAGAGATTTGATAAAAATGAATATTTTTTTATTAAATTTTTTAAAATAACTGAAATGTTTATTATTTTAAAGACTGAAAATTTAGAATTTCAGTCTTTAAAATAATAAAAATTTTTTATAAAAATAATTTTATTAAGAAAGATTTTTTTTAAATTTCTGTAAGAGAGAAGAATTTTTTTCGAAAAATGTGAGAGAGTAAACATATTCTGAAAAGAGATTTTTTAAAAATAAATTTTTTTAAAGACTGAAAATTTTTTAAGATCTATTTTGAAATAAAAAGTGAGAAATTCTAAAAAAATTTTCTATAAAAATAAAGTAAAAAAATTCCATAAAAAAAGAAATTTTAAATCTTGTTCTCCAAGAGAGATTTAAAATACGCTTTAAAGAGATACATTTAAAAAAATATCAATAGAAAGAAATTTAAACCAAGAAATCGGCTAAAATTTTATGAAATTTTCTCTAAAAAGAGAAAATTTTTTCTACAATTTTTTTTTTTAATTTTCTAAACGAAGAGAACATTTTGAAAATTTTCTAAAAAATTGAAATTTTTAATTTTTTAAGAGAAAGTTTTTACAAAAAATTTAAGTTTTTTAAAAATTAAGTTTTTCTTTTTAAAAAATGTCTATAAGGAGAGAAATTTCTGAACATTTTCATATAAATTCTTTAAAAAGAAAAAGAAATATAAAGGGAGAAATTTCAAAATATTTCCTAAGTAGAAATCTTAGAAAATTTCCTATTAAGATAAATTTAAAATTTTGCCTTAATGACAATGAAATTGAGAAAATTTAAAGAGAAATATATTACAAAATTATAACGAGAGAAAATATTTTTTCTAAAGAGAAAATTAAAATATATTTTTAAGATGAAAATTGCAAAACTTAAAAAAAAACATTTCACAAACAGAAAAACATTTTTCCCAAGAAAAAACTTTTCAAAAGAGAGCTTAAATTTTCAAAAGAGATGAAATTTTTCTAAAGCGAATAAATCTGTAAGAGAGAAAAAATTAATAATTAAAAAAGTTTCCAAAAGGAAATTAAAAAATGTTTGTTAAAGAAATTTACAACTTTTGGTAAAAGGAAATTCTAAAATTTTTCCAAGAGTAAAAAAATCTTAGAGGAAAGAATAGTTCTCACAAGATAAATAAGATTTTCTTAAAAGATAAAATTTAGAAATGTTTTCAACAGAAGAATTTCAAAAAAGTACTCACAAGAAATAATTGAGAGTTTTTTTCTTAGGAGGGAAAAAATCCCACTTCATCAATAAAGAGAATAACTCAGAAAAATTAAAAAAGCCGATACATTTTCTCTAAAGAAGACATTATTACAGTTAACTAAAGGAGAGGAAAATTTTTGTGTATCAAAAGAGAAAAGTAAAAAAGAAAACTATTATTTTTTTCTTTTTAAGAGAAAAAGCTGATAAATTTTCTTTAAAGAAAAATTTCTCAAAGCATAAAACAAAGTCTAAGAGAGAGATATGAACAAGGTTCTTGAGGGTGAAAATGGAACAAAACTTTTTAAGATATAAAGACGAATATATTCTGATATTTTTCAAAGAAAATTTTTTGAATGAGAATCTTTTTTATGAAATAAAGAGAAAATAATTCTAAAGAGATTAATTGATATAACTTTATCTAACATCTAATCCAATTTCATCCATATTCCTTTAATCCAAAGTGTGCAATAAGAGACTGAAAAAGTAAAAATGAAATTTTTGAATTATGTGCATAAGAAGACAACAACATGATACTCAACATGTTATGTGGGAGTACAAAACTAATCTAACTATACCAACTACACAACTTTTAAACATATTATGATTAAAATGCAAAAACAGAAAATAACAACAACAACAAGAGACACACAAAAAGAGAAAGACATGAAAGAGGAGCTTCCTACTTGCTGGTGATAATGATGATGAGTGTCATATACATTTATAAAGAAGTGAGTGTGTGCGTGTGTACATGTGCGTACATGTTTTCTCTGTGATAAAAATATGAAAATTAAGTTTTGAAAATTAATTTGATTTAATTGTTGGTTGCCAAAGTTGTAGAGATGTGTTGTATGAGACTCTAGATAAAAAGAGAGAAGAAAAGGAAAAACATGAATTGCAATAAGAGAATAACAAAAAAATAAATAAATAAACCTGAAGAGCAAAACAAAACAAAAAAATTATTAGAAAAAATCTAATGGGAATTGTAATTTTATGTTCTTGCAGTTGTTATTTTTGAAATGTTGTTGTTGCTTTTTTTTTGTGTCACAAAACACAATAATGACTACAATTTTAATTATGCATACGAAAATGGAATAAATGACACAACAAGACAAGTAAGAGAAGACAACAGATACATTTACAAATATGATAAATAACTTGGCATTTTTAAATGCCTCAAACTTGAGTGTGTGGTTGAATAAATAACTGCTGGTGTGTGTGTGTGTTTGTATTTTGTAGAGGATTCATGACAATAATTTCATTTTAAAGGCCTGTTAAATATTTGTTAAACTAAAAAGTCTAAGTCTAAGAGAATTCTATTTTAAAGTTTTCAGTTGTTTATCAAATGTGCAGTCAGAGATGTTTTTACGAACCTGAAATGAAAAAGAAAAAGTATAAATTAAATTAAAATATTTAAGAAAAAATGAAATTATCATAAAATTGTACAGATTTAGGAAAACAAACAGTGGTTTTGAATAAGAAAAATTTTGAAAAAATACTTAAGATTAAAATTAATGTTCAAACTCAAATTTTTATTATAAATTGATCAGGTCAGATGATCAGGTCAGACACCTTATTATGGACTTTATATAAAGTTATGAAAAATATATGAAACAACCCTCGAAAGGATTGTTTTCATGATTTCTGCTAGTATATAAAGATTTTTGTATTTTTCTAAGATTTACATGTATTTTGAGATGAGTTTTTTGGAAGGGACCTTATAGAGGAGCTACTGGAAATTAAGGTACTATTTACGTTGAATATAATTCTGAATATGTTAACAAAACTAGAATTTTATTATGATTACTGACCCCAAAATGATTTCCGAATATGTGTTATATTTTGGAGTTATAGCCAAAATCCACAATTCGGTACTAGAAGTCTGGGTGAAATAATATTTCGATAATTGCCAGTTTTTACAGATTAAATCATTGTTTCCAAATAATAATATCAGCAAATGTCTATTTAATAGAATAGACATTGTTAAATCGCCTACTAATGACATTTTTAGTCGATTGTTATATTTAAAGAAAGGTAGTAGCCATGCCTTTCAGTCATATGCATCCACATAGCTAAAGCTATTTTCCACTGAGCGATCTCATCAAGTTTTGGAAATTTTCTTGTCTTTACTTTTCATATCAGGTCAAATCATATCTCTTTAAACCGATCTTATATATTAGTCCGATATCTTTTTAATATTGAGGCCATGAAAACCAAACACAAATTCAAGATTTTGGTTTAATATTTTTGAATTCAGTTTTATTGAAGTGTGTTTATAACGAGCACAGACAGACGGACATTTACAAATTACCTCAAACGTATTTCTTCATGGAAATGCGTTAGAATTTTGTGATGATGAGTGAAATAGCGAATAAATGTTGAATTATTGTTTCTATGACTTTGAAATGAATTAGAGAAGTTTTATATAATTCTGGTAACTACTGAAATCATGAGAACCAGACACATTCAAATGACATTTAAAAGTAAAAGTCTATAATTTTCTAGTTATTGGTCCGATATTTCATTATGTATACTATAAGTCAACAATCATGAGAGGCTTTATTGTATTCTGGTTACGATTGAAGGTATGTGAACCAAACAAAGTCGTTTTTCAGTCTTAAATATAACTTGTACACAAGTCCATTTTACTTGTTTGGACCTTTTTTTAAACTAATTTCGCAATAATAATATAAATTCAGTTAATACAATTTTATGCTTAATCACCAGATATTTTGGGAAATTGCTTATTATGTATATAGAAAACCAGTGTAGAATTATAAATTTTATTTCTTGTATTAATCAAGTTGCTAACAGCAACCAGACATTCAATGTGATATTTATTATAGATAAAGATTTTTCTTCAAAATTATTTTGCATAAATTTCAAAACTGAAAGATACAAAGCAAACGAAAAACGTTATTTGAATTACAAATAATTTTAAAAAGAATCTTATCCAGAAACTTATAAATACAGTCACTCACACTTGAAAATTTAAATTTTATTTTCAAATTTTATTTTTAATTCAGACATTACGAATTTTGAAGATGACTGATGAATTTGTTTTTTTCAGAACTTCCAGACTCAAAATTATTCATGAAATAAAGAAAAAAATAAGAAGAATATTCGGCTGTGCCGAATCTTTAATACCCTCCGCCACAACACATGCACTTTAGGACATATAAAGCTGTAATAAAATAAATAAAATTCGGAACACTTAATGAGTCATTTCTGGCTGTAACTACTGGACCGATTTTGATAATTTTTTGTCATTTGTTATGACTAAATTTCATTCTAATTTGACGATTTATAATCGACAATTTAACGATAATTATTTGCTTGACCTTAGAGGTTCATTCAGATGTCGGTCTAACTCTTTTCAGGACTAAAGCAAATACCCGGGCCAAATTTCATTCAGCTCTGTCAATTATTGTGGGTGTGAGCGTGCTAAAATCAGACAGACAGACAATGTTTATGCATATGGACACAGCTAAATCGACTCAAACTTATTATGTACATTATGGGTCTGATTTCCTTTAGCGTTACACACGGAACAATAAAGTTAATATACCCCCATCACCACTTGTAGTGGTGGAGGGTATTTAAAAACCATAAAATTTAGAAAACTATATCTCAGGCTAAAATACACTATAAAAGTTCATTATAGAATCATGTTGTGTATGATTTAAGCATAAATTTTCTATCTAATTCCGCATTGTTTCCAAAAAAAAAAAAAAAAAAAAAAAAATTTATATAAAAACTAAAATATGGAAAATATTGCTCAATATTGTGTGTGTGTGTGTGTAGGAAAATCTTTTCTCATTAGCTTAAAGATCAATATTGTTGAATGATAATGATTATGGAAAAACTGATGATGATGATGGTATTATTTATTATTATTTTTTTAAGTTTTTCTCTTCTTTCTCCATTTTTTTCACCAAATGTCGGATAACAGTATCCATAACCATCATCAGTTTAAGTCTATTGAATATATTTAAGTATTAGACTGGTAATTGAAAATTATAGCAAAAAATCTTGTTTCGAAAAATTTTAAATTCACTTTATGTACATAATTTTATCTTCATTTATTAGAACTTTTTCAGAAAAGAATTAATTTAGTTTTAACCTGAATGTTTTATTGGATTTTGTAATCAGAGTTTGTCAAACTTTATAATAAAAATACGTAACAATGATTTTCTAATTTTAAGTCATAATTAATATTAATCATACGCCCCCTACAAAATTAAATATTTTTAAATAACATTAATATTTTTTATTTTAGAATCCATAATTTAAGTTCAAATCTTTACATTTTTTCTTAATTTGATCTCTTATAATGTTGTTCTTCTCATTACAAAATTTAATTCATACATTCAGTATTCGATCGTTAAAAATTTTATTAAAATTTCAGTAAAAGATATAGCAAAGTAATTTTGGATACAACTACCGCTTATTGAATTTTCATTTAGAAAGTTTCGCATATTTCGATTTTCTAAAAAAATTTATGAAATATTGGCCCAATTTTAAATCAGAATTTCTTTTTGCTTAAAAAATACCGTCTCCCTTAAAACTGGACCCAAGCGTAATTTTTAAAGTCGGCTTCATTTGACAAAAACGAACTTTGTGCCTGAGCAGCCTAAGATCCACAAATTTTTCTTCTACTATTAATCATACGCACCCATTTATTTGTTGTAAATTTGATTCGATTTTGAATCGAAATTTCTTGTATCCTTTCAAATGAATTAAAAACTGTCTTCTCCAAAAAATGAAATTCGAAACGTTGTTGTTCAAACAAACCTACACTTAACAAAATCGATTCGATGCTAAATTAAGAGTTTTGAAATTAATATTAATCATACGCTTCCATTATTTTTATCTAAACGATTTCTAGAATTAGAACATAGATTAAAAAAATACACATCTTGATATTTCACAGATTATAATTATAAGTTCATTTTTACCAGATCGGTTCAAATATTTTGGAAATTCGAAATCAAAAGAATTTCCAACCTTCTAGAAATATCAATAATATTGATTTTAATCAATTGTTTCAAAATGTATTTCTAAGGTCGATTTAAAGAAAATCGCAATCGATAGCTAAAATCAGAAAATGAGGGTCTTAACCTACAAGTCTCTTATTTCATAATATTTCACTTTTTTTCGCGCAAAATTATTTGTGGCCCAGATTATAACAAATACGATGTAATATTTCGAAATTAATATTAATCATACGCAACTTAAACCCTTTCATCACAGAGCTTTTAAAAATCAGGTTTGAGGTATGTTTTGTAGTTATAATAAAAATATAGTTATATTCCCATCAAAAGTATATAAATCAGCTAAATAGTGATTTAGATTTAGATTCGGGTTGTCTGTCTTTCCGTCTGGCTGTAAGGAAAATATGGATACTTGGCTAAATCTTATGATTTCGACAGAATAATTCTATTTTTTCAAAAATGTCCTTCTAAATACTTGTTACTACCCTAATACTATCATACAAAAATATCCTTGTACACACAATATCCCTAAACTCAATACATAAACAGAAATATACACACATATGGACGTGCAGTGAATTTGTATGTTTGCATATTAATGCATTAATGAATACAGCGAGAAAATTGATGAGAAAGCATTACGGACACACACACACATCCTTTTTTTCTATGTATCCAAACAAATGTATACAAAATCTATATTAATGGTATCGTTGAGAAATGTAAGCTTAAAACTAACAAAATCTATACGAACTATAAGAATTGAGCAGAAAAAAGAACTAGAAAAAAAAATGCTAAACTTGGCAAATACTCTACACACATATACATACTAACGAACACACATATATACATATAAAAATAGCTGATAAAATGAATGTGGGTAAATATTATGCTCATGTTTATATAGGCATAGTTGCAACATGTTTGCTATGAAATTGTAAGTATGTATGTGTGTAAAATACATAAATACATACACTGTAATAAATGTATATGTGTCTAGTTCAACGCCAATGTTTAATATGTTTTATATTGGCATCTTTTCCACTAACGTGGCAAAATAAAATTAAAAAATAGAAGAAGAAGAAAAAAACTAAACACAGAATGTGAAGAAATAAAATGGAAGAATATAAAATATTTTATCCTTCATGAGGATATAGAACATCTTGCAGTTTTTAAGAGCACACAAAAACACACAAACATGCTTTCACATAGCTACATTGGCTTAACACTTTTCATGAGCTGCAGCAAATCATGACATAAATGAGGGTTAATAAAGTTTTAAATTCAATAAGTAACATCAGGATGTAAGAAAAGATCCTTTAGGAAGAATATAACATTTAAAGAAATAATATAAAACTTTTCTTGTTGATTTGATCAGATCACTTGCATTTACTTTTCAATAAAGTCGTTTTCTCTGCCTCATTAACAAACGGAATTAAGTGAAATTTTTTCAGATTATTTTTTGTTGCCTCAGGCAGTTTGATGTTAAAAAAATCGCTTTAGTATCTTAAAAGTTATATATCAATGTTTATGTCAATCTCTAAATTCATATAAAATTTTGGAGTAAATTTTAAAAAGAAAAATGAAAGTCTCAATTCCTCTATGAGAACCCGATTTTAATGTACCCAAATTTTTAAATGTTGTGTAAGTCACTATAACGTTAAAACTTTAACTAATCTGTAGGACATAAAACTCGTTACAGAGCGATATCTCAAAAACCTAAAAAAAGTTTTGAATTTGAAAATCAAATTTCCAATTCCCAATTCAATTAAATATATCGAGATTCTTTGTTGGTCTTCTAAGAAGTTGAATATTTAACATCAATAAAATCGGAAAGGTAACAAACATTTATAGGGAGACATCTTAGATAACCTCAAAATTCAAACAACATTGTTTCAGCCACTTTTAAGTTTTTTATGAAATTCTCATATTTTCGCCATTAATCACAAATTGACCACAATCACAGGAATTAACTTTTTTATAAGAGACTTAGATATTTGATATTACTATAAACAGTCCAGTGATAAAGAGGTTAACGACCATTAATCTAATCTAACACATGATTCAACAAACTTCAAAAAAATAATAAATTAAATAAGGTTTTCATATTAACACTACTAATCCGAATGTAGCGAAATATCCCAGGGTCATTTTCTAAGAACAAGAATATCAAATAAAAATAAAATCGGTTTTTGAAATAAAAAAGTTATAGACCAAATCGAAGATAAACTCAAAATGCAAAAGAAAACAAAATTTTCAACGAAAAATAATGGGATTAAAATTCAATCACAATAGACAGAATTTAATAAACAATTCTGAAATAATTTATTATTATTTTCAGAATTGAATTATTCAATATACTTTAGATGATTTTAGTAACAAGCAAATTATAGTTCAAAATCCAAAACCATTTCGAAATTTAAAGAAAGATTATGAGCAAAATGTTTAATAAAAAAATTCCGATTTAAATTTATTCACAATAACTTGAATCAAGAAGGATTGTCTGCAGTTATATTAGGAACTACAACAGTAAAAGTCAATAAAATCAGACTTATAATAAAAAAGTTATAGATCGAAATATGAGATAATCTAAAAATTAAAAAAAAAAAATAAAATATAAACTCAAAAAACTCATTCACAATAACTAAAATTAGACAAGTTCGTCTGTGGTTAGAGACTTTAATATTAAATATCAAAAAATCGATCTAATAAGAAAAAAGTTATAGATAAATATCTTAAATAACCTAAAATTTTTCGGAATAAAATTGAAAAGAGATCCTTTGAAAAATAATCCGATTTAAATTAATTCACAATAACTCGTACCTTTAGAAAAGTTATATGCCGATATCTGGAATCTCATAATACCAAAAAAACTATAATTATTTGCCAATTGAAAGAAGTTTTTAAAAGAGCCAAAAACAATTTTTGGTAGACACTTTAAGCACAGTCCCTTAATATATTAAATGCATGTGTGTGTGTTATTCTTCCTTCGTTTTAGTTATTTTCCAGTTGACTTGAAAGGTGATTAAAATTCGTCTTACCCCAATTTTATAATTTCGCTTATAACAGTTACAAATCTGTGTAAGATTATATGTATGTGTGCGTGAAGGTATGTTTTGGGACATGGATTGCTCACATAGACAAACATCTAAAATGTATATAAAGTTTTAGTTTTCATTCTCTATGGAAAAATGCACTTGTATTTCGATAAAGTTGCATATTCAGCAACTAATGGATGTAAAATTTATATCAACACAAAAACCCAGGAAAAAAACATGGATTTTAATGTTCTCGTTTCTTTTCTTCTCACCCCAAACTCCTCCAGCTGCAATACACCTTTAATTTTTACTAACTATAAACTATTTGCAATTGTGGTAGTTTGTATGTAAAAAATTTGCTTCCTGTTTCAATATAATTCTCTATGTGTGTATGTGTGTGTGTATTTTTGTTTCTCTTAGTGTCTAAATGAAATTATTTTTCCTCATAACCCTCTTATTTTGTAGTTTCTTTCCTCAATTCATATATTTTTTCGTATCGTCTTGCATTTCATTCATGGCGCCCAGCATTCATCCATTCGTTCGTTGGTTTGTTCAGTCATCCATTCATTTATTTGGTTATTTGTTTAGGGGAGCGTTAAGAGTAATCGCGCTTATTATTAAATTGAAATTTGCATCAATAATTGGTAATTTGCAACAAACTGCAACACATATCCTTCTATACATGCAACGTTTATATAAAGGAATTTGTAGCAAGCAAAAAATAGTTCTCTTTTTCTTTTTTTGCATTAGGGATTTTAAGTATTTTGTAGAATTATGTAGCACAATGTTGTTGTTGTTTTGTTTTTCTTCTTAAATTCCTATTTACTTTTATATTATTGCTACAAATTGTTGTATATACATCGGTGTTGTAGGAAAACTTTATGTTGTTTAAATGAAAATATTTCTAACATGTTTAATGATATTAAATGTTGATTGGATATTCGATAATGTAAAAGTTTTATATTATTTTATAATACCTAAGTAGAATTAAGCAGGGTTGCCAAGTATAGAAGAATTCAGTTTAATAAAGGCTTGACAATAATTTGGTTAAAAATGTTGTAAGATTTCATATAAAGTCCATATTTTTTTTAAATCAAAATTTGTTATGATTAAGCTACATTCGGCAGTCTGTTGTTGTACGTCTATCTGACAGTCCATCTAAGTGTCTTCCTCACCTTATTCAATGCCCAAATACAATAATAAAATTGAAAAGAATAATAAAGAGTCAATATCTAAATATAATATTCCATCATTTCCACTATAAACCATTAATAAATCTAGTTTATTTGGATCTTTGAAAAAACTTTAAAATATTCTCAAAAACCTGGAAATGTTTTCTTACATTTGCATTTAATTCGAAATTTTAAACTGCAAAATTAAAAATTCTCTAATGAGTTTTATAAGAAAACCATCGAATTAATATTAATCATACGCACCAGTTATCATTTTAATTTTTTTAACAACAGATTAATAAAAGATTTTATATTTATTTCATTAAGTGCTAACAACTAGATTTCTTGTAAAAAATAGACTTAAAATGAATACAAAAAAGTAATATTCTAGTTCAATATCTCAGAATGCAAAACTCATACAAAAACCTTGGTAAATTGCTTAATAAACATTTAAAACTTCAACAAAAATTAATTAGTATAATATTTTATGTCTTTTTAATAATTAAAAAGTATGTAATTGTATTTTTATAAAAATCCTTGAATTAATATTAATCATACGCACCTTCTGATATTTTTATAATTATTATTTTATTGATTTTTAAAAAATTAACCTTTAAATTTTAATCTTAACAACTTGTTTCCTTACAAAAAATATAACTCAAAAAACTAAAAATTAAGTTGAACATCTGTTTTCTCAAGATTGGTTTAAAATATATCATTTTCCAAATATCAACACATATTTTGTTAATTTTCTAAAATTAAGCCTCTTAGAATCTCGTCTAGTTAAGACTAGATTCTAGGCTAAAAGAGTATCGTATAAGTTTTCCATCACTTGCAATCAGATTGAATTTTCTATCATTAAAATTAGAAATTTTCTTAAACTTTTTGTAAAAAAGCATCTGCATTAATATTAATCATACGCACTAGAAAAAAATTTTAAGTTTTTATTTTGATAGATTTTATAGATTTTTTAAAAATCCATTTTATTTTACATTTAATTTATTAGCATTTGTAATAAAATAATGTTAAATTATATCAAAACTTTTGCAAGTTGTCCGCTAAATTAATAATTAATTATACGCATTTATTAAAATTTTATTTTTATTAAAAAATCGTTTAATTTTATTTAATATTTAAAATTAATTTGCATTTAAAATGGAAAATTAATTGCATATTTTTCTTCCAAAAAATTAACATAGGTAATTTCACAATATCTTGTTTAACAGATTTGGATGAATTTTTTGAAATGACTGCCCTTTATCTAGGTATTCACTATCGTCTCTTATTGTTTCATTAAAATTTGGCATTGAAGCAGAAGAAAACCATATTCAGAGTTTGCACTAATCATACGCTCCTATACACAATTTTAAGAATTTTAAGTTAATCAATTAAATTCTCTATTTCTCTATAAAAATCCTTTTTTCAAACTTTGAAATAAAATGTCTCTACAAAATTTTAGAAACCAAAAATAAAAAGATCATTAAAAAGTACACAAATTGAAGTCGTTTAGAATCCTGTATGACTCACGATTGATTTTTTATATACGAAAATATTAAACTGTAAATAAAACCCTCTATTTTCATTTATATACCACAAAAATGTATTAAAACTTGAGATGTTTTCCTAAATTTTCCTTTGACATTTAAGTTCTTAAATTATTTTTTTGTATTAATATTAATCATACGCATTTGAAAAATTATACTTATTAATATTTCATATACTATATTGAGTTTTATTTCTGATTTTTTATTATTGAAAGTAACAATTTTTTATTTTAATTTTTTATTTTTATAATTTCTTAAGAAGTGAAAAAGTTATATTTTGTTTATAACGCAAATCAAAAATTCGTATCAAATGTCTAAATAAATTCAAGACTTTTTTATTATAAACATTTTATAAAAATTGTCATTTAAAAAATTAAAAACTTGACATTTAAATATTTAAAATATTTAATCTTAAATTAAATGTCAATTCAAAATTCATATCAATCATACGCAACCGGAAATATTTTTTTTTTTTTTTTTTGAAATTTTTAAATAAAATTATAAATAAATGATATTCAGAATGTGTATTAAATAGGACTTTTAATTTTAAAAATCGAAAACTCATTTAATATTTGATTTTTAAACAATAATATTTATCATACGCAACCAGGGATATTTTTCAAATCTCATAATTAATATCGTTTTAAGCTTCAGTTTTGAGTTTGATTGAAAAAATATTATGGAAAACGTAAATTGAAATTTAGCATTTGATAGGAATTATTTAGAAAATTCAAAACTCATTAACTCATCATTAATATAATATTAATCATACGCAGCCATGAATATTTTTGAAAAATCAAAATTGCTAACGATTTAATTAAGTTTTTGATATTTAATTTAAAAAATATTTATAAGCATGTGAAACTGAAATTAAAAATATATGCTCTATCATTGAATTGATTTAACAAATATTTATTTATTAAATTTAATACATATTTAATTACACATTTTAGAAAAAGGCGATAACTGGTGGTGTTTTTAATGAGTTTAAACATATAAACCTTTAAAAACTCTAAAATTTGTTTAAAAATAAAAATTATTGTAAGAAATATCATCAGAGCGTATGATTAATATTAATTATTTAGAATATTTATCATACGCTCCAATGTAAATTATTTTTTTAATAATTGTGAAAATTAATTTATTTTTTATATGCTTGATTACATTTTTTTTAATGAAACTATAACTAAAAAATTTATTCATTCTAATTAATTTTAAAAATTTCAACTGAAAAATATTTTTTCTATTTATAAAATTTAAAATACTTTTGTGCAACTTTATCATAAAATTAATTGAAATTATATATAATCATTTTATTTTCACAATTTAAATTTTATTACAATAAATTTTATAATTAGCAGGAAATTATTTAATTAAAATAAATTTTATTTAATTAAAACAAATTAAAAAAATTCATATAAAAATGCCTTTAAAAACTCAAAAAAAAATTAATTATTTTTAATAATGTTCAAAATAGAATTCTATATAACACCAAAAAGGATTTGAATCTTTTTCATTTGAATATTTTGTAAATCTTCAATCCCGTTTTTTATTTTTCATAATAGAGCCTTCTACAATCTAGTCTATTTGAGAACTTGTCTATTTCGAAAGATTAAAAATTAACTTGACATGTTTTCTATCCTCTGTCTTAAGCTCGAATTTTCTGTCATCAAAATTAAAAATTTTAGAAACCATTAAGTAAATAAACCTCTGAATTAATATCAATCATACGCACTAGAATATAAATTAAAATTTTTTATCTTTTATTACACTTAAATATAAAATTAATATTATTTTACATTGGCAGAGGATCTCATAAGATCCTAGAAATATCCTAGATTTTATATAATTTAAATCATATATGGGAATCATGTATGATAATATAATTTAAAACTTAAAATCACATATTTATGAGTTGTTCTTTTTGTAATAAAAAAAGATTATTATATTTCATATTGAGATTTTGTTAGTTTTATTTACATAATTTTATATCATCTATTCTGAACTCTATAAATTTATAAAAAATAAAATTTTATTGTTCATAAGTTCACAATAATAAATGTTTTAGATTAACATTTTATGTATCTTTTTAGCAGGAATATTAAAATTTTTTATTATATTTTTTATTACAAAAATCTTTTCAATTTTAGACAAGATTTAAAATTTTACTTTAAAATTATTTTATGGCATTTATTTTTACTTAAAAAATATCAAAGAGAAAATAAAAATGTTTTTTATTATAATAAAAACAATTTAAAATTTCTAAAATTTGAGGTTATAAAATTTTATTTGAAGTTTACATTTTATTACAATTTCTTAAAAAAAATCTCTATCTTTCCTAACAATTAATTTGAATATCGATAAAATAATAATTATATAAAACATGATCCAGTAATAGACTCCAAAATTTTATATAAAACATTTTATGGTTACAAATTTCATAAATTCATTTTTTAATAGTTTTATTACAATTATAAAAAGTTTTTAAAATATCAAAAGATTGCTTGAAATGTTTGCTATCATTTGCCTTTAGATTGAGGTCTCTAGCTCACAAATTAAAAATTCTGTAAATGTTTTTGTTAGCATAACCCGAAATTAATATTAATTATACGCACCTCTTAAGATTTCTTTTTTTTATAGATTATTTTTTTTTTTTTTATTTTTTTTATTGAAACAACTGCAGGTTTAATTTAATATTAAAAAATAGTTTCTTTAGAAAAAATTAGAATACAAAAGAAGAAATTGTCTGAAAATTTGCCTTAAAAATTTAATTAAAAAAAAAATCTTCAAAATCGAGTCTACAGGGATATAGACTAGTTAAAAATTGAAAAAATATCCAAAAAGATCAAAAAGTAGTTTGAAATGTTTTCTAACATTTGCAATTAGATTGAATTTTCTATCATCAAAATTAAAAATTTTCTTAAACATTTTGTAACTAAACATCATAATTATTATTAATCATATGCACTAGAAAAAATTTTAAACCTAAATTTTGATCGGTTTCGTAGAGTGAAGTCACCTTTTGTTATTTTTAAATGTAATATTTATTTTATATAACATTGACTTTAATAGTATTTGTAATTATGTAACTAAAACCCTGAATTAATATTAATCATACGCACCTTCTAAAACATTTTAAAATTTATAGGTATTTTGTAAAAAAAAATATTTTTTAATTAAAATTAGTATTAAAAATAAGTTTCTTTAGAAGAAAAAAATTTTAAATGAAGAACAAAAGTAATGATCAATGTGTTCACCAAAATGGCTTTATTAACAGATTTGGAAGAATAGTTAAGAGAATATAAATTATTGTCTCTTTGTGTAGCACTATTTATTAAAATCTGCCACTGAAGTGGAATGAAAATATTTTAAAACTTTACAATTAATATTAATCATACGCCTACATATACGATTTTATGAATTTTAAATTTTATTGAGTCTTAAAACAGGATTTAGAAAAAAATCTTTACAATACCAATTAATTTTTCTATTTAGAAATCCCTTTACCTCATATCACTATTTCAACAAACCTTCGTTTAACAGATTTGAATGAATGTTGATATATAACAAAAACAAAAAATGTTTATAATTTTTTTTTTTCAATTTTCATTACAAATTTATTTTCAAATTGTCCTTTAATTTGTAATTTTTAAAATGCAAATTGTCTCTTTTATAGTTTACTTATATACACAAGATTCATTTCTTCTCACAAAAAATTGTTTTCTTTATCATTTTCCCATTTTTTCTTAATTTCTCCATAATCATGTTAACCCTCTTTGTTTTTATGTGTGTGTGTGTGTGTGTTTGTTGGTTTATTGCAAAAATAATGAGAAATATTTTGCGCACATTTAATTAGTTTTCGTGAAACAATTAACAAGTTTTAGCACGATTTTCACACGGGACTCTCGTTTTTTCTCTCTCTCTCCCCTTTAGAAGGGAGAGTTATAAATGCAGCAAAATGTTGTACATTTTAAATTTCTTTACACATTTTTAATTCATTTTTTTTTTGTTTTTGTTGCAGATTTTTTTCAAATGATTATAGTTTTACAAACAAGTTTTTAAAGAGCAGCGTATTGTATATTTATATTGTATTTAAAAGCATCTAAAGCGTAAAAAAAGAACTATTTTTTTATAAAAAATTATATCTAAAAGTACCGGGAAGAGCTAAAGAATGTTAATGTAGAGTAAGAATATGAGACTCGGCAAATGTGAGTTTAAAAGACCATTCATTAATAAAGTACTTTTCTTTAAGTTACATAATTGGTAGCTCTATTTCCCCGACATCTGTCTCGAACATTCTTGTTAGAGTCTTGATTTGACTGATTTTAAGTATGAATACATTTAGGACTATAATTTAATTGAGTTTCACAGAATTCCATTTATTTCTGTAGACGTTAAAATGTTTTGTTTTGTATATTAAATTTCATTGAAATTTATTTGCTCCTATATTGAGATGGTCTTAGAAATTGGACTATAACTTATTTCTTATAAGCATTATTTGATTGAATTTAACTGCAATAGTACTGGAGATTATACGAAATAATCTGAGTAACTTAATTAAATTGAGCCATTTCTTAATAAAGCCATTATTTATTTAAAAATACAACTTCTTAGAAAAAGACAAAAAATCTTACATTTTTGATGGTCTTATATATCGGACTATAATATTTTTCTAATTCCATTAATTTCATTATGTTTAATTCCAGGGGTACCTCGGACTGTAATAACAAGCTGAGTAAATTTTATTGAATTCGATCAATAATTGTGACTGTAAGAATATTTGCTTACAAACATTTTTTTATTCAAAAATATACTAAAATGCTACAATTTTTTGTGGTCTCAGATATCGAACTATAACTTTTGAGAAATTAGTTCAATTTAATTGATTTTATATACAGTAGTACTTGGAACTGTTATAAGTAATATGGAATATTTCACTAAATTTAATCTACAAATAAGGTAAATAAGCAGTAATTCGTTAATTGTTACAAAAGTAAAAAGATTTATACATTTCGTGGTCATTTCAGATAATGATCCATAAGTTTTTTCTTAGTAGTTTTATTCGATTTAAATTAAAGTCAAAGGTATTCAGGGTAATAATAAATCATCTAAGTAAATTTTATCGAATTGGAGCCATTAATATGACTATGAGAACATTTTATTTGTTAAAATAAAATTTTCCTTGAAAAATGTATCTGAATTCCGACATTTTGGTAGTTTCAGATATCGGTCTATAACTTTTTGCTTAGGCGTTTGTTTTTATGCTGTTTAAGTACAAAGATATTAAGGACTGTTATTAATAATTTTAGTAGATTTTATTATATCCCCATTAATAATGTTATCATGAGAATATTTTGTTTGCCAACACCATTTAAATTAGGAGGTTATTTCAGATATTGATATATAACTTTCTTGTTAATGCCTTTATTCGAATGAAATAAAGTACAAAGGTACTTAGGACTACAATAAATAATTTGAGTAAATTTCATTGCATTTAAGCCATTAATATGACTGTGAGAATATTTGTTTCCAAACACTAATTTCGCATTGAAAAATGCTCCATTTTTTTTTTTTTTGGTTTTGAGGCAGTCTCAGATATCGATCTATAACTTTTTTATTAATGGCTCAATTTGCTTGATTTTAAATAAGGAACAACTTGCAATAACTGCTAATAAACTGAGCGATTATTATAGAATTTCAATTACAAATAAAGTGATTTTGCTTGAATGTATAATTTTATATTAAAAAGTAATGAAATTTTTAAATTTTGAGGTTTTCCCAGATAAAAGGCTATAATTTTTTTCTTAATGGCTTGATTTCTTTGAGTTTAAGGTTAAAGGGACCTAAGATAACGACAATCATTTTTGTATACTTTTTTTTATTCGAGATATAAACGAAGCCATGAAAATATTCTGTTTTCATCAAATAATTTTTGGTTGATTTATTTTTAGAATTTTTTTATTTAGCAGTCTCGCAAAAAGGCCAATGGCTCTTTTATTAAGAGAGCAATTTTACCCATTTTTAGCACCAGAGTGCCTAAAAAATGCTAACGACTATGGATAAGTTTTGAATCGCTCTTGTTATAGAGCCTTGAGAAAGTCTTGCTTATGTCCCCTCTTCATTGCAAATTTTACAGAGTTTCTTAGATTTTAGATTTCGGTCTATAACAATTTTGTTAATAATTCCAAAAATCACCTTGGATTTGTACTTCAGATGCTATGAACATTAACAAATAATTATAGTGAATTTCATTGAATTCTGGTTATTTAATTAAACGTGACAAAATCTCTTTTAAAGTTTTATCGTTTCCATCAACAGTTTAAAGAAAATTTTCAAATATTAAGATCGTATCAGAATTTGGTTTGTAACTCTTTTAAAAAGTGCTGGATTTTACTGATTTTAATAAAAAATATTCTTAAGACAATAATAAATAATATGGATAAATTTGATTAAATTCAGGTCATTAAAACGGTCTTTAGAGAGACGGAAAGACGGACGGAAAACTACTAGGTTTTTGATTTATTTAGGAATAAAAATTTCAGAAAGAATTTAAGAAATATTTAATACAATAGGGAACATTTTATAAAAAGGAGTTGTTAAAGGTCAAGAGAAGAAAAATGTTAAATTAATATTAAATAAATAAAATTAGCAATTTTATATTAATTAATTTTATATAAACTTTCTTTAAAAGAATTTTCTATGAAAATTGCCTAAAAGCAGACTACAATTTTAATTCAATAGAAATAGTTAACATACTTACTTAATACTTAATACTTAAAAACATTTTCCAAAAAAATTATTTAAAAATTAAAAAAAAACACATAATTTGATCCTTTTAATTTTAATTTTATCTAATTCCAACAGCTTTTAAGCAATTTTTGTCATAATTTTTCCCAGAACATTAACTGCTGTTTGCCTGAACATGTATGAGTGTGTTTGTCAGTTTGGTGCAAAAACAAATAATAAAATCAAACATTTAAACAACAGCAACTTTTTATTGACTCTATGAAAAACATTTAACGCTGAAAATAAATTCTCCAAAAAAAATCCAAAATATTTTTCGAAGTCCTTGTTCCCTATTTTTGTTGCTTTCAACTATAAACAGAATTTTGTTTAATGTTTTTGGTGCAAATGCAGCAAAATATGGCAACAACAGCATAAATATGTACAACTTTAACTATCAGCAACAAAGCTGGAGCTAAAGCTAAAAGTTGTGTTGTTTAGAAAAGTTGTTGTTCACAGAGATAATATAAATGTGTATGTATGTGTGTGACTGTGCGTTTCAGTGAATAAGTACGTGTGTTGTTAAATAATTTTTCTTTTTTTTCATAGAGAATCCTGCCTGTGGTTTTATTTTTATTTTAATAAACTTTATCTCTTTCCTTCTCTCTCTGTACTATTTTTTATTTTGTTGTTGTATTTATGTTTTGATAGTTTTTAATTTTTTTGCTTTTTTTATTTTTTTTCTGAAAAAATAAATATAACATTTGATATGTGTGTGTGTGTGTTTTGAAAACTAACTGCATTTGTATATGTTTTTGATGTTATCCTTTCGGCACTCGAATGCTTCTTGTTTGTTGTTGTTGTTTGCTATGCAAAAATTGTATATGAGTGCGAATATCAAAGTATTTTTTAGTAAATTTAACAAGACTTTTATATGCAAGAATGAGTGCAAAGACTTTTTTAAATGTTAAGCACAGTGGGGCAAAATTTTGGATTTCATAAGGATAATATTTTTAAAAAATGCCGAAAAACACTTTTTATCGAAGAAAAGAAAATTAAAAAAAAAAAATATAGAAAATTTAAAAAAGAAAAATTTTAAAGTTTTTTGATAAGAAAATTTTTTTATTTTTTTTTATTTTTAAACTTTCTTTTTTTTTTTTTTGAATTTTTTTTTTTTTTTGAAAATTTTAAAAATTTCTATAGAAATCTTTGAAAAGTTCTCTTCCTATAGAATATGTTTGAACATTCTTTTCCTATAGAGAATTTTATAAAAATTCCTTTTTTATAGAAAATTTTTTAAAAAATTTTCTTCTATAAAAAGTTTTCATAAAATTAATTTCTATAGAAAATTCACTCTTGAATACTTTCATAGAGAATGTCTTTTGAAAAATTCTCTTTCTATAGAAAATTTTTTGAAAAATTCTCTTTCTATAGAAAATTTTTTGAAAAATTCTCTTTCTATAGAAAATTTTTCTGAAAAATTCTCTTTCTATAGAAAATTTTTCTGAAAATTCTCTTTCTATAGAAAATTTTTCTGAAAAATTCTCTTTCTATAGAAAATTTTTCTGAAAAATTCTCTTTCTATAGAAAATTTTTCTGAAAAATTCTCTTTCTATAGAAAATTTTTCTGAAAAATTCTCTTTCTATAGAAAATTTTTCTGAAAAATTCTCTTTCTATAGAAAATTTTTCTGAAAAATTCTCTTTCTATAGAAAATTTTTCTGAAAAATTCTCTTTCTATAGAAAATTTTTCTGAAAAATTCTCTTTCTATAGAAAATTTTTCTGAAAAATTCTCTTTCTATAGAAAATTTTTCTGAAAAATTCTCTTTCTATAGAAAATTTTTCTGAAAAATTCTCTTTCTATAGAAAATTTTTCTGAAAAATTCTCTTTCTATAGAAAATTTTTCTGAAAAATTCTCTTTCTATAGAAAATTTTTCTGAAAAATTCTCTTTCTATAGAAAATTTTTCTGAAAAATTCTCTTTCTATAGAAAATTTTTCTGAAAAATTCTCTTTCTATAGAAAATTTTTCTGAAAATTCTCTTTCTATAAAAATTTTCTGAAAAATTCTCTTTCTATAGAAAATTTTTTCTGAAAGATTTCTCTTTCTATAGAAAATTTTCTGAAAAATTCTCTTTTCTATAGAAAATTTCTGAAAAATTCTCTTCTATAGAAAATTTTCTGGCAAATTCTCTTCTATAGAAAATTTTTCTGAAAAATTTTTTCTATAATAAATTTTTCTGAATTCTCTTTCTATAGAAATTTTGTCGAAATAATTCTCTTTCTATAAAAATTTTTCTGAAAAATTCTCTTTCTATAGAAAATTTTCTGAAAAATTCTCTTCTATTGAAATTTTTTTGGAGAATTTTTTAGCAAAGAATATTTATTTCTTTTCACAAAATTTTTCTTTTATGGAACATATTTCTGTAAAATAATTTTTTTACTGAGAATTTCTCTGTTTATAGATATTTAAATGGTGATTTGAATAAAATGCTGATGTGATTTTCATTAAAAAAATATTTCTAAGATTTAAAACTTCGTATTATGAATTAATATTAATCATACGCATCTTTAAAATTTTTTAATTTAATTTTTAAACCTTTTTTATAATAAAACTTTTATTTTTTAAATTTTTTAATTGAACCGAATACAGCAATTTTAATGTTATAAAGTTTTTTCATTAAAAAAAAAAAAAAAAAAAAAAAAAACATCTTTTTAAAATAATTTGAAACTTTGAGGTTATATAAATTTCCTTTCAAATGATGAAATGGACATTGAATTTGCGTTTTTATTAGGGAAAACGGACAGAAAAGCAAAATTCGACAAAAAAATTTTTTAATAAGTTTTTCTTGAAATGGCAAACTGAATGAAGCCTCAGTTTCTTAAGCAAGAAGTTTAGGGTACTAAAATGGACAGGAAGGGAATAAAAGCTACAATTGTTAATATATTAATAAGGAAAATAAATAATATTTCCAGTATTCAATCCCACTGTTTTTGATTACTAAAATTATGAAAAAATGTACAAAAATTATGAACATTGAATTATGAAAATAATTTCAAGCAAAAATATATACAAAACTTCAAGCTTAAAAAAGACTATAATATGTGATAAATATCATATATTTTTAAAACTTTAATTTAAACCAAAAAAAATTGAAATTCCTAACTAAAAAATTTAGCTCGAGAATAGAAATATTAAGCCTTAAACACACATATTCCTATATATGTTCTCTTACCAATATATAGACATAAAATTTCTCTCATACATAGACACATTTTTCACAAAGGAAACAAAAATTTGTTTATGAATTCTTTTATTTCCTTTTTTTAGCTTGAACTTGCCAGCAACAATTTGAGAAATAAATTCTTTAGTTTTTTGTTTCTGCTACAAATAAAAATGTTTAAATGTCTCTATTTCATAGAAAAAGAGGGTGAACGTTTTTTTTTCGGTTTTAGAGATATTTCTCATGTCTTTCCTTTTTATTTATTTTCCCTTTTTTCTTTAATTTATTTCTAAATTTTTCTTTTAAACATTTAGAAGAATTTTTCTTTAACTATTAGTTTATGTCACAGTGACACTTAAAAAATAAAAAAAAATCTCTCTCTCATCTTTTAACACACACATACACATATATACTTTACATACAAAAATACACATGCCATCTCACACACACACACATATATATATATTTTATTTAGTTTTTTCTTTCATTTATAGACAAATATATTTGAATTTTGTTAAAAGCAAACATTATTTTGGTCTCTTTAAAGTCTCCTCTTTTCTAGTTTTATCCTTTTTTTCCTTATTTTCAGTTCCCAAAAAGTAGGTTAAACTCATTTTTTTTGTTATGCGTCTTTTAAGGATTGAAGACAAGAAGCTTTATTTCATTAAATTCAAGAGAAGCAAAAAAAAGAAGAATTTTTCAAGTGTCTTTATTAATTTGATGGCACAACTGTTTGCTTTTATCTCCTTTTTTCTTCATTCTGTGTGAATAATAAGAAAATTGAAAATTTATTTAAATTTATTGAATAAATTTGAAAATTAATGAAATATAGAATTTGTTCAAATTGATTTTATTAAAATAAAGAAAAAAAACTGAAAATTATTAGAAAAATTTTAAGTTAAATTTAGAAATTATGCACATAATGGGGAAAAGACAATATTGCAAGAAGACAAAAATGTATTAAATTGGTCTTGAAGCAAAACGTTTTATAAAATAAATTAACTTTTTTTAAACACCAAAATAAAAGTCTGCAAGTGCATTTTTGCACCAAAAAGTTTGATATAAAAATCGACAAATTTCAGCATTAAGTTGGTTTTAAGGCGAAATTAGTTTAAGGCTTAAAATGGCGGAAGCTGTTAAAAAAATGGAACTATTATAAAAAATATAGTCTTTTCAAAGTAAAAAACTTGCAATTGCGTTTTTGCACCCAGAAGTTTAACAATATCGCTTTTAGAATATAAATATAAAACAGAAAGAAACTAAAAAAGTAGTTCTACATGCATGAGTTTTTAAACTATTTTTTGCCACTATTGCGTTTTTGCAACACATAATTCATTACTTCAAAAATATGTTTTACTCAACATTTTTTCTAAAGAAATATGTGTAAAAATTTTAGGATTAAATTCCTTTGGAGACAATCTAAAAATCATGTGTTGCAAAAATGCATCTTTTTTGAAAACAAGAATTATTTGATAATTGTCAAGTAAAATAAAATTCAAGTATTGCAATTTCGAATCTTCTGTACTACACATTATTAATTTTTAAATGTTTTAGGGCTAAAATAAAAAATAATGAAAAAGAAATTGTCGATATAGTAATTTACACACTTGCAAGACCTCTTGCATTGTAAATAAAAGTTGATTAAAAAAAATAATAATTTTTTTAAGATCGAAAATAATCTCCACAAAATTCAATACTACTTAAATGAGGAATATTGTGACCGTTGCAAAATTGCATTAGCATAAATTCAATAATAATGTAATTTTTCTTTTTGAAAAAAATTAAAATATGTGGATAATTTTAAATTTCAATATTTCCTTTCAAATATTTGCATTGCAAAAATGCAATTTTGGAAAAATATATTTTTTATTTTAAAGTCTTTTTTATTAATTTATTACTTTTGAAATTACAATACCATTTCAAATTGCCATGCTATAGTTGGCATTGCAAAAACGCAATATTTACAAAAAATTTATAGTTCGAGTTAATTGATTTATTTTTTAATTTTATTCATAATTTTCTCTTTTCATAAATAAACAACTTAAACAAAATCTACAATTATACTTATTTCACATTCATTGCAAACTTTTCGATTTGCAACTTTTGCAATGAAAATTTTCTAAAAATTTCAATTTAACACATTTTTTACTTTGATGTGGCAAATGAAACTAAAAAATGTTTTTCTAACGTTCAAAAATTTTAAAAGAATTTTTCCAAATTTCCAGAGAAAAATCTTTTAGCATAAAATGAAATTAAATTGTAACCAATCACAAAAATATGTTATTTATGATTGAATTGTGTTGCTATAGAAAGGAAATTTTGTGAAAAATACTTTATTTCATTATAGTTGTTGCTGGAGAGGGAAGGAGATCCATAATAATACTGTGGTTGTTATTTAGAGGAGTTTTTTATACAAACGAAAAAAAAACTATTTTCCAGTTAACAATTAAAGGTTTTTTTCCATTTGTCTGACCATCTGTCCGTCCGCTTGTTAGTATTAAATGGTGAACAGTAGTTACAGTACGACTTTTTAGAAATAATTCTGCAGCTTTTGATCTATTAAAGATATTTTGATAAAATTTTACATGGCTTATAAGTTGACTTGTAGGAATAGAGATCCGTACAAGGTTAGGGGCGTTTTTATTTAACCTTCAAATTTGACCGGCTCAAATATGTTGAACTTTGAAAAAAATATATATTTTTTTATTTCTTTCAAAAAGTGTCCCCATTTCTTCACCGATAAAAATATGTTTGTTCTAAACTATGCAATTCTCTCATTGCTTTCCAAAGACATCTTAATGGAGATAACTGTACGGTAAATATGGATGTGCTGAGCCCTATGCAAATTTGTGTTCTTATACAATTTTGACATAAAACTCAACTCAACGCACTTTTCCCTTCAGAAATTTTGAATCCTCAAGTTCTAATCCATTAATTGATGCTAAATACCTGTGTAACAAATTCATACCTTGACTGAAATCCCACCTAAACTAGGCTCCCTCTAGGGAAATTAAGCTGTTTTCAATACATTTGTATGGCTAAATTTAGAGGACCACCACCCACACCTTTGACCAGGTCCGGATTTCTACTCCCTTGTGTGAACTCAGTAATACTTCAACTCTTACTTTGTGAGATATCATTAAGATACCTCTAAAGGTTCAAAAGTTACAGAATTATTTCCCAATTAAATCGATCTGGACACAATGTGGAGGCGATAAGATACTAAATAATACCAAAAGCAACAATTTTCTATTTGGTTGTATTTGTGGGATTTCAAATTAATGAAAAAACTATTATTTCCGCAAAAAACTAAACTTTTTCCTACAGCTGTTAGTCCGTCCATCCATCTGTCCGCTTGTCAGTCTTTTATGATGTTTATTATGATTTCAGTTATTTAAGCGAAATTCTATTGTTAATTGTTTTTGATAACTTTTTGCCATGACCAAAAAATATGATTGTGGAAATAATTTTTAGTTTTTTTGCTCTTATTGTTCAGTTTATTATTAGTAACAAACTTTTAATTATATAATCGAGACAAAAAGAGGACAATTCAAGTTTGCTATTAATTAATCAGCTTTTGTTTTCATAAAAAAACTCCTTATTAGTTTTATTATTATAACAACAGCAACAACAACAAATTAACAGTTATTTGTTGTAAAACAAAATTACAAGTCAACAGTTCAACAAAGTTGTATTAAAAGTAAAATTAGGTTAAGAACAAAATTTTCGGGTATGAAATTCCAGAAAAAAATGCTAATTATTGTCTTTTATCTTTAATTTCTTATTTATAAGCAAAAATACGGAAAAAAGGACATATTAAGTTTGTGTGTTTAATTTATTTTCTTAATTCTTTCTTGTTTCCTTTTTGTTTCACAATTCCCTTTTACAAAAGCAACAAGTCAAGCATTACAATTCACATTTCACTTTGTTATTCTTTTATTCTATTTAACTTCCTTTCGAAAGAAAATAAAATTAAAGAAGTAGAAATGCTATATTCGGTCATGCCGAATCTTCATTATCCTCTATTATAAATGAGTGTGAAGTAGAAACGTTATGTTGCATACATACACTGGCAGACGTATAAATTATATAAGAGGTTTTCTTATTGAATCATAAAATTAGTTATATTTTTGCGGTAACTTTTTTTCTACTGAACCGATTACTTTTGGAACGATAATGAAGTACAGCTTATGTTATGGAAAATACTGCACCGATTATGCTGGTTTTTAATAGGAAACTTCTCAAGATCATAGCAAATAATCAGACCAAAGAAATTTAGTTTGTTTGTATGTAGAAAATAATTAAATTGACTTCTTCTTAGCATTACACACGAAATGACAAAGTTTAAATACCCCCTACACCATTTGTGGGTGGTGGAGGGTAAACAAGTAAATTAAATATTTTGAAATTGAAAAATTCCTGCTAAAATTACAAAAATATTTTTCTTTTTAACCTTAAAAAAATCGACAAAAAATATTTTTACTCTCAAATGAAATTAAAATTCAAACGCATTTTCCAGCATAATGAAAAAATACCTTAATCTAAGGAATTATACTTAGATTTACAGAAATATTTCCTTTCACCTTTAATATATTATTAAAGATGTTTATTTGTATTATTTATTTTCTGGAAATTTTTTCAAAAATTTGTATTCCAAAAATTTTTAAATATCTTTTCCTTCTAATTTCATCAAATTATGAGGTCTTCAAACGGATCCAAAATAGTTGTGAGAGAGATAATTTAAGATTAAATTTAATTAAAGACAAAAATAATTTTTTTAACTTGAGTTAAGAAAAAAATTAAAATTTCTAGGTTAACTGAAATGACCTCGAACAATTTATCCAGGAGGGCAAGGAAATTGATGTCAGAGGCCCACTAAACTTATTTTATATATCTTCCTCCTAAATCTCATTTACAATCGTACCCTTGAATTTAAGCAGTATGTTCAATATCCAGAAATATTGATATTTTTAAATTGAACAACTGTTACAACTGTTGAATGAGGCTTTCAATCATAATAGCCGAATCTTCAATACCCTCCACCAAAAATGTGCGTGAGAAGCAAATTTTTTATCAAACACACAAACAGTAAAAAAGTAAAATTTACATTAAACATAGTTGAATCAATGTTGAACATAGTTGATTTGAAATTGAATTAATTTTTTTCATTAAATTTAAATAACATGTTTTTATGTTTATGGTGGAATAATATTGTACATATTAAATTCCTTCGTTATTAATATATAAAATTATACAACGATAAATTTCTTAAATTAGTTTTAAGTCGTAAAATTTCCAAAATATTCAGAAGAAATTTTATTTACTGTGAAACAATGTTAAATTAACAATGTTTATCAATGAAGCGAAATCATAACTGATAAAAGTTAATTTATTTCTATTTTAAATAAATTAATAGTGATTTTTTTCTGTGTCACACTGAACAAAATTGGTTATACTTTTGGCTTAAACCTGTTCCTGTTCTATTGATCCACTTTTTTGAATGTTAAGTATATTTAACCTTATATTATACCAATATTTCAGTCTAATACTTCAATTTTAAATAAATTATATCATGAAAGTTCTTCCTTGGAACACAGTAGCTTTCTCAGATATTGGTCTATATCTTTTAATATACTGAACAAATACTCAGTACAAATTTCATTAAGTTCTGTCAGTAGTTGTGAATGTGAGCATGCCAAAAACAGGCGGACAGACAGACGGACATAACTACATCGATTTAGATTTTTATTTAAAGCATAAATATAATTTACAATTACAGTCTTAGCGTTAGACGCGGAATGTCAATGTTAATAATGAAGAGGGGGGTATATTAATGTACCATATATCCTGTTCCTTTTTTAAGATCCAATTTGTTGTTACCGAAATCCATGTAGATATTCAGAAAAAGCAATTTGAGATTATCTCAGATATCGGTTTATAACTTGTTTAATACTGAACTGTTACTGGATTTAAAGAAAGTAAAAATACAACAAAACTATTTAAACGAATTTCATTAAATTAAAATTATAAACTTGAAGTTGAAGTTGGACCTTGAGAATTATTCGTTTCAGAATTTTGATTTCTGCATTTGACATTTACCGGAAAATAGTCATAATTTAAAAAGTCGTTTGTTTTCTTGAAACGTATTTTTAATTTTTTGGAATTCATAAATGGAAACGTTAAATATGGTCCTTTTTCGCATGCTCATGTAGAAACTGCAATTAATTAACCTCTGAACTCTGAGCTTAAGTTAAACAATAATCAGTGAATTATATAATTGGTGAAAATTGTTATTTGAATAACTCTGAACCTTTTCTATACCCTTTTTCTATGCGAACTACTGCTAAAGTTGAAAATCGAATTTTTGATTTATGTCATTCTTGCAGCAAATGAAAAATAATAATTTTTTAAATCAACAAAATTGGCTCAAACAAAACAAAATCTTTCAAAACTATTAAAAAATTATAATTTGTTTGTTAAACAATTCATTCCAGAAAATATTTTTATTGAAAATTGTAAATTCCAAATTAAAATTTTTTAATCTCCAATTTGAAGATTCGAAAAAGTTGTATTAAAAAAATTTATTCAAATTTTTTTAGTAAGAAAAGAACAAGAAGTTTATATTTATTACAAATTTGATTTAATTTTTTTAAATTTAATTTTTCAAAAATTAAAAATTTTGAAGCTGCGAAAAGAAACATTTCCAATTTTTTCTCAAATAAAAATATATTTTTAGCATCCACCATCGCCGTTCCTAATTTTAAAATTCATCCGATGAATTTTATTTCAGTTTTACTTTTCTTTTATAATTACAAAAAAGGACGAAAATTCAATATTTATGTTATAATTTTTCCTATTTAAAAAACTTGGACTTATATTAAAACCTATTAATGGTTTAATTAATACTATTAACAAATTGTGTTCAATTTTGTTCGAAAAAATTTCAAAAAGTCCTAAATTCATTATTATAAAATTTTATGCTCTTTCTCCCATTTTCCAAAACTTTGATTCCTTAGAAGGTCATTATTTAGAGTTTATCAAAATTATCAAAAAAGCCAACGTTTTATAATCTGTGGAATTTTTTCTAAAAGACATTAAATTCATTTTTCAAAAATATTTCCAATTAAAAAAAAATGTGCTCATGTGAAGATCTATTAATTGTAATTCCCCACTATTATCACGAAAATAAAGTTTTTTTGGGTTATATTTTTAGCATAAAAGAAATATTTATATAATATATGGGACATTCCAAAATTTTTCTTTAATAAAAAATCTGGAATTTTGAACATCATTTTCTAAAATTGCTAAACTTATTAAAAAAAAATAAAATTCTTGAAAAACCTAAAACTCATCTTGATTTAGATTGAATTTCACTTTAAAGAATTTTTAAAAAAGTTCCTAATTTTTTTTACAAAAAAAGCGGAACTTAAATGAAAATAATTATTTTTTGCAAAAGAATTTTGTAAATTTTTTAACAATTTTTTTAAACAATTTTTTCAATTTCAAAAAATTTGGACTCATATGAAGGTCTTTTTACAGTAATTTTTCACTATTATCACGAAAATTCTTGCTGCAATAAAATTTCTTAAAGTCCTGTATTCAATATGAAAAAACTTTTATAAAATTGGACTCATGAGAGGGACAGGACTGTAGTTTCCCCACTACTATCATGAAAATAATGTTTTTTATTTATTTAGTTATTTGTTAAGCAAAAGAGAAACTTTTTAATAGATATATGAGATATTCCAAAAATTTTTCTTTGAACAAAAAATCTGGATTCACTTTCTAAAATTTTTTCACTTATTTAATAAAAAAATTTTAAATTCTTCAAAATTTTAAAACTCATCTCGATTTGGAATCTATTTCACGTTAAAGTAAATTTTTTGGAGGGAGAATCCAAAACATTCCGAAATTTTTTTCTTAAAATTTTTTTAACTTAAATGAAGACTTTTTCTATAGTTTCCCAGTCATAATTTATAGTTTCACAGTCATCTAAAAAACTTTGTATTCAAAGACATTTTGAATATAAAGTTATTTAAAAAAATTTCCAATTTAAAAAATTTGGACTCATTTGAAGGTCTATTTACGTAATTTAAAAAAATTTCCTAATTTCAATATGAACAAATTTCTATAACATTTTTGTTACAATTTTAAGAAAACTTGAGGACTCGTGAGTATGGCCATTAACTGCAGTTTCTCATTATTATGATGGTAAATATGTATTTTTTTCTATTTTGTAGTATTTGGTGTCCATTAAAGGGATTCCAAACAAACATTATATATTTAGAGAATTCATTCCTAATTTTTTGGGAAAAACTTCAAAGTTCAAAATTTAGCTTTTGATTTTTCTAAAAGTCTCAATATTTTTTTTAAATTAAAAAATAAATATTTTCGTTAACTAATTTTTTAAAATTTTTAAATTTTTAAAATTCTATTGGTTTTATAAAATCTTAAGATTTTTCTTTAATTCAAAACTCTGATTTCCGTTATTAAAACTTGTCATTAAAGAAAAATCACTCACCTTTTTTTTAATAAAATATTACATCCACTTTCAGTTACTCCAATTAAATTTTGTATTCAATTTGATGTAAATATTCCTTGAATAAAAATTTCACTTTTTTCTAAAAATTCACACTTTTTCACAATTTTTGTTATTTTCATTTAAAATTTATTTTTCACAAATTATTTTTCATTTTATTTTCCTTTTCAAATTAAATTGTTGCGTTTTCTTCTTTTTTTTTTTTTTTTTTTGCACTCAAAATGAATTTCCAGCTGTTTTATTGGCACGCGTCAAAAAATGCATTTAATCATCATTATTACGATGTTTTTGTTGTTGTTGCTGCTGCTATTTGGTTGATAATGAAGTTGTGGCAGCTAAAATAAATTTAGCGTTTAAATTGGAAAAAATGCTTTTAAAAGGAACCATAAATTTAACATGAATTTTTATTTATGCGTGACTTTTGCTTTTTTTTCATTCATTTATTTAAACAAATTTTTAATCAAGACAAATATTTATTTAATTTCACTCTTTTTCTATATATTTTTTTATTAAAATTGAAGTAGAAATTAATTTATTACTTTTAGTGATATTAATGATTTGATTTTATTAAAAATTTTTTAAAACTTTTTTTAAAGAAATTTTATTAAATTTTTTGATGTTTTTTTTTAAGAAATTTTATTTTTGTAATTTTGTTTTAAAAGAAAAACTTTTTTCGCTTTTTTGTTGTTAAGAAGAATTTTTATGGAGATATTTTTTTATTTATTTTTAAATCAGAAATTAAAATTTTGTTTTCTTCAAGGGGTTGAGGTTTTCTTTACTTTTAAAAGAATCTTAAATTTTTTGTTATTTTGTTGTCAATTTCAATTTTCCTCTTTTTTCAGAATTTTCTTTGTTTTTTTCTGTTTTGAACTTAATTTGGCCCAAATTCTGTGTTGTTGTTATTTTCGCTTAACTTTGAAGCTGTTTTTGGTGGCAAAAGTTGTAGGAAACTTTAAAAGAATTTTCATTTTTATTTTATATTTTTCTTTTTAGTTGTTGTTGTTGTTATTGTTGCTTTTAAGATGAAAAATATTATCTTTATTTTTATTTAAATCACTAAAACGAGGAAAGAAAACACAATTTTAACACACACTCACACACTTGAACGCACGCACTTTTCCTCTACTTGCTATCGGAAAATTATTTATTGACATACACTCACTCATATATTCCTGTATTAAATGCCGAAAAGGGGGAAAGAGGTGGGGGCTTTTGTGTAACAGATTTTTCGTTTAGTATGTCAAATACTCTTACACATAATGTGACAAAACGTCAATCTCTACGTTTCGTTCTGTTTTCACTTTTCACCAAAACAAAAACAAACACAAACACATGACCATATGACAGCAAAACGAGTGATGAAAAGTCAAACCGACCGACCGACTGTCTAAACAAACGAACGCCTTTAAGCGTATTATTAACGTTTAACCGTTCTATAGTTTTACCGTTACTGCTGACAATGGACCAATAATATAATCTTTTACTTTACTCCTGGGAAAACATTTATACCGCCAATGGCTTCTTTTTATACAAAATTTCTGATTTAATATTTATTTTTATAATTTTCTTCTTTTTAACTTAAATTCACTTTATTTTCACTTTTCTTATTTTCTTTTCAAAAATTTCTATTCTTTTCTTTTAGCTTTTAAGTTGTACTAAATTTTGTTGTTGTTACTGATTCTTAAATAATTTTAATTTTTCAATTTCGAATTTTCCACACACACACACACACTCTTGTATAAAAAAAAACGGAAAAAACTGAAAAATAAAAACGCACAGTCGTAAACGCATTTTATTCACATATAAAACATAATTTTTTTTAGGGCTCAATGCGACACGAAATAATTTTCATTTTTAATTCCCATCGACGACGTAGACTACGACGAGACACGGACACAACGTTTCAGAGTATTTCAATGTGAACTGATGTTGCTGAAACGACACACGAATATCAACTGAGATAGTAAAATCTTGGAGCAGATACTTTTTGATATCAGTCGCATGTGTCGTATTGTGTTGATGTTAAGGCAAAACACACGCACGCACTCACTCACTTACTATACACACCACTCTGGCAACAAAAACAAAAAACTTAATGCCACCACCACCAGCAGTAGCACCAAATACAACAACAAAAAACATTAGCAGCAGCAAAAATATTCGTCATATGTTGGGAATTGGACTCTGTTCTTATTTTATTGTTGTTGTTGTAGTTAGGACACATATCGTCGTTTTGTGGAGTCGTCATAACTTCGTTTTTTGTTTGTTTATTTTCCCTGTGATGATGTTGTTAAAAGATGTTGCCGTTAGAGAGGGATGATGTTAATGTTGTGCAACATGTTGCTAAGGCATAAGAAAATTCTTATTGGGATAATTTATTTAAGAGAATGCGCCAAAGTTAGCTGAAATGAGAGAGAGAGAGAATTTTTGTTTTGTTAAAGAGTAAAGTTGATAAACAAAAATGTTTATAAACATGAAATATTTAGCAAATAAAGAAAATCAAATGTTTGTAGTGGATTGTAGGTGGAATATGTTTATTTTAAATTAGTAAATATATT
The DNA here is from genome assembly GCA_004302925.2 of Cochliomyia hominivorax. Classification (NCBI taxonomy): domain Eukaryota; kingdom Metazoa; phylum Arthropoda; class Insecta; order Diptera; family Calliphoridae; genus Cochliomyia; species Cochliomyia hominivorax. The sequence goes on along the minus strand of PYHX02000467.1, from coordinate 114,552,741 downwards.
AGAGAGCAACATGTTGTTTGAGAATTAATAGAACTTTGTCTATAAGCAAGTTAAAAAGGGTTTCCCTTTAAATTAAATTCTTTCAAAGAATAAAAAATAACAATTTTAAAATAAATTTGAAATCCAATAAATTATTCATCGATTTTCAATTTTTCACATTTTCCTACGTTAAATCAAATTAAATTTTCTTATTTTCCAATTTTTTCATTTCGGTTTAAAATTTATAGCATAAAATATGATATATAGCGGCCTCTGACTCATATGACTTGCTGTTCCGTAAACGGTAAAAAGTCAACAGATGACAACAAATGTCCGAAATAGTTACTTATTTTTGGTCTATGAACTTGAGAAATAAGATGCTATGACAACATTTGATTACTCCTTATTAAGCAGCAAGTCTTACAATAGAACCTTGGCTTTCTATCGATATAATTGTTCTTATAAGAAATATTGTTTAAACTAAATGAGAATTATTAATTTTGTTCATAAATTCCAAAGAGAAAAAGTTAATTTTAGTAAAATTTTACTGGCATATATGTTTTTGGCAAAACTTTAACAGGATATTAAAAATTCCGGTACCTACCATATAAGTCCCCTTCCCAAATTAGATATTCGATTTATAAAACTCTTAAAAATTCAGGCATTTCAATACTTACACAAAGAGTATTAACATTTGTGATGAATTTCGATTTGTGTTATCAATTTCATGTTAATCTGTGTATTGACTATAGTTCCTTTAGCATAACCCTGCCCCGAATAACGTTAGTGAATGATAAACTTGTGTGACGCGTTTGAAGAACATCTGTTCACAACTTCTATTCAGTCCCTTTTCGGAATAGGATTTAAGCAGATGAGACTTTTGACCATATGACTACTCATTCCTAATTAAATTCGATAAAATTGTTTTAACTCCATTAATTTGTGTAACTAATTTAGATCCTTTTCAAAGCACATTTCCACAATCATTTCAATGTTCAAATTTTGTGAGAGACTTTTTGTTAAATATATATTTTTTTTAAACTTCCATTTTATAAGATTTTGTCACAAAAGAAGCGAATTATAATAATCGTTCAGAATACTTTCTCCTGAGTTCTTTATATTTTGATAGAGCGAACATCTACACAATGAGTTCTCCGAAATATGCTAATATATTTTTAATTAAGAAATGATCTCTTGGAAAAGTCGCCTTGGAAATCCGTCGATGTAATGTCAAATGTCTTTTTTAAAATTTCTTCAAAGGTTTTGAGAAATTCTTCAATGAATTAAGCTTTCATGTCATTTGAATAGGAGTGTAACTATCGGTTTAAATTGGATCCAAATCTAATACCAATTGTTCTAAAATTACTCTTTTGGCAACATTTCTATTATCTTATTATATCAGCTTTATTTTCAAAAGTCCCCTTTTTCTGTAACTTTTACAAAAATCTCAACGGTTACGCTGGATGATCAATTATCAATTTAGTAAAAAGTATTTTTTTAAACGATTTTCACGATGTGAGATTTTGGGTATTTTTTAATGGAAAACTGGGAATGTTTTTAATTACCTTGTTCATGGACAAGTACATCATCATATTAAAATCTATATATATAAAATTGGATGTGTGTATGTATGTATGTATGTATGTATGTATGTATGTATGTATGTATGTATGTATGTATGTATGTATGTATGTATGTATGTATGTATGTATGTATGTATGTATGTTGTTATGTATGTATGTTTATGTGTATGTTTTATGTATGTATGTATGTATGTATGTATTATGTATGTATGTATGTATGTATGTATTTATGTATGTATCTATGTATGTTATATATATGTATGTACGTAACTATGTATGATGTATGTATGTATGTATATATGTAATGTATGATGTGTATGTGTGGACTCCAAAACGGCTGGGCCAATTTTGATGAATTTGCACATGTACGTAACTATGTATGATGTATGTATGTTATATATGTATGTATGTATGTATGTATGTATGTATGTATGTATGTATGTATGTATGATGTGTATGTGTGGACTCCAAAACGGCTGGGCCAATTTTGATGAAATTTGCACAGAACGATCCCAATATACCCGAAAGTAACAAAGGCTATCAAAAATTCCGATAGGACCGGGGGAATGGATACCCCACATACAAGGTAAATATTGACAATCGATTGTTGTTCCAATAACTTTCTCAAGAAAGTGTTTTACTGTACAAACAGGGGGAGCAGTACCGCCCAGCAATGCAAATATTATTTATCGCATATTTAGAGAACTCTTCCAGCTTGAGTTCTCAAGTCTGGTCCCAACTACTGTCTTAAGGAGCTGTTTAACGATAGGGAAGGGGTTTCCCCATACAAAACCAATACTGATTATAGAATATCTAAGTAACTATAACAGGGAGAGTCTTAAAATTTTGCAGCAATTATGCTTCTGTGAGACACCATTACTGGAAGAAAATATAGGACTGATAAAATCAGAGGGAGAGCAAATTTAAATTACTGATAATTTTTTTAAATCGTATAATAATACAACACTAATGTTTGCTAAGGCCAAGAACGCTCTGAAAAATTTATTTCGCTAAAACGAAGTTTGACGGTTCTGCTAGTTTTCCTTAAAGTTTTAATATTAATTTTGTTTTTTCAAAAACCAACAAAAAAATCAAAAATTTTAAACTTCATAAATTTTTGACATCAAATGACATTTTATCAATTTCTTCTTTAGAAATGTGAATCTTCAAGTTCTAACGGTTTCACAGATGCCAAAAACTTGTATAAGAAGTTTTTAACTTGGTAGAAATCTAACATAAATCAGATTTTATCTAGTTAAATTTTGCTCCCACCATTTGAAATTTCTTTAGCATATTTATTACATTTATTTCGACCCACTGTGCATTTTAAATTAATGCACTATTTAAGGTTTTTAAACAAAAATTTTATAAAAATTTAATTTTTATGTCATAAAAAAAAAACAAAATACTTTCCCACAAATGTCTCTGGCAACAATGTTGCTAGTGGAAGCTATCTCTCTCTCTTTCGCATATTATTAATGAGGGCGAATTTGGGGAGAGTTAAAGAAAAGAAAACCAAAACCAAAATTTTTAGCTCATTTGAAATTTTACAAATAATTGTAGATTTCAACTTGGCACAATTTTCCTTTTCATGTTTGTTTTTGCCTCCATAGTTCAGCAACAATGTTGCTGGAGTGGCTCCAAAAATAAGAGTGTATAGAACTTTGTGTGTGTGTGTGTTTAAGTTTTTATTAAGTATTTCTATACTCTATATGAATATTTAATGTTTTTTTTTAGATTTTTTTAAAACTATTTTTGTAGAAATTTTTATTTCAACTATAAAATGAAATGTGTGAGTTTGATGGTTTCTTTTATACTTTTCACTTTTTTGCAGGGAAAATTATATTTTTCTCTTATGATTTTTTTTCATTTTTGTTATTATTTTTGCTGGTCTTAGAACAAGTATTGAGTGTAGAAGTTTTCATGGATATGATGGCGCCACAACATCCGCTTATGCCGGGTGTGGTAGAATATTACGAGAACAAAAAAAGTTCATACTCGACACAAAATAGGCATAAATGTGATGATGATAATGATGACGATGTTGATGTTGATGAGGACGTCTTTGATGATTTTTCTTGTTGTTGTTATTTTTGTTTTGTTTAAAGTTTTTGCTTTAAAGTTTTCCCCAAAAAATGTTTGTTTTGAATGAAAACGATTTCTGTTTAAAGGAATTGTTTATTTTGTTTTTGTATCTTTAAATAAATTTTACTGCACAATTTATTTATTTTATAAACTTTAATGGAATTTCTCTTTCATATTTTTATTATTTAATAAGAACAAAAAAAAAGCTCATAAATTATGATGGATCTGAGAAGAGATAGAGAAGTTTGAAAAATAAGCGGAAACAAATCATATGCTCGATATTTACTAATTGCTGCAAATTAAATCAAATGAAATATGTATCTATACATTTGTGTTAGTGTTTATATGTACGAGTATTGATTCCTTATGTTTCCTTTAACAAAAAAAATCTCTTATCTTTCATAAGTTATATAAGTGTTTGAGTGTTTATGGGTGTGTATGAGAATATTTATGTTATCCTTTTAGCTTCTTTTGGGGTGCAAGTTTGGGAGTTTTAATATTATTTTTGTTGTTTTTTTGTTATGATTACAAATTGCCTTTAGGCTCTTTCCTTTTAGTCAATTTCCTAACAACAATATGTTTGGCGTATTTATACCCTTCACCGCCACAAGTGGTGAAGAGGGTATATTAACTTTGTCATTCCGTGTGTAACGCTAAGAAGGTATCATCTCAAACCCTATAATGTATATATCAATATATATACATTAATCGAAAATCTGTCTGTCTCTTTCCGTTTGTTTGTCTGTCAGTATGCTGTTGGCACGCTCACATCCACAATAATGGACAGAAATTCGATCTGAGTATTTGTTGAAGTTCTTGAGAATTTTCCTATTTAAAACTGGAGAAATCGGTTCTATATATTAAAAGATATAAAACGATATCTGAAGCAACCTTAATGTACATTCAAAGAACTTTCGTAAAATTGTCACTTATAAATCGACAAATGTGAATAAAATTTCGCTATAATTAAGTTACATATATTTAATTATCTTTTTCAAAAATAATCAAATCGGTTCAGTAGAAAAAGAGTTATTGCCATAAATATACCTTATTTTATGATTCATTAAGTCCTCCTCTATTACATTTAAAAAAACTTTTATATATTGTATACATTCGTGAGAGTATGTGTGAGTGTGTATGTATGAAACATAACGTCTTTTCTTCACACACACTTGTGGTGGAGGGTAGTGAAGATTCGGCATAGCCGAATATAACATTTTTACTTGTTCTTGTTAAATATTCTTATTTCTTCTAAGATCTCTGAATGTGAGTGTGTGTTTGTGTGTGTGTATTACTTTGTGTTTATTTTGTCTGCCTCATCCTTTAGCAAATTGTGACGTATTTTCAAAAGCTTTAACAGATTTTACTATTTTTGGTCTTAAGTAAAATCCGTTGTAATAAATAGGAAAAATTTACATCATTGATAATTTCTAGAGCTGCTGCTTAAGATGAACTCTTACAGATACATCGACATTTATACATTTTTCTTTTTGCAAATCTTCAGTAGACCAAAATAATTAGAAAAAAATAATAAAATTAAAGATGGGAAAACATCTAAAATGTGAGAAACAACAGACAGTTTGGAAGGAAAAATTTAATTGAATCTTTAAGCAGGAAAATGATGTCTAAACAGAGTAATAAAACATACTTTTGGTGTCTTTAATTAAAAGAAAAGGGGGAATACAATTCTCTTAAGTCTTTAAATTCTAAATTATATTAGTCAATTGCGTTTAACGCTGAAACTAATCAACTTAGCAGTTTCTTAAGAATTTTTCATTTTTTACATTAATTGAAAGCTTTTGAAATACGTTTTTTATTTATATATAAAACTAACTTTTATCCGGTACGCTTACTACACAAAATTTCCTTGTCCTACATTCAGATATAAATTTCGAAAAGCGCGAAAAATTTTCATAAAAAATGGCATCAAATGAAGAAGACCCTGATCCAATCTGTCTAGATTTTTCCAGTGAACAGATTCTTAAGAAAGTGATTGGGACCAAATTTGAAACTCTCGTTTTAATGGATAATTTAATATCTGATAATTTAAACTGGTATAGGGGATACTCTCCCCCACATCTGCATCTACATCTGCACCTGATTCTATCCGTCCCATATTTCTTTCGGTGGAGCTATCTCACACTAGCATTATCACTGCAAAATTTTGTAACTTTCGCTGCAATAATTTATTAAATATTTTATAATCAATAATGGGTTTATATGGTGGATACCACCTCCCCTAATTCTATCCACTCTATTTTTAGTAATGCTTCTCGAGTAGCAAATTGCTACACATTTCAAGACTCTCGCTGTAAAAGTTCATTAGATATTTGATAATCAATTTTTGTTTTGCTTGAGAATACCCCTCCCCCTGGTCCTATCCAAAAAAATGTAGTCGTTGATTCCTTCTACACATACAAAAACAATTGCAAAACGTAAAATCAAGTGAATGGAAAATGCAGTTATTTAAAAGTCCATTTTTAAGGTTCTGTAAGAGATATAGATTTCGTTTTTTTCAGATTTAAATAACCTCATCAGCTTTAGGAACTGAATACATGAAACGAATCGGACCATTAGTTCATGAGTTATGGCCAAATATCCTTTGCAAATAATTTGAAGTCCCAATGGCAAATGACTACAGATTCATGTTTTAAAATCGGTTTATTAAAAACCGAGTTAAAGCCAATTCTTTATTAAAAAATTTAACAACGAAAAATTTACAATAACAACGACTATAATGATTCTATAAAAGCTATTTTACTAAAGAGTCAGAAATTCTTTTGCTAATTCTTCATTTAAAGTCATAGCCATGATTAGAACATAGTTTCCGAAATAAAGGCTAAGGACTTAGATTTTACACAGAAATATATTAACAATTCTTTAATTGCCTTTTTTATTGATGAAGCAAATTCGCTCTTGATCTAAAATACATTTTCCATGTATATTAAATGAATATTCTGGAGAATCTAAATATAATCAAGGTTCACCATTTAACGTATGTTTAGTTTTAAAAGGTTTAAAGAGATCGTTTTATGATTAATATCAAGAAACAATAACACGCAGCAAAATATAAAAATATGATGATGAGACAATCCCAAATATGGTTATCACAACTATATTATGAATGTGTAATTTAAAATAATTTTGTTGAATCAAAGTCTTTATCAACAATAAACTTTGATCAGTTATACCACTATAAAAGTGGTTTGTGTTTGTGAAAAATAACATAACATTTTGGTATAATAACAATAGTTTTGTTGTATCAAACAATAAAATTTTGGCCAGTTGAATATATTTGTAAACATATTGTGACCAACATATTATTATTAAATTATTGACGATAGTTTTATTGCGGCAACATAGTAGTTTTGCGACAAACATATTATTTTTCTCTGTGTGTATAATATAAGCAAGAAAGTGATCAAAGCGTATCTATATTTGGGTCTTAACGTTGGATAAATTTATACAGAGATTCATGAGATCAAAGAATTATCCAGGCTGCAAAATATGTGTATATATGAAATTGTTATAAAACAAACAGGTGAAGAGTATAAGATTTTATCGAATATATTGCAACAATATAAGGCAGCGACTAAGCCAATTGTAACTGAAAATGATTGGACGATTAACATCCGACCTTTATATAAATTTTCTCTAGTTTGAGAGGTTTTGAAAAGAAATCTGATAAAATATGAAATTGTATCTCTGTTTATTCAGATTGTAATTAAAAAGTTGTGAAAATGACAACCAAGTGTTACAAATATATCGAAAATTGAGAAGAGTTCAATAAAAAAATATCTCTGGTCTTATTTTCTGAATTTTTTTTCAATTTCTCAAAACTTCTTTATGTTTAAATATATTTTTTAACTTAAAATTACATTTTTTATTCCAAATATGTTGTTCATGTACGAGTGTTAACTAAACATATGTGTATGTGTACATTATTATAACCACCTTCAGGCTTTACACACACTCAAATACATACATTCACATACATATTTACATATGTATATGTAATGAATGGTCGGTTCATTCTTTTTAGTTTTTATAATTCTTGTTTCATACATGATATCAGTGATGGTATACTAAATACATAATAAATGATATATAACTACAACAACAATCATGTTGGAATACCAAAAACCATAGAGAAGAGATAACAGAGAGTAGAAAAAAAAGCAACGTTTTAGAATTCTTAAACATCAGGTTAATAAATTCTTTATTATGACTCGCAGCTGTAAGTGAATGATAAAATTTTGTTATAACAAAAAAAAAAAACAACTAAAAGGAACTTATAAACATTGTATCCTTTTATTAATAGATTAGCAACATGTTGCTAGAGAGCTGAAAATATAAAACTCTCTTTCGTTAAATTTGAACAACAACATTGTTGCTTTCGTTAAGTTCTTTTTGTGGGTAATAACCTACAACAATTTTCCAAAAAAAATGTATCCAAAATAATATTTAAGCTCATTTCACTCTCTTTTACTTTATTGTTGGTGTTATGAATCTTTTTCTGTGTTCGTTGTCATTTTTTTTGTGGCATCAGTAGATAACAGTAGCATCCTTAAAGGACACAACCTAACCTAATGTAACCTAAACATATTACAAAACCCACAACAACAACTACTTCTACTAAAACAATTACAAAAACAAAATCTAGTACAAAAAAATTTCATTCATGGTTTTGTAATTGTGTTTGTAATATTTTTATATGTGTTTTTAGCTTTTTAACCAAATACAGCTGTAGGCAGGAGGGACATCTGAAAATATTTTAATTATCTGAAAAAGGATTTTAACTCTAATATTTATTGAAGAAAATAAAGATCAAAAAATATTTTAAGAATTTTTATGGAAAAATTCAACATTTATTTACATATTATCGCAATTCCACCAATTCTAAAGCTATTTTTGTGATAAATGCTGTTTATCACAAATATAGCTTTTTCTCTTATAATAGTAAATCCAGTTAAAATATCGTTTCCTGCCAAAAAAAACCCTTAAAATAGCAAAAATAGAATTTTACTAAAACTAGTATCTATCGCTAAAATGGAATTATTATACCCTACACCACCATAAATGGTGAAGAGGGAATCATATAAGATCCCATAACGTATACACGTATTCTTGCATCACATGAAAAACTGAGTTATTTTAGCTTTGCTGTCCATCTGTCTGTCTGTTGTTGGCACGCTCACATCCTCAATCATTTACGAAGCTCAATGAAATTTGACCTAAATATTTATCAAAGTCCTGAGAAGTTTTCTGTTTAATACCAGTAAAAGCAGTTCATGATGATAAGAGATATAGACCGATATCTGAGGCAACCTCTAAATTAGCGCGAAAAACATTTGTAAATTAGCAATTATTAATCGACAAATTAGAATAAAATTAATTAAAATCATTTACCATAATATCAACAAATATGTACTTCAATACTTTTCCAAAGATCACTAAAATCGGTTTAATAGAAAAAAATTATAGCAAAAAACGTAACTAATTTTATGACTTATTAAGGTTTCTTTGTTACATATAAGACATACTTCCTTATCATGTATGCGTTTGTGAGTGTATATGTGAGTTTGTATGTATGTATGTATGTTTGTATAATGTACATGTACTAAACATAATTAATACGTGGTGGAGGATATTGAAGATTCAACATTATAGCATTTTTACTATGCTGTATGAATAGCATTTTCACACCAAAATATCATTGCTTTTCATTTAAATAGATTTTTAAGTAAAAGTTGAATTTTCCGCATTTTCTTTAAAAATAAAAATTTTTACTAAAAATCACTTTTACAAAAGTAACCAGAAATAACATTTTCGCATCTTTCACTCAAAATTAACATACTTCACCCAAAAACTAGCAGTTTTCATTAAAAATAGCATTTTCAGTTACAAAAAAGAAAATTTTTAACTAAAATTATAGTTTTAAACTGAAATACCATTTCGAAATTGCATTTTCTATTTAAAATAAAACTGTTCATTAAAATAATATATTTCACTAAAAATAGCATAATTTTTTTATTGAAACTTGTATTTCACAAAAAACATTTTGCACAAAAAAATAGTATTTTTCATACTAAGAATTTTTCGCTCAAAATTAATTTTTCACTAAAAGATGGAATTTGTCTCCAATAAAGCATATTTCACTAAACATCACTTTTTTTGAAATAGCTTTTTTTCGATAAAAACTAGTGTTTTCACAAATTTAAAACAGCTTTCTTATTAAAAATAGTACTTTTAACTTTAAATAGCATTTTTCGCCAAAATGATTAATTTTCACTAAAATAAAAAATTTCATTTTCATTTAAGGAATTTTGAACCAAAAATTTTTCATAAAAATTTTTGTTGCACTTTTTTTGGAAACTACTTTTACATTTTTTACAGAATTTAAAAAAATGTATTTTATTCAAAATTCTCTAATTTTTGAAAATTAATTTCACCAAAAATTTCGAAAAAGGATTCAAAATTCTAATTCTGTTTCAAAACAGTTTTTTCCTAAAAACTTTTTTTTCCCCAAAAATGGCACAACACTTCACTTTTTACTAAATTTTCTATATCTCGATAATGCATTTTTCTCTAAAATTTAAGGTTTTTGAAAATTTTGTTCTCTAGACTTTATTAGAAACAAGATCTTTTAAAATTTAATATTTCAGGTTTTTAATTCAAAAAGTTTTTTTTTAAATTGTACTTTTTAAAAAAAATCTAAATTTCTAACAAAATTTCTGTACTTTTCACTTAAAGTGCATCTTCACTAATATTTTGCACTTTTCTAAAAAAATCCCCTAAATTACGGTTTTTTAATTTGAATTCTTAAAAAATTAAAAGTTTTCAAAAAATAATAATTTTTCATCTCCAAATTTTCTAAAAAAATTGAATTTTTTTATTTAAATTTTCTAAAAAATGCACTTTCATAAATTTTTGCACTTTCATGAAAACTTTGCACTTTTCTCTTAAAATATCACTGTTGCATTGTTCTGAAATTTAACATTTCTTTAAAACATTTTGCACTTTTCTCTAAAAATTACACTTTCAAATTAAGATTTTCTTAAAAAAATAAAAATTTAAATTTTTTTCTTGTGAATTTTCTTAAAAAAGGAAATCTTACTTTACAGTTTAAAATAAACTTTGCACTTTTCTCTTAAAATTTCACTTTTCTGTTTTTTCCCTAAAAAATACATTTCCCTCAAAAAGTGCACTTTCACTAATATTTTGCACTTTTATGTACAAACTCCACTCAAATTTGTATTTTTCAACTCTAAATTTGCTATTAAAAATCAAGATTTTGTAAAAAGTTTGCACTTTTTTTAAATCTTGTACTTTTCTCTAAAAATTTTATATTCATTAAATTGCGTTTTTCTTTAAAATTTTAAATACAAAAAATCTTTGCACTTTCCTCTAAAAGAGAACGTAGACGATAATTTTGCATATTTCAATTTCACTTATCACTTATGTGCACTTTTTTCTTTAAAAGAGACATTTTTTATAAAAATTTTAAATACTGAAAGATAATTTTCTTAAAAAATCGAAAATTTATAAAACAAAGTTGCACTTCTTCTACGAAAGTGCATTTTTTTCTAATTTATAACCACCGAATTAAAGTTTTTCTAAATTCTTTCTTTAAAATTTTGGACTTTTTTATAAAAATTTTCCTTCAATGAAATAAATTTCTTTCAAAACTTTAAAATAATTAAAGCTGTTTTTATCTAAAAATCTCAATTTTGTCTAAATTTTAAACTTTTTCTAAATATTTAATTAAAATCTTATTTTTTTCTTCCGGAAAGTTTGTGATCACTGAGAAAAAGGTGGGGATTAAATGTGGACACATGTTAGTAATTTCCATGAAATTAACTTTTTTAATATTTTTGCGAAGTCGGGCCCTGAATATTTATTTAGCTGAAGATTTCCAACTCTTAAAGCAAAATTTCAAATTCTATTTAATTCCTGGAAATAAATCAAATTAGCAGTCCAAAGTTAAATATTACAAATGTCCAAAATCCAGATAAAATGATTTAATTTTGTCCTGCGTCATGTGAAGTCTAGAACAAATTTCTTTATTTCCAAAAATAAAACTAAAATCAATCGTCATTCTGACATTAAGTTGATATGTGAAGAAAATCTGCTTATCACGTGAATTTGCTGAATTTGTGTGATATTTAGGGTTGTTTTTCCAATTTTCATTATTAAATAAATAAAATAAACATGTTATTTTCAGTTTTAATAATGAATACAGCATACGAGTGTCCTGCTGTGATTAAAAGGAATTAACGAAATTAAGAAAGAAACATCTAATAAAGGAATTCGCGTTAAAGTTTATAACGCTTTTTTGTTGCGGTTTAATGAGTTAAAATGTTTTCTTAGACAAGTGACAGGTATTCAATGAATATTTCAAATTCATTTAAAACACGTGTGTTAATTTGTGATAAATTAAAAGAAACTATTTAAGTGAAATACCACTGAAATACCATAATTTAGTTAGAAAAACCTTAAATCGTTTAAAATTTAAAATAAGAGATTTAATCGAATATTGAAGTCCAGGAATTTTATATTATAACTAAAATGAATGTCTAATATTTTACAAAACTGGATCAGAAAACTTTTTATTATAAATAACGTTTTTTTCCAAAAAATTTACCTCACAGACAGTGTTGCCAATTGAGCCATTTAGTGGCTAAATTTAACCATTTTAAGTTTCATTTCGAAAATTCAATTTAGTTTTTTTTGTCTTTTCTATGATGTTTAAATGCACCATAAAGCACTTAAAAAGGAGGTACCTCATCAAATTTTATTAAATTTGTATATCATTCTCTGTAAATAGGGGTAAATCAGGCTCCTAAGGAATAAATTAAGAATAATTTAGTTTATTCAAGGATCAATTAAAACTATTAAAAACAAGATGGCGATCAATTGAAAAGTCAGTTTCCACAATTTTACATAATTTTTGAAAAGCGTAGAAGTACGAACTTAAATTCTTCAGGAAATGTATAAAGACTAATAGATTTACAACCACAAATTGTGAAGAGATTTACCTTGTCATTCTGCGTGTGAAGCTAAAAAGCAATCACCTAAGGGCCCATTTTGTATATATATATATATATATATATATATATATATATATATATATATATATATATATATATATATATATATATATATATATATATATATATATATATATATATATATATATATATATATATATATATATATATATATATATATATATATATATATATATTCAAAATCTGATTTAGTTATGTCTGTCCGTATGTCTGTCTGTTGTTGGCACTCTTACATCCACAATAATTGACAGAGATCAATAAAACTTGGCCTGAGTATTTAAAACAGTCTTGAGAAATTTCCTATTTAAAGCCAGTAAAATCCTATTTAAAGCCAGTAAAATTTATTCAATGATAGATAAATAGACCGATATCTGAGACAGCCACTAAATTCAAGAGAAAATTTTCCAAAAATTTAAGTTATTTTATGACTCATTAGGGTTTCTTTGTTCTACAGAATGCTGAGATCGCTAAGTAATCTAAACAGTCTGCCGTCAAACTGTTTCGAATATTAGAACTTGTGCGTTGGTAGATAACCTGGTTCAAGTACATGGAGTTCTGATTTTTCAAAATGCAAAAAAATTTTGAAGCATTTTCAAAACAGCTCCCAACAAATCCGCTAGAACAGCAGTGACTCTGTGGTTAAAGTTAAAGGTTTAAAACATTCATGGCTTAAAAGGAAAAATATAAATTGAATGTATTCTTTTATTTCGGAATAGACACTGAAAAGTTTGTATTTTCCGAATGGATGGAGATATTGACCTCAGTCGTTATAACTTACACCAGCAAAGGTGGTTGAGCATTTCGCTCGCCATATATTCACTTTCAGAGTCGATTTAACGATGTTCGTTTGTCTGTTCATTTAGTTTTAAAGATATTTTGATGAAATTTAAATCATAATATCTATTTTTGTGCCTACAAATTGCACACATATGAAGATTTTATAATATAAATTTGAGACAAATAAATTTTGTATCAGTCAAAATCCAAATGCCAAAGAAAATCGATCCACAAATGACTGTAGCTCCCACTCAGGCTTGTCTGACTATTACACTCTTATTTGTTTCTATTTAATAAACAAATTAGATTTTTTAACTTAATAAAAATTGAAAAGATCGGGGAATTTCTTTTAAATATATATTAAAAAACTGAATCAAAATCATGTGAAAATTTGAATAAAATATTTTGTAGCACTTTAACTCAGAGCCAAAATTATAATAATAATTATATTGTAATTATAATTATAATAATAATTATAATAATAATTATAATTATAATTATAATTATAATTATAATTATAATTATAATAATAATTATAATTGTAATTATAATTACAATTATAATAATAATTATTATTATTATTATATTATTATTATATTATTATTATTATTATTATTATTATTATAATTATATAATTCTAATTACAATTATAATCATAATTATAATTATAATAATAATTATTATTATAATTATAATTATATAATTATAATTACAATTATAATTATACTTATAATTATAATTATATAATAATAATAATTATACTTATAATTAAAATTATATAATTATAATTATAATTATACTTACAATTATACTTATATTTATAATTATACTTATAATTATATATTATTGTTTTATTATAATTATAATAAAACAATAATTAAATAAAAAAACGATTCTCTCCCACAGCATGTTGTTCCATGTAGATCACTGTGTAAAACCCACAAAATCGGTTCAGTACAAAACAAATTTATAGACATACATCAAAGGCAACTCCTATAATACAAACTACACAGAGAAAAATTTCCATGTAAAATTAATCAAAATAAAAATAATTTAACTTTTTTCAGTTATGATTTTGCTTCATAGAAAAAAATGTTAATTTAAAATTGTTTCACATTAAGTACAGTTTCTTGAGAATGTTTTCACAATTTTGCTACTTAAAGTCTTAAAAATGTATTGTTCTATAATTTTATATATTAATGTCAAAATATTTTAATATGTACAATATTATTTCATCACAAAAGTAAAAAACGTTAAATTCAACTGTGTTCAACGTTGTTTAAGCTTTATATTTTCTGTGTGTATGCCAAACATTATCCAGATCGGTTTAATAGAAAAAAACGTCAAAATATTTATGAGGGTAGGTCAGATATCGATCTGGAAACTGCCATTTTTCGTTAATAGGACTTAAGTAAGGAGGCTTCCAATTAATGATCAGAGAGGCGGGCGTGACAAGTTCGACTCAATTTATTCTTTATTAACTCTTAAAATAATGTTTATAGTGACTTTTCCAATTTCATCCTTTTTTCCATTTTGAATAATTATTTCAATAACATATTTATCTCATCCTCCCTTTTTAAAATATTCAAATTTTTCAAATATTTATTTTATTTCACATAAATTTATGCTTGTGATTTTAGTAATTTATTAAAAAAAAATTCATATAAAAATAATTTTTATCAGTTTTTATAGATTTTTATAATAAATTTCAAATATAATTTAAGTTTAAAAGAGAAAAAAACGAAAAAGAAAAAAATGACTGTATTTTTAAGGGAAAATTTATTTTGCCTGCATTTTAATTTAATGTTCAATGATGTACAACTGATTGGTCTGTATAGACAAATATATTCACATAAATACACAGACACTAACAAAAATATTTGCTGACAAACACACACACACACTCACATACACCCATAGACAAACATAAACTTAAAATTTATAGGCCAAAATTTATGGTCAATAGTACATTTTTTACGTTACAAACAAATCTACAAATATTAGTTGTATGTGTGATTGTATGTTTATTTTACTGATGTTGTTTTGTTGTTGTTTTTGTTGTTGAATGATGCTAAACATTTATTGTACGTAATTGAAATTGGCCAAATATTTCAATTATTGTATCTATTACTGTTATATTCCTACTGTGTGTTTATTTATCTGTCTGTGTGTGCATGTGTATGTCTGTGTATGAAGTACATATTGTGTGTGTGTTTCTTTTTTCTTTTTTTGTTATTCTCTCCCAAAGTTCAGTTGGTTAGTAACAATTAGTGTTATTATTTTTGTAGTTTTTTTAATACCCTCCACCACCACAAGTGGTGAAGGTGGGTTATATTAACTCTGTCATTTCGTGTGTAACGCTAAGATGGAATCATTTCGGACCTTATAATATATATGTGTTATTGTATTAAATCAAAATCGGAATCGATTTAGCTATGTCCGATTGTATGCCCGTCTGACCGTTTATTTGTCTGCAGCTGACATGCTCACATCTACAATAATTGACAGAGCTCAATGAAATATGCCCTGAGTATGTCCGAAACATTCCATATTTACTTCACACGCATTTCTAGTGGAGGGTATTGAAGATTCGTCATAGCCGAATGTAGCATTTTCATTTGTTTTTGCTGACTTTTTACCAAATTTCTAATTTATGTTTCAAAAAACACTTAAATTATTTTACAAAAAAAATTTTTTTGATTTGGAGTAAAATACTTGTTGTTGTAATGAAAATGGGCAACAAAAAAAATATTTAAGTTCACATTTAATTTTAAGCCCTGATTTTAGAGGCAAAATTTTATCATCATATCTCGTATTGTAAATTGTGTGTATGAGTGAATATGTGTATGTGTGTGTGTGAGAGAGAGTGTTATTATGATAAAAATTATATCATTTCATTTGAAAAATCTATTATTTTTTGTAATATGTGAAATGTTTTGGAGATAAATAATCGAATTTATGTGTTGTCTACTTTTGAGTGGGTGCAAAATGGGAAAAAGTCTCTAATTGAGGAATAGTTTGTTGGCAAAAATTTTAAATAATTGAAATTTTATCGCTTTCTGTTAAACGAATTTAATCAGTTTTATTGAAATCAGATGAATTTAAATTAAAATGAAATATTTTTAAGGTTAAATGGGAAACAAATGCTTAAAACTCCAATTTTAACAGAAAAAGTTTTACAATTTCTTTCCAAATTTTGAGGTTGTCACAGATATAAGCTTATAATTTAAGTGCCAAACTGTTTGTGCTGGTTTTAAACAGAAATATTCTCAGAACTCGGGCAATTAGTTCGGAAGTGAATGTGCCAACAACAGATAAATGTTCAAACAGATGAATGAACTAATAGAGGGCCATAGCTTAAACGATCGCAAATATATATATTCTTTCATCACATCAAAAACTGAGGCGATATATCTTTGTTTGTCCGTCATTTCTGAAGCATTCCCACGTACACAATAATGATGCGAATGCACAATTAGACAGAACCATCTTTTTTTGTTTGAAGTAAATCAGTAACTTTCAATGAAATTACACATAATTGAACACTTGGACCTCCATGGGTGAAGTTATATCGGAAACCTAATTCAAAAAAATGTAGCTGCCTTATAGGCCTTGATGACTCCTTCATAAAACATGCTAACATGTGAAATTAATCTCTTAAAGCTTTTGAACCTTCAAAATTTCCCAAGATCTTCTTTAGAAATTTTGATCTTTGCCTCGATCGTGTTAAATTTTTTGTTGTAACATAATTTTGGATTCTCATGTTATTTAGCCTGAATATTAGCCACATTTCACTCTAAATCATAAAAATCGGTGTAGGAAAAATCTTATGAAAGGATATCTCAGATAGATATATAATTTTCTGCAATTAGGTTTACGTTTTGATATAAAAGTGCCTTATAAGACTACATATAAGGATTCTTCAGGGAATATAGTTTTAGACATACATAAGCCCACTTCGTGGAGAAGGGTTTAAAACTTTTAAAACTCTTAAAAACACAACACTTTCATTAACATTTTACACATTCTTAAATTCACGGGTCCTATTTACTTATTTCTGTTCTCCGGAACAGAGTTTAGGTCTTAAAAATTTCAGACAATTTTCTAATTACCTTCAATGTTTATAACTACTTTCATCAATATTGAATATCAATTTGACTATAACTCCTATATAAAATCCGATTCTCTCTCTTCTCCAGTATTTAAGCTGATAAGACTTTTAAAAATTAAAGTATTTAAAAGGAATTTGTCAAGACTTCTCTTGAAATTGACATAATTTTAAGTAACGAATTTTTAATTTATCAGCACACATAGCTCCCATAGAAGGCCCCCTTTCCCGAATCAGGTTTTAAGCTTATAATACTTTAAAATAATCTGAATAAATTTAAATAATTTTTAATTTTCGGTTATTTCAATATCTTGACCTCTTTCTTTTGAATGGAAGTGATGAAAGAACATGGTAATTTTTGACATTTATTCCTTTTCTAATCGATGCAGACAATACTACGACAGGTGTTTGGGTACAACCTCGTTTTAGGGGCCCACATTTGAGAAATTCTTTTGCACTTTCTTTTGGTTCATATTATTGGCTCAATTTGAGATCGGACGATATTCGGATGCCTAAACGTAGTGTTATGGTTTTCAGCTGAATTTTCTGCGGTTGGCAACTCTAAAAGTTGTTTTGTTATAAATGAATTTTTTAGTTAACAATATTTTTTAATGAAGTCTTAGTTGATTATGCATTTGTGGTGACGGGTTTTAAAGATTCGGCACAGCCAAATATAACTCTCTCACTTGTTTTTCTCCTAAAGAAACTAAACAAAATAAATTGAAAAATAACGTAATTTGGAATGAGCAAATATGTCTACTAGTTTTTTGTAGAGATTTATAAAAGCTCGTATTGGAGAAGACCATTATTTAAAATCCACTCAATATCCCCGTAACACTCTAGGGGAAGTGAGTATTCTGGTGATACTATTCACTTGTGCTCCTTCATATCAGTTAATCAGGCTTAAATAAGCGATGAATTCCAAAAAAAGTTTTTTCAAAGGATTAGTCCACTTCTTCCCCTACATTCCACTGAAGACATTTACCTGAACAAAATGTGCTTTACAAAATCCCAATTTTAATCGCATAAATCATTTTTAGTCTTTTATATTAAAAGTCTCATTTTTATAATAAATTTAAAATAGAAAATTCTTCGAAACTCCATTTCTAATAAAGACATTAAATTCTTTAGCCACAAAATAAATTTGTCCTCTCAACCAACATGTTAATGAATATTTTAGCTATTAATTAAGACCAAAAATTGTTCTTTTTTCTGGTGAATAATTATATATATTTTTTTAAATATAAATTTAATTTTTTCCATTTTTTGCAAATTTTAATAGGAGATTTAATTAATATTACAAAGCAATTTGATAATTCTATACAATAATTGGATACAAATGTATTAAAAAACTAAAATGGCAATTGTTTAGGTAAGATAAACTAACCTGAAGTTCTTAAAAATATAGAAACTTGGCCCTAGAGAAATTTATTGTAATGAGATGTAAAAGATTTTGACAGCTGAGAACTACTTCAAGCACAATGTAGAACACAACACAACACCAAAATTTAAAAATACTGTATGTAGGAAAACATAGATGGCGCAGTTTCAATATAAATAACAGTAACACATACTTAGGATAACTGGGCTCATAGTTGCCAAACAAAAGTTTTTAAATTTGATGGAAAAAATTGCCAAATCGTCAAATTTATATTTCGAAAAAAATTTAAGAGTTTTGAAAAGCTTTAAACATGATTAGGAAAATTTTCAGAAAACTCGTTCCTATTTTACTAAAACAAACATAATTTTGATCAGGTCCTTCTTCATTTATCTTAAATGGAGTGATACTCTCTAAAACATTTTGAGGGAACGAAATTTCGCTGTACAGTTCAAGAGGTCTTGTTTTACTTCAGTATTTAAGATCATTTAACATTAACTCCATATTGAAGTTAATTTCCCAAAAATATGAACTTTTAAAAGTCTTAAACTTTTATTAAAAAGTTTGATACAACATTATCTTTGCGTCTGAAGTATCCGAAGATACTGATGAGTAAATTGATTGTTACTGAAAGGATTTTATTGATTTTATACCAAAATCATATGAAAATCCTGCATAACAAATATAAAATTCCAAATTTTAATGGTTAAAAGATATCGTCAAACTTAGGGCATTAATCGTCAAAATACCATTTTTGTCGAAAACTGTGAAATAGTAAGGGGTAAGAAAGCAGAGCTGAAGGAAATCGATGAATTGTGTTATCATAATAAGTTGGGTGAATTACATTTTTATTGTGAATTGGAAAATCACCATTTTTGTTAAATTTTTTGATTTGCAACAAAAAATCCGGTTTTTGGAAAATGCAATAAATAAAAATTTTCAAATATTAAAAACTTAACCTCAATTTTTTCCATTGAGGAACTGATTTGCTGTTCAACAGACTTTCGAATCTTAAAGGAAATACAAGTTTTAAAGAAACTAATATCTTGTGACTTTATAAAGTTTTAAGAGATTTTTAGCAGAGTATTGAAAAAACTCGGAGCAAAAACTCTATTTTCAAATGATTTTTATTTTTACTCTTCTTTGAGGAGTTTAAAAGAAATAAAACTCTTTTTTTCGATTAAAATTTTAATCTTTTTAAAAATTATTTCATTCTTTTTTTAGCGAAGAGCAAAAAAAAGAGTTTTATTTTTTGCTCCTCAAAATTGGGAAATGGTTGAAAAGAAAACAAAAATGTGCATACACAAGCACACAAAAAAATTTCTTGACGCAATAAAATTTACTGTTGTTCTTTTTACTAAAACTGCAATTACAAATACATACACAAATTCATATAACCAAATTAAACACAATTTAACATGTGAGTACATTTCTATATTCATACACTGCTACACACAACTACAAAACAATTTGTGCGATTTATTCATTAAAAAATTCTTCTTCGGATTTTGCTCCTTTTTTGATTTTTTTTATAATTTTTTAAATTAAACTCTTGTTTAAAGAGCGATCAAAAAATAAAAGCCTTTTTTAAAAATTAAACTCTTTGAACGATTCGATAATTTGAAGAATAAAAAAAAGAGCCAAAAATTGTACATGATTTTTACAGGATTTTAATAAAAATCGGTAGAACTATATACTACACAATATTGTGGTATTTTTATCAACATTTGGGACGACCCTCGTAAAATTTGGTTCTAATATGTTTGCTTGCATAAAATCTACTTCTATGGACTTTTTTATTATGTAAGATTTATAAATTTTTAAATGATTTAATTTTGCGGTTTGTTTTATAAAAGAACTACGGGATATTGAGAGCCGATCCTAATACAACTCTGAATAGAGTTTTCTAGCACTATTTTTCTAGATCTTAATTATAACAAAATAACTTGATTGTAACAAATATTTTAGTGAAATGAATAGATTTTTTTAATATTTATGCCGTTTACATTTGCAGAGAAATTTGGGAGGATGCATGTGAGCCACTGTCAATTATGGACCGATATTGATTAAATTTGGGTTATAGATTTATTATACAATATTTATATCAAATTTTCCGAAAGTATTTTTTATATTTTTTGATAGGGTCCCATGCCTATTTTAATCGATCTTAGCATTTTTAATTTTTAAGAGGTCATCTCAGGTTGGGCTCTATAACTTGTGTTCTATTGAATTTGGCCGGTTTTAAAATGGAAACTTCTTTTTTCATTGAGCTTTGTTATTTATTGTGAATGTGATCGTGCCACATCAGACAGACAAATGGACATATCTTAATTGATTCAGCCGATTATAACATTTTCAATTGTTATACCCTCCACCACTACAAATGATGAAGAGGGTATATTTACTTTGTCATTCCGTGTGCAGCGCTATGAAGGAATCATCTCAGATCCCATTATGTATATATATACTTGCATCAAATCTAAATCTGAATCGATTAAACTATATCTGTTTGTCTGTCCGTCGGTCTGTTGTTGGCAAGCTCCCTCCACAATAATTGACTGAGCTCAATGTAATTTGGACAGATTCTTGTCTAAAACCAGCAAAATCGATACGGTATTACAAAAGATATAGACCCAAATCTGAGACAACTTCATTATAATCGCAGTATAAAAAAGTTATAACCAAAAATAAAACTAATTTTATGACTCTTTAATGGTTCCAGCGTTACATTTAAGAAAAACTTACAAATATCGTATACGTTTGTAAGTGTATGTGTTAGTGTGTATATACGATACAAAACGCATTTATTTGTGATGGAGGGTATAAAAGCTTCGGCATAACCGAAAATAACATTTCTAATTGTTAAACCAAATTTTATTCAGAACTGCAGGGTTATTTATATATATTTTAATATTTTTGTTAATAATATTTATATTCGAACATTTAGTAAATAGTGTGAAAATATGAAAATATTTTATTCATTTACTCTCTTTATTTAAAAACTTTTTTTCCATTAACTACTTATTTAAAAATACAACAACAAAAACAAAAAATAATAATAATAAAAGAAAAAATATTGATAAAATCACAATGAAATTGTTAGTAGATTAAAATAAATTAAATAAAAACAATAAAATTTATTTTTATGAAATTTTGTGGTTACAACTATTAAATATTATTTAACTTTATTTAAAATTTCATTTAAATTTGTTTTTGTTAATATTTTATCTACAATTTTTTCTAATTAAAAATTTTATAATTTAAAACATATTTTTAGTTTTTTTCCGTTAAAATTATTTTTTAAATCAGATTTTTTTAGGTAAAAAAAAGCGAATTAGTGAATATAATGAATCAAACAATGAATATATATTAATTAAGGAATGAGATAGAAAAATTCTTAACACACGTTATTCATTCAAATTGTTAGTTGAAGTAAAATTTTATTTTTTATATTAACTTTCTCAGTCCGTGTGTAACGCTAAGAAGGAATCATCTCAGATCCCATAATGTATATATAATTGCATCAAATCAAAATCTGAGTCGATTTAATTATGTCCGTCTGTCTATCCGTCTGTCTCTCAGTCTGTCTGTCCGTCTGTCTGTTATTGGCAAGCTGATATCCACAATAATTGATAGAGTTCAATGAAATTTGGTCTGAGTATGTGAACGACCCTCGTATAATTTGCTTTCCTTATTTATGCCTATGTGTGCATTATATTATTATGATACATTTATGTGAAATTTATGAGTTTCAAGGGAATTTTTTCTGGAGGGTTATATGGGAATTGAAAGAAATTGGCCCTCGTTTAATTTCGCACAGCGATTTAAGTTTATATTTATCTTAATGTTAAAAAATTATTTTTACAATATCTACATACATGTGAGACTTAAAAGTGATATTTGGAATGGTGGTTATATGGGACCTATGAGAAATAATGGACTGATCCTCGCATAATTTGGCACATCGGTTTAGAATATAATAAATTTGGTAAAAATGTTTTTATATTTAGGAATTTTATGGACTAAAAACCCCATTCCGGAAGGATATTTATATGCGGCCTATATGAAATAATGAACCGATCATAACCAATTTAAATAAGTATCGTCCTTGGGCCAAATTAATAGTAATGGCAAATTTTAATAAGATATCTACCAAAACTGGGACTTGTACTTTTAAAACAAGCTTTACATGGACAGCCAGCTAGACGGACGGACATGCTTAAATCGACTCAGAAAGTCATTTAGGTTAATTTAAGAGCACAAAAAAAGATGAACAAAAGTGTGCTTGATTTTAAACAGAGATGGACTACCTGTTCCAACAAAGTGACTGAAAGCAATATAAAAACCTTAATGGAAGCATTGCCAGCAGAGGTTCAAAATTTCATCAGTGGGGGCTTAAACTATAAAAAATATATTATTTTGTAAGTCGTAATAATAATTTCAATTAAATAAAAATTAAATCTATGAATTTAATGCTTTCGTTTTTATTACCTTATATGTATGTTAAGAATTATTCGATTCCACTCCTTAATAATAATATAAAAAAGAAGGAAAAATTCTTAAATTTTAGAAAAATTCTTAATAATGATTTTTAAAAAACTAATTTTATTTGTCCTCCAAATATTTACTTTTAAATCTCTCTAATCTTAAACAATTTTACAAATATTTAATATTTTAATAAAAATATTATTAATTTTTGCCAACATTGCAAAACCTAAAAACAATAATAAGAACAACAGCAACAACTTAAAATCATTTAACAACTTAAACTAAATAACAATTTAGCGGAATGAAACAAAATACGAGAACAACAAATACAACAACTATAATAAGAGCAACAATATCTTTCAATAAAAAATATTTGCACCTCTCTGAACATAATCAAACATATACACAAACTACACATGCATCCAAAACACACACACACACTTATTTACAAACATTCACCCGCTTAAACATACTTGAACTTTTGCTGAACACATTTTTCCCCAACATTTCCTTTTTAAATAAATCCATACACTTAAATTTTGCCATACAACATGCTGCACAATGGGTCATGGAAAGAAAAATTAAAAAAATTTGGAAGGAAATTATATCGTGGAATAACTTCCATAAGATCTATATGCGGTTGCAGAATCTTTCATATCAAAATATGTATTGAAGAAATTTTGATTGTTTGAAAAAAGGAGGTCACTTAAAGGTCTCATGTTCGAAGGCATTTATCTAAACCACTCAAATTGGGTGACTCAAGAGATTATAGTGTTTTCACACCATATTAAATCTGTAGAAATTCATTATCTAAAGTAGATCGTATATCCAGCGCTGGAACATTGGATATTGTTTTTACGAATGCTGTACAATGATGTAGAAAATAATCCGTTATTTTCGGTGTGTTTAAAGTAGAGTGCAGAGAGGACCTTCATCATTCTGCTTAATTGAATTTATTTCGAGTTTAGAAAGTTCCGAATTCTGAATAGTAGTCTTGTCATAGGATTAGGTATTTCAGTCGCGTATAGGGTCGAAATATAATGTCCCTGAACCTTAAATAAGAACACGATCAATTTTCCATCTCTGGGGTTATTGTAAGGTGTTAAGAAATAGATCTCCAGTATTGACTGGTGAACGTCTGAGGAATCGATTTCCAATATTGGTTATTGAGTATTTGTGTAACCGATAAGTGGTTGAATTATCGATTTCCAATATTTGCAAGTCGATGGTTCAGAAATTGGTTTTCAATACTGATTGACGATTGGTTGAGGAATCAGATTAGTTCTGAGCTCAAACAGACATACAATGCGCTATCAACCGAAGTTGCTATAGGCAACCAATTCCACGATGTACAAACTCTTGTAAAATGTTTTTTAATGCATTGAGAGGCATTGAATGTTCATATTATTTGATTTCCTTTGCAGAGATGGCAAGATCATTGACCAAGTACCCATTAGTTACTAGAAATCTAGAACAGTTCTGTATATCTTAATCTTGAAATTTTATTTTTAAATTTGATTCTGGTTATTGGTGTAAGTATATAGAATATTCTAACTATCGCTGATTTGCTTAAAGAACCATGGTGAAATTCGGCAGCCGAACCCGTTAGTCGAAACATTTTCACTTAAACGTCGCGTACTCCAAAGAACAGGCTTAAACGCAGTCACCATGAGCCGGATTTAATGATGGATAAGCTTGATGGTGGATAACTCCTTGAAATACACTTGCCGAAGAAATTCCTAGAAAACTTGTTCAAGCACTTGACTAGTCTGTATCCTTAATGAATGAGGGACTAGCATGACTCGGCTAGTTTTAATTCGGTAGCAATATATTTTCTTACCACAAGGTCCCTTTTGGAAATCATAACCACTTTTTAGTGTCATGGGGCCATCTTCTGGCTGTGACAGATATGTTGATATCCGCATTAGGACTAGTGGCGGACGTCTATTTAACAACTTTGCTCCAATTTTGCATAAACAACCCCTTTTTTACGGCTTTTAAGGTATTCCAGGTAGCAAAGCTTTTGAAATTTATTTACGGCTGCCAAATATTTGCTAAATCTCTCTCATTTCGTCCATGAGCTACACATTAGCAGTATTTATGAAAATCTTGTCTAGAGTGAACAGTGCGATTTTATCTTCGCATTGTCCCCAACCTTGTGGTAGAATGAGTCATCGATTTTTTTATCAACACAGAATATTAAAGACGACAATTTTTAATGTCCGGTAATTATAGAACTGTTTCCTATTCTCATGGATTTTGGCATAGAGATAACCTCTGGGGTTATTAATGATTGGACACACAAAGATGTTACTTGTAAAAATATTAGTTTTTTTTTTTTAAGTTGAACTCCTTTTAGTTTTCTTTCTTACACATTTAATACCATCATACTGCCTGCATTAAGTCATAAATAATATATTTTATATGCAATCACTTTCAAACACTTCCCACCCACTGTGCCCTGGAATGTATGCTACATGTATGGTTCATGTATAGAACAAGACCGTATCAACTAAACTACTATATATTTCTGCAAATACAACAACAACTACAACAAGAAGAATCACCATCAACTAAACAATGTTTGAAAGTGAAAACAATAAAAAAATGTTAATACAGAAAACAAAAAAATAAATAAAACAACAGCAAATAGCAAAAATATAGAACAAGCAAGAAATTGTAAAAAAAATATATGGAAAAAAATCCAACAACATGAACCTAACAAAATGAAACGAACTACAAATAAACTTAAACTAGAAAAAAAATACATAAAAATACTAACAAAAACAAAATAAGAACAAGGATAAACATAAATCGTTGTATTTGTAGAAAAAAAGAGAGCAAAATCACAGCATGCAATAACACAACAAACAACAACAACAGGAGCTGCAGCAATAGCAACAACTAAATCAAAAAAAATCAACGACAACATCAGCAACAACAACAAGAGGCCTTTTTTGGTTTTTTTTATGACTCAGTTTTTTATTTTGGTTTTGAAAAAAATAGTTTTTTTGTTGTTGCCATTTTATATTTTAAACCTGATTTTTCCTTTCTTTATAAAAAAGAACTCGTGTTTACTGTCATTGAATTTATATAGTCACTCACTTATACACGTATAAATGTTTACAGGTTGAATAGTTAAACAAATGATGCCAGAGAATCCCCTATGACACCTAAATAGAACTGAATTAGAACTGAACTGGAAATGAACTTGAATTGAACTGGAATTGAACTAGAACTGAACTAGAACTGAACTAGAACTGAACTGGAATTGAACTAGAACTGAACTAGAACTGAACTATAACTGAACTGGAATTAAACTAGAACTGAACTGGTATTGAATTGGAATTGAACTATAACTGAACTGGAACTGAACAATAAGTGATCTAGAACTGAACTGGAATTGAACTAGAACTGAACTAGAACTGATCAAGAACTGAACTAGAATTGAACTAGAATTGAACTAGAATTAAACTGGAATTGAACTAGAACTGAACTACAACTTGAGTTCTAACTCAACTAGAACTGAACTGGAATTGAACTAGAACTGAACTGAATTAGAACTGAACTAGAACTGGACTAGAACTGGACTAGAACTGAATAAGAACTCAACTAGAACTGAACTGGAATTGAACTAGAACTGAACTAGAACTGATCTAGAACTGAACTAGAATTGAACTATAACTGAACTAGAACTGAACTAGAACTGAACTAGAATTGAACAAGAACTGAACTAGAATTGAACAAGAACTGAACTATAACTGAACTGGAACTAAAACTGAACAAGAATTGAACAAGAACTAAACTGGAATTGAACTAGAACTGAACTATAACTGAACTGGAACTAAACTAGAACTGAACTGGAACTAAACTAGAACTGAACTGGAACTAAACTACAACTGAACTATAACTGAACTGGAACTGAACTGGAACTGAACTGGAACTGAACTATAACTGAACTGGAACTGAACTAGAACTAAACTAGAAATAAATAGAACTAGAACTGAGCTAGAACCTGAAATAAAACGTAAGAACCTGAACCAAAACTCTTTCACTTATACATGGATCTGGCCACATTATCACCTCAGCATCCTACAAAAACTAAAACAACAACATTTAAGTTTTGGTATTTTGTTTTGTGATTAAAGAGAAAAGCAGTCAAGTAGATGAAAAATGCTTGTTTATGAATTTACAATTGCTGGCAAATACTCTAACAACAACATACACAATAGCAACAACAACAATTGCAAATAGGAAAAATAATAAAAAAAACATAAGTAAGAAATGTTTAGGGTCTAGGTTATCATGTGCATCAACATCGTCACCACCATCGTCATATGACGACTTTAAGTTAGTAACGGTGTTTATTTGCACTCGCTTGTAGTTGTTTATTTATTGTTGTTGTTGTTGCAATATTTAGCTGAAGCTGTTGCTCTTTTTATTGTTAATGCTTTTCATTAAATTGTTCTCGTATTTTTAATGTGACAAATATAACCTTTTTTTCTAATAAGTATTAAGTATCAGGATTTAGTTCTTTAACTGAAAAAAATATATATTAACGGTCTCTTATTTCTAAACGAAGGACTTATGCATTTTTTCTAAACGGATCCAAGAGAAAGGGGTTCTTTGATTTTTGAGGCATTAATTTGGCTGGTTAAAGCGGTGATTTATCACCAGTTAGAAAAACTAAAAATAACTTTTTCTTGTAGTTCTCAAGCATCTAAGTAAAAGTGGGTCTAATTCGGATTTTTTTAATTCTGTTACTTTCGTATCTGAATGGAATTTTACATGGTTAGAAACGAGATATTTTGGAAATTTTGTAAATTCATAAATACATATGTGATCCTTATAGGTCATTGCTTCGAGTTTCTGTGACATTTGAGTTGAAATAAATATTTAATTTATTTGTACTCTTGTCTATTTATGAATGAATATGAAGTTTTAAATAAACATCGTTATTAGTTTTTATATTTTTTAAATTTTAATATTATTTTTTTAAATAAAAGTCTTAATTTTTATTTTTTATTTATGTATTTATTTATTTATTTATTTATTTATTTATTTATTTATTTATTTATTTATATATATATTTATTTATTTATTTAATTATTTATTATTTTTTTATGACAAAAAATCACATTCCACTTACATTTTCTTTAAAATATCAAGTTCTAGAGATACAAATGTATCTCAATCTTCAAAATATTATTAATAATAATGAAAAAATTTATTTGAAATTATTATTACAAATAACAACAAAAAATATTTTAAGAGTTTTAATCACTAATGAGAAATTTTGAAACTCTTTTGGAAACCCTTCCATTTACCTTTTTGTAATGATTTCTGTCATTTTCCTGGACTCACGTCGGTTTTAAATCCACCAAACTTTTGAACACCTTTTTTGTGCTCTTAAATTCTCTTTAAGCAATATCTCTCAACAGGACTTTGCTCTGGGCAGTTTGGAGGATTTGCCTCTCTCGGTACAAAAACCATATTACTGTTCCTGTACCTCTCATGTGCTTGTTTACAATAGTGACAAAATGCCAAGGGAGACTAAAAGTAAGTGGACACATTATATAAATCTTATGAATGGTAGCAGACTTTTTGGTAAACATTCCTTCATGTAAATTTTGGTATTTATAGAGTCCATTGCAACAAAAGTTTATCATACCAAGAGGCAAATTTTTTCTTTCCCTCGAGGCAAATTTGAATAAAGTTTAAAATCTAAATTCAGTCAAATTTCCCAAATAGTTTTTGGAAAATAATATTTTCTTTTATTTTTAAACGTGACCTTAATTTCTGTGCTTTGTTTTGGCTTTGTCAGGAACTTTTTGAGCCTTCTATGTTTTGAAACCTGCATTAGTTTTTAGTTTTTCTACCGAACACTGAGCAAACCGTTAGGAGCGCTTTAACAAAATGTGTTATTTTTTTGGCTTTAGAAACATCATTTGGAACATTCCTTCTACCTGAACCAGGTTTTCTATCAGCGAACAAGTTCTCCCGGTACTTTTTAATAACTTTGCAAGCAGTTTGATGGCAAACCGTTGAACGCTTGGCCAATAATTTGTAGGACCAAGTTGGGTTTTGTTAAAAATATTTAATAATTTTTGTACGCATTTTTTTTGGTCACTCATTTTAATCAGATTAACAATATATTCGTTTGTTTTGACCTGATCAAATATAAAACTTGGGTTAAAAGTTTCGATTTTTATTTCAATGTTAAAAAGAATAAAAAATCACAAAAATCGGGTTTAAAATTTATTTTGACTCGTGTATTTCTAGAATTTAACAAAATTTCCTTCACCTCAATTCTTTAATGATTTTTTGGATATTTAAAATAAATCAATTTACTCGAAGCGATTGTACTGCTCCATATTAACTCGATTGTACTGCTGCACACCAACTCAGGAATACCTCAGCTCTAAGCATTAAGGTATCGTTAACAATTTAGATGTTATAGAATTATTTCCTATGTAATCAATTTTAATCTTAAAACATTGTCCTCTTGGATTTTTTTATACGTTAATAACCAAATTTCAAAAACCCATAATTCTTTAGTGTAAGTTTCAAGACCAAATGCTTTTAAGGTTTATTGGCTCAAAATCCAACATTTTCAGAAAACCTGTTTTCGAATTATTCGAAAAATGATTTCATACTTTTACGAATATGGTCTGTTTGTCAAAAACCCGGTTAACCGGTTTTCGTTTGATTATTATAAATTTATAGTTTAACCAATTAAAGCATATAACGTGCAATGACCTTTATATGGAATAATGCTGAAATAATCTTGCAGCAAAATCGATTCAGAATATGATGCTTAAGAATTCTAAGTATTTAGTACTTTGCTCTTGTAACACACGGAATGAAAAATGTTATATTTTCTCAGTTATGGCAGAATATTCGAAAATGAAGCTGAATATTAAATAGTGAACAAAAACCGGTTAACCTACACTAGAAAACCGGTTGTCGAATAAATCGAAAATTTCAATTATTCGAAACTGGTCAGTTACTCTAATGCAAAAAACCGGTTAACCGGTTAAATGCTCTCAATTTAAGATTTATTGTTTTAAAAAGGACTTTATTCCAGTAGCTTCCCAAAATTTTACATTTGAATATTTTTAAACAATAATTTTGAATCCCATTATAACTAAAATATGACCTTTTTTATTTTAAAAAATTACAAAAACATCAGGTGTTTCGAAATGTCTGCAAAAAAATCCAAAATATACATCAATTTCTCAAAATAATCTCTTATGATTCATCCTATTTAAGAAGAAAAAAACATCATTTAATATGTTTATATTTAGTAAAATCGGATAAAAAGGGAATATAAATGATAAAAGGAAAATATTTATATCTTTTTAGCATCAAATTGCATTAATGTGCTCAAATTAATCTTATTTGATTTAACAACATACGATCATTGAACTTTAATGTCATTTACCAATAATCAACTATAATTTTCCTTCTAGTTGACCTGTAAAAATAAATCGATAATTGGAAAAAAGAAGAAGAAAAACTCTAAGCAAAATAATAAAGAGACATTTGCCAAACAATAATCGTCTGACCTGTTTAAAAAAGGATCAAATAATGAAAAAGAGGAAAATTGTTACACCAGCATGCGTTGTAGCAATGCCAAGTAAAGACAACAGCAACAACAACAACACCAACTTGTTTGAGTCCACATCGGTCTGCACCACAGGAGTTCGACACTTTTAACACAATTTGCAACACAAACAAAAAAAGACAAATGAATGAATTTGCTTGTTTGTCTCTCACTCTTCCTTTCTCATTCCAATGACTGAAGTGAAACTGAGTGACTGACTGACTGACTGACCAACTATTTAATGAAGAATTAAAAATATGAAATTTTGTGAAAATGATATTAAGTAGTTTCCTTTCTTTTTTGCTTAAACCTCAAATTAATGGCAAAAATTTGTTAAATAATTTTAATTAAGGAAATTGTTCTAAATTCATGTAATAATTCATTTTTAATGTTTCACATTTATTTCCTGTTGAAGTTGAGGTCATAAGTTGATCCATACAACAAAACTATTTCTTGAATGGAAAATTTATCGTCTGAACTCGAACAATTGAATACTTAATCGTTTCGCCATTAAAAAATACTCTTTTTACGAATACTGACTTAAATCAATTATGTTGATTTTAGTTTTGGTTTCATTTATTACTCTTTTTCAATTAATACACAACCACACAAATAATAAAAGTTGATATATTAAGTTCATCATAGAGTATAAAACACTGTTTCATGACATTTTTGCAATATTTCAACAAAATTTCGGAACAGATTGTAAGAGATCACAAATTATTACTATTTTTTCATTATATGGCAAATTAACAAATTTGCAATGATTTGAGACTTTTATTCTAAATTATAAGTCATCGCAAATTGAACTCTATTTCACGATTAAAACGCTAAAAAATTAAACCATTTAAGACTATTTTTTGTGATCATAAATTCAGCTCCTTTTTTAATTAAAAGCTTATTTATTTATTAAAATTGCGATGTTTGGTGAAAGTTTAAAGTGCTCATAAATTGAGCACCTTTTCGATTTATACGCTAAAATATATCGGCCCAATTTGTGATCCCTTATAATTATTGATATATCATAGTTCAAGAAGAAGGAATTGGATTTTTATTATAAATTATAAGTCATCGCAAATTGAACTCCTTTCTTGATTCAAACGCTGAAAATTTAAACCATTTAAGACTTACTTTTTGTGATTATAAATTCAGCTCCTTTTTTAATTAAAATCTTATTTATTTATCAAAATTGAGATGTTTAGTGAAAATTTTTAGTACTCACAAATTAAGCCCCTTTTTGATTTAAATATCTAAATATTTCGACAGATAAGCAATAAAAGCGAAAAAAGGTCAATATGTGATCCCTTATTATAGGGATCACATATTGACCTTAATGTTTCTGAAATCAAAAAATAGCAAACATACCCGGTAGCATAACAGCACGGTTAGCTCAATGATCGACTAAGGCTCGAAAAGCTCTTAACATCCTGTCACAATTGTAAACAAGTCCTGGAGTGGTAAAAAAAGTTGGGAGATATTGGGCTCTTGTATAAAAGGGAATTAAACAGCACAAAAAGGTGACCAAAAGCGCAGTCGATTTTGAACGGAGTTGGACTTCCTAGCAAACGAGCAAAGTTCATTCAAGTAAAAAAAAACAAAAAATGTATTTTAAGAATTTTTTTATCTCACTTCTTAAAAATGATTAAAACTTCTTCAAAATCTTTTTTTACAAAAATTTTAATTGATCACAAATTGAACTACTTTTTCTACTTAAAGGCTTATTTACCGAAATATAAACAACTAAGGATTTTTTCAAAATTTCATCATATTCCGACTTTTTCTAAAAAGTATAATTGATCATAAATTAAGCTCCTTTTCTTCTTAAATGTTTATTTAATGTTCCATGTAAATGTTTTTTATCAGAGAAGAAATGGTTTAAACTTTTCAATATTTCTAATTTTATTTAAAATTATAAGTGATCCTAAATTGGGTTCTTTTTCGATTTGAACGCACTTATTTAATGAAATTAAAAAAGATTTAAGAATTTTTTAAATTTTCACCAAAATTTCGATTTTAACGCTTATTTATCGAAATATTTGCGTTTTAAATTTTAAAAAAATTCATATTTTAACAAAAAAATTATAAGTGATCAGATATTGATCCCATTTTTGATTAGAGTTTTATTTATGGAAATATGAACTGTTGAAAATGTCGCCAATTTTTAAATATTTATTAAAAATCCTTAATAAAAAATAGCGTCTCTTCCAGATCTAAACGCTTATTTTGTAAAAGAAGAAAATATCAAAATATTCTAATTTAAACATTGTTATAAATGATCACTAATTGAGGCTCTTTTTCGGTTTAAAGACCTATTTATTGGAATATTTATATGAACAATTTTTAAAATTTAAAAAAAAAGAAATCGATTTCTTTGTAATTTTTATAAGAGATCACAAATTGAACTCTTTTTCAATTTAACAATTTAAAAAAGTCGAAGTTTTAAAGTTTTTCATCAAAATTTTATTATTGTAAAAAATTCTAAATGATCACATATTGACTTCATTTTTGATTAAAACGCTTATTAAGGCGCTTTAAAATTCGTCTTAACCCCCTATAAAATATTCTCAATAGTTTTTTCTTTCGTTTAGTTTTTGTTTTGTGAAAATAAATTTCAAACCATCACTCTTATGGTGAAATTGATTTGGATTCTTTCTTGGAAAAATGAACAATGAACAACATTATTTCTCTACATTTCTATTTATTCGTATTTTCCTCCTTTTTTTGTTTTTGTTATTTGTTTGTCTGCGGTCAACAATAAACCAATAATTACTTCTATTGTTTAGTTATATTTTGAGGTTAGAAATGTGAGGTTATTGCGGAATTTAATGAACTGTAGCCAAAAACAAAAACTACAACAATTTTTCCCCAAAAATCCAAAATCCAAAAAAAAAAACTAATGAAGAATTATTTATAACCAGGACATGACTTTTCATAGGGACACAAAGAATATCGATAAATTTCAATAATCAATAATGAGTTTCAAACATTTTTATTATTGCAACAATGGAAAATTCCTTAAGGATAATTAATGGCAAATAACCAAATAAATGATATGAAATGAACAGAAACTCAAAATTATAGTTCGAAACTAAAAATACAATTATTTTTCCTTTTTGGTTCTTGTTTTCATGAGAATGTTTGGAAACAATAAAGAAAAAGTTATTAAATAAAAATTAAATAGCAAAATGTGATTGTTGGCAACATGCTGCATTCATACATTCAGTATGATGTTGTTGTTGCTTATATATATATGAGTGTGTGCGAACTAACCTCGAGGGGAATCTAGGAAAAGACACGTATCAAAAGTGCTCAAATCCAACATTTTCAGACACTCACGTTTATGGATTCCAAAATAAAATCACTAAAAATAAACATTTAAAATAAATAATCACGGATTAAAATAGAAGTTAAGTGTTGAATCACTCTTCCTGTCATTCACTTATGTGACGACTCACTCTGCATTAACGCTGACATGATTTTAAACAAAAATATTGAAACTCACGCGAATAAACATATCAAAATCAAATCACCAAAACGAGGGTGACATAATCAGGAGAGAGTGTTCCAAATTTTAAACGAATTTAAATTTTTAGTAATTTTATAGGGGATCACAAATTAAATCTTATTCTTGATTTAAAAGTCTTTTTACTGAAATATAATTATATATATTTTTTTTTATAAAATTTTTTCAATTTCGCCATAAATTATTTATGCGGCCCCTTTCAAATTTAATTAAAAATTATTAATAATCACGAATTAAGCTCCTTTTTCATATTAAAAGCTTAATTACTAAAATATAAACGATTAAAAATTTTTTAATCACACTTAAATTTAATATTCTAAATTATCTCTTCCGATTTATCGCTTATTTACCGATATATAAAAAATTTGATTTTTTTTTTTTTTTTGAAAATTTCAAAAAGAGAAAATTAAGTGATTTGAAATTTTTTAGAAATTTCATTAAAATTTCTGTTTTTTTTTTCAAAATTATAAATGATCAAAATAAAGCGCGTTTTTTCAATTAAAACGCTTATTAAGTAGTGATATGAAAAAATCAATTCTCTTTTAACCAAAACCTCTTGTCTCCCAACGTTCTAAGTTCTTGGCAGTTAGGAGGATTTGCCTCTCCTTCTACAAATACCACATTATTCTTCCTATACGACTCTTGTGTTTAGGAAGAATAATGTGGCCTGTTTACCATAGTGACAAAATGCCAAGACAGGGCATAAGTAAGTGGACTCATTATGATGTCTTATGAATGGAAGCAGCCTTTTTTGAATATATTCCTTGATGTTAATTTAGGTATTGAAACAAATGCCATATCAAAAACTTTTCCTCAACATTCCCTCACCAACATACAATTGTTTGACCAGGAAGAAATGTCACATTTCTGCCTGAACATATTTTAGGGAAACTTGACTTCAACTTTTATGCTTTGGCTTTTACCTCTAATCATGAACTCTCTTCCAATTTTTTAAACCTGCATTTTCCGTAGCCCGAGTACTGAGCTAATCGGGCTACTTTCTTACCGGATGTATTGAGAGCTCTTTTGAAAATGCTTTCTTTCGCTTTAGAAGATCATGTAGACCAGAAATGAGCGATAATTTCACGACTGTGATTTAATCACTGTGACTATTAAATCACTGGTAACTATAGTGACTAAAATTATAAAATTTCAGTTACTAATGATGTCGTTCTTTCCTCTTTTGTTACAAACTCAAATGTGTATTTGTTTTTATTTTGAGGTAGCAAAATAACTTAAAGGTGGCGTTGAGCATAAATTCACGATTTATCTAGAATTAAAATTATCCATTTCTAACGGTGAATAGTGTGAACTCATATTCAACGAAAATACAATCTTCTGTCATCTTATATTGAACCCTTTCATTTTTCGTGATTTTTTATTTTTTAATAAAAATAAAAAAAAACCTTCTTATGTCACTTATTTTGTCACTATTTAAAAATACAGCGATTTAAAAATCACTTTCACGGGAAAGACGTTATTCAAAAATCAGGGTATCGCTCATCTCTAATAAGACCATTCATTTACCTGTACAAGGTTCTCTATTAAAGGACAAATTCTCCTGTGAAATTAAATCTACTGTTTTGTTATATTGGAAACAGTTTAGTGGCAGCATTTTGGATGATTGGTCAACCTTTCGAAAGATCAACATGGGTTTTGTTGGAAATATTTAATAATTTTAGAACCCACTTTTCATTAAACACAATAACTGACGCATTTGAAAAGGTAACTTCATTAAAAAATAAATAAAAATTTCTTGGGTTAACAATTTTAATCAAAAACGTGTGTTAAGAACTTTTCAATCACACTCCTTAGAAGTGATCATACGATTTAAACACATATTTACCGTTATATAAACGATTTAAGTTTTTTTTTTCAAAATTTATCATCAAATTTATTAGAAATTAAAATCGATCATAAATTGAGCTCCTTTTTCGATTTAAACGCATATTTAACGAAATTTAAACGATTAAAGAGAATTAGGGTTTATTTATATAAGATTTATTGCTTTTTGTTTACATTCTTTGACTGGTTGACTAAATTTAAAGACGCCACAATCAGTTTTATAAAAATATGATTGAACAACTGTCAATGCAAATTAACATTTAAGTTGTTTTCCCTTGAAATGACTTAAAAATCGAATCCATTAACAGATGCTTTATTTCTTGTTTAGTTATTTGTTAATTAATACATTTTAAACAACCATTTGACAACTGACAACCCTCGTACCAAAATGAATGCCTGCCTGTATGCACTCATAATGTTGTCAATTCTAAATAAGAGGGTTAACAATATTTTAAAATTGAAAAAAAAATGTTGTTGTTATTGTTTTTGTGGTTCTGGATAATGATCGATGAAATCTTTATCAACACACAGGCAAACACACATCCGTGTCTATTTAAATAAACAAACACATTCCAATTGAGACCTTTTTTTCTGAAAAAAAAAAAACAGCAGGCATTTGTTCTCAAGAGCTAATTGAATGTTAAGTTCAATTAAAATATGATAATATGAAAAGAATGAAAATGAAGGAGTGTCTTGTGAAAATATTCATAGATATTTTTAGCTACAAATTAAAGTGATATTCTCGCTTTAGAGTGGAGTTGCCGTAATACTTATGTTTTAGTAGTTAATTGGCTCATATTGAGGATATTAGGTTGAGGTAAAGGTAGTTTCTTTGTAATAAGGGGTGAAATCGAAAATTTCTTAACGCATGGTTTTTCATAAAATTTCGGGTTAAGAGTTGATTATTGATTAAAATGAGTGAACCCAAAATAAGTTCATACTAAAATTATTATATATTTTCAACAAAACCCAATTTGGTCCTACAAAAAGTTGGCCACGCATTTTAAAGTCTGCCATTAAAATGCTTCCAGTGTTATAAAACAGTAACTGGAGAACTTGTCCGTTGAAAGTAACCTGGTTTAGGTTAAAGGAATGGTCCTCATGATGTTTCTTGAGCCAAGCAAATAGAAAGAATTTTCAAAAGAGCTTCCAATATATTCGGTAGGAAAGCAGCCCGGTTAGCTTATTGTTCGGAATGTTTGATACAAGAACTTAAAGCTAATGCAGGTTTAAAAACATACAAGGCTCAAAATGGTCCCCACAGAAACGCTGCTTAAAGTTTAGTGGTCAAAAACAAAGTACGCAAATTGAAGTCAAGTTTTCAAAAAACATATTTTGCTGAATAATTGACAACGAAAATATGTTCTGATGTTGAACAAAAATTTTGGACCTACCTGCACTAAAAATTTCCCAAAATTCCCCTGTATGGCAAACAGTACGCCGTTGCCATACTAAAGATCAAAAATTCTAATCAACTATAATGAATGAGTACACGTATATTATGTTGGATTTTTCATAAAAAAATTCATATTGCTGATGCTCGAGGAAATGTTGAAGAAAAGTTTAGGTCCTAAACAGTAAAAATTTCCCAAAAAGTTCATAGTATGGCATACAATATGCAGTCGCGGCAAAAGAACCCAATTATTTGTTACAAAGGGCTCTATAAATAACGAAATCTACATCGAGGAATGTTTACGAAAAAAGCTGTTTCCATTCCTAAGACCTCGTAATGTGTCCACTTATTTTTAGCCTGACTTGGCATCCTGTCACAATAGTAAAAACACCTTGAAGTGGTACAAGAACAATAATTTGTTATTTGCACTAAGAGAGATAAATCCTCCATAATGCCTTGAGCTAAGGCAGTGGAGAGATATTGGATTCTTGTAAAAAGAGAATTGAAGAACACAGAAAACGTGTCCGATAGTGTAAAAGATTGTTAACGGGGATGGATAACCTGTTTGAACAAAATAAAAGAAAACAGAAATTGTTTATGAAAAAATTAATCGTTTACACTTCGATTAATAAGCGTTTAATGGTTTAAAGGGGCTCAATATATAATCAAGTTTTGATGAAAAAATCAACTCATTTATAATTTTATAAATAAGTTTTCAAATTGGAAAAGGAGCAAAATAATGTTCATTTGTAATTTTCAATAAAAATCGACTTCTTGATGAAAAATTAAAAAGGTTTCAAATGGTTTATGTTTCGATAAATAATCGTTTTAATTGAAAAATGATAAAAAATCTAAATCGTTAATGTATCGAAAGATGAGTGTTTAAAACGAAAAAAAGAGCTCAATTTGTCATCGTTTCTAATTTTGAATAAATGTCGAAATCTTGAAAACTGGAAAAAAGGCTTCATTTATGATCGCTTAGATTTTGAATAAAAATCGAAAATTTATATTTCGTTAATTGAATTAAAAAAATCTCAAATCGTTGATATTTTGGTTAATAAGTGTTAAAAGCGATAAAAGCGCTCAAATTATGAACACTTATAATTGGGAAAACTAAAATTTTGATCATAAATTCTTTATTTTCATAATCGATTCGAAATCTATGATGAAATATGGAGAAATTCTAATCAGTTATATTTTGGGAAATTGGCAATAACTTCAAAACAAAGTCTCTTAATTTGTGATCACATATATTTTTAAAAGAATGTTGAAGTTTTAACGAAAAATTGGGAAAGTCGGTAAACGTTTGAATTTCCGGTAAAAGGTCATTTAAATCAAAAAGAGCATCAATTTGTGATCCCTTATAATTTTTATCAAAAATCAAAAATTAGAAGTGTCAATTTTTTTAATTTAAAAAAAAGTCAAAATTTTAAACTCTTCAAATCGCTAATTTTTATAAAGAATTAATATTATTTTTCCATAATTTTCTTCTAAAAACCCAAAAGTCTTTTTCCCCTCCCCAATAATTTTGTTTTAAATAGACCTGTTTTTAGTCCCTTATGAATACAATTTAATGTGTGTTGCTATCAGTATTATGTCAAATATTATGCTACAATAATTGACGCTCTATTCTATGATATGTTACAACAGCAACAACAACAACAACAATTCGAATATAACAAAAACTAAATAAGAAAAATAAGAATATAAAATGGGAATAAATAAGAACAGGAAGTGATTTATTGTTGACAACATGAAACCAATTTTTGGTCGTTTTAATCTACTAGAGAATTGGGATTTAAACAACAACAACAGCAACAACAAACTCTTTATTATCAACAGCATGACAACATTAGTGTTATCAGGGAAAGAAAAAGTGTTCTCTTCAATAATATCAATTATTGACAATTATGTCAAAGGAAAACTAGAAATAACAACAAAAACAGAAAACTTAAGGCTTAAAAGGAGGAACAAAATGGGGAAAGAAGAAAATGAATCATAATAAATATTGAGAATTTTAGAGAAAAGTAAACTTTGGGGACTTAATTTTGTAGAATCAATAAAATCAAATATTAAGAAGAAGAAAAAATATATGGAACTTAACGATATCTGAAGTGATTTCAATAAATTGTTTTCATTTCGTCTGTATTTCGTATTCATTTTGTTTTATTTTGTCTCCTTTTATTCATTCTATTTATTACAAACGTATGGCGGAATAAAGAAAGAGCTTAAATGTGTTTCTATTTTATTCCTTTTTGAGCAGAGGGGGATTTAGAGGAATTGATGCTTAAGATATGATGCGGTGTGATGATACAAATATGTTATCATACGATATGTTTCATCGTACAGATACATTAAAAGAAATTTACTTTTCTTGTTTCTTTTATGTGTGTGCGTTTTTTCTTAACATTGAAATTCTCCAGCACGCATACATTCTTTATTTTTTATGTGTGCATGTATTTGTATATGTAACACATTTAAACGCCTACAAAATATACAAATGAATGAATGATGAATGAATAGACACACAAGCAGACACTTAAAAAAACTTACGCTTTTAAGTTTCCCCAACAGTTCGGCAAAATTTATCATTTTTACATTAAATCCTTCATTTTTATAGGGAGATTTTATATTTCTCGTAAACTAGAGCCGTTAGAGCCAAACGGGGCTTAATCTGTAATCACTTTTTCAAAATTTCAAAAATTTTTATAAAATCGATTTTTCTCGTAAACTAGAGCCCCCAGAGCCAAACGGGGCTTAAATCTGTAATCACTTTTTCAAAATTTCAAAAATTTTTATAAAAATCGATTTTTCTCGTAAACTAGAGCCCCCAGAGCCAAACGGGGCTTAATCTGTAATCACTTTTTCAAAATTTCAAAAATTTTTATAAAAATCGATTTTTCTCGTAAACTAGAGCCCCCAGAGCCAAACGGGGCTTAATCTGTAATCACTTTTTCAAAATTTCGAAAATTTTTATAAAAATCGATTTTTCTCGTAAACTAGAGCCCCCAGAGCCAAACGGGGCTTAATCTGTAATCACTTTTTCAAAATTTCGAAATTTTTATAAAATCGATTTTTCTCGTAAACTAGAGCCCCCAGAGCCAAACGGGGCTTAAATGTAATCACTTTTTCAAAATTTCGAAAATTTTTATAAAAATCGATTTTTCTCGTAAACTAGAGCCCCAGAGCCAAACGGGGCTTAAAATGTAATCACTTTTTCAAAATTTCGAAAATTTTTATAAAAATCGATTTTTCTCGTAAACTAGAGCCCCCAGAGCCAAACGGGGCTTAATCTGTAATCACTTTTTCAAAATTTCGAAAATTTTTATAAAAATCGATTTTTCTCGTAAACTAGAGCCCCAGAGCCAAACGGGGCTTAATCTGTAATCACTTTTTCAAAATTTCAAAAATTTTTATAAAATCGATTTTTCTCGTAAACTAGAGCCCCCAGAGCCAAACGGGGCTTAATCTGTAATCACTTTTTCAAAATTTCGAAAATTTTTATAAAAATCGATTTTTCTCGTAAACTAGAGCCCCAGAGCCAAACGGGGCTTAATCTGTAATCACTTTTTCAAAATTTCGAAAATTTTTATAAAAATCGATTTTTCTCGTAAACTAGAGCCCCCAGAGCCAAACGGGGCTTAAATGTAATCACTTTTTCAAAATTTCGAAAATTTTTATAAAAATCGATTTTTCTCGTAAACTAGAGCCCCTAGAGCCAAACGGGGCTTAATCTGTAATCACTTTTTCAAAATTTCGAAAATTTTTATAAAAATCGATTTTTCTCGTAAACTAGAGCCCCAGAGCCAAACGGGGCTTAAAATGTAATCACTTTTTCAAAATTTCGAAAATTTTTATAAAAATCGATTTTTCTCGTAAACTAGAGCCTCCAGAGCCAAACGGGGCTTAATCTGTAATCACTTTTTCAAAATTTCGAAAATTTTTATAAAAATCGATTTTTCTCGTAAACTAGAGCCCCCAGAGCCAAACGGGGCTTAAAATGTAATCACTTTTTCAAAATTTCGAAAATTTTTATAAAAATCGATTTTTCTCGTAAACTAGAGCCCCAGAGCCAAACGGGGCTTAATCGTAATCACTTTTTCAAAATTTCGAAAATTTTTATAAAAATCGATTTTTCTCGTAAACTAGAGCCCCCAGAGCCAAACGGGGCTTAATCTGTAATCACTTTTTCAAAATTTCGAAAATTTTTATAAAAATCGATTTTTCTCGTAAACTAGAGCCCCCAGAGCCAAACGGGGCTTAAATGTAATCACTTTTTCAAAATTTCGAAAATTTTTATAAAAATCGATTTTTCTCGTAAACTAGAGCCCCCAGAGCCAAACGGGGCTTAATCTGTAATCACTTTTTCAAAATTTCGAAAATTTTTATAAAAATCGATTTTTCTCGTAAACTAGAGCCCCCAGAGCCAAACGGGGCTTAAAATGTAATCACTTTTTCAAAATTTCGAAAATTTTTATAAAAATCGATTTTTCTCGTAAACTAGAGCCCCCAGAGCCAAACGGGGCTTAATCTGTAATCACTTTTTCAAAATTTCGAAAATTTTTATAAAAATCGATTTTTCTCGTAAACTAGAGCCCCCAGAGCCAAACGGGGCTTAAATCTGTAATCACTTTTTCAAAATTTCGAAAATTTTTATAAAAATCGATTTTTCTCGTAAACTAGAGCCCCAGAGCCAAACGGGGCTTAATCTGTAATCACTTTTTCAAAATTTCGAAAATTTTTATAAAAATCGATTTTTCTCGTAAACTAGAGCCCCCAGAGCCAAACGGGGCTTAAAATGTAATCACTTTTTCAAAATTTCGAAAATTTTTATAAAAATCGATTTTTCTCGTAAACTAGAGCCCCCAGAGCCAAACGGGGCTTAAAATGTAATCACTTTTTCAAAATTTCGAAAATTTTTATAAAAATCGATTTTTCTCGTAAACTAGAGCCCCCAGAGCCAAACGGGGCTTAAAATGTAATCACTTTTTCAAAATTTCGAAAATTTTTATAAAAATCGATTTTTCTCGTAAACTAGAGCCCCCAGAGCCAAACGGGGCTTAAAATGTAATCACTTTTTCAAAATTTCGAAAATTTTTATAAAAATCGATTTTTCTCGTAAACTAGAGCCCCCAGAGCCAAACGGGGCTTAAAATGTAATCACTTTTTCAAAATTTCGAAAATTTTTATAAAAATCGATTTTTCTCGTAAACTAGAGCCCCAGAGCCAAACGGGGCTTAAAATGTAATCACTTTTTCAAAATTTCGAAAATTTTTATAAAAATCGATTTTTCTCGTAAACTAGAGCCCCAGAGCCAAACGGGGCTTAAAATGTAATCACTTTTTCAAAATTTCGAAAATTTTTATAAAATCGATTTTTCTCGTAAACTAGAGCCCCCAGAGCCAAACGGGGCTTAATC
The DNA here is from genome assembly GCA_004302925.2 of Cochliomyia hominivorax. Taxonomy (NCBI): domain Eukaryota; kingdom Metazoa; phylum Arthropoda; class Insecta; order Diptera; family Calliphoridae; genus Cochliomyia; species Cochliomyia hominivorax. The sequence continues at coordinate 114,509,486 of PYHX02000467.1, read as the reverse complement.
TGTAATCACTTTTTCAAAATTTCGAAAATTTTTATAAAAATCGATTTTTCTCGTAAACTAGAGCCCCCAGAGCCAAACGGGGCTTAAATGTAATCACTTTTTCAAAATTTCGAAAATTTTTATAAAAATCGATTTTTCTCGTAAACTAGAGCCCCCAGAGCCAAACGGGGCTTAAATCTGTAATCACTTTTTCAAAATTTCGAAAATTTTTATAAAAATCGATTTTTCTCGTAAACTAGAGCCCCCAGAGCCAAACGGGGCTTAAAATGTAATCACTTTTTCAAAATTTCGAAATTTTTATAAAAATCGATTTTTCTCGTAAACTAGAGCCCCAGAGCCAAACGGGGCTTAAATGTAATCACTTTTTCAAAATTTCGAAAATTTTTATAAAAATCGATTTTTCTCGTAAACTAGAGCCCCCAGAGCCAAACGGGGCTTAAAATGTAATCACTTTTTCAAAATTTCGAAAATTTTTATAAAAATCGATTTTTCTCGTAAACTAGAGCCCCCAGAGCCAAACGGGGCTTAAATGTAATCACTTTTTCAAAATTTCGAAAATTTTTATAAAAATCGATTTTCTCGTAAACTAGAGCCCCCAGAGCCAAACGGGGCTTAATCTGTAATCACTTTTTCAAAATTTCGAAAATTTTTATAAAAATCGATTTTTCTCGTAAACTAGAGCCCCCAGAGCCAAACGGGGCTTAAAATGTAATCACTTTTTCAAAATTTCGAAAATTTTTATAAAAATCGATTTTTCTCGTAAACTAGAGCCCCAGAGCCAAACGGGGCTTAAATGTATCACTTTTTCAAATTTCAAAATTTTATAAAATCGATTTTGCTTGTAAACTAGAGCCCCAGAGCCAAACGGGGCTAAAATGTAATCACTTTTTCAAAATTTCGAAAATTTTTATAAAAATCGATTTTTCTCGTAAACTAGAGCCCCCAGAGCCAAACGGGGCTTAAAATGTAATCACTTTTTCAAAATTTCGAAAATTTTTATAAAAATCGATTTTTCTCGTAAACTAGAGCCCCCAGAGCCAAACGGGGCTTAAAATGTAATCACTTTTTCAAAATTTCGAAAATTTTTATAAAAATCGATTTTTCTCGTAAACTAGAGCCCCCAGAGCCAAACGGGGCTTAAAATGTAATCACTTTTTCAAAATTTCGAAAATTTTTATAAAAATCGATTTTTCTCGTAAACTAGAGCCCCCAGAGCCAAACGGGGCTTAAAATGTAATCACTTTTTCAAAATTTCGAAAATTTTTATAAAAATCGATTTTTCTCGTAAACTAGAGCCCCCAGAGCCAAACGGGGCTTAAATGTAATCACTTTTTCAAAATTTCGAAAATTTTTATAAAAATCGATTTTTCTCGTAAACTAGAGCCCCCAGAGCCAAACGGGGCTTAATCTGTAATCACTTTTTCAAAATTTCGAAAATTTTTATAAAAATCGATTTTTCTCGTAAACTAGAGCCCCAGAGCCAAACGGGGCTTAAATGTAATCACTTTTTCAAAATTTCGAAAATTTTTATAAAAATCGATTTTTCTCGTAAACTAGAGCCCCAGAGCCAAACGGGGCTTAATCTGTAATCACTTTTTCAAAATTTCGAAAATTTTTATAAAAATCGATTTTTCTCGTAAACTAGAGCCCCCAGAGCCAAACGGGGCTTAATCTGTAATCACTTTTTCAAAATTTCGAAAATTTTTATAAAAATCGATTTTTCTCGTAAACTAGAGCCCCAGAGCCAAACGGGGCTTAATCTGTAATCACTTTTTCAAAATTTCGAAAATTTTTATAAAAATCGATTTTTCTCGTAAACTAGAGCCCCCAGAGCCAAACGGGGCTTAATCTGTAATCACTTTTTCAAAATTTCGAAAATTTTTATAAAAATCGATTTTTCTCGTAAACTAGAGCCCCCAGAGCCAAACGGGGCTTAATCTGTAATCACTTTTTCAAAATTTCGAAAATTTTTATAAAAATCGATTTTTCTCGTAAACTAGAGCCCCAGAGCCAAACGGGGCTTAATCTGTAATCACTTTTTCAAAATTTCAAAATTTTTATAAAAATCGATTTTTCTCGTAAACTAGAGCCCCAGAGCCAAACGGGGCTTAAAATGTAATCACTTTTTCAAAATTTCGAAAATTTTTATAAAAATCGATTTTTCTCGTAAACTAGAGCCCCCAGAGCCAAACGGGGCTTAATCTGTAATCACTTTTTCAAAATTTCGAAAATTTTTATAAAAATCGATTTTTCTCGTAAACTAGAGCCCCCAGAGCCAAACGGGGCTTAAAATGTAATCACTTTTTCAAAATTTCGAAAATTTTTATAAAAATCGATTTTCTCGTAAACTAGAGCCCCCAGAGCCAAACGGGGCTTAAAATGTAATCACTTTTTCAAAATTTCGAAAATTTTTATAAAAATCGATTTTTCTCGTAAACTAGAGCCCCAGAGCCAAACGGGGCTTAATCTGTAATCACTTTTTCAAAATTTCGAAAATTTTTATAAAAATCGATTTTTCTCGTAAACTAGAGCCCCCAGAGCCAAACGGGGCTTAATCTGTAATCACTTTTTCAAAATTTCGAAAATTTTTATAAAATCGATTTTTCTCGTAAACTAGAGCCCCCAGAGCCAAACGGGGCTTAATCTGTAATCACTTTTTCAAAATTTCGAAAATTTTTATAAAAATCGATTTTTCTCGTAAACTAGAGCCCCCAGAGCCAAACGGGGCTTAAATGTAATCACTTTTTCAAAATTTCGAAAATTTTTATAAAAATCGATTTTTCTCGTAAACTAGAGCCCCCAGAGCCAAACGGGGCTTAATCTGTAATCACTTTTTCAAAATTTCGAAAATTTTTATAAAAATCGATTTTTCTCGTAAACTAGAGCCCCAGAGCCAAACGGGGCTTAATCTGTAATCACTTTTTCAAAATTTCGAAAATTTTTATAAAAATCGATTTTTCTCGTAAACTAGAGCCCCCAGAGCCAAACGGGGCTTAAAATGTAATCACTTTTTCAAAATTTCGAAAATTTTTATAAAAATCGATTTTTCTCGTAAACTAGAGCCCCCAGAGCCAAACGGGGCTTAAATGTAATCACTTTTTCAAAATTTCGAAAATTTTTATAAAAATCGATTTTTCTCGTAAACTAGAGCCCCAGAGCCAAACGGGGCTTAATCTGTAATCACTTTTTCAAAATTTCGAAAATTTTTATAAAAATCGATTTTTCTCGTAAACTAGAGCCCCCAGAGCCAAACGGGGCTTAAATCTGTAATCACTTTTTCAAAATTTCGAAAATTTTTATAAAAATCGATTTTTCTCGTAAACTAGAGCCCCCAGAGCCAAACGGGGCTTAAATTGTAATCACTTTTTCAAAATTTCGAAAATTTTTATAAAAATCGATTTTTCTCGTAAACTAGAGCCCCCAGAGCCAAACGGGGCTTAATCTGTAATCACTTTTTCAAAATTTCGAAAATTTTTATAAAAATCGATTTTTCTCGTAAACTAGAGCCCCCAGAGCCAAACGGGGCTTAAATTGTAATCACTTTTTCAAATTTCAAAATTTTTATAAAAATCGATTTTCTCGTAAACTAGAGCCCCAGAGCCAAACGGGGCTTAAATCTGTAATCACTTTTTCAAAATTTCGAAAATTTTTATAAAAATCGATTTTTCTCGTAAACTAGAGCCCCCAGAGCCAAACGGGGCTTAATCTGTAATCACTTTTTCAAAATTTCGAAAATTTTTATAAAAATCGATTTTTCTCGTAAACTAGAGCCCCCAGAGCCAAACGGGGCTTAAAATGTAATCACTTTTTCAAAATTTCGAAAATTTTTATAAAAATCGATTTTCTCGTAAACTAGAGCCCCAGAGCCAAACGGGGCTTAATCTGTAATCACTTTTTCAAAATTTCGAAAATTTTTATAAAAATCGATTTTTCTCGTAAACTAGAGCCCCCAGAGCCAAACGGGGCTTAAATTGTAATCACTTTTTCAAAATTTCGAAAATTTTTATAAAAATCGATTTTTCTCGTAAACTAGAGCCCCCAGAGCCAAACGGGGCTTAAATGTAATCACTTTTTCAAAATTTCGAAAATTTTTATAAAAATCGATTTTTCTCGTAAACTAGAGCCCCAGAGCCAAACGGGGCTTAATCTGTAATCACTTTTTCAAAATTTCGAAAATTTTTATAAAAATCGATTTTTCTCGTAAACTAGAGCCCCCAGAGCCAAACGGGGCTTAAATGTAATCACTTTTTCAAAATTTCGAAAATTTTTATAAAAATCGATTTTTCTCGTAAACTAGAGCCCCAGAGCCAAACGGGGCTTAAATGTAATCACTTTTTCAAATTTCGAAAATTTTTATAAAAATCGATTTTTCTCGTAAACTAGAGCCCCAGAGCCAAACGGGGCTTAAAATGTAATCACTTTTTCAAAATTTCGAAAATTTTTATAAAAATCGATTTTTCTCGTAAACTAGAGCCCCCAGAGCCAAACGGGGCTTAAATGTAATCACTTTTTCAAAATTTCGAAAATTTTTATAAAAATCGATTTTTCTCGTAAACTAGAGCCCCCAGAGCCAAACGGGGCTTAAAATGTAATCACTTTTTCAAAATTTCGAAAATTTTTATAAAAATCGATTTTTCTCGTAAACTAGAGCCCCCAGAGCCAAACGGGGCTTAAAATGTAATCACTTTTTCAAAATTTCAAAATTTTTATAAAAATCGATTTTTCTCGTAAACTAGAGCCCCCAGAGCCAAACGGGGCTTAAATTGTAATCACTTTTTCAAAATTTCGAAAATTTTTATAAAAATCGATTTTTCTCGTAAACTAGAGCCCCAGAGCCAAACGGGGCTTAATCTGTAATCACTTTTTCAAAATTTCGAAAATTTTTATAAAAATCGATTTTTCTCGTAAACTAGAGCCCCAGAGCCAAACGGGGCTTAATCTGTAATCACTTTTTCAAAATTTCGAAAATTTTTATAAAAATCGATTTTTCTCGTAAACTAGAGCCCCCAGAGCCAAACGGGGCTTAATCTGTAATCACTTTTTCAAAATTTCGAAAATTTTTATAAAAATCGATTTTCTCGTAAACTAGAGCCCCCAGAGCCAAACGGGGCTTAATCTGTAATCACTTTTTCAAAATTTCGAAAATTTTTATAAAAATCGATTTTTCTCGTAAACTAGAGCCCCAGAGCCAAACGGGGCTTAAAATGTAATCACTTTTTCAAAATTTCGAAAATTTTATAAAAATCGATTTTTCTCGTAAACTAGAGCCCCCAGAGCCAAACGGGGCTTAAAATGTAATCACTTTTTCAAAATTTCGAAATTTTTATAAAAATCGATTTTTCTCGTAAACTAGAGCCCCCAGAGCCAAACGGGGCTTAATCTGTAATCACTTTTTCAAAATTTCGAAAATTTTTATAAAAATCGATTTTTCTCGTAAACTAGAGCCCCAGAGCCAAACGGGGCTTAAATGTAATCACTTTTTCAAAATTTCGAAAATTTTTATAAAAATCGATTTTTCTCGTAAACTAGAGCCCCAGAGCCAAACGGGGCTTAATCTGTAATCACTTTTTCAAAATTTCGAAAATTTTTATAAAATCGATTTTTCTCGTAAACTAGAGCCCCCAGAGCCAAACGGGGCTTAACTGTAATCACTTTTTCAAAATTTCGAAAATTTTTATAAAAATCGATTTTTCTCGTAAACTAGAGCCCCCAGAGCCAAACGGGGCTTAAAATGTAATCACTTTTTCAAAATTTCGAAAATTTTTATAAAAATCGATTTTTCTCGTAAACTAGAGCCCCCAGAGCCAAACGGGGCTTAAATGTAATCACTTTTTCAAAATTTCGAAAATTTTTATAAAAATCGATTTTTCTCGTAAACTAGAGCCCCCAGAGCCAAACGGGGCTTAAATGTAATCACTTTTTCAAAATTTCGAAAATTTTTATAAAAATCGATTTTTCTCGTAAACTAGAGCCCCCAGAGCCAAACGGGGCTTAATCTGTAATCACTTTTTCAAAATTTCGAAAATTTTTATAAAAATCGATTTTTCTCGTAAACTAGAGCCCCCAGAGCCAAACGGGGCTTAATCTGTAATCACTTTTTCAAAATTTCGAAAATTTTTATAAAAATCGATTTTTCTCGTAAACTAGAGCCCCAGAGCCAAACGGGGCTTAAATCTGTAATCACTTTTTCAAAATTTCGAAAATTTTTATAAAAATCGATTTTTCTCGTAAACTAGAGCCCCAGAGCCAAACGGGGCTTAAAATGTAATCACTTTTTCAAAATTTCGAAAATTTTTATAAAAATCGATTTTTCTCGTAAACTAGAGCCCCAGAGCCAAACGGGGCTTAATCTGTAATCACTTTTTCAAAATTTCGAAAATTTTATAAAAATCGATTTTTCTCGTAAACTAGAGCCCCCAGAGCCAAACGGGGCTTAAAATGTAATCACTTTTTCAAAATTTCGAAAATTTTTATAAAAATCGATTTTTCTCGTAAACTAGAGCCCCAGAGCCAAACGGGGCTTAAATGTAATCACTTTTTCAAAATTTCGAAAATTTTTATAAAAATCGATTTTTCTCGTAAACTAGAGCCCCCAGAGCCAAACGGGGCTTAAAATGTAATCACTTTTTCAAAATTTCGAAAATTTTTATAAAAATCGATTTTTCTCGTAAACTAGAGCCCCCAGAGCCAAACGGGGCTTAAAATGTAATCACTTTTTCAAAATTTCGAAAATTTTATAAAATCGATTTTTCTCGTAAACTAGAGCCCCCAGAGCCAAACGGGGCTTAAATTGTAATCACTTTTTCAAAATTTCGAAAATTTTTATAAAATCGATTTTTCTCGTAAACTAGAGCCCCCAGAGCCAAACGGGGCTTAAAATGTAATCACTTTTTCAAAATTTCGAAAATTTTTATAAAAATCGATTTTTCTCGTAAACTAGAGCCCCCAGAGCCAAACGGGGCTTAATCTGTAATCACTTTTTCAAAATTTCAAAATTTTTATAAAAATCGATTTTTCTCGTAAACTAGAGCCGCCAGAGCCAAACGGGGCTTAATTGTAATCACTTTTTCAAATTTCAAAATTTTTATAAAAATCGATTTTTCTCGTAAACTAGAGCCCCCAGAGCCAAACGGGGCTTAAAATGTAATCACTTTTTCAAAATTTCGAAAATTTTTATAAAAATCGATTTTTCTCGTAAACTAGAGCCCCCAGAGCCAAACGGGGCTTAAAATGTAATCACTTTTTCAAATTTCGAAAATTTTATAAAAATCGATTTTCTCGTAAACTAGAGCCCCAGAGCCAAACGGGGCTTAAAATGTAATCACTTTTTTCAAAATTTCGAAAATTTTTATAAAAATCGATTTTTCTCGTAAACTAGAGCCCCCAGAGCCAAACGGGGCTTAAAATGTAATCACTTTTTCAAAATTTCGAAAATTTTTATAAAAATCGATTTTTCTCGTAAACTAGAGCCCGCAGAGCCAAACGGGGCTTAAAATGTAATCACTTTTTCAAAATTTCGAAAATTTTTATAAAAATCGATTTTTCTTGTAAACTAGAGCCCCCAGAGCCAAACGGGGCTTAAAATGTAATCACTTTTTCAAAATTTCAATTTTATAAAAATCGATTTTGCTTGTAAACTAGAGCCCCAGAGCCAAACGGGGCTTAAATGTAATCACTTTTTCAAAATTTCGAAAATTTTTATAAAAATCGATTTTTCTCGTAAACTAGAGCCCCCAGAGCCAAACGGGGCTTAAATGTAATCACTTTTTCAAAATTTCGAAAATTTTTATAAAAATCGATTTTTCTCGTAAACTAGAGCCCCCAGAGCCAAACGGGGCTTAAATTGTAATCACTTTTTCAAAATTTCGAAAATTTTTATAAAAATCGATTTTTCTCGTAAACTAGAGCCCCCAGAGCCAAACGGGGCTTAAATTGTAATCACTTTTCAAATTCAAATTTTATAAAAAATCGATTTTGCTTGTAAACTAGAGCCCCCAGAGCCAAACGGGGCTTAAAATGTAATCACTTTTTCAAAATTTCGAAAATTTTTATAAAAATCGATTTTTCTCGTAAACTAGAGCCCCCAGAGCCAAACGGGGCTTAAAATGTAATCACTTTTTCAAAATTTCGAAAATTTTTATAAAAATCGATTTTCTCGTAAACTAGAGCCCCCAGAGCCAAACGGGGCTTAAAATGTAATCACTTTTTCAAAATTTCGAAAATTTTTATAAAAATCGATTTTCTCGTAAACTAGAGCCCCAGAGCCAAACGGGGCTTAATCTGTAATCACTTTTTCAAAATTTCGAAAATTTTATAAAAATCGATTTTTCTCGTAAACTAGAGCCCCCAGAGCCAAACGGGGCTTAAAATGTAATCACTTTTTTCAAAATTTCAAAATTTTTATAAAAATCGATTTTTCTCGTAAACTAGAGCCCCCAGAGCCAAACGGGGCTTAAATGTAATCACTTTTTCAAAATTTCGAAAATTTTTATAAAAATCGATTTTTCTCGTAAACTAGAGCCCCCAGAGCCAAACGGGGCTTAAATGTAATCACTTTTTCAAAATTTCGAAAATTTTTATAAAAATCGATTTTTCTCGTAAACTAGAGCCCCCAGAGCCAAACGGGGCTTAAAATGTAATCACTTTTTCAAAATTTCGAAAATTTTTATAAAAATCGATTTTTCTCGTAAACTAGAGCCCCCAGAGCCAAACGGGGCTTAAAATGTAATCACTTTTTCAAAATTTCGAAAATTTTATAAAAATCGATTTTTCTCGTAAACTAGAGCCTCCAGAGCCAAACGGGGCTTAAACTGTAATCACTTTTTCAAAATTTCGAAAATTTTTATAAAAATCGATTTTTCTTCGTAAACTAGAGCCCCCAGAGCCAAACGGGGCTTAAAATGTAATCACTTTTTCAAAATTTCGAAAATTTTTATAAAATCGATTTTTCTCGTAAACTAGAGCCCCCAGAGCCAAACGGGGCTTAATCTGTAATCACTTTTTCAAAATTTCGAAAATTTTTATAAAAATCGATTTTTCTCGTAAACTAGAGCCCCCAGAGCCAAACGGGGCTTAATCTGTAATCACTTTTTCAAAATTTCGAAAAATTTTTATAAAAATCGATTTTTCTCGTAAACTAGAGCCCCCAGAGCCAAACGGGGCTTAAATTGTAATCACTTTTTCAAAATTTCGAAAATTTTTATAAAAATCGATTTTTCTCGTAAACTAGAGCCCCCAGAGCCAAACGGGGCTTAAATTGTAATCACTTTTTCAAAATTTCGAAAATTTTTATAAAAATCGATTTTTCTCGTAAACTAGAGCCCCCAGAGCCAAACGGGGCTTAAAATGTAATCACTTTTTCAAAATTTCGAAAATTTTATAAAAATCGATTTTTCTCGTAAACTAGAGCCCCAGAGCCAAACGGGGCTTAATCTGTAATCACTTTTTTCAAAATTTCGAAAATTTTTTATAAAAATCGATTTTTCTCGTAAACTAGAGCCCCCAGAGCCAAACGGGGCTTAATCTGTAATCACTTTTTCAAAATTTCGAAAATTTTTATAAAAATCGATTTTTCTCGTAAACTAGAGCCCCCAGAGCCAAACGGGGCTTAAATGTAATCACTTTTTCAAAATTTCGAAATTTTTATAAAATCGATTTTTCTCGTAAACTAGAGCCCCAGAGCCAAACGGGGCTTAAATGTAATCACTTTTTCAAAATTTCGAAAATTTTTATAAAAATCGATTTTTCTCGTAAACTAGAGCCCCAGAGCCAAACGGGGCTTAAATGTAATCACTTTTTCAAAATTTCGAAAATTTTTATAAAATCGATTTTTCTCGTAAACTAGAGCCCCCAGAGCCAAACGGGGCTTAAAATGTAATCACTTTTTCAAAATTTCGAAAATTTTTATAAAATCGATTTTTCTCGTAAACTAGAGCCCCCAGAGCCAAACGGGGCTTAAAATGTAATCACTTTTTCAAAATTTCGAAATTTTATAAAATCGATTTTCTCGTAAACTAGAGCCCCCAGAGCCAAACGGGGCTTAATCTGTAATCACTTTTTCAAAATTTCGAAAAATTTTATAAAAATCGATTTTCTCGTAAACTAGAGCCCCCAGAGCCAAACGGGGCTTAAAATGTAATCACTTTTTCAAAATTTCGAAAATTTTTATAAAATCGATTTTCTCGTAAACTAGAGCCCCCAGAGCCAAACGGGGCTTAATCTGTTAATCACTTTTTCAAAATTTCGAAAATTTTTATAAAAATCGATTTTCTTCGTAAACTAGAGCCCCAGAGCCAAACGGGGCTTAAAATGTAATCACTTTTTCAAAATTTCGAAAATTTTTATAAAAATCGATTTTTCTCGTAAACTAGAGCCCCCAGACCCAAACGGGGCTTAAAATGTAATCACTTTTTCAAAATTTCGAAAATTTTTATAAAAATCGATTTTCTCGTAAACTAGAGCCCCAGAGCCAAACGGGGCTTAAAATGTAATCACTTTTTCAAAATTTCGAAAATTTTTATAAAAATCGATTTTTCTCGTAAACTAGAGCCCCAGAGCCAAACGGGGCTTAAATTGAATCACTTTTTCAAAATTTCAAAAATTTTTATAAAAATCGATTTTTCTCGTAAACTAGAGCCCCCAGAGCCAAACGGGGCTTAATCGGTAATCACTTTTTCAAAATTTCGAAAATTTTTATAAAAATCGATTTTTCTCGTAAACTAGAGCCCCAGAGCCAACGGGCTTAATCTGTAATCACTTTTTCAAAATTTCGAAAATTTTTATAAAAATCGATTTTCTCGTAAACTAGAGCCCCCAGAGCCAAACGGGCTTAATTGAAATCACTTTTTCAAAATTTCGAAAATTTTTATAAAAATCGATTTTTCTCGCTTGAAACATAGAGCCCCCAGAGCCAAACGGCCGGCTTAATGTAATCACGTTTTTTCAAATTTCAAAAGATTTTTTATTAAAAGTCGATTGTTTGCTTGTAAACTAGAGCCCCCTAGAGCTCAAACGGGGCTTAAATTGTAATCACTTTTTCAAAATTTCAAAATTTTTTATAAAAATCGATTTTCTCGTAAACTAGAGCCCCCAGAGCCAAACGGGGCTTAATGTAATCACTTTTTCAAAATTTCGAAAATTTTTATAAAAATCGATTTTTCTCGTAACTAGAGCCCCCAGAGCCAAACGGGGCTTAAAATTGAATCACTTTTTCAAAATTTCGGAAATTTTTATAAAAATCGATTTTTCTCGTAAACTAGAGCCTCCAGAGCCAAACGGGCTTAATCTGTAATCACTTTTTCAAAATTTCGAAAATTTTATAAAAATCGATTTTTTCTCGTAAACTAGAGCTCCCCAGAACCAAACGGGGCGCTTAAAATGTAATCACTTTTTTCAAAATTTTCGAAAATTTTTATGAAGAGTCGATTTTTCTGCGTAAACTAGAGCCCCAGAGGCCCAAACGGGGCTTAATCTGTAATCACTTTTTTCAAAATTTCGAAAAGGTTTTTTAAAATCGATTTTTCTCGTAAACTAGAGCCCCCAGAGCCAAACGGGGCTTAATCTGTAATCACTTTTTCAAAAATTTCGAAATTTTTATTAAAAAATCGATTTTTCTCGTAAACTAGAGCCCCCAGAGCCAAACGGGGACTTAATCTGTAATCACTTTTTCAAAATTTCAAAAAATTTTTATAAAAATCGATTTTCTTCGTAAACTAGAGCCGCTAGAGCCAAACGGGGCTTAATCTGTAATCACTTTTTTTAATTTCGAAAATTTTTATAAAAATCGATTTTTCTTCTAAACTAGAGCCCCCAGAGGCCAAACGGGGCTTAATCTGTAATCACTTTTTTTATCGAAAATATAAAAATCGATTTTTCTTCGGTAAACTAGAGCCCCCAGAGCCAAACGCGGGCTTAATCTGTAATCACTTTTTTTTCAAAATTTCGAAAAATTTTTATAAAAATCGATTTTTCTTGTAAACTAGAGCCCCCAGAGCCAAACGGGGCTTAAAATG